>JARPMR010000008.1:17007705-18223538 GCA_029955525.1 Oeneis ivallda
GCAGTGATAGTTGGATACTGACCTCTATCTTTTTAGTTCTTATTCTTATTTATTATCCGTCCAATGCCATGTCCAAGATCTCGGTCTTGCACCGCCTGTATCAAGCGGTTTCATGCAACTCATAATATTTTGATATCGTCAGTCCACCTAGTGGGGGTCTGCCAACACTACACTGTCCGTTGCGGGGTTGCAACTCGTTCTTATCTTTCTACTCGGTCATTATCTATTTAGATAGACTGATAGATTTAACCTTTTAACTTAAAATAAACTTTATTCTTTCTTTGTTACAGAATACGGTCAACTTACATCCCACTCTTGATACCGCACATATAATTGAGAATGTTAAGAACTAAGAAGAGAATACACCACAAAAAGTATAAGGTTCGTTAAAGTATGAGCCACTGATCATCATGATAGAAGACGGTGGGCGTGTTACTTCGAAACGTAGTATACGGACCGACCCACCCTTGATAGAAGAACCCAACTGCTGTTTCATATCTCGCAGGGATGATACCAGGTTGTTCTGCTGCCGATGCGCCCACAAACGACGTGCATCACCGCTGACTTGCTTGGCGATATGCTTCCTCGTCCTTACATACAACCTCCTTGGCGGTTTCTTATTCCTCGCATTAGAAGGCAACTCAATTCCAGAAGAAACATCGGTTGCCGCATCTAAACCAAACTTGAGCCAATCCCAAAGCGGTGATCTTAGATCCAAAACGGTTGAACGTCTTTGGTCAATAACAGAGGACTTAAACATACTTTATAAGGAGAACTGGACGAAGTTAGCGGCAAAAGAGTTGATGGATTTTCAGAAAATTCTGATAAAGTCAATGCAAACTGGAGAGATACCTAATATTCCGATTCATTATGACTCTATCGACTATCGTTGGACATTTGCTGGCAGTTTTCTGTATGCGCTTACTCTCATCACTACAATTGGTAAGTTTAGTGTGAAGGTTAGGTACTAATTAGTTAGTTGTTAATTATTCTTTCAAAATTTTAATTATATCAAGTGTCTTAAAATGTAAACAAGCAATATTAAATTATATAATACTTGATGATGCCCGCAATTTCATCCCAATGTTTTTTTTAATTCCCACGGGAACTCTTTTATTTTCCGGGATAAAATGTAGCCAGAGT
Organism: Oeneis ivallda; assembly: GCA_029955525.1. Lineage (NCBI taxonomy): Eukaryota > Metazoa > Arthropoda > Insecta > Lepidoptera > Nymphalidae > Oeneis > Oeneis ivallda. The sequence goes on from JARPMR010000008.1 coordinate 17,008,849, forward strand.
GTTAATCCTGGGTATGACCTATCTCCATTCCCAATTTCAGCCGAAACGATTCATTCGTTGTAGCGATAAGGAGTAACAAACATCCATCCATCCAACCTCACAAACTTTCGCATTTATATTATTAGTAGGATAGTAGGATTAAATAATTATAATCTTTCAAAATTTAATTTAATATCGTCAGACTCACTTTATTTGTATAATGATAAAATGTTTGAATTAGTGGGTGCGGAATTTCTCTAAATTGACGAATTATTATCAACTAGCTGATGCCCGCGACTTTGTCCGCGTGGATTTAGTTTTTAAAGTCCCTCGGGAACTCCTTGATTTTCCGGGATAAAAAGTAGCCTAGATGTTGACCCGAGTAATAAGCTACCACGGTATAAAATTTTGTAGAAATCTGTGCGGTAGTTTTTACGTGAAAGAAGGACAAACAAACAGACAGACAAACAGACAAAAAAAAATTTAGCTTCTGTTTTGATATCTGTATCTTGAACACAATTAGAAGCAAAAACCCTTTTTTGACTCTATTTCATGTACAGAATTGGTTTCGTTTCTGTTTTATTATATATATAGATGTGGCACGAGTTCTTGATTAAATCTTAGTCGGAGGGTCCAAGTCACTACCTAACCTTAATTCATAAAGGTATTCATAAAGATCTTGATTAGTTGACAAAGGATTCCCTTGTCCGCAGGTCACGGCAGCGTTACTCCAAAATCATCGATAGGAAAGCTGGTCGCAGTAGCCTATGCCTGTATCGGGATACCACTCATAATGCTGTACTTGTCAACAATTGGCGAAGCCCTAGCGAGAAATTTTCGAGCCCTTTACTCCAAACTTTGCCCAGCGAGACTAAAAAGGGGAGACTTTCACACAAAAGCCGATTGTCTTAGCCGATACTCGTTGCCCGGTGTTGAGTGCAGGCACTTTGAAGACTGCGACAGGAAAGACAAACTATACGAACGTCAAAAACGAACGCCGTTCCAAGCTGCTTTAAACCTTGACAGTTTCAGCGGAGGCTATCATTGGACATGTCGGGACCATACGCGAGTGCCAATTGTTCTAAGTATACTTCTCATCGTCCTCTACATAGCTATAGGTACGTTCGTGTTCCATACGACGGAAAAGTGGACCTTTGTGGACGGTTGTTACTTTTCCTTTTCGAGTCTTGCAACAATAGGCTTTGGAAATTTGAAGCCTGGATTGTATGCCAGCACCGTGTCAGCGAAAACGGAAGATATCGCCGTTGGAGTGTGCTGTATATATATTTTAGTGGGAATAGTAGTAGTAGCTATGTGTTTTAATCTAATTCAGGAGGACATGAGTTCGGTGTTGCGCGGTTTCACGGCACTTTGTACAGGCGGCTCGAAATCTCGCGCAGTTCACAATGTAGAAAAATGTGATGATAAGATTTCCATGGCCGTTGTGTCCTGACATAGAGAGGCGGCTGACGGGCCGCCTGTGAATAATTGCCAGGAGAAAAGGGCACAGGTGACTTTTAAAATTGACAGCTCAAATCCGACGAAATTCAATAGTTTGCCTCGGCGGAAGTCATCGGCTTACGGAGAGGAGAGTTTCCAGAGGAACACTCCGGCACGTCGCTCCGCAGGACATGCTGAGCGGTGTGTGGAGTATTTCGTACCACGCAGTTTAAGTGAATTTAACCTGAGTGGTGCTGGTGTGGGTGCGAGTGAGCTGATGACAGTCGGTGTCAGCTCGTTTAGTGAGAGAGTGCGGGCCCGTCGGGACAAAATGGTGACATTTGAGGACGAAAGTGCTGCCTCGGACAATCGTGTGCTCGCGGATGACGTCTTCATGTAATTAGACACCTCACCTTAGTAAGTAAAAAATTGTTGGTTTGGACACGATTTGTTATATATTAATAAAGTTTTACAATTAACCTTGTAATGATTTTGAATTTCTCTACCCAATTACCCAATCTATGGCTCTCGGTGCCTATTTTACTATCGCCGATTAACGTTTGACCCACGAATAAAATTGATATTTTAACAGTTTTTGTATTGGTTGCACTTGACGATTAGGAAGCACTTTGTAAAAGTTTATTTGAATAAAAAATTAAATTCTATTCTACTCTATTCTATTTCAAATCTGTCAAATTAAAATGTAATTTATTATATATTTATGTAATTTATTATAAATGTAAATTATTTGTTTAATGTAGATCAATTTGTGGCACTAATGTCAAATCAAAACTCTATCGCTGGTTCCAGTTTCGGAAAGTAGATTCAAACAGATTCTCAAAACATCTTTATTCATCATATAATGTTTACTTTGGCGATGGTGAAATGAGGCCATATTCATTAATGAGTATATGAAGTAAGTGTAAATCATTGTACCCATAACCCATGTTAGGAATACTTTTTTTTAATATAGTAGACTAGCACTTGACTGCAGTCTCAGCTGATGGTAAGTGATAATGCCACCTAAGATAGAGCGCGCTTGCGTAGAAGATGCCTATTCACTTTGGATTTAAAAGTACCCAAGAAATAGTTGGAAAAACGAAAGCCGGAAGGGCATTCCAAATTTTCACGGTGCATAGCGTCAGTGCAAATTCAAAATTTCCGAAGTTGATGACTTGCTGTAAGTTTTAACTAAAAACTCTGGTAAGTAAGTACTCGTTTGCATACTACGAAAATTTGATACGATATGCATAAATTACACGTTGAATCTATGCCAATATTCCATTACCAGGGATCACACATTCAACATCGTTACAAGCCCGCATATAAACAGCGTTACTCCATGATTTACTGAGTCTATATTCATCAGAGATTATGGGCAGAGGTCGTTCAATTGGAGGATTAAGTGCGATGATTTGCTTTGCTCATTGCGCCGGTCGTTTTGCAGGCTCGTCAGCAAGCTCATCATCGCTATTTGTGTACAAGTAGAATATTATTTGTATAATTCGGACTGAAAATGTCATCTATACTTATGTCAAAATATTATCTAAGATATCATTATCATAATCATCAGCAATTCATTAACGGCTCACTACTGAGCGCAGGGTATCTCAAAGAAGGGTAGGTACTTATACTATAGACCGTAGTCAACGCTTGCCCAATGCAAATCGGCAAACTTCACACACAATTAAATAAGATACGAATATCTCAGCTGTTAGGTCAGAAATCGATGATATTAATTAAAAAAACTAGAGTACTTCGGTCACATAGCCCGAAAAGATGCGACCAGCATAGAAAATCTCATGCTCACAGGGAAGATCGAAGGAAAAAGGCCACGCGGACGAAGCCCGAGACGTTGGAAGGACCAGGTGAAGGAGGCTCTTGATTCCAGCATCTACTGTGCTTACCACGCGGCAGAGAACCGCCAACGTTGGAAAGAAGCAATCAAGAGGGTGTTATCAAGAAGGAGCCACGATCCTCAGTAATGAGGAAGCGACGCAAGGAGGAGGAATTAAAAAAAAAACTCCCTTTTCACCTATCATTAGGAATAGCAACAATGCTGCCCAAAATCGATGGACTAAAAATAGACATTAAACTACATTTGTATGGAACCTCTAGTTACTGGGAGGCCCTTATGACTTAAAACATGTATATTGATAGAAATATTTCGTACTGTCTTTACTCTAAAGTCAAATATTTTGGTGCATTGAATTGTTTTCACGTAAAGATTTATCTATAAAGTTATATTATTTTGAGAAGCAAAACTTTTATTGCTTAGCTACATTCAATAATTCAATAGCCTAGAGCTTAGACAGTATTTTCTCTATTGGTTGATATTTTTATTTTCGTCTTGTAAAATTTTTAAGCCCGAATGTCCGATCCAAGAAATCGATACAAAAGTAGGTTAATCTCTGATCGTTTTGGATATACCTACTTACTGCATTCTTTTTGATAGAAATTTAAAACTTAAGTGGCACTCGGGGACTGCCGCGGTATAGCTATTGCATAGCATTTTTTATCAACTTATCCAATTATAATATTTATGCAATATTTTTTTTGCATAGGTAATAAAAAGTAGGCATAAAAAAATTAAAAAACAAACAAGAAAAGCTAACTGACACTACTTCGCGAGTGAGATTCGAAACTGCGACATCATCAAAGAAAGCGGTCGCTCGCCCACTGCGCCAAATAGAGCTACTTGAGAACCTCTAAAATGTTGAACGATTACTGAACGACGGTGTTAGGTTTTTTTCGTTACGGAATTTCTTGATTCAGTCGCCGCGCTCAAACTGTTTGTCCTAGTTCAAAGCCCGCGATAAAAGCTATGCAATAGCTTGAAACTGAAAATAGCTAGGAGGATTTGATATTATTCCATTAAATTTATATAAAATTCAAAGTTTTGATTGACTGCACCATAGAAATATTAGACGTAGTCGTAATTCCTAGTTCCATGGACTGCACAACCTAAACCACAGATCAAAGAAACAAGGCCTAAACCTAACGCGCACCTTAGACGCGCACAGCCTAATCCGCTGGTCCTAGAGACGTTATAACAGTAGGTTCCTTTCCTGACGTAGGCACCCACTAAGAAAGGATTTTTTGAATTCTTAAGTGAACAAATTTTTTGAATTCCAACTCTAAAAGGGCTATATATAGGTTGAAAGTTTTGATGAAAGTCCGTCATTTTTCAAGTTATCTTATTTGGGCATTCGATTAAAACTGAAAAAATACGTGTTTCACAGTTTTTGAAACTTATACCCCTAAAGGCGTTAAATAGGACATGAAAATTTGTATGATAGTCCTTCATTTCCAAGTTATTAACCGACTGCGCGCGCGACGCGACGCAAAGGATAGTAATGTGTTTATCAGCCTATGTAAAATCAAAGAGAGTCTATGGAGAATCTACGAGAAAATCAAAGTTCCCACGGGATTAACAAAAACAAAATCTACGCGAACGAAGTCGCGGGCATCAGCTAGTTGAGTTATATAAACCAGAAACTTATACGCCAGTAAAGGTTGGATTGTCATTCAATCATGCCGCAACAGAGCTACGGATCGACGTGATTTTTTTGCATACTCACAAACCAACGACCACACTTTCGCATTTATAATATTAACAAGGATTAACCTCAAACGAAACGCTGGAAGCCGCTGGACAGAAGGGGCACAAGATCGTGTTCTGTGAGTCATCCTTGAAAGAGATCCCATGTCTCTTGACTTGACCAAGTTTATCGGTAGAGACCACGTCAAAGACGACTGCTTATAACCTTGAACCTACAAAAAATTTTGGCTTAGTTCACCGAAATGATTCTGATGCAGGTATTATAATATGATGTTCATTTCGTTAGCAACCCATGGAGCGCAGGTCTTCTCTCAGAAAAGGGTTATATAGGCCATAGTCCACCACGCTGCGCTGGCGTAAGGCGAATTGGCGGACTTCACACACCTTCGAGAACATAATTATAGAGAACTCTCAGATCTGCCGTCCTAACGAAGAGTGCAATAAGTCGAGTTTTTGGGCAAATTGACTTAAGGCCATATCCATAATCAGGAAAATGAGCTTTATATAATAGTATTAATAACTAGCTGATGCCCGCGACTTCGTCCGCGTGAATTTAGTTTTTTGTTTATTTTTTTTTGTATTAAAACCTTCCGTGGAACTTAAGGAACATACAAAAAAATAATTAACCGAATTGGTCCATCCATTCTTGAGTTATGCGCTTACCAACATTCATTTTTATTTATATAGATAAAGATAAATATATAATATTATATAATATAATATTATACATATATAATATTAATAGCTTTTATAGTTACGAAGATACACACAAAACAAAAATTAAATCTCGTAAGTAGTAAAACCTAGTTATTGCACTCTTCGTTATGACGGCAGATGATGTGCAGGTTTCCTCACGATGTTTTCCTTTACCGTTGAAGCAAGTGATAACTCCGAAAAGTCAGAGGTCGGGATCGAACCTTAGAACCCCCGAATAGGTGACCACAGTCTTAACCACTTCGCTATTCATGCTTCTGTGCTTCTATTTGATGTATGATGGGTATATTGTGTTTTGTACATACCACAATAAGGCGTCAATTACACAAGAAGAGTTTCTCGAATGCAAAAGGCAAAAAATCGTTTGCGATTATCCTATGGGATAACTTTCCATACAATTTTCGCCCGCAATTATAAATTACGTTATTATACATTATGATACAAAACTCCGACTACAGGTGTCGAAAATTTCGCTCGCATCCTGGACAATCCCCTTGTTGGAACGTAGTTCCTCATCGCGCGGTACGGAAGGGGGCTAGACGGAAAAAATTAAGGAACCGACACTCGACACATTTTTAAAACCGACACTTTTTTGTTGAATGTGAATTTTGCATTGTGTTCGGTATTTTCACGATACAGCACGGCGTGTCCGTAGCCTAGTGGCTCCGGCAGTCGCCTAATAGTTCACAGTCGGTGGTTCAAATCCCAGCTCGACAGACTGAATTTTCTATTTTCTATTTTATCTATATCTAGATCTATATCTAGATATATATCTATATATATATAAAAGAAAGTGGTGTTAGTTACACTATTTATAACTCAAGAACGGATGAACCGATTTGGCTGAAAATTGGTGGAGAGGTAGCTTAGAACCAGGAGACGGACATAGGATACTTTTTATCCCGTTCGACCGCGTTTCCGTCAAGTCACTATAAAACGTGGTATAACAAAAACGCATCTGACATGGAATAACAAAACGCAAATGACAGTGGAATAACAAAACGTAAATGACAGCTAAACGTAATTTTGTCTTTGGTTAAGTATGGTAAAAAATTTGACAATTATAAAAAGTGTTATAATAAAGCATTACTGATATTATAAATGCGAAAGTGTGTTTGTTTGTTGGTTTGTCCTTCAATCACGTCGCAACAGAACAGCGGATTGATGCGATTTTTTGCATGGGTATAGTAATGGATTTAGAAGGTAGTGGTTCCTCAGACCGGGAGAGCTACTTTTTATCTCGGATAATGAAAGAGTTCCCGCGGGATTTTTAAAAACTAAATCCATGCGGACGAAGTCGTGGGCATCAGCTAGTTTTAAATAATTTCTACATGTGGAATTTTTCCCTAATTTTTTATAACTTAAAAAATTAGGGAAAGGCTACGGAGACGCAATGTTGTATCGCGAAAATACCGAACACAATGTAATCGAAAGGAACTACGTTCCATCCGGGTGTCCCTTGACACCTCTCAAGTTTTTTGGTTTATGTTGGAGCTGTTGATATTTTGATCCAGTTGCATGTATCGTGGTCACGATGGGACAAAACCTTAAACTTGTTGTTTTTAATAATAATAATAATTCTTTTTTAGATAAAGCTATGCTTCTAGCTTTATCTAAAAAAGAATCTGGCTTTTGGCCTCATGCCTTGCCATCCAAAAATCTCGGCACTCTTCTCGATAACGAAAGTTTTCGTGTGGCTGTAGGTCTCAGATTGGGAACACCGCTGTGCCACGACCACAGATGTCCGTGTGGAAAGGAGGTTGATACATTTGGAATTCACGGACTCTCTTGCCAGAGGAGCGCTGGTAGGCTATTTCGGCATGGTTCTCTTAACGATACGTTAAAAAGGGCTCTTGCCACCATTGACATTCCTGCGCTCATCGAGCCAACAGGGATTAGTCGAGATGATGGCAAGAGACATGATGGATTGACGCTGGTTCCCTGGGAACGGGGACGGGCTCTAATGTGGGACGCAACGTGCGTCGACACATTGGCCCCGTGTCATATCAGGGAGACAGCATCAAGACCGGGAGCCGCAGCTGAAATGGCTGAATCCTGTAAGCGGCGCAAGTATGCCTCTCTGATCGAGAGTTACATATTTGTTCCGTTTGCTGTGGAGACCCTCGGGCCATGGAGTCAAAGTGCAAAAAAAATTTTACGAGACATTTCACCGCGGTTAATTGCCTCATCTGGTGACAGAAGGGCTGGCTCATTTTTTGCGCAAAGGATCAGCCTGGCTGTCCAGCGCGGAAATGCAGCCAGTATTCTTGGCACCATTCCACGCGGGCATGATTTGTATAGTAATTAGATTAGTTTAGCTATAAGTTTTTTTTTGTAACATTTCAATAAAAATATTTTTTTTTCTTATTATTATAGTAAAAATAACACAACAAACAAACAACCCACACACAACAACACACAACAAACAGACAAACAAACGAAAACTTACAATAACTAACAATAAAGCAAATGGCCGCAAACTCAGCTTTATGCTGGGCATTTTAAGGGCCCAGTGCTGATTTTCAGTTTGGTCCATTTCGATATTTAATAGGTATTATAAAAACTATGTCATTTTCTCTCCTACCACGTTAATAAATACCTATATATTAGCACACATAACCATACATAAAAAATAAGAAAAAGAATTAATAAATAGAATTATTTGAAACATTTAGAAATAAATTAAAATTTTGCCTTTATGTACGTGTAAAACATTTTATCAGAATACCAATCTGTCTAGTTAATGAGCCAGCAATCAGCGTAGTATTAATTTAGGCCAGGTGATGCCAGCTTGCGCTACGTAGCTAGACGGGAGCCAAATCGTCCCGTAAATTATGCCTAACGACGTGCTTCTACATCTTTTACTTGTGGTTTTTTGTTGCAATTCGAGCCAACTTTAAACTAAGTTGAGAGAATGTGGCAAGATATAAACTCGAGGTAAAACTGCTTATTCGAAAGTGACATCCATTTTTAAATCCTCAGTGGTGTGGATTTATATTTTTAACCCTAATAATAATGGGGTAATCCTTTACACCATATAATTTGATATCTTAGGAGAACTTGTTGGATTTCGGAGTGCGATACTTCTTTTATAAGCCTACGTACTGTTCAATATGCTGTTCAAGGTATAACTTATGGAATATTCCAAGGAGTTTGCAAAGCATAGGCGTAATAGTATGCTCTAATAGGTACCTGTGCGAAGCTGGGGCGGGTCGCTAGTAGTGTATAAAAAAAATATACATCATAATAACAATTAATCTCGCTATACACTCCGCTGGCAGCTGGAAGCTATGTCACCTATTATCCTTAACGAGCACACCTTGGTTGCAGGAACTTCGCTATTACTATGGGACAAAACGTTATTTTCATATTCCAACTTATTTATACACCAATGTTATTTATCCGCGACTGTCGACTTGCTATCCAAATCTCTCATTATTTTGTCTATTATAGTTAGATAATATCACAAAATAACACAATTTTAGTGATATTATTTACCTACTATTTACTTAAAACATTTTAAACGTATTATTTGGTCGCTTCATTCTTCATAATTATAATATAGGTAACCGGTATAATATGTATGGGGACCTTTGATTAACTATACTTGGATGTAGCATCAACGCGACAAAAACGGCACGGTCAAATTGCTATTAGGTATATAAAAACAGTAGCAAGTTTGAGCTCAGCCTCAGTCGCACGTTATATAACATGCCGTCGTGCTCAGTGAAAAAGTGCAAAAACAGTCCAAATTATGTTAAAAAACAACATGGAATATCATACTTTCGGTACGAAAATATTTTGTTTACATTTATGTTCCACTATATTAACAATAAAATCACGAAATCTTGCTTAATTTAATTTTGTCATGAAAATAACAATATTTCTGCGGTGCAGCTATCACATTCACACATACCACGCGAGGAAGAGAACGCGATATAATATAGGCACCAATAAGGTTCCCATTCAATTATAATTTGCCATTTCAACGTTTTTTTTTATACTTTCATGAGTAAATTGAATAATACATAATTCATATTATACAAATTCTATTTAAAATAAAAACCGGCCAAGTGCGTGTCGGGCCACGCGCAGTGTAGGGTTCCGTAGTTGAAAGTCTCAAATATTATTGCTGACCTAGGATAGTGCTTTTATTTTATTTATGAACTAGCTGATGCCCGCGACTTCGTCCGTGTGGATGTAGTTTTTAAAATCCCTCAGGAACTCTTTGATTTTCCGGGATAAAAAGGAACCTATGTCACTTTCCAGGTCCCCAACTATACCCATGCAAAAAATCGCAAAAAACGTCGATCCGTAGCTCTGTTGCGGCGTGATTGAAGGACAAACCAACAAACAAACACTTTCGCATTTATAATATTAGTGTGACGTATTACTAAGGAAGAATTATTAATACCACGATAATAAAGAAATTTAATTAGATAAAAGCGATCTAATTAAATTTTTGAACACAAAAGCTACTATTGTGACTTAAAATGATCGTTAGATATATTCCCTCGGTGACATTTTGTAGAGAATAATGAGTACTTCAATCATGTAGTAAATTATTTTTATGTATCATCAATATTTTTCTCAGCACACGCCAAATAATGCATTTTATAGGCAAAATTTTCCTATTTTTGGGTTACATTATTGCAATTTTCTTAAGGATCTCTAATTTTTTTGACAATAAATTATAGCAGTATGTTACTTTCTGATAACTTAGCTTTCTATTGGTGAAAAAATTAATAGTTAAAATCGGTCCAGTAGTTACAGAGCCTATTCGGTACAAACAAACAAACAAACAAACAAACGAAAAATCTTTCCTCTTTATAATATTAGTATAGATATTGAATACATTTTGAGTTCCATGGTTTAAATACTATAATATACTACAAAATATGCAACTTACACTACGTGTAATACCTAACTTAGAAAAACAGATATAACTCCTTAACTAATGAACCCTACTTAGCCGTGATAGTTTTCCTTTAAAATTCATTATATATACTACTGCTGTGAATTTTTTCTTGTATCCTTTATACAACCATTTAGCTGGCAGAGGGGGGGGACACTTGACTCTAATAAAATTTAGCACTTTAAAATAACATATTTCACAAACGGATCCCTGAATTGAAAAATGGTGTTCCCATACCCACAATATTTTTGAAAGACCTATAGACGAGAAAATAAAAATTCATCCCCACTTTACATGTAGGGGAGGTACCCTAAAAAAAAATATTTTTCACAATTTTATTTCACGACTTTGTCGGCGTGATTGATTTTTATACCCTTGTCAAATTACAGATTTCTAGTACCAATAGTCTCTGCGCTAAACCGCGGACAGAAAGACAGACAGACAGACAGACAGACAGACGGACGGACATGGCGAAACTATAAGGGTTCCTTGTTTACTACGGAACCCTAAAAAACGGATTTCAAACGCCACTACAAATTATAAAACAACTTTAATTTGTACACTTATATTGAAGTCAGGCGGGCCTAAATGGAAACGATGAAACCGACGTGTGACGCTAGCCCGACTTCAACATGCATGTAAATACTAAAATTATTTTATACTTTGTAGTGAAGTCGGTTTTTTAAAAAGAATTTTTATATGCATACTTGAAATCAATTGAAACGTTAGTTCAATCTATCTATAATAATATAATAAAACTGTAACAGGTCCAATTCTGTACATTGAAGATATTTTGAAAATTTTTGTTTGAGGGCACTCTATAATCGATACTGAAGCCAAAACATTTTTTTTTTAATTTTTTGTCTGTCTGTCTGTCTGTCTGTACCTTGGCCGCGCATCACGCCGAAACTACTGGACGGATTTAAATGAAACTTGGCACGATTTAAGTTAATACTACGAGGTATAATATAGGATACTTTTTATCCCGAAATTCAACATGGTTCCCTTGGGAGAGGGGATGAAAGTCAAAATGTGTATTTCGCTGTAATTCATTAAGGCATATTCCGATTTAATCCATTCTTTTTTTGTTAGAAAGCAGGTTCTTTAGAGATTGTCCTGTAATTATTTCAAGGTCGTCAATTCCGTAGTTCAGAAATTATAGACATCACAATCTTCAGTATAGGTTCAAATAACTTGAACCCCGGAATCTACAGGATACTTTGAATGAACGGCTCATCTTAAGCTGGCATGCATAATTTATCGTATATAGCCATCGTGGATACTATTTTGTCAAAGTCAAACTACTCCAAAGGCGTCAGATTTTGCCAAACGATCATTATACCTACATACTACATAGTAGGTATGGATGTAATACATCGTATGGACGTAATATTACAGTGTTATCCTATGTAATTTAATATCCTAATCATACTTACTAATATTATAAATGCGAAAGTGTGTTTGTTTGTTGGTTTGTCCTTCAATCACGCCGCAACAGAGCCACGGATATACGTGATTTTTTTACATGGGTATAATTAAGGAACTGGAGAGTGACATAGGCTACTTTTATCCCGGAAAATCAAAGTGTTCCCGAGGGATTTTAAAAACTAAATCCACGCGGACGAAGTCGCGGGCATCAGCTAGTTGAGAAAATAGTTTGATCATCTACTGCTATTTAAAACATTTATTTACTTTAAAAAATAATTATCTAGTTTAATTCACCATGTTAGGCTGAGAACTCATAGACCGTACCGAATGCAGAGTTCTCTGCTGCGTAGAGCGGAACATGTGGTCGGTAGGTATTTCTAGTCACAAATTGTTTTTGGGCATTTTCAGAGATAATACATTCTACGATTAGCTTTAACGGCGAAGGGAAATATCGTGGGAAAACCAGCTTACCTGATAATTCTCCACTATATCACTGCAATTTCCTTTCAATACATAACTAATAAAATCGTCAGATAATTACACAGGGATGCAAAAATTCAGTGAAAATACATATAATAATATGGGCTATGACAATAGCTATATACCTAAAGTATTTTTGAGCGTGACACTTTTTACCACCACACAACGCAGCTTTCATGATCTCGGCAGTTTCAATTTAATCGCAAGCACGCTCGTTTCGACATAAATCGGTAGCAATTTGCTGCAGTAATGAACACGCTCGCTGCAATCTGCTGATCTTTAATTACACACAATAATATGATTTACTTGCTTTTTGTGACTGTACTTCTGCCCTTACCGATAAGGTATTAAATATTAATATTTCTAATGTGTGGTGTAATATGCCGTAAAGGAAAGCAGCTGCAGTCTTTTTACAAAAAGTCGTTCACATTATAAGTAGTGCGTAATTATATAGCGTGTGTTCAGATAGGTAGACTGTGATAGTAAAATAGTTATCGGCTTCTTGTTTAATTAATTTTTATTAGCAAACCGGGGTAGGGAAGTTGGCAGTGTTACATATATGTTAAGTGCATCTCAAGGCCATTGATCCTGGGCCTAATCTCAACCGAGTCGTATCGAAATGCCGTCATATAAGCCTATCGGCAGCTTTATTGCAGATACATCAATTATGCATATTCGTCTCGCTGCCGAAATTCTTCAAGATTGGTTAACCAATGTAGTGTTGAGAATGGCGTTGTTGAATGTGTGGCGTATTAGGTGACTCTTCCTGAACCAAGCATGAGGTCATTTATAGTCAAAGATCGTGGTTCAGGTTAGCCAGAACCATGACTCTACTATTTGTCCTGTCTCTTACTAAGAAATATAAACCTCATCTTACGTAGCATTGCAATCAGCGTGCCACAATTGAAAGTTTGTATAACACTACATTTATAACTATTACACATCTTTGAGCTCCTCCTCTTCACCGTATGCCGTATTGCTGAAAGTTGTGACCAATTTTACTTCTAATGCGATGAATTTTCTTCGGAATAGAATATGATGAGGTCCCATATTGCTCCGGAAATGATCGTCTATCTGACTCTATCAGATATTAGGATTAACAACTGTGATCGTTCAATTACGTGTTTTCCGAGAAATTATAAAAAGTTATTAAGTCAAATCGAACCTCCAAAATCGATCACCCTTCCTGTTATCGACTTGCGTCAATAATGAGCGATGTCGCAACTAGGTCAAACTATTCTATCAGTACACACCATACAGTAACGCCAACAACATTAAAACTAATTAATTATTCGGCTCTAGTAACATTATTTTATCTATCAATAACCTAACCTAGTATTGCAATCAGCGTGACGCAGTTGAATGTTTGCAACACACAGCAACGTGACGATCTCGGCAGTTTCAATTTAATAGCCGCAGCGTCAAGTGTCATAGCGCGGTGTCAATTTACTGGAGTAATGAACACGCAAATTGCAATTCGCGGCACGTTCATGTCACGTCATTTAAAAAAATAAAATTGTTTAAGAAGTATTAGATATTTAATTTCTTAACTTCGCTTGCGAGGATGTTTGTGAATTTTACTCAGGGCCCGCTTGAATTCAGCGGTCAGGGTCAGCGTCTTTTTTGACAACTTAAAGTCAGATTAATTTGCATTGTCATTCTGTAACAATAGGTATATTTAATTAAAACAAAATTAGTCCTTGTGCAAATGTTTTCTGATAAACTCTTTATTCCGGCAATTTTTAATGTATTAGCGCAATATGAAATTCTGATCTTTCTCTTTAAACAATGATAGTTGGTGTTTTAAAATGTGCATCGCTTTAATAATGAATTATGGTAAGCGCTTAAAACAAGTAAATGCAGTCTGTTACATTTTCACCCCTAGCCCGCGGCAAACAGATATCTACAATTTTATGATAATAAGAGACTTATCTACTACTGAATAAAAAATATAACAGAATACATAATGTTCCCTTATTTCCACGAACATGAATAATATGAATAAAACCATAACATTATAGCAAGCTCTCGCAGTTTGTTTTCTTGGAAATATCGAAGTTCGACGTATTTCAGCCAATTTCAGGATGTAGTTTTCAGAGCTCTTGTTACAGTTTCATTATAATTACCTACCGAGAAAACTTTACCTAGTGTGGGCTTACTTGTTTTATAAATAGAATAACGTTATAATAACAAAAGTATGAGAACCTTCCTCGTGAATTTTAGTATTTCACAATAACGGAGTTTACTGCGCACTGAAGAAAATAAGTTACGTTATTAGGTATTAATATCTTATGACATCACTGAAAATGGATATTTCAAATATTTTATTAGTGCATCTGTTGTAGGTAATAATGATAACACAAAATTGTAAGAGTAGGTTATTGTGAGCCTTATAAGAATGGTAACTTAAAAAAATTAAATGGCTACATAATAAGAACCACCGACATCGCCACATGTATCGGCAATGTTCAACTATTTGTTTGCACCATATTCGAATATTGACTCGCAAACACTTCATTCTGTTTTCATAAATTGTGCAAACAGCCTCTCGTGATATAGGGGTGTTTGTATTTGGCGCTCATATTATAATATTTTTTATTCATAGGACATCGAAGAACGAGAATAGCGCTGTGCATACTTTATCTAAAGAGAATACTTGTTTATCTATACTTTATCCAACTGTCTCGTTGGTCTATTAGCTAGTCTATTGGCTAAAAAAAAGTTTGTATGAAATGTCCTCATTTTTACAAGCTTTTACTTGCAATTTATGTATGTTTAGGTCAATAATTAATCTTGCAAGATGAATTATTAGAACCACTTCCCGATTTCCGATTGAGCTGAAATTTTGCATGTATGGGTAAATCAGATGATAATGCAATATTATTGTGATATGGAGCTGATCTGATTATGGAGCTGGAAGATGGCTATCGAAACTCTGCAACAAAATGACGTGGCCCAAACTCGATGGGGTCGTTTGAGTCTTCTTGACAAGTACTCTGGTCCTAGATGATATCCAGGGTCTGATGATGTAGCCTGTTATAAAAGCTTGTTTTTAAAAATATTTTTTAATTTACACTTGTTCAAGTTATACCTATCCATGAAACTTGCTCGCCTAAAAATAAAAAGTAGAAAAAATTTGACTTCTAAATAACCCTAATAAACATGTTTGTCTATCTATCCGGGCAAATCCTAGGAAGGATTTTGATGAGACTTTCACAGACAGGTAGAGGGTTATACAAGTTGATGCCACCAACTATTCAGGGCGAAAGCTAGCGGCGAAATAAAAAGTACTTAATCCTGACCTACTTAATTGACATCCCTTAAATAAACGAGCAGACGAAGCTCTTTTCACTTCTCGTTCACCTAACTTACACGGAATTTGTGGAATGTCGTTTTTCTTTTCGACGTTTGTATTGCTCTGATACTATCTTGACTACCTATAACTGAAATCTATACCTAGAAGCTTTCGGTTTTATACTGCATTATTCTATCTTTATAAGTGTAATTAATGGAATAAAACTTTAAGGTATTATTTATTTGAATTTTGCTGAGTGAACGAGGCAGATCGACATGCACTCAAGTGCGAAGTTGAGGTTATACGTTTTATCAATTTAATCTGAATCCCTGCCTACTAACTTTATAAATGCGAAACTGTGTTTGTTTGCTCTTTTGTCCTTCAATCACGCAACAAAGGGACAACGGATTGACTTGACTTTTTGCACGGGTGTACCCATGTTTGTGTGTGTTGAGGACTTGGAGAATGAAATGGAATTTTCAAAAACCTAACTCAAGGTGGCGATCGCCCTAGACTATTTATAGTCTACCCATACCATCAACGAGATATTTTCTCTCGTTGATCCATAGCACTGCACTGTTGGTCTTGCTTCGTGATAGAAAACCAAACCAACAAACGAACACAGTTTTTTTATAATAATAACGTATATATACCTAATAATAAAGAGTAAGGATAGAATAGAATATTTTTATTCAAATAAACTTTTACAAGTGCTTTCGAATCGTCAAATGAATGAATCTACTACTGTGCACTGGTTCGGAATGCCCTTCCTACCGAAAAGGACCAGCAAGAAACTCGGCGGTTGCTCTTTTTCAATATACTTTATAATAGGTACTATGCTATGTATGCAGTGTTTCCACAATGAGGCGAAGTTTCAAAAATGTATACTTACAGTTCAATATATGTTAAGACGGGCAGACGGAAAGTAGCCCCATTCCTGCCGGCGGAACCGGTTCACGAGCATGACGCATGACCCAGCCGTTGCGCTTTGCATCGCTCAACCATATTTGAAGGAACGTAACGGATAAGTACCTAAGTAATTGATGAATAGAGTAAAAAATGATTTATTTCATGGAGGTCAAGCTGTCGATCTTAAGATAATAAATATTAATAATTGAAGACTCTACCACCAGTTTTTAAAGAGATTTTACGAAGAGACGGCAAGAAACTCAGCATTTGCTCTCTCGGACCTAAAACCCCCTATTATAAGACCAGAACACTTGTCACCGTACTGTGGAGTCACCGAAATATATGTAGGTGTTTAAATTTAAGTGAAAAAATCGGCCAAGTGCGAGTTGGGCCTCGCTCTTTTAGGGTTCCGTTAAAAAAAAAATTAAAAGATTTCCATCTACCCACCTACCCATTTTAATTTAATTTTTTTAATTTAATTTAATTTTTATTATTTGTTGTTATAGCGGCAATAGAAATACATAATATGTGAAAATTTCATCTGTCTATCTATTACGGTTTACGAGATACAGCCCGCTGACAGACGGACGGACGGACGGACGGACGGACGGACGGACAGCGTAGGCTTAGTAATAGGGTCCCGTTGGTACCCTTTGGGTACGGAACCCTAAAAATTATGAAACACAAATGGTACCTATTCACAAACATCAAAAAAATAAATTGGGCCAGCATGACTTTCTAATTAAAGTGCAAACATGTGATCTGAGTGGAAATGAAAAATGTTTTTAGCTCTCTCTAATTTGAGTAAGAGTAATTTTAGCTGGAAGTTGGAAATAAATAATATAAAATGTTGTAAGCACCAGCTGTTTACCTGAAATAAAAAAGAAATCAAATCTGAGTTTGTTAAGTTTTATTGCACTGTGCAAACTAAAAAGTTTGCATTTAAGTAACGTGCCACCAAAATTCGTTGTGTTTCCAAAATTCGTGAGCGTCCGCTTGAGCCTATGAGAGAGAGCGACCAAACTTGCAACCAAGATCAGTCTAGTGACTACAACCTTGAGACTGCAAGACCTAGGCTCTTGTGGGATGTCCGAAAATAAATATATACGATCCCAATACGATCCTACAAAAAATGCAGTAATATACCTAGCTGCCAGGACTCGGTCTCCTATTCGGAGGGTGGCAGGTTTGATCCCGGGCACGCTTGAATACATCGTGAGGAAACCTGCACGCCTGAGAGCTCTCCATAATGTTCTCAAAGGTGCGTGAAGTCTACCAATTCGTATTAGGCCAGCGTGGTGGACTATAGACTATAACCCTTTTCTGAGAGGAGAGCTTCGCTCAGTAGTGACTTAGTGAGACATCAATAGCTTGCTCATGATGATGATGATGATTCTACTAATATATTATAAATACGATTATGTGTCAATAGCGCAACGGTTCAAGGCACGAACTAAAAACCGAAAGGACACCTGTTCAAACCCCAGCCGTTGCGATAGTGTCGCATCTACACCTATGACAAGACTTTGGTTTATTTAGAGGGGAAATGTTCAACGTGGGTAATGTTCAGCACCTAAAAAAAACACGCAGCAACAGATCGACTTAATTCTTTGCATGCGTATTGTCGAGGACTTAGAGAGGGTGAGATCTCTCACTCAGCTCAGACTCAAAGTTAGTGAGTTAAAACGAGACAGATAATTATGTCAGGACATATTTGTGTCTCATTTTAACACTATTCTAAGTCTTAGCAAAGCTGTATATTTTGATCTCAGCCTTAGAGAGACTATGTTTATCCCGGAAATACGAATGGTTCCTTCGGGATTTTTAAAAGCTAACTCCACGCGGACTTACTAGCGGGAAAAGACTTATTATTTATGTGGAAAAATTTTCTGTGCCCTTTTAGGGTTCCGTACCCAAAGGGTACCAACGGGACCCTATTACTAAGCCTACGCTGTCCGTCCGTCCGTCCGTCTGTCAGCGGGCTGTATCTCGTAAACCGTAATAGATAGACAGATGAAATTTTCACATATTATGTATTTCTATTGCCGCTATAACAACAAATAACTAGTGGTTCGCCCCGAACTGAGACCTCGCGGTAACGGTTTCCCTTATTTACTTATTCATTCAATAGATACATGACGATCAAAATTGACATTATTATTATGCCCGTTTTCACCAACCATACCTAAATCATCCCCTTTGTAGAAGTCTCTTTACGTAGGTAGCCCCTAAATACAATCCTAACATCCCATATGTCATTTTCACCTTTAGTTGTCCCGTAGAGGTTTGTAATAACAAAGTTGACAGAAAGTGTCAACTAACTTAACATATGTAGCCCGTAAAGGTTAGGGAACTGTTATAGTGAAATCCTCAAGGCCTCAATCAAACTTAGGTATAGTTTTTTGGAACATTCAAATTAAATTACTTGTACACAGCGTCAACTATCGACACGATCAGAAAACATGTAAAAACAAACTGCAACGTGAAGTTTTATTGATGTTTGCTAAATGACTAAATAATAATTTTAATTGAATATATTATGTTACATAAAAGCTGCATTTGCTATATGAGATGAGAGCGCCATCTATTGACATCATTGTGAAGTTCTGTTGTTGCTGCTCATTAAAAGTTAAATAATTTAGTTTCCTTATTACATTTATCTAATTTTAGTATTTGTTGTTCAAGTACATGATATTACGCCAAAATTATAAAACTTTCAAGCCCCAGCTCTCAATGGTTATTCCGTTGTGAGGTCAAATATAATCTCCACTTTGAAAGCCCCCCATTTCGTCAATTTTAGGAAAAAAATTAAAAAAAAATACTTTTGTACACTGTTCCAAATTATCTTTAAAATGACGTACTGTAACCCTATGAAAAGCAAAAAAATTTTTTTTTCGTCGCTTTCGCTTCTATGAGAGCCCCCCTGAAATAAAGATTTTTATAACTTTTTAAGCCATTTTCGGCTGGAGGCCATCGGTTTACATATTATATCTAAAATTGAAGTAATTACGTTCAGTAATTCAGAAGTTATAAGGCTCTGACAGACGGACGGACGGACGGACGGACGGACGGACGGACGGACGGACGGACAAGTGCAAATTCACTCAAGTAGACTCAAAGACCTTCGCTTCGCTCGGTCGATAAAAATTAAATTAAATTAAAAAAATTTAATTAAAATATTTCCATGGGTACCTACATGGAAATATTTTTATTTAATTTTTTTTAACGGAACCCTAAAAGAGTGAGGCCCGACTCGCACTTGGCCGATTTTTTAGTTTTATTTTTGCTTAACACATTACTTTAATTTTTGACTCATTTATCTTATATTTCTTGTAAGCGATGCGGAGATTAAAATTTCTGGACCGCGACTAAAAAGAAAAGTAAAGAAAGATTAGCGGGTGACTTGCAAAGTAATAAATGACTACGGTAATTGAAGCAATTCCGACAAATTAGGTGTTATTTGTTGGCAGGGTTCAAGTAGCATTTGTTTTTTAATTTATTTCTTAACAGCCTTTGCCTGCTACTTCATCCGAGTTATTTTTAATCCCTTTGCTTTCTCGGGACCAAAGGCATCCAATCTAACTCTGTAGTTAATTGTACAATATCGACCGCGTCGACATTTGGTAGAAAATATTTCTCACGCTGCTGCATCTATATTCCATGCATGACTCACGGCCATTTGAATGGAATTATTTAAAGACATTATCACTAACATTTATTTTCAGAATTCTATTCGCTTTAATAACTAAGTATAAAGTAACATGAATAAAAGAAAACAACTTGAAAACAATGATAGCCCCAGGACACTGACCTCTACCAGTCTAGACAGATAAAATTTTCTTTTTAAAATTAATACTGCTGGAGATCCCCAGCTCTAGGCGATTATAGAGGTTTATAATAAACTTGATAGAATCTTCAAAAATAAATATCTATTGTTCATTGTTTTGAGTTATTTTTCTGTTTAAATACATAAAGCTTTTATTTAGAAGCTTTTATTTAACTTGCAATGTATGTATGTAGGTACTTATGTATGTATGTTTAGGTCAAATCTTGCAAGATGAATTACAACCACTTTCCGGTTTCCGATTGAGCTGAAATTTTGCATGTACTACATGTACATGTCCACAATGTGTATGCACGTGCATGTGTACATAATGTCCATGTAATGCAATATTATTGTGACATGGAGCTGTTCTAACTATGGAGCTGAAAGAGGGGTATGAGAACTCTGTAATAAAATGACATAATCCTATCGAGTTTGGGCTCGTTTGATTCGTCGTGACAAGATCTCTGGTCCCAGATGAAATCCAGGGTCTGGTGATGGAGCTAAAATGTCGTTAAGGGAACTCTGTAATGAAACTACGTACTTAACCCTATCGAATTTGGGCTCGTTTGATTCGTCTTGACAAGTACCCTGGTCCTAGATGATATTCAGCGTCTGATGATGAAGTTGAAAGGTGATTAAGGGAACTCTGTTATGAAACTAAGTAGCCCTATCGAGTTTGGGTTCGTTTGATTCGTAGCTACTGATAGGTAGGTAGATAGCTATTAAAACCTTGTAGGTACTTTAAAAATATTTTTTTTTATTAACACTTGTTTTATGATTGATGTCTCGTTCTAGCGTGTTCAAAACATTCGAGTTCTTGCCATTCACGAGCACGCGTGAACTTTACTAATGCCCAAATTAGACAGTTCATTTTTCGCGAATATTTTTTACGAAAATGAACCCTTAGTCCCTTTGCCCTAAGGGCGAATTTAGGCGGATGGCTCACCGATGACATTCGAAAATGAAAGCAAAAATCTCGGAAAATTAACCGTAGAAAATTCACCCTTAGTGCGAATTAAGACGGTTCATTTTCGCAAAAATTTTCGCAACGATGAATGAACGATGCACTGTCTAATTTGGGCCTAATTGTGGTTACATCGTGTACATGCACAATGTTAATTGCGTAAGTGTGCATGTTTGTCGGAGCCTAGGTGGGAACGGTCAAGTGCAAGCATTGCGCTCGCACGCACCTATACAGATACACCAAACACACAACCATGAGCCACACGCTGAATTGCAAGACAAAGACAAGACAACAACCTACCTACAGTAATTTGTCAACCCTAAGCACTATTTTTCAAGAGCTATTTTCCCGAGAAAGTCTTTTTGCATGTCCCCAGTTCCCACTTTAAAACGTTAATTTCGCCACAAAATAAATCGCTTTCTAGATTACACCCAAGGGATATGACATAAAAGGATGGGAGTATATCGTGTTTCCTGAGGACGTAAGAGCCACACGCCTTCCTACGGACTGTGTATCATGTAATTAGCCGGTACTTTGGTGAGACAGCCGCGTCGCTCGTCACTTGTCCCAGGTACATCGTCCGAGTTACAGTAATATCATTGATATTGCTGTAACTGTATTGATATTATATCAACCATAATGCGTCAGATCATGAAGCGACAAGCATCATGAACGTTTGTCCTTTTAAACCCTTATACACTAGTGGTTCGCCCCGAACTGAGACCTCGTGGTAACGGTATTCCATGATTATTCATTCAATCGATACATGACGACCAAAACTGACATTATATTAACTAAATAATAATTTTAATTGAATAATATGTTATTATATGTACCTAAATAATAATGGTCGACGCAAAACTGTTTTTGGGATAGATCGTAGTCGTAACTCCTAGTTCCATCAGCGCCATCTATTAGCATTATTGTAAAGCTATGTTGAAAATTACTGATGCCCATTAAAAATCAAATAATCTCGTTTCTTTATAATATTCATATAATTTTAGTATTTGTTGTTCAAGTACAGGATATAAGTGAAATAAAAAAATACGTTCAGCTTGAAAATACAAAGCCGATTTTGCTAGAGAGCGTCTTCAAGTGAGCGTATTAAATCTCCACTTTGAAAGCCCCCCATTTCGTCAATTTTAAGGGAAAAATTAAAAAATATATATTGTTGTACTCGGTTCGAAATTATCTTTAAAATGATATGTAACAATTTTATGTAACGCGATAAAAAATTTTTTACTTCGCATTTACTTCTATGAGAGCCCCCCTCAAATAAAGATTTTTATAACTTTTTAAGCAATATTCGGCTGAAGGCTATCGGTTTACATGTTATGTTTAAATTTGAAGTAATTACGTTCAGTAATTCAGAAGTTATAAGGCTCTGACAGATGGACGGACGGACGGACAGACGGACGGACGGACAAGTGCAAATTCATTCAAGTAGACTCAGAGACCTTCGCTTCGCTCGGTCAATTACATATTTTATGAACCTGAATACCAGTGATTATGTATGGTACTTTGTAGGCATACTCTGTATTTTTATTGATCAAGTATCTAAATAGTACATTATCTAAGACCTTATATTATCTAATGAATTAAAGTATGAAACTTTTTGATTTTTAATAGTATGATTGGTTAAAAAGAAAACTTTCGCAAACCTACTACCTAATATTGTAAATGCAATGAAAAAGTGTTTGTTTTTAGTTTATCCTTCAATCACGCAGTAACGGAGCAATTGATCGACGTAACATTTTGCGTAGGTCCACTTGAGAACCTGAAGAGAGAGGATTCCCCCGGGTTTTGGAAAACCAGTCTACACGGACGAAGTCGCGAGCAAAAGCTAGTTCATAGTATTAGTACACGAGAGTTATCAGGACACGAGAATATTTAAATTCAAAATACGCTTCCAATACAATCAAAATATTATTATGCTCTAGGACAGTCAGTTTGTGTTACATATTCCACCACCGATATTCCCTCCCAGAGAATACTGTTATTGTAAGTACAATATTCTACGTGACCAATGACCGTTGCAGCATGTGAGAGTATATGAGAGGACGTAGAGAGTACCGCACGAGTGAACACCCGCTAACCTTTACACTCGATTTGTGAAAGATTTAATGTTATTTGTACTCCCGGCACTTCTTCTTCTTTATCAATCGATAGACGTCCACTGCTGGACAAAGGTCTCTTGCATGGACTTCCACAGGCCTCGGTCTTGCGCTGCCTGAATCCTGCGGCTCCCTGCGACTCTTTTGATGTCGTCGGTCCAACTGGTGGGGGGTCTGCCAACACCGCGCTTCCCGGTGCGGTGTCGCCACTCCAGCACCTTGGGACCCAAACGACCATCAGCTCTTCGAACTATTAATTCCTATTCTCTATTCCCTAGCGTTAAGGTTGTCTGGAAGAGATCGCCATTTAGCGATAAGACCGCCTTTTTGTACCTACATTTTAAGTTTTCTTTTTTGTAACCTGTGTTTTTCATTAGTGTTTTGTGATGCAATAAAGTACATACATACAAACATACATACTATGTGCCCCGCTCATTTCCACTTCAGTTTCGCGATTCGCTGAGCTATGTCGGTGACTCTGGTTCTCCTACGGATCTCCTCATGTCTGATTCAATCCCGCAGGGACACTCCGAGCATAGCTCTCTCCATCGCCCGCTGAGTGATCCTGAGCCCTAGGAACTACTATCAGCACTAGGAAACAGTTTTACTGTTTCATTGTTACAGCATAGGATGACAAAAGAAGGTACTTTAAGGTAAGACTCTATTTTTTAAAAAAATAACTAGCTGATGCCCGTAACTTCGGCCGCGTGGATTTAGTTTTCAAAAATCCCGCGGGAATTCTTTTATTTCCGGGATAAAACGTAGACTATGTCCAGAATCCAGATCCTCAACTATACCCATGCAAGAAATCATTTCGATCCGTAGCTCCGTTGCTGCGTGATTGAAGGACAAAACAACAAACGAAAAAATAAGAACACTTTCACTTTTATACTAGGAGGTAAGTATATCTAAATTGCAGAATATCGTTTAAGTATAGGTTGCAATTTCCAATAACGAATAAAATATTAAATAACATTTAAGTAAACATTTGAACCGCTTCGTTAGTAATTGACAAAAAAACAAATTAATTTACCAAGAGTGAAAGAGTGGGTGGCGCGCGCACTTTGAGAATTTTAAAAACGTACCGTGGAATGTAGATAGCCTCCCAGTAATGCGCCAGTTAGTTAAAAATGAATTGAAAAAGTAAAAGAGCCAAGTAAAACGTACATAAAGTTTAATGGGAGCAATAAATAAGCTTATTGCAGTTAAGTTAATACAAGCCTTTGCAAAACAACTGAGAATTAAGCTCCGAAAGTGGAGCTATTGATAACTAAAATAAGAACGAGTGGAAATTTTATTGCATATTTCTAATTACGTACCGTAACGTTGCAAAACGGAAGAATTTAGGGATTTTATGGTCCTATTTTAAAGTTGTTATATTTATAAAGGAGGATGTAGCAATATTATAAATACGAAAGTGTGTTTGTCCTTCAATCATCCAGCAACGGAGAAACGGATCGACATGATTTTTTGCATCGGTGCATGGGTATAGTTGAGGACCTGCAGAGTGGGTTGGCTAATTTTTATGTCGCAAAACAAAATACCTATTTAAAGTTCTAAGATTTAATTTTTCACATAATTAATTATACTTTGCGATTTCAGATTTTGATCGAAGTCAAAGGTAAAATAAACAAAGAAAAAATTAAAATAATTAGGACTGCAGAATGGAATATTTTTTTTGTTAAAAAGCTTTTCAATTCACTCAAAGGTAATGGATTACACGGTAACTTAATGTAATAACTCAAATAAAAATACAAAAATCGGCCAAGTGCGAGTCGGGCCTCGCTCTTTTAGGGTTCCGTTAAAAAAATTAAATTAAAAAATTTCCATCTACCCACCTACCCATTTTAATTTAATTTTTTTTATTTAATTTAATTTTTATTATTTGTTGTTATAGCGGCAATAGAAATACATAATATGTGAAAATTTCATCTGTCTATCTATTACGGTTTACGAGATACAGCCCTCTGACAGACGGACGGACGGACGGACGGACGGACGGACGGACGGACGGACGGACGGACAGCGTAGGCTTAGTAATAGGGTCCCGTTGGTACCCTTTGGGTACGGAACCCTAAAAAAGGTAAATTATGAATAATTCTTTCGCTTTTTCTTTGATCTTGCAAGTCAAAGCGAGGTTACTTAACTGCAAAAAAATTCTGCTAAGTGACATTTTTATAAATATTTAGTTGTGCCAAGCGAGTGGAAAGTAGGAGTTGACTTCAAGTTCAATATTTTACTATTTATAAGAGAAATCTTCTAATAATATACCTACAACGGTAGTAAATATACTTACATGCATTTGAATTGCCATCTCGATCTTTAATAATATAAATAGTGTAGGTACTTACCTACACTATTTATAATATTATTAAAGATCGAGATGGCAATTCAAATGTAAATCAAATTACCTAATCAACCAGCGTAATTTTGGCAGCTTCAGCGCTCGGACTTATAGTAACAACAAGGTAATATGTAACAACAACAATAGGTGCATTCGTGCACCCTGCGATGTTGCTGTATTGCAGCTGTATTTATTATAGCGGTAAAACAGGGCCATTTTTGCACATTTTTAGGGTTCCTTGTCTTTATAAATATTAATTCATTAAAAAAGAGAAATAAAGATATAAGTTTTATTTGCTCGAAAATATTGTGTATAAAGTAGAATGCATTCTAATGTTTTCTAATACAATCTATCTATGTATATAAAAGCGAAAGGTCACTCACTGATTCATCACTAAATCTTAGGAACTATAAAACCTACAAACTTGAAATTTGGAAGGTAGGTTCCTTTTAGGACGTAGGTATCAGCTAAGAAACGGATTTGAGAAAGTCCCCTCCGAAGGGGGTGAAATGAGGGTTGGAAGGTTACATGAAAGTCCTATGTTTTTAAAGTTTGAGGTTTGAAAAACCGGATTTAGGTAGCTTCTAATAATAAAAACCTCTATAAATTATTTTGAAAAATCTCCCTTTATCGGTGGTAAAATAGGGAATGAAAGTTTGTATGGGAAAGTTTTAATTATTGTTATTTTAACTTAAAATTTGGTAGTTAGGTTCTTTCTAGGGTGTAGACATCAGCAAAAAAAAGGTTTTGATGTAAAAGTAGGCTTATTTGTGAGTACCTCACGTCCAACTAGATATTCTGACTAATTTCTTAAACTGGACACTTTCAAGTAAAGATTTTTATATAAACCTGTGAAGATAGCCTGCCATAAGCCTATACTTTGTCGTATCAGTTTACAAATTGCGAAGAACCAAATTAAATTTTAATTTCGCGGGCAGACCCGTATAATCTACCTTAAGGGGTTGAAATGGGAGATGAATGATTATTATATGAAAGCCCTATGGTAGTCCTATGAAAGTCAAAGACATGAAAAATGCCCTTTTGTTTAGTAGATTTAAATATAATATAGAAATAAAATACTATATCACAAAGATTAGAAAGAAAGTCACCTCTTGAGTGTGTAAAATAGAGGACAAAATTTTCAAAAATAAAAAATACATTGAAATTGCGATTACCGGGAATTTTAAGGCGCGGTTTTTAACCCCCGTCGCAAAAAGAGGGCTGTTATAAATTTGACGTCGATGTCTGTCTGCCTTTCGGTCTGTCTGTCTGCGTGTGTGTGTGTGTCAGTCTGTGGCATCGTAGCCATCGTAAAATATTATAATAATTTATAATCCATAAGCTCTATAAAAATATAACAAACCATAATTATGTCACTATTAAAAATATTATGTTAGATATGAGATAGATAGAGTTTCATGGTACAAAATATTTTCTGTAATGTCTCGTATGTTAGAATCCACGGAGAAAACAGAAGGATACATTTGGACAAACGGCCACCCGCGTTTACTCTTAAAACCGCTGGCGAGCACACATTTTATTTGTAGAAACTAGACAAGTTGAGTTAGTGGGTGCGATTTATTGTATTGTGTTGATCCGTCGGCGCAAGTTGCCGCAGTTCACGAGTGCGCCAGCGGGTGGCGCACAAATCAACAGCGTTCGTTTATTTGCTAACTGCGAGTTCGTGTTGACTCGCTAACGCAAACAGTTTTCATAAGTAGAGCAAACCTACCCTTGTGGACTGTTTTGCACGGTTGGATGAAACATTTTTAATAAGAAAAAATCGTCGAATGAGGGTATTAAGGAACTTGTAGTTTTGAGTGGGAACTCATTTATCTTGGTTCTTTTCCAGGTCTTTGCAAAAATATTAAATTAATAAAACGTAATCTTCTTTTTTATCAACCAATAGAATTCCACTGTTGGATAAAGGTCTCTTGCATGAACTTACTCAGGCCTCTTTCTTTCGTCACCCGAACCCAGCGACTCATCTGATATCGTCAGTCCACCAAGTATCGGATCTGCCAAAACTACGCTATCCGATCCGGGGTCGTCACACCGCTGCTGCGTGCTGACGCCAGACCAACTGTATGCTGGCAGAACCCTTAGGTTCTGCCAGCATACAGCTACCTCAGAAGAATTACGTATTTAAGCAAAGACTTCTAGTATTTATAAACTACTCACCTTAGAAGAATTACGTATAAGCTACTTACTTTAATATGTACCTGTACCGAGTTTACAAGTGAAAGTCTGGCCTAAAGTTTAAGCTAACAATAAAGCCCAATATTTGTTGGATACAATTGATTAAGGAATATTAATTCAATATAATTCAATGGATACAAGACGTGACCGCGCAACTAAAATTGAGCAGAAAAAGTAAATAAAAACATCCGTATTAATTCGCCATTTTGCAATTCGATAACACCGAAGGAAAATAGTATAGAAAAGGACGGCGTCGTAAGCATGGTGTGGTTGTTTACACTGAGCGGTCCGGCGGGATATTTTGTCGATGTATTCGGGTGATAAATCGATGCAACCACGTAACAACGCGGTATCCGTAGGTAAAAATTTGTCATAAATAGATAAATAATTTATATCCCCACAGGAATCGGGATTCGATAACACCAAAGAGAGAATATACTATAGAAAACGGGAAAACGTCGAATTCCGGCGATAAATTGATGTGACAACAGTACTAAACGGAATCAGGTTTCCATTAATAAATTTTGGGATTCGATAACACCGAGTACCTAAGTATGACAAGTGGTTGATTGTCTCGTTGTTCTAGTGATTAGCATGTTCGACTGCGTATGACGAAGTCAGGCTCAATTCGCGGGTCGGGCCAAAACATGTAAGTACCTATTAAGTTTTTCTGTCAAGAAATTCTCAGTACTTACTAGCTCGCAATTAGGAAGTTGGCAGTGTGTCACCCCCGTACCTCGGAGAGCACGTATACCCGTCGGTCCTGCGCCTGATCTCTCTAGGTCGTTTTGGATTTTCCGTCCTATCAGGCTATGAGAGTGAGGGAATAGAGAGCGAACCTGTGTTTGAGCACAAATTTGTGCACTATAATATCTCCACTTCGGATGGCTAGTCTCTGAAGGTTGGCCTCTATCACCGTATTCAGTCGTGAGGACATTAATATTTTTATTATAAGTGTAACTGATAGCCTAGATGATTTCTGCATGCTTTGCCCAGGTAAGTACGAAATCTTTTCTAACAAAAATCGAACATCACTTGTGTTAGGGCGGTTTCAGATTAGCGTTTTTTCAGCGCGTAGGTATAAGCTTGTTTTTGGTTGCGCGTATAGGCGCGTATGGGCTCGCCCTCATGCGCGTACCTACTAGCGTTGATGCGTTTATATTATACTCGTATAAGAGCGAGCAGAGTTCGTCTGAACCACCCGGTTCAAGCGGATACGCCAAATATCGTGTGTACGCGCGTTCGCTTTTTTGAAGCACAAAATGTGGCGCGCGTGTAAGCGCGTAAGCCGATACGAGCTTATAATAGTCTAGTCTATACTAGTCTGAAATCGTTCTAATTGTGAAGGAAAACATCGTGAGGAAACCTTCAAGCTTGAGAGCATGAAATCTGTCAATTCGCTGAATCTGTAAACCAACACGAACGTTTTTCAACCGACAAGCTGCGAAAAACCTATACCTACCTACAATAAAATAGTTTTGTTATATCAATATAAACGATCTCAAGGGATTGATTGCTGAATCCCTGCGTGAAATTGACTACTTATACTGACGTAACTAAGCCAGCTGGGTCAGCTAGTTTAATATAAAAAATCTTTTTAAAAAACCGACTTCAAACGCCCGCGCAACTACAAAGTATATAATTTATTGTTGATATTTTATAAACCGCTAGACCGATTTCGATAAAATTTCAATGGGACCACCTGGAAAGTATACCCTTTAAAACAAAAAAGAACCTTTCAAATCGGTCTGGCTTCTTCGAGTAATCGGTGAACATACATAAAAAAATAAGATTCCGACGAATTGATAATCTCCTTCTTTTTTTGAAGTTGGTTAAAAATAATAATACGACTATTAGGTAAGACTATAGATAGGTAGGTACTATTGCAACTACACAATAATCTGAAACTATAGTTGATAGTGAAAATACTTCTCGTCTCTAAATATTGGAATTCGATAACACCAAGGGAAAATATTGTAGCAAGGAACAAGCCGCGATGGAAACAATCTGTGTGGCTATTTGCAATGAACGCTCCCGGGGGAGCCGGCGTTGTA
Source organism: Oeneis ivallda (assembly GCA_029955525.1). NCBI lineage: Eukaryota > Metazoa > Arthropoda > Insecta > Lepidoptera > Nymphalidae > Oeneis > Oeneis ivallda. The sequence continues at coordinate 17,039,072 of JARPMR010000008.1, forward strand.
TCCTGACGTTTAATCCCTGGGATGGGAATTCTTAAGCATAGTTAGGCACATAAGCGCTGCTTTATCATCGCTTCCTTCCATTTCCTCAAAATAACAAGAGATCATCATCGGATATTTTTATTTATTTTGGTAATTAAACCGTGTTTTTTCAAAATTATATATTAAAAAAAAAATAATAAATAATAAAAATAATAAAATTCATAGGGGAAAAAATAATCGTCTGGACTCGAACCAGGGTCTTCTGGTTTCGGGACCGCCCGATAACCTAACTGAGCTACCGGGATTTTACAATTAATGGCGAAATTTACCTTCGTATTCTAATGATATTGTAGGGGGTTTTTCATTGCCTGAAAACATGGATAAAACGGCGTTTTCTAAAAATGAAACCTTGCTAGATCGATTTATCGCCCCCGAAACCCCCTGCGTACCAAATTTCATGAAAATCGTTGGAGCCGTTTCCGAGATTCAGATTATATATATATATATATATATATATATATATATATATATATATATATATATATATATATATATATATATATATATATAGAATAGAATAGAATAGAATAGAAATATTTTTTATTCAAATAAACTTTTACAAGTGCTTTTGAATAGTCAATGAATCTACCACTGGTTCGGAATGCCTTCCCTGCCGAGAAGAACCAGCAAGAAACTCGGCGGTTGCTCTTTTCAAAACAGATTTACAATACAGTAAATACTATGCTATATATATGCAGTGTTTCCACAATGAGGAAAGTTCCAAAAATGCATACAGACTAACTTCTATCTTAAGATGGGCAGACATAAAGTAGCCCCATTCCCGCCGGTGGCACCCGTTCACGAGCATGAAGCATGACCCAGCCATTGCTTCGCTCAACCATATTTGAGGGAACGTAACAACCCGCATCACACGACACCACCACAGAAATGTTTAAAGAGTGCGTGACATACTTATGCTACCCATGTCAAGGCATCAAACTGAAAACTAATATTCAAATGCTAATTTTAAGACATCACTTAGTATATATATATATATACAAGAATTGCTCGTTTAAAGATATTAGATAGATAATATTGGTGAAGCATCCTTGACACAAGATGGTAACTTCATGGCTCGGTCTTGCGCCGCCTGTACCCAGCGGCGATGGGGTTCAGGATGGCGGTCTGCGAGGTTGCAGTCCAACACTTTGGGACCCCAACGACCATCACTTCTTCGAACTGTATGCCTCACCCATGGCCACTTCAGCTTTTATTTATTGAATGTGTTACCTTCTTATTATACTAATATTTCTAAGACTGAGTTTCCACGGCGCGGTTAGCGCTGTTACCGCGGCCGCCGCGGGCGCAAACCGCGCCGTGGAAATTGCTACTTCATTTTCCATACAAATGTGCATTCTACGGAGGCCGCGGGCCCGCAACCGCTGCTGGCGCGTGCCGCGAACCGCGCCGTGGAAACTCAGTCTAAGAGTTCTTCGTTATGTATTTTCTCGAAAAATATAAGGAGAACATCATACCTATGTACAAAGATTGTTTTACACCGTATGTCAACCTTTCTCTGAAGGTAAAATCTATAGATGGCACTCTCACTCAGCTCAGACTCAAGAATGAGTTAAAACGAGACGGATTTACGTCGGAACATAATTATCTCATTTTAACTCTATCTTAAGTCTTGAGCAGAGACCAGGCGCTCAGTAGTGAGCCGTTGATGGGTTGCTGATGTGTGTGTGTGATAAAGTGTAACGACCGTGCAAGTTGCGTGTAAGTGAGGTAAATACTAGATAACTTCTAAGAATACCAGCATAGGGATTCGAAATTCGTTTTGGGACCGCTTTTTCCGTACTTTATTGTATTGTAGCTGAACCGTAACCAACGACGCGACGACGGTGGTAATTTACTTACTATAGTCACGTGGAAAACATTTTTTTTACCTATTAAATAAGTAAAGGTGCGTTATAAGAGAGCATTAAATAAAAATTCAAACAAATGACAAATGTATAATGTGAAAAAGAGAGGATGCAGAATATAGCCTTAGGTACTATAAACTAAAAAATTTTTTACTTCGCATTTACTTCTATGAGAGCCCCCCTCAAATAAAGATTTTTATAACTTTTTAAGCAATATTCGGCTGAAGGCTATCGGTTTACATGTTATGTTTAAATTTGAAGTAATTACGTTCAGTAATTCAGAAGTTATAAGGCTCTGACAGATGGACGGACGGACAGACGGACGGACGGACAAGTGCAAATTCATTCAAGTAGACTCAGAGACCTTCACTTCGCTCGGTCAATTACATATTTTATGAACCTGAAATTATGTATGGTACCTACTTTGTAGGCATACTCTGTATTTTTATTGATCAAGTATCTAAATAGTACATTATCTAAGACCTTATATTATCTAATGAATTAAAGTATGAAACTTAAGATTTTTAATAGTATGATTGGTTAAAAAGAAAACTTTCGCAAACCTACTACCTAATATTGTAAATGCAATGAAAAAGTGTTTGTTTTTAGTTTATCCTTCAATCACGCAGTAACGGAGCAATTGATCGACGTAACATTTTGCGTAGGTCCACTTGAGAACCTGAAGAGAGAGGATTCCCCCGGGTTTTGGAAAACCAGTCTACACGGACGAAGTCGCGAGCAAAAGCTAGTTCATAGTATTAGTACACGAGAGTTATCAGGACACGAGAATATTTAAATTCAAAATACGCTTCCAATACAATCAAAATATTATTATGCTCTAGGACAGTCAGTTTGTGTTACATATTCCACCACCGATATTCCGTCCCAGAGAATACTGTTATTGTAAGTACAATATTCTACGTGACCAATGACCGTTGCAGCATGTGAGAGTATATGAGAGGACGTAGAGAGTACCGCACGAGTGAACACCCGCTAACCTTTACACTCGATTTGTGAAAGATTTAATTTTATTTGTACTCCCGGCACTTCTTCTTCTTTATCAATCGATAGACGTCCACTGCTGGACAAAGGTCTCTTGCATGGACTTCCACAGGCCTCGGTCTTGCGCTGCCTGAATCCTGCAGCTCCCTGCGACTCTTTTGATGTCGTCGGTCCAACTGGTGGGGGGGTCTGCCAACACCGCGCTTCCCGGTGCGATGTCGCCACTCCAGCACCTTGGGACCCAAACGACCATCAGCTCTTCGAACTATTAATTCCTATTCTCTATTCCCTAGCGTTAAGGTTGTCTGGAAGAGATCGCCATTTAGCGATAAGACCGCCTTTTTGTACCTACATTTTAAGTTTTCTTTTTTGTAACCTGTGTTTTTCATTAGTGTTTTGTGATGCAATAAAGTACATACATACAAACATACATACTATGTGCCCCGCTCATTTCCACTTCAGTTTCGCGATTCGCTGAGCTATGTCGGTGACTCTGGTTCTCCTACGGATCTCCTCATGTCTGATTCAATCCCGCAGGGACACTCCGAGCATAGCTCTCTCCATCGCCCGCTGAGTGATCCTGAGCCCTAGGAACTACTATCAGCACTAGGAAACAGTTTTACTGTTTCATTGTTACAGCATAGGATGACAAAAGAAGGTACTTTAAGGTAAGACTCTATTTTTTTAAATAATAACTAGCTGATGCCCGTAACTTCGGCCGCGTGGATTTAGTTTTCAAAAATCCCGCGGGAATTCTTTTATTTCCGGGATAAAAAGTAGACTATGTCCAGAATCCAGATCCTCAACTATACCCATGCAAGAAATCATTTCGATCCGTAGCTCCGTTGCTGCGTGATTGAAGGACAAAACAACAAACGAAAAAATAAGAACACTTTCACTTTTATACTAGGTGGTAAGTATATCTAAATTGCAGAATATCGTTTATGTATAGGTTGCAATTTCCAATAACGAATAAAATATTAAATAACATTTAAGTAAACATTTGAACCGCTTCGTTAGTAATTGACAAAAAAACAAATTAATTTACCAAGAGTGAAAGAGTGGGTGGCGCGCGCACTTTGAGAATTTTAAAAACGTACCGTGGAATGTAGATAGCCTCCCAGTAAAGCGACAGTTAGTTAAAAATGAATTGAAAAAGTAAAAGAGCCAAGTAAAACGTACATAAAGTTTAATGGGAGCAATAAATAAGCTTATTGCAGTTAAGTTAATACAAGCCTTTGCAAAACAACTGAGAATTAAGCTCCGAAAGTGGAGCTATTGATAACTAAAATAAGAACGAGTGGAAATTTTATTGCATATTTCTAATTACGTACCGTAACGTTGCAAAACGGAAGAATTTAGGGATTTTATGGTCCTATTTTAAAGTTGTTATATTTATAAAGGAGGATGTAGCAATATTATAAATACGAAAGTGTGTTTGTCCTTCAATCATCCAGCAACGGAGAAACGGATCGACATGATTTTTTGCATCGGTGCATGGGTATAGTTGAGGACCTGCAGAGTGGGTTGGCTAATTTTTATGTCGCAAAACAAAATACCTATTTAAAGTTCTAAGATTTAATTTTTCACATAATTAATTATACTTTGCGATTTCAGATTTTGATCGAAGTCAAAGGTAAAATAAACAAAGAAAAAATTAAAATAATTAGGACTGCAGAATGGAATATTTTTTTTGTTAAAAAGCTTTTCAATTCACTCAAAGGTAATGGATTACACGGTAACTTAATGTAATAACTCAAATAAAAATACAAAAAATGTAAATTATGAATAATTCTTTCGCTTTTTCTTTGATCTTGCAAGTCAAAGCGAGGTTACTTAACTGCGAAAAAATTCTGCTAAGTGACATTTTTATAAATATTTAGTTGTGCCAAGCGAGTGGAAAGTAGGAGTTGACTGCAAATTCAATATTTTACTATTTATAAGAGAAATCTACTAATAGTATACCTACAACGGTAGTAAATATACTTACATGCATTTGAATTGCCATCTCGATCTTTAATAATATAAATAGTGTAGGTACTTACCTACACTATTTATAATATTATTAAAGATCGAGATGGCAATTCAAATGTAAATCAAATTACCTAATCAACCAGCGTAATTTTGGCAGCTTCAGCGCTCGGACTTATAGTAACAACAAGGTAATATGTAACAACAACAATAGGTGCATTCGTGCCCCCTTCGATGTTGCTGTATTGCAGCTATATTTATTATAGCGGTAAAACAGGGCCATTTTTGCACATTTTTAGGGTTCCTTGTCTTTATAAATATTAATTCATTAAAAAAGAGAAATAGATATAAGTTTTATTTGCTCGAAAATATTGTGTATAAAGTAGAATGCATTCTAATGTTTTCTAATACAATCTATCTATGTATATAAAAGCGAAAGGTCACTCACTGATTCATCACTAAATCTTAGGAACTATAAAACCTACAAACTTGAAATTTGGAAGGTAGGTTCCTTTTAGGACGTAGGTATCAGCTAAGAAACGGATTTGAGAAAGTCCCCTCCGAAGGGGGTGAAATGAGGGTTGGAAGGTTACATGAAAGTCCTATGTTTTTAAAGTTTGAGGTTTGAAAAACCGGATTTAGGTAGCTTCTAATAATAAAAACCTCTATAAATTATTTTGAAAAATCTCCCTTTATCGGTGGTAAAATAGGGAATGAAAGTTTGTATGGGAAAGTTTTAATTATTGTTATTTTAACTTAAAATTTGGTAGTTAGGTTCTTTCTAGGGTATAGACATCAGCAAAAAAAAGGTTTTGATGTAAAAGTAGGCTTATTTGTGAGTACCTCACGTCCAACTAGATATTCTGACTAATTTCTTAAACTGGACACTTTCAAGTAAAGATTTTTATATAAACCTGTGAAGATAGCCTGCCATAAGCCTATACTTTGTCGTATCAGTTTACAAATTGCGAAGAACCAAATTAAATTTTAATTTCGCGGGCAGACCCGTATAATCTACCTTAAGGGGTTGAAATGGGAGATGAATGATTATTATATGAAAGCCCTATGGTAGTCCTATGAAAGTCAAAGACATGAAAAATGCCCTTTTGTTTAGTAGATATAAATATATTATAAGTTATTAGATTTAAATATAATATAGAAATAAAATACTATATCACAAAGATTAGAAAGAAAGTCACCTCTTGAGTGTGTAAAATAGAGGACAAAATTTTCAAAAATAAAAAATACATTGAAATTGCGATTACCGGAAATTTTAAGGCGCGGTTTTTAACCCCCGTCGCAAAAAGAGGGCTGTTATAAATTTGACGTCGATGTCTGTCTGCCTTTCGGTCTGTCTGTCTGCGTGTGTGTGTGTGTGTCAGTCTGTGGCATCGTAGCCATCGTAAAATATTATAATAATTTATAATCCATAAGCTCTATAAAAATATAACAAACCATAATTATGTCACTATTAAAAATATTATGTTAGATATGAGATAGATAGAGTTTCATGGTACAAAATATTTTCTGTAATGTCTCGTATGTTAGAATCCACGGAGAAAACAGAAGGATACATTTGGACAAACGGCCACCCGCGTTTACTCTTAAAACCGCTGGCGAGCACACATTTTATTTGTAGAAACTAGACAAGTTGTGTTAGTGGGTGCGATTTATTGTATTGTGTTGATCCGTCGGCGCAAGTTGCCGCAGTTCACGAGTGCGCCAGCGGGTGGCGCACAAATCAACAGCGTTCTTTTATTTGCTAACTGCGAGTTCGTGTTGACTCGCTAACGCAAACAGTTTTCATAAGTAGAGCAAACCTACCCTTGTGGACTGTTTTGCACGGTTGGATGAAACATTTTTAATAAGAAAAAAATCGTCGAATGAGGGTATTAAGGAACTTGTAGTTTTGAGTGGGAACTCATTTATCTTGGTTCTTTTCCAGGTCTTTGCAAAAATATTAAATTAATAAAACGTAATCTTCTTTTTTATCAACCAATAGAATTTCACTGTTGGATAAAGGTCTCTTGCATGAACTTACTCAGGCCTCTTTCTTTCGTCACCCGAACCCAGCGACTCATCTGATATCGTCAGTCCACCAAGTATCGGATCTGCCAAAACTACGCTATCCGATCCGGGGTCGTCACACCGCTGCTGCGTGCTGACGCCAGACCAGCTGTATGCTGGCAGAACCCTTAGGTTCTGCCAGCATACAGCTACCTTAGAAGAATTACGTATTTAAGCAAAGACTTCTAGTATTTATAAACTACTCACCTTAGAAAAATTACGTTTAAGCTACTTACTTTAATATGTACCTGTACCGAGTTTACAAGTGAAAGTCTGGCCTAAAGTTTAAGCTAACAATAAAGCCCAATATTTGTTGGATACAATTGATTAAGGAATATTAATTCAATATAATTCAATGGATACAAGACGTGACCGCGCAACTAAAATTGAGCAGAAAAAGTAAATAAAAACATCCGTAATTCGCCATTTTGCAATTCGATAACACCGAAGGAAAATAGTATAGAAAAGGACGGCGTCGTAAGCATGGTGTGGTTGTTTACACTGAGCGGTCCTGCGGGATATTTTGTCGATGTATTTGGGTGATAAATCGATGCAACCACGTAACAACGCGGTATCCGTAGGTAAAAGTTTGTCATAAATAGATAAATAATTTATATCCCCATAGGTATCGGGATTCGATAACACCAAAGAGAGAATATACTATAGAAAACGGGAAAACGTCGAATTCCGGCGATAAATTGATGTGACTACAGTACTAAGCGGAATCAGGTTTCCATTAATAAATTTTGGGATTCGATAACACCGAGTACCTAAGTATGACAAGTGGTTGATTGTCTCGTTGTTCTAGTGATTAGCATGTTCGACTGCGTATGACGAAGTCAGGCTCAATTCGCGGGTCGGGCCAAAACATGTAAGTACCTATTAAGTTTTTCTGTCAAGAAATTCTCAGTACTTACTAGCTCGCAATTAGGAAGTTGGCAGTGTGTCACCCCCGTACCTCGGAGAGCACGTATACCCGTCGGTCCTGCGCCTGATCTCTATCCGGTCGTGTCGGATTTTTCGTCCCATCAGGCTATGAGAGTGAGGGAATAGAGAGCTAACCTGTGTTTGAGCACAAATTTGTGCACTATAATATCTCCACTTCGGATGGCTAATCTCTGAAGGTTGGCCTCTATCACCGGATTCGGTCGTGAGGACATTAATATTTTTATTATAAGTGATAACTGATAGCCTAGTGGTTATGACTTCCGCATCCTTTTCGGGGGTCCGAAGTCCGATCCCAGGTAGGTACGAAACCTTTTTTTCGCCGAGTTCGTCCGAACCACCCGGTTCAAGTGTTGCTCCGGAATAAGCGCGTGTACGCGCGTTCGGTTTTATGAAACGCTAAATGTGGCGCGCGTATAAGCACGTGTACCGATACGAGCTTATACACCCGAAAAAAACACTTAGTCTGAAATCGCTATAATGGTGAAGGAAAATATCGCGACGAAACCTTTATGCTTGAGAGTTCCCCATTTTAGTTCCCCTCGCCAAGAGGCGTGAAATCTGTCAATCCGCTGAATCTGTAAACCAAAACGAACGTTTTTCAACCGACAGGCTGCGAAAAAGTATCTATACCTAAAATAGTTTCTGGAACGTAGTTCCTTATCGCGCGATACGGAAGGGGGCTAGACGGAAAAAATTAAGGAACCGACACTCGACCTCGACACATTTTTGAAACCAACACTTTTTTGTTGAATGTGAATTTTGCATTGTATTCGGTATTTTCGCCTTAGAACACGGCGTCTGCATGGCCTAGCTGTTAGGGCAGTCGCCTATAAATTCAACGTCGATGGTTCGAATCCCAGCTCGACAGACTGAATTTTCTATTTTCTATTTTATTTTAAATAATTTCTAAATTGGAATTTTTCCCTAATTTTTTATTGTATAAATTGGATAACGCCATCTGTGAAAAAACAGTAACTCCACCAGAGTAAATCTTTGGTGTTGTATCAGTGCAATAGAAATAAACTAAAAATAATTCATCGTAGTTAATCAATTTAATACTAGATGACACCACTAGTTTATTACAATTCCTTCACTAAAATACTACTACTAAGGTACTACGTTCCATCCGGGTGTCCCTTGACACGTCTCTTTTTTTTGTTATATCAATATAAACGATCTCAAGGGATTGATTGCTGAATCCCTGCGTGAAATTGACTACTTATACTGACGTAACTAAGCGTAGAATCCTAGTCAGTCACCTTAGGTACCCTTTTTTTATATGTAGACCTTTGGCCCAAAACTTCGTTCGCGTGGAGTTAGGTTTCAAACCCTCAGTTTTTTATAAAAGCATAATAGGTAACCTATCTAGGTATATCATTCCAAGTTTTCAACTAGGTATACCTACCCATGCAAAAAACTATATCATGTAAGGAAGTAATGATAGTTGTATACGTTTTTAAACAAGTTGAAGTGTTGTAGTTTTCGCCGTGAAGATACAATGAGGTGGACATAGAATCTTGGTAATATAATTTAATATAAAAAAAATCTTTTAAAAAAACCGACTTCAAACGCCTGCGCAACTACAAAGTGTATAATTTATTGTTGATATTTTATAAACCGCTCGACCGATTTCGATAAAATTTCAATGGAAAGTATACCCTTTAAAACAAAAAAAGAATCTTTCAAATCGGTCCGGCTTCTTCGAGTAATCGGTGAACATACATAAAAAATAAGATTCCGACGAATTGATAATCTCCTCCTTTTTTGAGGTCGGTTAAAAATAACACTACGACGTAAGACTATAGATAGGTAGGTACTATTGCAACTACACAATAATCTGAAAATATAGTTGATAGTGAAAATGCTTCTCGTCTCTAAATATTGGAATTCGATGACACCAAGGGAAAATATTATAGCAAGGAACAAGCCGCGATGGAAACAATCTGTGTGGCTATTTGCAATGAACGCTCCCGGGGGAGCCGGCGTTGTATCCCGACGCTTAATCCCTGGGTTGGGAATTCTTAAGCATAGTTAGGCACGTAAGCGCTGCTTTATTATAGCTTCCTTCCATTTCCTCAAAATAACATGAGTATGATGCGGTACTGTTGTGACTACGCGTAAAAGCTGATAACATTGGTGAAGCATCCTTGACACAAGACGGTAAACTCATGCCTCGCTCTTGCGCCGCCTGTATCCAGCGGCCATCTAGTCAGTTCACCTAGTCTGTTAAGAGTTCGCAGAGCTTCGGGATGGAGGTCTGCGAGGTTGCACTCCAGCACTTTGGGTCCCCAACGACCATCACTTCTTCGAACTGTATAACTCACCCATGGCCACTTAAGCTTTAAGTTATTGAATGTGTTACCTTCTTAAAAGATTGTTGTAGGTTTAAGGTAGTTACCGTATGTCCACCCTTATCTCTGAGGGTAAAATCTATAGATGGCTCTAAGACTGAATTAAAACGAGACGGATGTATGTCGGGACATAATTGTCTCATTTTAACTCTATCTTGAGTCTTCAGCAGAGACCAAGCGCTCAGTAGTGAGCAGTTGATGGGTTGCATTAAATAAAAATCCAAACAAATGACAATTAATGTATAATGTGAAAAGGAGAGGATGTAGCATAGCCTTACTAATATTTTATATGCGAAAGTGTGTTTGTTTGTCGGTTTTTCCTTCAATCACGCTGCAACGGAGCAACAGTTCAACTTTAGTTTTTGCATGGGTATAGTTCAGGACTTGGAGAGTGCCATTGGCGTTTATCCCAGCGAAATACAGGGTTCCCCTGGAATTTTCAAGAACCTTACTCCACGCGGACGAAGTCGCAGTTTAGCTTAAGCTATAAAATAAATAGAGAAGGCTAGGCTATAGGCGTAATATAGTTTAGTAATAATAAGTAGAGAAGGGCGAAGTACCTAAATAAAAATCGTTATCGTCTGCTTGTTTTGTTCGTTTTGAAAAGAAACATTCGTGTTAAATTAGGTTGGTACCTATTTTGGTTTCCTCCGGAAATTAAGGAGGAAGAAAATATGTTTTTTTTACGTTCTTGAACTCTGCTCTTAGAAAAAAGAAAACCACTTAATACCATTCCATTATCCGACCACTACCTCAAGTAAATACAGCCGATTTGGTAAGTGGACTAAATCTAAGTTGTCCACAAATAAAATATCTTTCGGATATGGACAAAACAACTAACAAACCACCGCAATCACAGTTTTGAAATTTTAATATTAATAAAAAACAGTAAGCATAAATAAAGTATTTTTGAACGAAATTGCTTAGACTCTCTTATTTTTAATGTTGTTGTGAAATTCGAACGCCAATAATATTTCTCGTATTTCTGCTGCGGCACGTCTTGTTTGCACTCTACTCGGACATCGCTGTGGCGCGCCAATTTGTTTCCCTCTTCCTGCTTCCTTCTTCGCTTTAAGAGATTGCAGAAGTTGAAAGTAAAGCTTTGGTAGATACCTATATCGTTCTGTCACCAATATTTTATAAGAAATGGTGTTTAGGGCAAGCAATAATTAATACTTATGTATTTAGAAGGAAGCAACCCTAAAGGGTGAAAAAAGACGTGGCTCACACCATTAAAAAATATTCTGTGCTCACACATAAACATAGTGTTTATTCATTATTTACCTACTACGGTAAGATCACAACAGCGCTAAGCCTACAGAGTTTAAATAATATAGGTACAGTGCGACAAGTATAACTTGGCGCGGCTGTGCTCCACTGTGCTCAACAATCAACATCCTCAACATTACTATTGACATTGTATAGAACATGAGACTAAATTTGGGAAAAAAACATTTTTAATTTACACAATAAACGCAACAGCACACAACGAAATCCAATAGTGAATTTTCAAGATACCCATGGATTATAAAAATTGAATGACCGAATTAGTTGCTCAAAACGCCACCGCCAACTTATACTTGTGGCACTGTACATAAGTAGCACAAAAAAAGTCTTGTACTTCCCGTTACCAAAGGCCCTATAAATAGTAACCACCATCATCAATAAAGAAAAATGGACCATAATAAAGCTAGAGATATAATCTAGTTGGCATTATGTACCTATGCTTAATCGCTTGCGGCTGCTCTTTAAATGAGTAGATTGCCATTACTAAATTTGGCCTCTCACCACGCCAGACTAGAGACAATTTAAAGATTACTGCCCTCATCCGGAATCAAATCTGAGCCCTCCCACTTTAATACCATAGCTCTCACCACTACGTCCGTCATGACGATTGACGATTGCCCAATACGAATGTTGGTCTAAAATCAAAAATTTTAATGACGTTCAGTTGAAGATGCACTAACAAAATGGGACGGTTCACAATTTTACGTGTAATACCATATAACGGTCAGATTTTGAATCTTTCATTTCCTTTTACAATTTGACGATTTGACATTGATGAATCTACCTGTGATTAACTATCAAGAATTAGTAATATATTACTTAAATTATGTTAAATTGTAAATGATTGGTTTCAGTTCACTAATTTCGTCAGTTTAAAATCACAATTATGACACGACGTTCACAATCATAATTATTATGGTGACAATATTATGGGCGGTTTTAGATTAGCGTTTTTTCGGCGCTCAACGCGTTTAAGCTCGTTTTTGTAGCGCGTATACGCGCGCCATTTACCACACGCGAAACTCGTAGTGAGCGTTGTCGCGCTTATTAAATCGTATAAGAGCAAGCCGAGTTCGCCCGAACCACCGGCACCGGTTCGAACTAATACGCCGTAATAAGCGCGTGTACGCGTGTTCGGTTTTTGAAGCACAAAATGTGGCGCGCGTATAAGCGCTTAAGCTGATAAAAAAAAAGAAAAAAGAATATATAGATAAAAAGAAAAAATACGCTAGTCTGAAATTGCTCTAAGGGAGAGAGCAAACTGGCTACTTTTAGCGGCAGCGATCGCACGCTTTTATTGCCTTTAGCGTTTTTATGGCCTCTTGTGTCTGCTGCGCGATTCCGCAATCGAACGCAAATTGCCATAAAAACGCTAAAGGCAATAAAAGTGCGCGATCGCTGCCGCTAAAATTAGCCAGTGTGTCCTTTCGCGTGTTCGTTTCCGCACAAAGCGTTCCTCAAGGCGCTCCAAAAACCTAATCCTGTTCTTCAAATTGTAAATAACGCCAGTGATGCAGCGCTTCCTATGCCAAGAGACAAGTAGAACGTCAAGCGTTAACAAAGTAACGCAAACAGCCAGCGCAAATATCCTCGCGAAACTCCGGGGCCCACAGCTCAATCCCGGCGAGCTCTCGACTGTAAACAATCCCGGTGACGCGGAGTTTTCGGGGATATATTTTGTTTTCGATGCAATGAAAAGGTACTTACATTATTTACTTGTTTGCTGTTATTTAAAAAACTTCTTCTCAATCGGTCACTCTTGTCAGAGTGGTCGTGGCTGCTGGGATGATGTGACATTTGTTGTTATTCGTCAGTCTCCTTGAATAATTTTGGATCGCACCGCCACCCGCGGCGGTCATTTAAAAAACTATGAAATGCCTTATTTTTTTAATTTTAACTCTCATTGGAGTCATAGGTTGGATAAATTAAATTAGTGAAGTATTTTTATCTTTATTTAAATGCTCTTTGTAGAACTAGCTTTTGAACGTGGCTTCGCTCACGTTAAGTTCGATTTTTCGAACCCCTATTTTACGCTTTCAGGGGTTGAATTTTCAAAAAGTCTTAGCAGATGCCTACGTTATAATAACTTTCTGTGTGCCAAATTTCAACCCAATCCGTCCAGTGATTCGATACGTTGATAGATCATTCAGTCAGTCAGTCAGACACCTTTTCCTTTTATATTTAGATTAAGTAAGTATGTAATTGCATTATATAAGTAGGACAGGACTATCGTACCTACTTTTATCTCAAGCTTAAAAGCTATCTATAAACACAGTAATCAGATATTATGCCTTTAATTTAACGTATTAACTACTATACGGGGAGTAGGTAACTATACATATATACCTACTAATGCCTACCTATAAATGAATTACATGAATTAAATTATTTTGAATTTAAATTACCTATTAAAATGGTGTTGATACCGTTCCGATAAACATTGCAAATTATCGACACAGGAAATGTTGAAATATATAACATTGAAAACTATACGCAAAGTTCTTTAACACAGGCATAATCTCTTTTCATAGAAAAACAATGGAGAAAGTCTCCCTATTACTAATAAAATTTATTGTATTACTTTATAATAATAACGAAGTCGGCAAAATTAGATTGAAACAGTTGACTTTTGAACAGTGAGTTGTGATATTATGTTTGAAATTACAATTTATTATTTGCGAATTTACGCAGTCACGAATTCTGAAAATTCTCCCAACAACAATTTAGATTGGACCAAAGTCCGAACCTTTGTAACTTCGTAAGCCGCGTCTGATTTATCACTTTGTTTATTGAAGTACTGTTTATATTAAATTTTAGGGAAAGTTATTTCAAATTAAAGTGATTTTATTCTTGACTCAGGTAAACATCAATTCAATTTTATTAATGAGATCGTCCTCAGGTTCATTTTTAGGGTTCAGCATCCATTTATTACTGAGCCTCCGCTGTCCATCAGTCTGTCAGCACCGGGCTGTATCTGGAGAACCGTAATCGGTGAAATTTTCACAGAATGTGTATTTCTATTGCCGATATAAACAAAAAAGTACCGGCCAAGTGCGAGTTGGACTCGCACACCGAGGGTTCCGTACAATCTTTTAGGTCGCGGTTAGTTTACCAACTGCAAATAAGTTTATGATCACAAAAAATATATATTTTTGTGATGCAACCACAAACTTACGATTTTTAGACTTTTTCCTTTACTTGTGCTACATGACATTGCTTCATGCCAAATTTCATGATTCTAGGTCAACGGAAAGTACCCTATAGGTTTTGATTCCCTTGCAAGTGTCAAAATATGCGGCATTAACGGAGCATACAAGGAGCATAAAAGGCCGTATCTTTTATGCTCGCCCAATGCAAATTGGCAGACTACACACACATTTGAGAACATTTTTCATTTGAGAAAAAAAAAGATCATCCCCAATTTACATGTAGGGGAGATACCCTAAAAAAAATACTTTTCACAATTTTATTTCACCACTTTGTTGGCGTGATTAATATTTATACCCTTGTCAAATTACAGATTTCTAGTACCAATAGTCTTTAAGCTAAACCGCGGACGGACAGGCATGGCGAAACTATAAGGGTTCCTTGTTTATTACGGAACCCTAAAAAGCGCATAACTCCAAAAAGTTAGTGGTTTCTGGGATCCAAAAACGAAGCTAAAGTCTTAACCACTAGGCTATCACTGCCAGTGTAAGTGCCAGTGAAGATAACATTATATTATCATTAAGGAACAAATGGCTCTACGAGTATGGATGACATATACAGAGATCACTCACGGGGTCCCGTCGTCACGAACAAAAGGTATAATCAACGAGACATCTCAGCCGTAATATAATAATTATGAGCTGAAATTAATCAGACCTTTATTCTGAGCTTAGTCTGAGCATAAATAATCAACACAACGACTGACACAAATAGAAATCTATTTACTAATTGCGACATAGTACCGCAATTTACTGGTACGTAATTGGACTGCTATTAAAACTGAGCCATTGGAATTTATTCAACAAGCTTTATTTTCATTTCATTGATATAAGTAGTAATATACGGTTAACTGTCACGTTATAGTCTAGTCGCCAGCTTGTTCAGTTGCCATGAGGAAGCAGGTTTTGAAAATAATAAAAAAGATAAGTTTTTTGGAACGTAGTTCCTTATCGCGCGGTACGGAAGGGGGCTAGACGGAAAAAATTAAGGAAACCGACACGACACATTTTTGAAACGTAATTTTTTGTTGAATGTGAATTTTGCATTGTATTCGGTATTTTCGCCTTAGAACTCGGCGTCTGCATGGCCTAGTGGTTAGGAGAGTCGCCTATAAATTCAACGTCGATGGTTCGAATCCCAGCTCGACAGACAGAATTTTCCATTTTCAATTTTATTTTAAATAATTTCTAAATGTGGAATTTTTCCCTAATTTTTTATTGTATAAATTGGATAACGCCATCTGTGAAAAAACAGTAACTCCACCAGAGTAACTCTTTGGTGTTGTATCAGTGCAATAGAAATAAACTAAAAATAATTCATCGTAGTTAATCAATTTAATACTAGATGACACCACTAGTTTATTACAATTCCTTCCTAAAATACTACTACTAAGGTACTACGTTCCATCCGGGTGTCCCTTGACACGTCTCTT
Organism: Oeneis ivallda; assembly: GCA_029955525.1. NCBI lineage: Eukaryota > Metazoa > Arthropoda > Insecta > Lepidoptera > Nymphalidae > Oeneis > Oeneis ivallda. Next base: position 17,055,241 of record JARPMR010000008.1, read on the forward strand.
TTTTATTCAAATAAACTTTACAAAGTGCTTTTTAATGGTTCGGAATTTTTAAACTTTTTAAAGTTCATAGTTACTAGAATGGAATAAATTCACAAGCTTTGTTATTATTAAAAGTCTCCATGTATTTCTCTGTTCTTCGTCATTCGCATTGAAGGCATGGAGTAATAACATGGAGACAATAGCATTACGAAATGCCGCCACTCAGTTACACGTAAAGCCGCTTACGCAAATTTTGACTAAGATGTCACTCGTCTTATAACATTGTTCTTGTACCTTAATGGGACTAAAATATTTAATTCAGGAAGCGTTGTTTCTTTGTATTGTTCAGGAAGTATAACAGCAACATAATTAAATTGTTAACATACTTTTATGCAATTCCTTTTGTATCTATTTATTTTGCCCTAATCCACTTCACGCGTAATTCTCAAATAGCCGAGAGTACTGCACGGCTATTCTGTAAAGCAGTTTTTGTAATTTGACTAATGAATTCGCGATTAGTTTGCAAATTCGTATTCTGTAAAACTCGATAGTGCAAGTGGCGCCGCATTGAAGTATGCGGTGTGAGATTAACTATTAAATAGGATAAATAAGTTATAATTTGTCATAATTGGTATTTTCTTATAAAATACCAAACCAAGGTGAAGTGAGTTTGCATTCGAATTGAGCTATCTCACTTGAGTGAGTGTGAAAAGGCTGTATTTCTTATGAGAAAGCAGTTCAATCGTGCTTTTATCATTTAAAGAGATTATTTAGTGCACTTCAAAAAGATTATACTAGTGGTTCGCCCCGAACTGAGACCTCGCGGTAACGGTATCCCATGATTATTCATTCAATCGATACATGATAACCAAAACTGACATTATTATTATGCCCGTTTTCACCAAACATACCTAAATCATCCCCTAAGTAGGAGTATCTTAACGTAGGTAGCTCCTAAATACAATCCTAAGTCTTAACATCCGTCCCAATATCCTTTTAGGTGTCCCGTACAGGATCGTGATAAATAAGTTGACAGAAAACATCACCTAACTTATAGGTAGCCCGTAAAAGTTAGGGAACGTTAGTGAAAACATTGAATTATTATGTAGGTACTAACGAGTGAAACCGGGTTACGGGCATCTGTACAAATCGTCATCTATCGACGCGAATAGAAAATATACAATATTTAACTAAAATTTAACTAAAAAATAATTTTAATTGAATAAAATGGTACAAAAAAAATTACAATACAATTATTGTATTATATTATGTAACTAAATAATAATGGTCGACGTAAAACTGTTTTTGGGATAGGTCGTAGTCGTAACTCGTAGTTCCATGGGAATAGTTACTGACTGCGCCATCTATTAGCATTATTGTGAAGCTATGTTGATGCTATATGAATTACTGATGCCCATTAAAAATTAAATAATCTCGTTTCTTTATAATATTCATATAATTTTAGTATTTGTTGTTCAAGTACAGGATATAAGTGACCTAAAAAAATAAAATCAGTTTGAAAATCCATAGCGGATTTTCCTAGAGAGCGTCTACAAGCGAGCGTATAAAATCGCCACTTTGAAAGCCCCCCATTTCGTCAATTTTAAGGGAAAAATTAAAAAAGAAATATTTTTGTACTTGGTTCAAAATTATCTTTAAAATGATATTATGTAACAATTTTAAGTAACGCGATAATTTTTTTTTACTTCGCATTCACTTCTATGAGAGCCCCCCTGAAATAAAGGTTTTTATAATTTTTTATCCAATATTCGGCTGAAGGCCATCAGTTTACATATTATATCTAAATTTGAAGTAATTACGTTCAGTAATTCAAAAGTTATAAGGCTCTGACAGACGGACGGACGGACGGGCGGACGGACGGACGGACGGACGGACGGACAAGTGCAAATTCACTCTAGTAGACTCAGAGACCTCGCTTCGCTCGGTCAATAAGCAGCGATTAAGTGTATTATTGTAAAAGATATTTTAAGTGACAACCTACAAAAATCAGTCGTAAAAGTATGTAATAAAAGTAAGTAAGTATCCAGTCGAGTGAATCTAAGCTTAGGCCTTGGTCGTCCGATCTATCTGAAATGCTGAATCAGCTTTTCTCAAAGATATTTGAGCTACGGCAAACTGCTTGCGTTCATTGTTTCATTAGACTCGGGCATTGTGCAAAGCCAATCAGGTGGTTCGGTAGATTTTAAAACTAGGTACATAAAAGATGATTTTGCTTGTCTGTCTTTACAAATTGCAATCAAAATACATTACTTTACACTTTAATTATTATTTTTAGCTAGTCATAAAAGTTTAGCACTTGTAGCTTATAAATTACCTCTTTTTTTCATAAAACGTTGGACGTTAGCAATGCAGTATTTATTTAGGTTCTTAGTGAATACACTATTACTATTACAATAATGTAATAATAATAACAGAAACAAGTCGATATATTTTTATTTAGTAAATAATATTTTCATGTCTACATTTACCTATTTGATTTTGGCTGAGAGAAAAATGGCGTTATTATTAACATTTACAGTCAATTTTCTCGTAAGCGGCTTTTCGTGTTAGGGGATGAGTCCCTGCATATGTGTAATAGGTTGTATTTTATTACTTTAACGTGCCTATTCTCTCACTTTTACCATAAATTGCTAGTTTACTCACCCCGGCTTTGATAGGGGGGAATCTCTATGAAGGATTCGTTTACGCTTTATGACCGTCTGGTAAATAAATAGCTATTGAATTTTGAATTGAATAAGTAATTTTCACTCAGTCTTATGAAAAGTTAGTGTAGCTTAAAACTTTGAATAATCAAGAATGTTATACAATAGGTACACCGTCATTACAACAAAGAAAATTACATACAATTATTTAGCTTTTAAGACCTAAGACACACGAAGCACAATTTGTCTTGTGTTTGAACAATAATTCTAAGGAATAGTTAAGTACAGAGGGCTCTTACAGTCGAATTGTAAGCGGCTTGTCATGTTACGAAGTGAAAACTGTCACACTTATTGTAAAGGTACAGGTATTGTTACGTCACACCTTAATCCCCATTGTTTTATGTCAAGAATACTGAGTTTGGTTCTTATAGAATTAATATTATGCTTTTGACTTTGTCAGAGCTGTAAAATATTGCTATAAGTACTTAACGAATTCGCGGGCAAAAGCTAGTTTAAAAAGAACTTAATTTGAAATTTTATAATTATTAAAAATGACTTTTATAAATTGATCAGCAATTTTCTCTAGGATTAACCCTAAGCTTAAAGTACCCTCAAGTTAGCCGCATTTAAAACACAAATAGTACTTTTACCTAAGCCAAACCCATTAACCTGATGCTGGCCTTAATTAAAATTACTAGTTTTAAGGTTATTAGGTACTTACTAAAAACTAATATTGTGTTGTGATTAGGGTTAGTGATCTTTGCGATCAGGAATATGATGCAGAGAGATATAGAGAGATCTGTATCATTATAATTATTATCATATAACCAAGAAAAGCTCTTGAATTTTTAGAGGTTATAATATATATCGGTAGCTACTAGCTTTCCTAGGCATTTCAAGTTGGTCTCCAAAATTACTAACTATTAAGTTACCTACTTGAAACAGTGATAGCCCAGTGGTTAGGACTGCGGTCTCCTATTAGGGGGGTCGCAGGTTCGAGCCCGGGCACGCACCTCTGAATTTTCGGAGTTAAGTGCGTTTAAGCAATTGAATATCACATGCTTCAACGGTGAAGGAAAACATCGTGAGGAAAAGTGCACTCCTGAGAGTTCACCATAATGTTCTCAAAGGTGTGTGAAGTCTATCAATTCGCATTGGGCCAGTGTGGTAGATTATGGCCTATAACCCTTCTCTGAAAAGAGGAGACCTGCGCTCAGTAGTGAGACGTTAATGGGTTGCTCACAACAAGTTACCTACTTACATAAAAGATCACTCATACAATGTTTTGGATCGTGGTGTAACACTAACCCACATACACTGATGACAGAGGCTGTATGCTCCAATTCGGTTAAGTAACATGGTGTTCAGGATCCAGAAATGCCGTGGGAAAATGATAAGCATCAACCCCGAACGTATGAGCATTTATTTGAAAAATAGTATGGAAGGTATAGTTGCAGCCAGTTTTATACACTACCGCGATACAAAAGGCGACAGCGCCTTCTAGTGTAACGTAGGTACATTTTACATGTAACTGGATTTAATTAATGTGTGATATTACATTGGACATACCGCCCGCCAAGGACAGAATAGTCCTTCAACTGAGTAACAAACAAAACAACTATTATTTTATTATTACAAACAGAGTAAGCAATATAAATCCATCAATGTTACAGTTCAATTAATTATCATGGTTAACTTAGCTGCAATAACTAAATCTAAAAACACAAATGGATTAGCAACCTATTAAAATAACTTTAACATGTGGATTGTTAGCCATAAACAAGGATCTTAATGAAATCCAATACGATACATAGGAAAAACTTATCTATTACTAAAAGTTAAATATAAATTTATAAAAATTTCTTAACTGTCGAAGTTTGTACACTTATTCATCATGCGGAGCTACCGGAATGATACAAACTTTTGAAGTTGGACGTTGAATAGCAGAGTCTTTATAACGAAGCGTGACTACACGCGTAATTTTATCTTTCCCGGGATGAAGTTCGACTACTCTGCCGTAAAGCCACTTAGTAGGAGGTAAGTTGTCCTCCCGCACTAAAACCACGTCGCCTAATTTCAATTCTGTAGTTTTAACATTCCATTTGTACCTTTGGAAGAAATAAGTCAAATATTCTTGAGACCATCTTTGTATCATCATCTTCATCATCTTGAAGCATTCTTTGCGTAAGTTGCCATCTACGCAAACTACTAATTTGAGTTTGTTCGTAATTATAACACATATACACATACATCTTTGATGTCCGTCAGCAATAATCAATTTGGCTAAATGCGAGTCTCCAGAAATAATAATGGGGTGTTTGTTGAAGTCAGGTATTTGTGAGTGTTCTAAACGACCTCTAACTCTCAAAACTCCACTTTGGTCTATAAACGGGTTGAGGACGACTAATTTACTCTTTTTAGAAACAGTCTTAGTTTTCAGGAGACTGGCAATATCGTCTCCGAATGACTGTGCTTGATGCTGTCGGATACAACTTGTAAGTGAATCTTGTAGATCTTTAGCTGTGAGCTATGGTAAAGCCCTTTCCCTTACTGTGGTGGAACATTTCAGACGCAGAAATCGGCGGCAGAATGCCACAACTCTAACAAGTTTTCGCAATGAGGAGAACCATTCGTCTAATTTCAGGTCACTTTCATTGTTTATGGAAGTGGTATAAGCCTTTATTGTTTTCATCTCTAAATCCGTTTTTGTGCATATGGTTTAACATATTCAATAGTTTCGTTTCTGAGCCAGTTTGGCCCGTTCTTCCACAACTGATTATCCAGCAACGCTGCTGGGGTTATACCTCGCGAAGCGCAGTCCGCAGGGTTATCTCTTGTGTTTACATACGCCCACTGAGATGCGTCTAATCGAGTAAGAATTTCGGATGTGCGATTGGCGACGAACGTTTTCCATCGGCTTGGATGATCACTCAGCCAGGCCAACACAATTGATGAATCCGTCCAAGCATGTAAGTCGGCTTTATTTATATTTAAGATTTCAGCGACTTCAAGCAACAATTTAGTAACTAACACTGCTCCGCATAACTCGAGTCGAGGAATGGACACCTGTTTGATGGGAGCAACCTTAGTTTTGGCTATAACCAGGTGAGATTCTACAGTACCTGTTGAAGAAACGCATCTTATGTATACTGCGGCAGCGTAAGCCACGTTGGATGCATCGCTAAATCCGTGTAATTCCACTTGTTTATCACTGTCTAATCTGTGAACCCACCGAGGTAAGTGGAAGTGAACCAGTTTACTTAGTTCGGTCCTATAGCGGTTCCATTCTTCCAAAAGTTCATCTGGTATCTTTTCATCACAATCGAGTCCAGTCAACCACAATTTTTGGATGAAAACTTTTGCAGTAACAATACATGGGGCACTCCAGCCTATAGGATTATACAATCGACATATTTCCGCAATAATTTTCCGTTTAGTTTCAGGTGCAGATGGTTCGACGAGCTTCACCGTGTAATCGAAGTCATCAGATCGGCGATTCCAAGTAAGTCCTAAAATTTTGGTAATATGATCTTCCTTTATTTCCATGTCTTTGCCTTTATTTTCCTTTAATGATTCTACTAATTCCGTCCTATTACTAGCCCATTTTTGCAATATGAAGCCTCCCTTTACAAGTAATGAATTTAATTGCTTATAAACTTCACTTGCTTCAGTTTCAGATTGACAACCAGTCATCAGGTCATCCATGTAGAAGTCTGTCTTGACTATATCTACAGCTAGAGGATAGATACTGCCTTCATCGATTGCGACCTGCTGCAAAGCTTTGACAGCCAAGTAAGGTGCACATGATGTACCAAAAGTTACTCTCAATAACCTATAGTCTTTCATTTCAGCTTCGGTCGATTCTCGCCAAACTATTCTTTGATAGTCTACGTGCTTTGCTGCAACTTTTACTTGTCTGTACATTTTGACGATATCAGCAGTAAGACATATTGAGTGCAGACGCCAGTGCATAATTATGTGTCGTAGCTCTGGTTGCAAAGTTGGACCAACCATCAGAGTATCATTTAGCGACATTCCGCTGGCACTACGATCTGACGCATTGAATACTACTCTTGTTTTTGTTGTGCTTTTATCCATCCTAATTACAGCATGATGTGGCAACCAAACTTCATTACCCTCATTAGCTGATTCAGTTTTAGTGTTTACTTCTTCCATATGCTCCAGAGCAATATACTCCTTTATAACTTCTGCATAATCCTTTCTCTGTTCTGGACTCTTCGGCAATCTCTTTTCAAGATTTAACAGTCTCTTGACGGCAATAGATCTTGTATCTCCAAATCTCCCAGCCGCATTGGTATTGGTACGGAACGGCAATTCTACGATGTACCGACCAGATTGATCTCGACTTTTAGTCTTATTACAATGTTCTTCACATGCTTGCTCTTCGAGACTTAAGACCTTTTCCCTGATCCCGTTGGGCTCGGATTCTAGTTCCCAACATCGGTTGATATGTTCAGTAGATTCTTGAACTACATGCATATTCACAATTATGTTGTGGCATTTGCTGTTTGCATTCTCACCATCATCCACTTGCCCCGACAGTACCCATCCGAGGGAAGTATTCTGCGCAATAATTAATCCCTTAGGATGCTTGATTAAACCCTGTTTCAGAATACTGCAGTATACCTCGGCGCCTAACAAAATATCTATTTCATTAGGGGCATTGTACTCTGGATCAGCAAGTACAATTTTACGTAAGTCTGGCCAATATGGCAGAATGAATTTCTTTTGTGGCAATGCTGATGTGACCTTATTTAATACGTGAGCCTTTATCTGCAATTTAAAGGTTGGGTCATGAAGTGACTGCATGTTTATTGTAACTGTATACTTAGAAATTAAATCACTTTGACCTCCACCTAAACCTGAAACGCAGCTTTTTTCAGCCGTTTTATCTAAACGCAAGAGTTGAACAGCTGCTTCAGAAATGAAAGATGCTTGAGATCCTTGATCTAGCAACGCTCTCAATACCTGAGAATTACTATTTTTTGACTCAACTTTTATTAAAGCGGTCGCTAATAATGTTTGTTTAAGCATTTGTCCTATAGCGAAATGGGTCGCAATATGATTGGCTTCATCCGTCGGATTAACTTCTTTACTTTCTTGGGTTTGCTCATCTTCTTCATCAATCTCCGTTGCCTCCGTGGCAACTGCAACCGTATACAAACTGGCATTTCCGTGTAAAAGTGTGTGGTGTCTTTTCTTGCAAATACGGCAAGTGGTGGGCACGCGGCAAGTTTTTTCTGTGTGATTAATACCAAGACAGTTGAAACAAAGCCCTAATGCCTTTACTATATCCTGACGACGGCTAACGTTTTCTTTGGTAAACTTGTTACATGAAAATAATTTATGATTTTCGGCACAGTGAGGACAAGTTACGCCTGACATGGAGTGCAAGGATTTTGAATGATTGTATGTAGTAGAAGATGCCTTCGGTTTGAGTTTAACAGGTTCAACAAATTCTAAAGCTCGGAAGCGACATTCTAAAAATTCTTTGAATTGTGCAAAAGTAGGTAGCTCTTCACTTAAATTGTAAATATGCAATTCCCACTGTTTACGCGTCTCAGCGTCCAACTTCAAACTAACAATATAGATTATAAGAATATCCCACGATTCCACATTTATACCTAAATTAGACAATTCGTGAATACAGTCTGACGTAGTGTCTAGGAGGTCTTTGATACCACTAGAGGATTCACTATTCATCATTTTCTGATTGAATAGCCGTTTAAGGATGCAATTTGACATAAACCGTTTATTATTATACCTACTCTGCAATAAGTCCCAACATTTAACATAATTAGCTTGAGTAATAGGAATATGCTTTATTAACTGTTCGGCTTCCCCTTTAAGTTGAGTTTTTAAATAATGTAAGCGTTGGACGTCATCTAAAGCAGAGTTATTATGTATTAAAGAAATAAATAGATCTTTAAATGACGACCACTCCGCATAATTGCCGCTAAATACAGGTATACAAATTTTAGGTAACCGAACAAGTGAATGATTATGTGTGTTAGATGAAGAAGCATCTAGATTTGTAATGGCTCTACTTTGGGAATTCAACGAAGTTTTTAACTCGCTCTTATATACTAAGTAAGTTTCGTAACCAATATTGAAGACATCATCTTTAAAGTAATCACTTTCTTCTAAATCATCACTGTCATAACTGGAAATTATGCTCTCATGTCTGTTAGAAAAACGTTTGATTATATCCTCTAATCCTTCTAATCTCGCCAAGACGTACGACTCTGTAATTCTGTCTTTAGGGGATTTTTTAAAATTAATCCGTCCTTTTTCTATTTGATTTTTCAAATCAATCATAATTTTTAATTCGGCTTCCATGTTTGTATTTTTCAAGAAGATCGATTCACTATTTAAAATCCTCGTAGACTTTTATTAAGAATATTCTAAATCCAAAATATTTTTTATCTCCAAATATTTTCTAAGTCCAAAATATTTTCTATCTCCAAAATATTTTCTATGTTCAAAATATTTTCTAAGTCCCAACTTTTTTCTAAGTGTTTGAAGTGAAATATTTTCTAAGTCCAAAATATTTTCTAAGTCCCAACTTTTTTCTAAGTGTTTGAAGTGTTAAATATCAAGGTAAATTTGGACATAGATTCCTCGTCTTGTCGTTTTTAAGTGAATTATTCTAAGTCCTAACTAACACTTTGAAATTTCACAAGTCCTCGATTCATGCACTATTTTCTAAGTTTATTTTTCACTGGTTATAGAGTTTAAATTAGCGTACTCACAGTTTTGTTGCACTTTACCACTTTGTTGTTGTCCTCAGCTAGTTGTCTGATATCTCCATCAGGTGGCGCCACCAGATCTTGTCACAGTAGTCTTCTTTCACATGTCAGTTGTCACTGTCACTGATTTAGCAATGTCAACTTGACAGCTGTCACTTTAAGTCACCACAGCTAACTGGAACTATTGTTTTATCTATAGACAAATGTACCAAAATTGGCCAAAAAACGCTCCGACTGAGAAGGACCTTGTTCAGGATCCAGAAATGCCGTGGGAAAATGATAAGCATCAACCCCAAACGTATGAGCATTTATTTGAAAAATAGTATGGAAGGTATAGTTGCAGCCAGTTTTATACACTACCGCGATACAAAAGGCGACAGCGCCTTCTAGTGTAACGTAGGTACATTTTACATGTAACTGGATTTAATTAATGTGTGATATTACATTGGACACATGGCCTGTGACAGATGAAATGAAATAACCCTAGTCTACAACTTCTCAAACTTTGGAATTATAAGTTTTTTCTTTTATTTGTTTACTAGAAATGCATTTGTAGCTAGACACTAATTTTTTCTAGTCTTAGTTGAGAACACTTCCTACTAATATTATAAATGCGAAAGTTTGCGAGGATGTATGGATGGATGGATGGATGTTTGGATGGATGTTTGTTACTCATTAACGCCACAAATAATGAATTGATTTGGCTGAAATTTGGAATGGAGATAGCCTATACGCAGGATTAACACATAGGCTACTTTTTATCCCAGAAAATTACAGAGTTACCGCGGGAATTAAAAAACGTTAATCCACGCGGACGAAGCCGCGGGCATAATCTAGTATTGAATAAACTAACTTGAAAACAAAAATATGAATGAATACAAAAATATAAATGAATAAAAAATATAAATGAATATAAAAATAAAAATGATAAAATCAAAAAATTATCGATAATCATAAATATCAAATTACTCGATACATAATTGACCGAGCGAAGCGAGGTCTCTGAGTCTACTAGAGTGAATTTGCACTTGTCCGTCCGTCCGTCCGTCCGTCCGTCCGTCCGTCCGTCTGTCAGAGCCTTATAACTTTTGAATTACTGAACGTAATTACTTCAAATTTAGATATAATATGTAAACTGATGGCCTTCAGCCGAATATTGGATAAAAAATTATAAAAACCTTTATTTCAGGGGGGCTCTCATAGAAGTGAATGCGAAGTAAAAAAAAATTATCGCGTTACTTAAAATTGTTACGTATCATTTTAAAGATAATTTTGAACCAAGTACAAAAATATTTCTTTTTTAATTTTTCCCTTAAAATTGACGAAATGGGGGGCTTTCAAAGTGGCGATTTTATACGCTCGCTTGTAGACGCTCTCTAGGAAAATCCGCTATGGATTTTCAAACTGATTTTATTTTTTTAGGTCACTTATATCCTGTACTTGAACAACAAATACTAAAATTATATGAATATTATAAAGAAACGAGATTATTTAATTTTTAATGGGCATCAGTAATTCATATAGCATCAACATAGCTTCACAATAATGCTAATAGATGGCGCAGTCAGTAACTATTCCCATGGAACTACGAGTTACGACTACGACCTATCCCAAAAACAGTTTTACGTCGACCATTATTATTTAGTTACATAATATAATACAATAATTGTATTGTAATTTTTTTTGTACCATTTTATTCAATTAAAATTATTTTTTAGTTAAATTTTAGTTAAATATTGTATATTTTCTATTCGCGTCGATAGATGACGATTTGTACAGATGCCCGTAACCCGGTTTCACTCGTTAGTACCTACATAATAATTCAATGTTTTCACTAACGTTCCCTAACTTTTACGGGCTACCTATAAGTTAGGTGATGTTTTCTGTCAACTTATTTATCACGATCCTGTACGGGACACCTAAAAGGATATTGGGACGGATGTTAAGACTTAGGATTGTATTTAGGAGCTACCTACGTTAAGATACTCCTACTTAGGGGATGATTTAGGTATGTTTGGTGAAAACGGGCATAATAATAATGTCAGTTTTGGTTATCATGTATCGATTGAATGAATAATCATGGGATACCGTTACCACGAGGTCTCAGTTCGGGACGAACCACTAGTTATTACAGCTTCAAAAAACTGTTTTTTGAAGTGAAAACTTCTATAGGCACATTGAGCGATGTTAGATAGGAGAAAATCCTATGGGAAAATCCTATAATCACCTACACGCTAATATTGAGAATATTATAATATTTAGCCAGAAGCCCTAGAAAACGTATTAAATGCTGATGGTAGTTACGAAAACCATTGTAGTTTTCGAGATGCACACACTCGTACCAAGTGTGCAGCGATGCGTGCTATTATCTAATAATTTTCTGATGCGTAACAATTCAGTAAGTACTTACATAAATTTCATGATCAAATATAGACTTGTTAGTAATGGAAACATCAATAAACATCAGCATAGCAACAACTAATATCCAGATATCGCTATTCGTAGCGAATCAATCGATTGATACCTATTGCAATCTGTTTTAGTGGATTATAACCAGAGAGCTGTCATATTACTAGAGCAGCATTAGTAAACTAAACTGGTCTATTTTCTGTCTGCCAATCTTATTGCTGGTTTATCATATTTTATGTCACACGTAGCGTGCTGCGTGAGACATTTTGTCAAACTAGATAAGAGAGGCAGCCGGTGTACTTTTTTGTACCTAGTCTATGACATGATCTAGAGAGAAATGGCACAAAATTGTAAGAGGAGCGTTATCTTAAAGCAGCCACTGTCCTCGAATTTGAGAATAGGACGCGAGACAAAAATTATTTATGATGGATTTCCAAAAGTAATGAAATATGAGTTAGATACTCAAAAATTGATTATTACTGCCAACCTAACAGTGGTAATAATATTATACATCGGCTGGCTTCAGGTTCGTAGAGCATGTTCTCGGTCGCACGAAGCTAGAAAATGTCATAAAGATAACACTATCACGTATAGTGACGTCATGTCATTTATTTCGGCATGGCTAATAATATTCATTCTATCCAATTTCTGATACACACGACTCTCTACGAACTCAAGGGTAGCCAATTTTTTCTTTCTGGGGCTGTATGTACAGTGTACACATCGATTTTTGTCGGATACTGTTCTCTGGGGGAACTTTTTTGACGTCTGAAGTTTGCTGCTCTATGGCCTAAGTCAATGATTATAAGCAAGATGTATGGCGCTTACTATCGCTCCATCAATCTTGAACAGTTCAATGGAATGTATTTCAAATGAATGTATTTCTATGTTTTTATTTTTAGCGCTCTGTGGTCGAGTGCTTCAGAAATAAAACTGCTTTTTCAATTTATTCGTGAATGGAAATGGTTTTATCTTTTTGAATTTTTTTATCGCTATTGGAGCGGGCTGAGGTAAAAGACACGAACTTGACGTTAAAGAGTGACAATTCTATAATTTAGCGGATAAGATTTTTTATTGCTATACATAGGCTTGCGTTTGACGACAATTAATGATGGAAACCACTAATGAGGATACGTTAAGATGCTTTGAGGTGGTCCGCCCATACCTACAACGTATATTTTTTTCTTTCTTCGCCGAATAGACTCATAAATAAATTTTTCGAACATAACAACACCTTAACATTAAAAGCGACTCGTAAAATAAACATTTAGACCTATAAATTTAACAATTTAGACAAGTTAAATTGTGTGCGCGCATGTGGAAGGCAATTAAGCCAAAATAAGACAAAAGGCACAAAACTTCGAAACCACTTTGAAAGCAATAAACTATAGAAATTAGGAGAAATCTGAGTAAAGGCACGATAAGAAATTTTAACTAGGAAATGCATCGTAAACTATATTTTTTGTGGCCTTTACAAGCCGTGCGAAGCTTGGACATTAAAATACCAGATGTATGGGAACAAACAGGGAATAGAAACTTAACCAATCACTCAATGATGAGGTTTGACTTGGGAGGTGACATTTAGTAACGCGACAGGATTGGTCGAGAACAACGGGTGACGGATACAATTAGACCAATTATATCTTGTACAGTTGACTTTGGGCGTGTTTTAAATCCACAGAGGCTGAAGTCTGGAGAAGGGATGTGAAGGCGCGAGCGCAGAGCTGGCGAGAGAAAGGAGTCAGTTGAGCTCTGAGGGCTCCGGGTGGCGGTCCAGTGCACACTCGAGGGTCCTTTACAAGCTGATTGGCAGTGCGCGTATTATCTAAGCCAACAGCCTTAATTTAAGATAGACTTGATTAACTTTGTAAACCTTTTAAGAAAGAAATTGTAAAAAAATAACTCAGGGTAGAGAATATAATTTAATAAATTAAAAGCTACAGTGATTAAGTGAGGCGGGTGCAGTAAATTGGTAATGTACTCCATTCAATTTCGTAATTAATTAATAGACTGCTAAGATCCACAGAGACTCGAGTTAATTGTAAGACTTAAATTGAGAGCCTTAGGTCTCAAAGGCTATTGGTAATGGACGCAGACAGTTCGCTTGAGCTTATGAGTCGAACAATACAGAGAGATAGGAATATGACATGGAACCCAGTAGATTGGGTAATTCTTTTCACGGGGGTGATCTATATTTTGTACCTATTAATACTACTTTACAGACTAGTGTGGCGTGGATAATAGAGGGAGAAAGTCTGACATAAACCCGCCGATAATCTAGCACACCAGTAGACCACCTGTTCAATTATGTAAAATTATTTATCCTAAAAGGAAAGATTGAATTAAATTGAATTAACTATCTGTGAATCTTAGCACAATATTATGTAAATATATGTTTGTTCCTACTGTAAAATTAAGGTGTGTGTGTGTCTTTTCTCTTCGAGACAGTTTAGCTAGCATTTTGCATTATAACCAACTCAGTATGTCTGACTATCTTAAGATAGAAGTAAGTCTGTATATATATTCTTGAATTTTCCTCATAGTGGAAATACTACATATTTAACATAGTAATTACTGTATTGTAACTGTTTTTGAAAAGAGCAACCGCCGAGTTTCTTACTGGCTCTTCTCGGTTGGAATGGCATTCCGAACCAGTGGTAGATTCATTAATTATTCAAAAGTACTTGTAAAAATTTAAATGAATAACAAATAATTCTATTCTATTCTATTAATGGCTTAAGGTAATTTAGCGCCTTAACCATGAATTAAATGATCAAACAGTTTCTTTCTAATAATCTTTAAGAGACTGATAATAAATCTCATTCTTTTATCCATAAACACTTCTTTTATTAATATAGTCTATAAATTCCCTCATGTTACCTATGTACGATCATGGATTTCATTTCAGAGAGCTAAGCTCAGATAACTATTAGGTGTAGATATACGAATATTTAAGCTTCCGAGATGGGTTCGATTCCCACAGATTACGGAAGTTCAGACTAAAGGTCAATAACTTTATTTCAGGCTGATTACATACTCCGATATTACAAATTAAGTCAGGTCAAATATAGCTATGATATTTCTACGTTTCTCGACGGGTTCGACTCCCAGACGAGAGAAGTTCTGTGTTGTGAGTAATTAATTATTTCCAACTTAGACAATTACCGTAAGCTACTTTGATTTAGGCAGGCAAATCCCTTTCATAGTGAACTAAACAGGTCTAGTTCGAAGAGCTACGTGACTATTTCAGAATCAAAGATTAAGCCTATAGTCTCTGAATTACTGTGCAGTCTATGAAGGCTAGACTCCATCTAGCTCAATACGATGGACCGATTAGGGCATTTAATTAGGTATTAAAAGAAGCCGCAGTTACATCGAGTCTTCGTACACATCCTACGGGTAACGACTCAAAAGCAGGTAGGGGATTTGAACCTTTTTTGTGTCCTATTGTTATGCAGTTGCCAGGCACTAGGGTGACCGTAGGGTATTGTGAAAAGGAGAGACTTTACTGGAGATGGCTAGGGTGACCACGATATTGTGGAATGAGAGACATTAAGGTTGATGTGGGCTTTTAAATATTAACTTGTTGACTTTCATAGTCAAAGATTGATACAATATCAGTACATGGCTACCAGTGTGGCGCACCGGCGGCGATTCTCCTACACCACAATTACACGCCCTCTTAAATACGGACCAGCCCCGATCTGGTTTGGCCAAACCAAATATCAAATATAACAAATGAATATATCAATAAAACCATGGTAATGGGGCGAGCTACGGCTCTCAAAAGAACCCGTCTCTCGAAGACAAGGGCAATACACGCTTCGCAGCGAAAAAGGGTGATCTGGTCCGTGCCCCAATAACAATGTTCAAAGACCCCTGTGCTGGGTGTAGGGTTCCCCAGTGTTCGAGAGAATCGGTCGGCTTGCGATGGCCCAAAGAAGGCACTCATACATTCACCAGCTCATCATGCATTCTATACTGATCGTTAGCTTATACCTTTTAACTGAGTCCTTCTGGACTTCCGAGTGTCGAAGTGACGCTATTCCACTGTTCTACTAAGGTAGGTCCATACAATACAAATGGGCCTCGCGTATCCAGATAGAATGGAATGATAGCCTGAATTGTCCACCCGCAAATGTATTGCCCAGGTGAGCGATGCGTCTCCGTTCATTTTGGGAAATCCGCGAAGTTACAGATAACATGCCAACTACCAACGTGTCTCTTATTCCTGAAATATTGTTTTTTATGAACTTTTCTTCAAGTATACTTAATCACAAATCATCAATCTTAGACGATCACAGCCGTACCACCACAGAATTTGGTGCCTTGACCAGGATGCGTGTATCATCCTGTGTCACATCTGTGACCCTGTAAGGTCACAGAATTTGTTGCCGATTGACCAGAGGTCTATGTACGTATTCGAAATAACGGTATGACTAGATCTATAATAGTATAAAAATAGAACACAACGTAGGAATCGTGACTAGGTATATGAGGAGTGTAGTCATTAAAGAAAAAACGGAGTTAAGACACACACCGTGCATGTTATTATTATGTTATAAAATTATTCCATATATAGGTGGAGCAGAAATAGCACTGTGCATGTTATTATTATGTTGTACATTTATTCCGTGTATAGAGGGAGCAGAAATAAGCAGTATGTCTTATAAATGTGCAATTTACAGGTTTCTAAGGAGGAGATTGCAGTATCGGAGATATTACTTTTGCTTATTTCTTAGATTTATTTCTCTGCCCTTGTTTTATTCCCTAGAATTTATTTTGAACCCAGAGACTTCACATAAAACAAGACACATCCCGAGCGTTTCCAAACATCTGGTATCGGAATTGTTCTATTATCTAAAAGGTTTTGTCCAAGTTTCGTGAAAGCGGCACGGTAATAAACAGCTTATTTTAGCACTTAGCGAAGTTAGGCGGTAAAATAAAAGGGGTTTAAGACGAAATAAAATATGTCGACAGGTAGAAAGGGACGTAAGGCGAAGCAGGTAGCGATAGACTTACCAAGCGGCAGTGCAGAAAAGGATAGTGAGCAAACGGGAACCGTAGGTAGCTCGACTTTAGAGTTGATTTTGGAGAAAATCAGCGAGTTCGAAGGAAAGTTACAACAAATTAGTTCGAAAGTGAATCCGGTACCAAACGAAAACGTGAGTGTTACGTCACACGCATCGGTTGGGTTGGCGAATAGTGAGGGTGATCGAGATGTTAGACAGGGGTCTAGTTATGAGTCCGCGAGTCACAGCATAGCGTCTTCTGAAACTCGAAACTTATATGTGGTACAGCCGTCGGTTAGCAAACCGAATTTCGATGGAAAACCATTCACGAACCCTATTTCATTTTTAAAACGGTTAAAGAAGTATATTAGGGCGGTAAATGGATTTGATCGCGAGATCGACATAGCGCTTGGGTGCATTACAGGTCACGCGCGACAGGTTATGGAATTATATTCAAAAGATTGGACTACTTTCGCTGATTTTGAAGTCGATTTTAGACGCACGTATTGGACCGAACAGATCCAGGAGTCTGTGAGGTATCGATTGATTAATGCCGTATATACGAGTAGCTCAGGAATGACGATGTCTGAACATTTTGCCGAGCAGGTTGAATCGATGCAATCGTTAACTATTGCGTTTAGCGAACGTGATTTAGTAAACGCTATTATGCGGCACTATGCTATAGATATACAACGGCTATGGTTTACTAGGACCGAGGAAGTTAGCATTATGAGTGGGGCAAAGTTTCTAAGAAGTATAGAGCAAAATATTGTTGAGAAGCCTAGAGGAATTGCGAGAGAGGTAGCAGGTAGTAGTTTTAGAGGAAAAGGTATAACGGGCCACCGCTGGCGCGTCCCACTGCTGCTACTATGAATGCTAGGAAGTGGAGTACTAGAGACTCGAACAGAGGTCGGGGTTATCGACGGGGTCGATCAGGCTATAGGGGAAATTCTAACAGGCCAGCCTTGCCTGAAACCGAGCGAACCAGACAGGCTATCACTTTTGTGAAAGAGGGCGAAAGCCTTACTTCATCGGAAAATGCGGGGGAGGGAACGTCAAAAAACTAGGTTCCCCTACACAAGCGAGGTCGGGTAAATTAAATTTGTGTAAATCAGGGAATATAGAGATCTCGGAGAGCGAACGGGCAGGTGTAGCTTATAATATTTTAACTAGGAGCGGATGGAAACCAGGACAGAGTTTAGGAGTCGGTGGAAAGGGTCTGAAGCGAGCACTAAAAGGCGGCGTAAATGACGTCAATTACAGTTGTCAGTCGGAAATTAGAGGTATAGGAATCCTATTGGAAAACCAGTTTAGCAACGTAATAGAGTGTAGCGAACGGGGCGTTACGTGCGAGTATTGTGTTAAACGAGGAGTGAGTTCAAATACGATGTTCCACGAACTCGATGAATCGATTGACGAAGAGGTTGGTTATTCTTTACCTAAGTTACCTGAAGTATGCGTGTCATTGTACGGGAGAAGCATGAATGTACTTATCGATACGGGAAGTCAAATTAGCGGAATGACTAGAGAATTGTACGACTCTATTCTCAGTGAAAGCGGGTCTCTACCTGAGATCGCTATTCCGGCAATTCGGATACAGGGAGCATTTGGATCGCGAAGCGAGAGCGCGAATCGATTGGTGTTAATAGAGTTCCAATTAGGTAGCACATTAGTTGAAACACCTGTGTTAGTCATGCGACGCCTACCTAGATCGTTAATATTAGGGTATGATTGGTTGGAAAGGGTGAAAGGAGCAGTGAACTGCGGTAGTGAGCGAACGTTGGCGATTGAACACTTGGGAGTTAGGTCTTGCGTTAAGCTAAACTCCGATTGTAAGGTCGAAAGGTTAGGGGGAGAGGCGAATGCAATCACGATTAATTCTATATTGAGTCATAATCCTAGATCGGTGGGACATTGCTTATCGATTGAAGAATCGGGCGGTAAACTCAACAGGGAATACCATCTGGACGAGTCAGGTATAAGCACAGAACAAAGGGAGATGTTATTGCCTATACTAGACAAGCATTGTAAGGTATTTACGGACAAGTTAGGGTTGGCTAGCAGGTACGAGCACGTTATCGAGTTAACCGATGAAATCCCTTTTGTGAAGCACAGCTATCCGGTACCTTTAGCGTATAGGGAACAGGTTAAGGAGGAATTAGAGAAGTTGGAGAGATTAGGCGTAATCAGACAGGAGGCGACACCGTACTGTAGTCCTCTCACATTCACAAAGAAACGAGATGGGTCAATAAGACTCTTATTAGATGCACGCGAGCTTAATAAGAAAATGATAGGTGATGCGGGATCACCTCCACTCACATCTGAGATTTTACAATCCTTTCATGGAGTGAATTATATCAGTTTGATTGATTTGAATAATGCATATTTTCAAATACCTCTACACCGGGATTCTAGGAAGTATACAGGTTTCTTTTTTATGGGGAGAACTTATACCTATTGTGTCTTGCCTCAAGGATTAAAGACATCTGTGGCAGGGTTTTCTAGAACAATGGATTCTATATTAAAGGAAGTACGCGAGTTTTGCGTGAATTATTTAGATGACATTGTCATATTTACTACAGGGGATATAAAGTTACATTTAGAGCACTTAGATCGAGTACTAGATAAGTTAGAGAATGCAGGACTGACCGGCAGGCTAGAGAAGTGTCGATTCTTATGTGTAGAGGTGAAACTACTAGGTCACATAGTGAATACTAGCGGATTGCGTATGGATCCTGAGCGAGTAGAAGCCATACAGGAGTTCCCCATACCTCGAACAATAAAACAATTACGAGGATTTTTAGGATTAATAAACTATTTCAGGAGGTTTATCGCGAAGTATAGTGAGGAGGTTAGGCCACTCTGCGATTTATTGAAACAAAATACCAAATGGCGTTGGACACAGGCAGCGAACGATTGTTTCGAAAGGGTCAAGAGACTATTTTTAGACACAATGCTTCTTGTACACCCTAATCCGAAGGAAACTTATTACCTGCAAACCGATAGCAGTAATTTGGGGGTTTCCGGGTATGTTTATCAGTTAGACGATGTAGGTGAAGAACGAATAATAGGATTTTGTAGTAAGGCTTTAACGGAAACGGAAAGGAAATGGACAGTCACAGAACAGGAACTGTGGGCAATTATCTTTAGTCTATCAAAGTTTGAAACGTATCTAAGAGGAGCACGTTTAGTGATTAGGACTGATCACAAGAGCTTGATATTCCTACAAACGTGTAAGTTATTAAGCGCACGGATGATACGATGGGTACATTACATAGGACGGTTCGATTATACAGTTGAGCATGTGAAAGGTAACCTAAACACGGTAGCGGATGTATTATCCCGCCATATAAAGGGGACAACGGACGTGTTAACTAATAAGGTTACGGGACCAGAGATGTATCTATTTAAAACGTCGTTAGGACGAGTAGTACAGGCGAAATGGAAGGAAATAGGTAGTTATCAAAAGCGTGACAATGTCGCCAACGAAATAATTAGGCGTATGAAAGTAACGGGCACGTCTGAATCTAGGTATTATACGCTTAAGGAGGGTGTTCTTTACAGGACCGACGGGAAGACGAATACTTTACGGCTATACATTCCCGAGGACATACAGAGAGACTTGATTGTTAGTATACATGAAGAGATAGGTCATTTCGGACGATATAAGGTTTATGCTTTGATGAAGCACCGTTATTATTTTTCGAATATGTCTCGTATAATAGGTCGGACTGTGAGAGCTTGTGAGATATGTCAGAGATCAAAACACGCGTTAGAAACACATACGGGGCCGATTAAGACTGTGGTAGCGAAGGAAATAGGAGAACGGGTCTTTTGTGACATTTATGGCCCTTTGCCAGCGGGTCGTTTCGGATACAAATACATATTCGTAATGCAGGACGCGTATAGCAAATTAATCAGGCTATACCCACTACGTGCGGCGAGTGGAAAGGCTACGTTAACATGTGTAAGAAAGTTCCGTAATCAAATCGAGATTAGGACATTATGTTCGGATAGAGGCGCGAATTTCACTTCGAGAGTTTTCGAGGCAGGCGTTCGTCAGTTAGGTATCGAACTAACGCACACATCTGTCAGAAATCCGCGGCCGAACTCTACAGAGAGAGTTAACAAAGAGTTAGGGAGGCTGTTTAGGACATATTGTGAGAAGGCTCATCAATCTTGGGTAGATGCATTACCTAGTATAGAGGATTGTTACAATCAAGTGGTACACACTACGACAGGCTATACACCAAATGAGGTAGTGTGGGGAAAACGGACTTTATTATCAACTGACTTTGACAGAGGCATGGTGAAGGAAAACGAACTACAGCGGGAAATGCTAGAACAAATTAGGCAGCAGGTGCGACGGAACATAGTTAAAGCGGCGGAAAGTAGAGAGTCTTACTATAATAAAACGCATAAGCTAGTGCATTTCGAAATAGGAGACTTAGTAAAACTTAAGGTCTTTGCGAAGTCGGATGCCGACAAAAAGTTGACAAAGAAATTCATGCGGCTATATGAAGGGCCCTACATAATAGGAGCAGTCCCATATAATAACGTATACACCTTGATCGACGCTCGTACTAATAAGACAAAAGGAAATTATAACGCTATTCACCTATTCCGTTACTATAAGAACGTGTAAACATTAGGGTTCTATTAGGAACTTAGTGAGTGATTACAGAGGAGAAATAGATTTCCAAACGACTAGTCCAAAATGCTGAGGCATTAGGGAAGACTAGGTGTATTAAAAATCTGTTTGGGGGAGTGTGAGGTGGTCCGCCCATACCTACAACGTATATTTTTTTCTTTCTTCGCCGAATAGACTCATAAATAAATTTTTCGAACATAACAACACCTTAACATTAAAAGCGACTCGTAAAATAAACATTTAGACCTATAAATTTAACAATTTAGACAAGTTAAATTGTGTGCGCGCATGTGGAAGGCAATTAAGCCAAAATAAGACAAAAGGCACAAAACTTCGAAACCACTTTGAAAGCAATAAACTATAGAAATTAGGAGAAATCTGAGTAAAGGCACGATAAGAAATTTTAACTAGGAAATGCATCGTAAACTTTATTTTTTGTGGCCTTTACAAGCCGTGCGAAGCTTGGACATTAAAATACCAGATGTATGGGAACAAACAGGGAATAGAAACTTAACCAATCACTCAATGATGAGGTTTGACTTGGGAGGTGACATTTAGTAACGCGACAGGATTGGTCGAGAACAACGGGTGACGGATACAATTAGACCAATTATATCTTGTACAGTTGACTTTGGGCGTGTTTTAAATCCACAGAGGCTGAAGTCTGGAGAAGGGATGTGAAGGCGCGAGCGCAGAGCTGGCGAGAGAAAGGAGTCAGTTGAGCTCTGAGGGCTCCGGGTGGCGGTCCAGTGCACACTCGAGGGTCCTTTACAAGCTGATTGGCAGTGCGCGTATTATCTAAGCCAACAGCCTTAATTTAAGATAGACTTGATTAACTTTGTAAACCTTTTAAGAAAGAAATTGTAAAAAAATAACTCAGGGTAGAGAATATAATTTAATAAATTAAAAGCTACAGTGATTAAGTGAGGCGGGTGCAGTAAATTGGTAATGTACTCCATTCAATTTCGTAATTAATTAATAGACTGCTAAGATCCACAGAGACTCGAGTTAATTGTAAGACTTAAATTGAGAGCCTTAGGTCTCAAAGGCTATTGGTAATGGACGCAGACAGTTCGCTTGAGCTTATGAGTCGAACAATACAGAGAGATAGGAATATGACATGGAACCCAGTAGATTGGGTAATTCTTTTCACGGGGGTGATCTATATTTTGTACCTATTAATACTACTTTACAGACTAGTGTGGCGTGGATAATAGAGGGAGAAAGTCTGACATAAACCCGCCGATAATCTAGCACACCAGTAGACCACCTGTTCAATTATGTAAAATTATTTATCCTAAAAGGAAAGATTGAATTAAATTGAATTAACTATCTGTGAATCTTAGCACAATATTATGTAAATATATGTTTGTTCCTACTGTAAAATTAAGGTGTGTGTGTGTCTTTTCTCTTCGAGACAGTTTAGCTAGCATTTTGCATTATAACCAACTCAGTATGTCTGACTATCTTAAGATAGAAGTAAGTCTGTATATATATTCTTGAATTTTCCTCATAGTGGAAATACTACATATTTAACATAGTAATTACTGTATTGTAACTGTTTTTGAAAAGAGCAACCGCCGAGTTTCTTACTGGCTCTTCTCGGTTGGAATGGCATTCCGAACCAGTGGTAGATTCATTAATTATTCAAAAGTACTTGTAAAAATTTAAATGAATAACAAATAATTCTATTCTATTCTATTAATGGCTTAAGGTAATTTAGCGCCTTAACCATGAATTAAATGATCAAACAGTTTCTTTCTAATAATCTTTAAGAGACTGATAATAAATCTCATTCTTTTATCCATAAACACTTCTTTTATTAATATAGTCTATAAATTCCCTCATGTTACCTATGTACGATCATGGATTTCATTTCAGAGAGCTAAGCTCAGATAACTATTAGGTGTAGATATACGAATATTTAAGCTTCCGAGATGGGTTCGATTCCCACAGATTACGGAAGTTCAGACTAAAGGTCAATAACTTTATTTCAGGCTGATTACATACTCCGATATTACAAATTAAGTCAGGTCAAATATAGCTATGATATTTCTACGTTTCTCGACGGGTTCGACTCCCAGACGAGAGAAGTTCTGTGTTGTGAGTAATTAATTATTTCCAACTTAGACAATTACCGTAAGCTACTTTGATTTAGGCAGGCAAATCCCTTTCATAGTGAACTAAACAGGTCTAGTTCGAAGAGCTACGTGACTATTTCAGAATCAAAGATTAAGCCTATAGTCTCTGAATTACTGTGCAGTCTATGAAGGCTAGACTCCATCTAGCTCAATACGATGGACCGATTAGGGCATTTAATTAGGTATTAAAAGAAGCCGCAGTTACATCGAGTCTTCGTACACATCCTACGGGTAACGACTCAAAAGCAGGTAGGGGATTTGAACCTTTTTTGTGTCCTATTGTTATGCAGTTGCCAGGCACTAGGGTGACCGTAGGGTATTGTGAAAAGGAGAGACTTTACTGGAGATGGCTAGGGTGACCACGATATTGTGGAATGAGAGACATTAAGGTTGATGTGGGCTTTTAAATATTAACTTGTTGACTTTCATAGTCAAAGATTGATACAATATCAGTACATGGCTACCAGTGTGGCGCACCGGCGGCGATTCTCCTACACCACAATTACACGCCCTCTTAAATACGGACCAGCCCCGATCTGGTTTGGCCAAACCAAATATCAAATATAACAAATGAATATATCAATAAAACCATGGTAATGGGGCGAGCTACGGCTCTCAAAAGAACCCGTCTCTCGAAGACAAGGGCAATACACGCTTCGCAGCGAAAAAGGGTGATCTGGTCCGTGCCCCAATAACAATGTTCAAAGACCCCTGTGCTGGGTGTAGGGTTCCCCAGTGTTCGAGAGAATCGGTCGGCTTGCGATGGCCCAAAGAAGGCACTCATACATTCACCAGCTCATCATGCATTCTATACTGATCGTTAGCTTATACCTTTTAACTGAGTCCTTCTGGACTTCCGAGTGTCGAAGTGACGCTATTCCACTGTTCTACTAAGGTAGGTCCATACAATACAAATGGGCCTCGCGTATCCAGATAGAATGGAATGATAGCCTGAATTGTCCACCCGCAAATGTATTGCCCAGGTGAGCGATGCGTCTCCGTTCATTTTGGGAAATCCGCGAAGTTACAGATAACATGCCAACTACCAACGTGTCTCTTATTCCTGAAATATTGTTTTTTATGAACTTTTCTTCAAGTATACTTAATCACAAATCATCAATCTTAGACGATCACAGCCGTACCACCACAGCTTATTCACTCTTGCATTGAAGTTGCTAAAGTTATACATGGCAAGAAAAACGGATTCCCGAAGAGCTCTTTACACCTTAGCGGTTCGTTTCAGAAATGTTAATCTAAGACGGTTAGTTCAAGTAGAAGTCGTAAGCGCTGGTTATGTGGTTCAACCATAATATTGTCTGCCGTGCGAGTCTCAGCTTTGCTAAAATAATTGAACTAAACTGCTTCCCTACTTCTATGTTCCATGTTTACCATGTTTATGGTTTAAATACGTAGTATGTATAAAATAATAATATAATTACAATAATTGGTACGAACTTGGCGGATGGAAGCTAAGCGAAAAAAAGTGTAAAAAAAATTCCGTCACGACCTTTGTGTGTTGCTCGCGTTTATTACACACGTTCTGTAATAGCTTTGGTGGCGTAGCGACTATCGGTTCAGGGGTTCGAATCCTGACTTCAGATTATTTATTTTATTCTTCTTCTTCTTCTTCTTTATCAACCGATAGACGCCCACTGCTGGACAAAGGTCTCTTGCATGGACTTCCACAGGCCTCGGTCTTGCGCCGCCTGAATCCAGCGGCTCCCTGCGACTCGTTTGATGTCGTCGGTCCACCTGGTGGGGGGTCTGCCAACACTGCGCTTCCCGGTGCGGGGTCGCCACTCCAGCACCTTGGGACCCCAACGACCATCAGCTCTTCGAACTATGTGCCCCGCCCATTTCCACTTCAGTATCGCGACTCGCTTAGCTATGTCGGTGACTCTGGTTCTCCTCCGGATCTCCTCATTTCTGATTCGATCCCGCAGGGACACTCCGAGCATAGCTCTCTCCATCGCCCGCTGAGCGGTCCTGAGCCTACTTATGAGGCCCTTAGTTAGCGACCATGTCTCGGATCCGTAAGTCATCACTGGCAACACGCACTGTTCGAAGACTTTAGTCTTCAGGCACTGAGGAATTTTGGACGAGAAGACATCTCGGAGCTTCCCGAACGCTGCCCAGCCGAGTTGGATTCGGCGGTTGATCTCTTTCTCGAAATTGGACCTACCTAGCTGGACTGTGTGTCCCAGGTAAATATACTCGTCGACAATTTCGAGTGCAGAGTTCTCAACAATTACTGGGTGGAGCGGTGCATGAGCATTGGACATGATTTTCGTCTTGCTCATGTTCATTTTCAGGCCCACCTGTTGAGAAACCCTGCTGAGATCGTTGAGCATTGTATTGAGGTCTCTCAGAGTCTCTGCCATGACTACTATGTCATCGGCAAATCGCAGGTGAGTGATGTACTCGCCGTTTATGTTGATGCCAAGCCCGTTCCAATCCAGAAGCTTAAAGACGTCCTCCAACGCAGCGGTAAAGAGCTTCGGGGAGATAACGTCTCCCTGTCGCACTCCACGCTGCAAGTGGATTGGCCTCGTAGTCTGGTCCTGTATACGTACTGACATTGTGGCGTTTTCATACAAGCACTTCAACACTTGGATATACCGGTAGTCAATCCGGCATCTCTGCAGCGACCTCAACACAGCCCAAGTTTCCACCGAATCGAAGGCTTTCTCATAGTCCACAAACGCTAAGCAAAGTGGCCGGTTATACTCTTCCGTCTTTTGTATAACCTGCCGCAGCGTATGAATGTGATCTATGGTACCAAAGCCTTTTCGGAATCCGGCTTGTTCGGGAGGCTGGAAGTCGTCGAACCTACGAGCGAGACGATTCGTAATGACTCTCGAGAACAACTTTACATGACTCAACAACGAGATGGGTCTATAATTCTTCAACAAGGAATTATCACCCTTTTTGAAGAACAGAACCACCACGCTCCTGTGCCATGCTTCCGGCGTTGTGCCCTCGTGGATGACGGAATTGAACAATCGCTGAAAGATCTTAAGTACCGGTTTTCCACCCGCTTTCAGGAGTTCCGCAGTGATTCCGTCATCACCTGGCGCCTTGTTGTCCTTGAGCTGTTTGAGAGCCATTCTAATCTCGTATAGGCTGACGTCCGGGATATCTTCGGTATAGTGTCGGGTCAGTTTGGCTCTGGGATCTTTCGCCAAATCTTCAACAGGTTTTTGTGTCGTGGTATATAACTGTCCATAGAACTTCTCAACCTCTCCCAAGACCTCAGGTCGAGAAGAGACGAGACGGCCGTCATCAGTTTTCAGCCGCGTCAGCTGGCTCTGTCCGATAGACAGATCTCTCGCGAACACTTTTGAGCCTTTGTTCCGCTCAATGGTATCTTTAATACACTTGGTATTAAAGACACGGAGGTCGCGAGTTTGTGCCTTAGAGATCTGCCTATTAATCCGCCGGTAGGCAGCCGCGTCTGCCGATGACTGCAGCCTCATCTCTTGTCTCTCCTTCATTAGCTTGAGAGTATGGTCAGAGAACTTTTCGGTTCTTTTCCTGCGATGGGTCTTAAAGAATTTAGACCCCACAGTATGGACAGTTTCCACGAACCTGTTGTTTAGATCGTCCACAGAAACGCAGTCTGCTAGGCACTCGAATCGGTTCTGCAGTTCGAGTTGGAAGTTTTCGGGATTTTGGATATGAGCACGAGAAGGTCGGAGAGTGGACTTCACCAGTCTGGCCCTTTCCAGCTTTACATTAATATTCAACGTGCCTCTTACCATCCGGTGATCGCTACCGGTTTTCACCCTATTGATCACAGAGACATCATTGAATATATGCCGCTTGGTCGACATAATGAAGTCGATCTCATTTCTCGTGGAACCATCGGGACTCAACCATGTCCATTTTCTGTGTGGCCGCTTCCTGAAGAAGGAGTTCATCATAAAGAGGCCCTCCTTCTCCATGAAGTCGGCCAACATTTGGCCCCTTTGGTTCCTTCGCCCATACCCAAAATGCCCCACTCTCGTCTCTGCACCGCTTCGTTCGCCCAGCCTTGCATTGAAATCCCCCATCACAACACTGTAATGAGTGGCAGAGGCGTGTATGGCTTTTGATATATCCTCATACAGCGCCTCTACCTCCTCGTCAGAATGTGTCGATGTCGGTGCGTAGACCTGTATAACCTTCAGCGAATACCGTTTGGTGATTCTGAGTATGAGGTACGCTACCCTACTCGACACACTCTCGACTTGTACAATGTTGTTGACGAGGGACTTGTGGACGATGAACCCGACACCGCCCTGGGACTGTTGATCGCCCTCCCGGTAGTAAAACAAGTTGCCGGAATTGAGGATTATCGAGTCCTCCCCCTCTCTTCGGACTTCAGACAATCCTATAATATTCCAGCGCAACTTGCTCACTGCTTCTTCCAGCTCGATGATCTTCTCGTCGGTCCTCAAAGTGCGTGCGTTATACGTCACCAGGTCCAGTCGTCGGGGTTGGCAGCGGAATCTCGTCCGGAGATTCTTAGCACCCCCTGCCCCGCCATTACCGTGACCGCTGCCAGGGTCAGGAATAGCGAGGCCGCCGGGAACTAGGGGCCATGGTTTTCTGTGATTATCCATTAAGGTTTTGCCCATATTTTGGTTTTTATTTTATTATTAATTTATTATTAAAAGGAACTTCGTTCCAATCAAGTGTTCCACGACACCCACGCATTTTGTTATAAAAGTCATTTTCGTATAAATATTTTGATATCAATTTTTTAAAGAAGTATTCAACCTTATTTTTAATTTAACTAAAAATTTCCCCTTTTTTTAATTAAACTAAAAATAATTTTCTTTTTTTTATTGCAATAATGTTGGGCCACTATTATATAGGTACAACAATTCCAAATTTCATGTAGATAGCTTTAAAATAGTTACTAAAATAATCGAATGTGACAGACGGATGGACGGATAGAGAAAGTAGCACCATAAGGGTTCCATTTTTACCATTTAAAGGAATCCACCCTAAAAACGAATAAATCTTTAGTCAATTATGCTTAGATATAACCAATTTTGATCTGTAACTCCTCTTCAAAATCAATTGAGTAGTACTAGAGATTCAACTCGACCCGAAACTCACGCGATCGAAGCTGAGAACAAAAGCAAATAGTGAATATTCAAAAGCATTAACCCCTACAAATTCAATAACCTCTCTGACACCGACAAAGTACCAACTCGAACTGTATTAAAGCGTTGGAAAGTAACTCCTGTAACAATCCTTGCCAGCTCACTTTTAATTATAAAAACGCAGCACAATTTACATTCCAATAAAGATGGTTGAATGGATTTCAATCGTTGAATATTTAACTTTAATAACCATCGTTACACTGCAGCTCCGATGGGAATTGATAAAGAGTTGAGATCAAATAGTTTCATTGGGAATGTGTTTCGTTTTTTTTTTTCTGAAAAATACTCAGATGTTATACTGAGAAATTGTTTATGATATTTTAGTAGCGTTAGAGTAGATACAGTTGGAACTCTTTTAGATGAAAGGTGAAACTTTGCTATTACCTACTAATAATAATTTAATAGATAATAATGTTATTCAGGTTAGAATACCACCTGTTCCACAATTTTGGATTTTAGAATATTCAAAATTTATTCTGAAAATTCTCTTTAAATTATTATTAGTATCTATTCAAAATCTCTTTACTATTTTTTTTGGTTCTCAGCGGGCGAACCGACTCATGAAGAACTGATGGTCGTTGGGGTCTCAAAGTGCAGGAGTGACGACCCTGCACCGGGAAGCGTAGTGTTGGCAGACCCCCCTCTGTGTGAACGGACATCAGACAAGTTGCAGGGAACCACTGGATGCAGACAGTGAGACTTGTAAAAGTCCATGCAAGAGACTATTATCATCTATCTTTGACATCTATTAGTTGATGTTGAAGAAGAAGTTTGATGAACTTCTTTTTGAAGTTGGGATCTACCTAGAGTAGGAAATCTCCTTATATTTTTTGTAAATAATAAGGACGTATGTTATTAATACTGATATCCGACGCGATTGTTCGTATAGACCCAGGATTTACAAAGGCTCAGCTATAGGCGAGTCACGTTTTGATACTGAAAGCAGATTACATCGATGCTTGATCTGAGTGAATGCTTATTACCACACGAGTAAATATTCCGAACAGAGAGGAAGCTTCCTAACAAGGTCGAAGAAGTATACCTATTCTGCTAGGGTTGTCACCTCCACCATGTAAACACATGCATCAGGAACAACAATTTAAGGAAAAACTAAAAATATTTTAAAGTTTGTATAATTATGTATAATTTCAGTTATATTCTGAACTTGAACTAAAAATACTTAAATTAACAAAAATATAAAGAAACGATTTTTTTTAATGAACATCAGTATTTTTGCCATAACTTCACAATTAATGTTGTTTCACAAATAATGGCCCAGGGAGGCCTTAATATCGATTTTGAACGAAATCTGACGAATAACAAAGAATTTCAATATGGCGGTGACTTTTAAAATTTTGGCATCCATTTCCTCTTTCTTGACCCCAGGGAAGCCCAAATATGGATTTTGAACGAAATCGGTCGAATAACAAAGAATTTCAATATGGCGGTGACTTTTTATAATTTTGGCATCCATTTCCTCTTTCTTGACCCCAGGGAAGCCTAAATATCGATTTTGAACGAAATCGGTCGAATAACAAAGAATTCCAATATGGCGGTGACTTTTTAAAATTTTGGAACCTATTTCCTAATTCTTGACCCCAGGGAAGCCTAAATATCGATTTTGAACGAAATCGGTCGAATAACAAAGAATTTCAATATGGCGGGGACTTTTTAAAATTTTGGAACCCATTTCCTAATTCTTGACCCCAGGGTAGCCTAAATATCGATTTCGGAGGAAATCGGTCGAATAACAAAGAATTTCAATATGGCGGTGACTTTTTAAAATTTTGGCATCCATTTCCTCTTTCTTGACCCAAGGGAAGCCCAAATATCGATTTTAAACGAAATCGGTCAAATAACAAAGAATTTCAAAATGGCGGTGACTTTTTAAAATTTTGGACCCCATTTCCTAATTCTTGACCCCAGGGAATCCTAAATATCGATTTTGAACGAAATCGGTCGAATAACAAAGAACTTCAATATGGCGGTGACTTTTTAAAATTTTGGAACCCATTTCTTAATTCTTGACCCCAGGGAATCCTAAATATCAATTTTGAACGAAATCGGTCGAATAATAAAGAATTTCAATATGGCGGTGACTTTAAAATTTTGGCATCCATTTCCTCTTTCTTGACCCAAGGGAAGCCCAAATATCGATTTTAAACGAAATCGGTCGAATAACAAAGAATTTTAATATTATTAATTAATTAATTTAATACGTACCTATACGTATAAAAAAGTAGTTACTTCTCTTTATCTCTCAGACATAAAAAAAAGGAAATGTCCTTATTGTCTTTGGGTTATTTTAAACAAACTGTGCAAGAGTTTGGCATTTTTACACTATTTAAGTACACAAATAAATCTAAATCACTCACTCTTCGTCTATTCATTTCCACTAAACGCACGACCGTCAGCCCTTACGTTCTGACCCTGAGTGGACCGGTTTGACCCTGAGCAGCCTGTCGGTGAATGTGTCGGTGAGAGCTCACGCACACAGCGTTGCGCTATGTATGGGTGAGCCCGCTGCGAGCCGTTTGTATGTAGCTTCCGCTCTGTTACCTTACTCGTGTGTTATTACCGCGATATTGCAAAGCAGTGTGGATAAAATTAATAACAAAATAAATCAAAATAATATCAAACCCTACGCGCTAACTGAGCTTATTTTATGAGCTTGCTTTTCTTACTAATCCTTACTAATACTAGTGGTTCGCCCCGAACTAAGACCTCGTGTCCTATAAGTTTGTTGATGTACCTACCTTCAGTCAGTTTATTTTATATTCTATACAACATTACCAGATAGCGAGACAATTTCAATATTAAACAGCGCCATCAATTTTCGAATTTCGAACTAAATATTTGTACACTGATGCTCATTAAAATGGAGGTTGGCGAATTGTGACCCAGAATTTTTAAAAATCGTTCAGTCAGAAAACATTTAATTTTAATTAATATTTTTCAGAGCATTTTTCTGTGTAAACCCCATATTCTTAGAAGATGGGGATCAAAAATATAATTATTCACAAGTACACATTATAAATAACCGTTACATGGCAATACAAGTGAATATCTTTTTTCTCCTAACTTTATTTGATAGACTTTGATTAATTTTTTGTTAGTTTGGTTTACTAGAACAAGTATGACAAGTTTGATTCGTGAACGTGAGCGTCAGTGTTCAGTTAAGTTCGTTTGGGTCAGAAACTATATGGAATTCGCCAATCTCCTTTAATAATTTCGTTTCTTTATAATTTATTATATTTATCTAATTTTAGTATTTGTTACCCATTAGTAGTTATTATAAGTGCATAGCCGTTTTTGAGGTAGAGCCTTGACATCAATTTCTACTTTGAAAGCCCCCCATTTCGTCAATTTTTGAGGGAATAATTAAAAAAAAATTATACTCTGTTCTGAATTATTTTTTTAAGATACCCCACAAGCTTATAACGCCATAAAAAATGTTTTACTTCGCATTCGCTGCTATGAGAGCCCTACTGAATTAAAGATTTTTATAACTTTTTAAGCAAAACATACATAATGTATTATAATAACGTTCACAAATTCAGAAGTTATAAGGCTCTTGATCTTGACAGATGAACGGACACGGACGGACGGACGAACGGGCGGACGGAAAAGTACAAATGCACTCAAGTAGACGCAGAGACCTCGCTTCGTTTTAATGTGTAAGTTGGTTTGTTTTTGCCTTCAATCACGTAGCAACGGAACAATGAGAATTGAGATCGATGTGATTTTTGCATGGTTGATATAACTATCAATTATAGTTATAGTTAAAGACTTGTAGAGTGATATAGGGTAACTACTCATTATTTAAAAAAAAACAGATTCCTCGGGACTTTTAAAAGTTACCTACAACGCAAACAAAGTCGTCGACAAAAGCTAGTTTTCATTACAAAGTGTAAATTCAAAAATGAAACCAATACTATGTTCTGTGTGCCCAATACCCATAGGTACTTACTCCTTGTTTCTAACGCAAAACGTGAGGCAAAGATTGAGGAGATTGACTTTTCCACTCCACTACTTGACCACTAGAGCACGTGCGCATTGCGGTGAATCGTACACAATACAATACCCCTCCACTGAGGAGAAAAGATTCTAGCTAAGCGATCCTGAGTACTTAACAAGGAATAGAGTGTACTCGTTATTGTTTCAACGACCGGTGGGAAGCTAGGATGTGCAATCGTCTATATAGAAACATGGTCGTAATATAATAAAAAGATAGTAAGGGTTGTATCGGCATATTGATTGGAAAACTTTAAACCTCTATCTACAGCTGTTAGGGAAAGAAATAAGATAATGGAAGTACCTAATAGTATTCAAGGATATTATTGATTTTGCCGTGAACCTACAGCTTTGAGTATTAAATAAATTTACTCAATACTCACAAAGCCCTAAAGTGTTGTTATCACGCATGACTGCAAACTACAGACAAAAAATTCAAGAACTTCTACATACAATTGACGTGTCAATCGAAGATATTTTAAATCAACTAAATTTTATAAAAAATAGCTAATTTAAAAATTTAAGTTTATTTATTTAGTTAATGAAATGAAATTGACAGGGTAACTTATTTGTATAAAACCTTATTGTATTAATTTAAAGCGTACAATAATACAATACATAAAATTTTGTACACAACCAAAAAATATTAAAAACCTTATGGTCACATTTAAATTATATTGCTACAAAAGCGAGGAAAATCTTAAACACGTTAAAATTTAAAAGGCAAGAAAATGTTAATTTAAATTAAACGGAACACACCAGATTTCTCGCAAATGTAACAGAAAAAGTGCAAAACAGGATCTTGAGTGAATTATACATATTTTGCCGCAAACGGGCGCAAATTTTGTAGGCTTAATTTCATAAAATAAATTTTCCTTATAATTAGTGGGCGTAGGCGCTATAATAGGTCCTTAGAGACCGGCCTTATGTAATTAATTATTGAAATAAACTGCCGGCGGGTTTGTAATATTTCTATTAAAATTTTACTTTGGACAGCGGTGAATTCAAACACGTTTTGGTTGTTGTATCATGCTTGTAACGCTTGACGATAATTAAGTATGCACAAAAGCAATGATGAGCTCTAGGTTGGAGCGCGCTTGCCTAGAAGATGCCTATCCACTATAGGTTTGGTACGCAAGGTTTACGTGGAACAGGAAAAGGGCACAAGAACACCGGGAGAGCGTTCGACACCAAGACGCAGTTTCAGAAACGAAAATAAACATAATTAGTCACTGAACTGTCTGGTCTGGTCTGGTGAGATGCTTTGGCTATGGGGTTATAATGACCACCCTCCCGAAGACATCACGTCAAATCCTGCCGCTTGCGTTTATTTCACGTATTCTTAGTGAATTTATTACGGCCGTCAACAAAACCTCTTAAAATATAATATTTATATTCTTCTATCTTCTAAATAAATAAAAAATCAATTGAGTACCGAATGTATGAAAGAATACTATCATATTGTCAGGACAAGGTTTTTATGAAAGACGTTTTTTGGAAAATCCACCGGAAAAATTGTAAAGGTGAGGTGTATTGGTAATGAAAATTTCTTCATTAGTAAATTGCACCCGAGCGAAGCCGAGGTCGGTTGCTAGTACTTTTTTACTTCGAATCATGTACTGAACCACTGGTTTCAGTTTGCGTCAGCATGCCCTTACGTCCTGTTTAATATAGCGGAGTATACAGAACCATTTAAAGAACCGACAGTGCTACCTAAATTATTCTTATCAGCGATTTCAGCGCAGCAAGAATAATGCCTGCCTTACCGCAACAATGTTATCTGCGCTGTTTACTCTTAAATTATTATTTCCAAGTTCTCTTTATTTTGTATTCTCAGTAGAAGAACTGATGTTTTCGTATAGAGAGCAGATAGAAATCTGTGAGAAGAAATTACTAAAAGACAGTTCGCTTCTTTGAGGAAGAGGGCAGACTAGTTTCATTTAGCGGCAGCGATCGCGGCGTTTTCTTGGCCTTGTGCGTGCATCGCGATTAGCGCGATTTCGTGATTATGCCATCGAAAGCCATAAAAACGCGAACGGGTTTTAGTCGCGATTTTTGTGCGCGTGAAACGCGATGCACGCAAAAGGTCATAAAATCGCTAAAGGCAATATAATAATAATGATTTATTTGCCACAAAAAAGAATGTACATTATAAACAGTAAACGTAATGCGGCCCTGGCAGCTAAACTGAGTTTATATACTCGTATGATAGCTGCCAGTGCTTTCCCCGATATAGTGAAGCATACAAACATTCTTAGGTCTAATATAAAAAGCATTCATAATAATAATTAGTTTAAAACTTCTTAAAATAAAACATGCTTATTTTGTGTGTGTGTGTGTGTGTGTGTGTGTGTGTGTCTGTGTGTGTGTGTGTGTGTGTGTGTGGATGGATGGTGGATATATATGACACGCGTATACATACTGAAATAAAGTACCTAATATTAATATTACATATACAAAGAATTTGTAATGATATTGGCTATTTATGAATCATCAGCAACTCTTCCGTGCTATCATAATTATGCGAAAGAAGCCAGTTATTGATGAGTTTTTTACATTGATAGGACGATTGTGAGTCAATGGTGAGAGCTTTGTTGGCTTTATTATATAAAAAACTACCTAGAAAAGAGGAAAATCTTTTAGAGAAAACTGTGCTATGATTAGGAATATTACATACTGAATGTTTCCGTCGTTTATCTTTTAATTTCTGTATGTTTGCCGGGTCTACGATTTTATGTTGTTTCAAAATTATTTTTTGAATAAATAATTGTCTCACTGTGAGTAGTTTACGTAAACGCGTTTATATAAACGTTTATATAAACGCCGCGATCGCTGCCGCTAAAAGTAGCCAGTCTGCCCTCTCGTCAATGTTTCCAATACCTTGAGTTCTTTTTAAGCATATAATTATAAACGAATACATAGATAGTTTTAACAGTTTATTTATTTTATGGTTTAATAGCGCAGTAGGATACCTTCCATCACGTTGGACCGATGATAATAAAGAGGGTGGTGGGAAGTGGCTGGTTGAGGCCGAGGACCGGGTGTGGTGGCGTCCAGAGGCTGTGATAGTGGTCTAACAAACCTTTTAAAATTGTAATTTTCTAACTCTTGTGAACGTTTCAGTGCACGCAAGAATTAATATCCTCTTGGAGCACTGAGAATTTTCAATTAAATGTATTATATTGGTTGTTGAACTGTCCTGTATTTTTGACTGATTTTAAATAAAAATTCTTTTCGAATCGCCACAAAAAGGGCGAGCGTTGAGCGTCGTTGTCGTCATTATTTTGATGCACTTCGTAGTAGCGTTTGTAGATGGTTTGTTAATCTACATAATATTTACAATCGACTGTTCCAAGATACCACTACATATAGAAGACACTGTAGATGAGCAGTACCCCTGTAGCGTATGGAGCATGAGGAGTTCGAACTACGTAATATTTTTATGGTATAGTCTCGCAAACTATCTCTTTCAAGTAAAAAAATATGCAAATCGATCTACAAATCTAGGAAAAAAAACGGCGTAGAAAAAAATATACGCTTCTTTGGAGGCTCTCAATTCAACCTGTATTTTCATCGTCAAGTTCAGAGAATAATGTAAGTGTCCGTATCCAATTACATATTATGAACCGAAAAATTGGACGACCTCAATAATAATGTCACGCAGAAAACGTGACTACGCATAAAGCCACACAACCCGGCTATACGATGAGCGAAAATGCGTCCCATACAAACGAAGTTTGATTTTCATTTGAATACTAAGACGACACGGTGGCAGCAGGCAAGCTTATTCAAAAATACGTTATTTCAACGGAAATATAACAATCCAGACACAGATATTAGTTTTTAGAGCTTTTAGAAAGTTTCATTTCCTATTTGTATAAATGTGAGTGAAGGAATAGGAATTCCGCACATAATTATATGTCTTCATTATCATCATCACTAGCAACCCATCAACGGCTCAATGAGCGCAGGTTTCCTCCCAGAGAAAGGGTATAGGCCATAGTCCACCACGCTGGCCCAATGCGAATTGGCGGACTTCACACACCTTCGAGAACATTATGAAGAACTTTCAGATGTGCAGGTTTCCTCACGATGTTTTCCTTCACCGTTGAAGCAAGTGGTATTTAATTGCTTAAACGCACTTGACTCCAAAAAGTCAGAGGTTCGAGGCCGGGATCGAACCTGCGACCCCCGAATAGGAGACCACATTCCTAACCACTAGGCTAACACTGCTTCCACATATGTGTGCACTATAATATCTCCCGCGCAGATAGCAAAATCCTGAGGTTGTTGGCGACCGTGACCAGTTCGGTCGGGACGACATTATTATTTTTTTGCCGTCATCGTTGCCAACTTGGTAAAAAGTGTCTTAAAAACAATATCACCGAGTTCTTAAAATTGGTCAGCAGGGAGAGTTTAAGCTCTCTTTAGTTTTATAAAGCAATAAAGATGTCCTCGCTCGCAATCGGCTTTTCGTTTTTTTTCACTCCCCTGCGCCAGATTCAATTATGTCTTCATAAAATTTTCACGCGATGGTTTACTGAAATTCATTTTTTGAGGCCGTCCAGTCCTTATTAATACTCAGCTTATTTATATTTACCTACACACAATGCGGCAATGTGTACAACGCTACTCTAGAAGTTTTTAGTACGAAGCGCGGTTAGGACTCGCCGTCGTCATCTCTGCAGTGTGAACTGTGAAATGTGACGTGTTTCATACAGGTTCTTGTAATATAAAGGCAAATTGGTTGTCTGTAAAGTTGGTTTACGGACGATAGTTTTACGTGATAACGTCATAAAGGCGACACATCCGTTAACCACAGCGCGCACGCGATGACTGGAGGCGGTTTAGTCACAAGCAAACAAGCCAACGCTTGGGCCGATCGTGGCTCTCTATCGCTTGTTCCGCGCTCTCGCTTGCACGCTCAGGCGCAGGCGGAACGTGACACTTTTTCGTGTGTGCATCCGGTGTTTATCGATTTATAAGACGTTCTCACGTCAAAAACATTTAATAATTTGATATAAAAAATTCTTTTTAAACAAACGATTTCAAACTCCCGCTTTACTACATTATACACACACTATACAAAGTATATAATTTATTGTAGATATTTTAAAAACCGCTCGACCGATTTCGATAAAATTTATATGGGACCACTTGGGGAGTATACCCTTTCAAACAAAAAAAGAATTTCCCAAATCGGTTCAGGCGTCTTCGAGTAATCGGTGGACATACATAAAAAAAAGATTCCGACCAATTGATAACCTCCTCCTTTTTTGAAGTCGGTTGAAAATATTGTTAGTTACACGAAGTGTTCAGGTTTTCATTGTGTTCTAATAAGAAGTGTAGGTAAATTAGCTCCCTTTTTTTGATCACAGATCAAAATTACTTTGCTTTTTAACCGACTTCCAAAAAGGAGGAGGTTATCAATTCGTCGGTTTTTTTTTTCTATGTATGTCCACCGATTTGTCCCGGATTTCTGAACCGATTCGCGTGATATTTTTTAATCGACAGAGAATGTTTGCGAAATGGTCCCATAAAAATGTTCACCTTCAACTCCTCAAGCCTGATGCTGCAGGGGTATTGCCCACCTAAACTATGGAGATTTAGGAATTGTCGATTACGAATTGATATTGTAGGTAACAAGTATGGACTACATCATGGAGCTCCAGGTCCTAGCTCCTCAATCCTGATGCTGCAGGGTACTGCCTACCGAAAACTATGGGGATTTAGGAAATGTCGATTACAAATTGATATTGTAGGTAACAAGTATAGACTACATCATAGAGCTTCAGGTTCTAGCTCCTCAATCCTGATGCTGCAGGGTACTGCCTACCGAAAACTATGGGGATTTAGGAAATGTCGATTAAGAATTGATATTGTAGGTAAAAAGTATAGACTACATCATGAAGCTCTAGGTCCAGTGGGGCGGGGGGCTGAGAAGGCTGCCATCAAAATCAATCAAAAGATCAAATCATATCAATCATCAAATCAATACAAGGCTTTAAAATTTATTCTTTGTGGGTACCTATCTAAGAGGTGATTTGGATCTTATGAATAAACTACACTTAAAAGCTTAAAATAAAAATTCTTTTCAAAAAACCGACTTCTAACGCCACTGCAAAGTATAAAAATAATTTTAATTTGTCCACGTTTGTTGAAGTCGGGCGGGCCTAAATACAAAATGAATGAAACCGACTCGCGATGCTCGCTCGACTTCTACAATTTCTACAAACGAGTCTCTCATAATTATTGTCTCTTGCATCGGTTTCATAGTTTGTATTTAGGCCTGCCCTACTTCAACAATTGTGGACAAAATAAAATTATTTTTATACTTTGTAGTGGCGTTAGAAGTCGGTTTTTTGAAAAGAATTTTTTGTATGATCTAATTCATGTTCCATCGGACCGAGCTTGTGTAATGGGCAAATAAATAAATAAATAAACCTTCATTCGATATCATATACTCTAAACTTTTTAAATTATCAAACGCACAGTTAGTAGCATTAACCTAAATAATATAGTCAGTCATCTTTCTATAAACTATAAGTAAAAAGTATCTGATTGAAATATTCATACAGACAGACAGACAGACGGGCAAAAATTAAATAAAAATTAATCTGTTTTGGGCTCAGTATCGATAAAAAAGCATCCCCCGGTCAAAGTTTTCAAAAAAATATATTAAATATAAAGAAATCTTCCAGTTACGGTTTTATATAGATATTGTAAGTAATATTTCTTCCAAGAATATCTTTTGAGTAAATAGCTACTTTGTTTGGACAGAATTCAATAGCAGCCGATACTTTTTAGGGTTCCGTACCCAAAGGGTACCAACGGGACCCTATTACTAAGCCTACGCTGTCCGTCCGTCCGTCCGTCCGTCCGTCCGTCCGTCTGTCAGCGGGCTGTATCTCGTAAACCGTAATAGATAGATAGATGAAATTTTCACATATTATGTATTTCTATTGCCGCTATAACAACAAATAATAAAAATTAAATTAAATTAAAAAAATTAAATTAAAATATTTCCATGGGTACATGAAAATATTTTAATTTAATTTTTTTTAACGGAACCCTAAAAGAGCGAGGCCCGACTCGCACTTGGCCGATTTTTATTATTCAATTTATGTCTAATTCAATTTGAAAGGCAAATATCTCTATTTCAGAAGATATAAGATTTCCATAGACTTATTATATTTACTACCGTTGTATAATCAAAAGATTTCTTTATAGAGCAATAAATAAGGTTATAAGTAAGAAGATAAAATAAAAGAGCTTTCGTGATTTCGATTTCATTATAATGATAGTGCTTGAATCATTTTCAGAGGATTATTTCGTATTTTAATAAATCCTTAAACTAATAAAATAATAAATATACCTTCTTGAAAACCAAATTGAGGTACTAAGAAGTAGAAGTACCTACCTAAGAGGTTATAAATAATATTTGATGAATTGTATTACTGAAAAGTTTGTGGAATATGGCCTAAACTGTTCGAGAGGAGATGAATGAAACTGACATCCTATTATATTTAAATCCCTTAGGTATTTCTATATTTAAGGTGGTCTAGCGAATGCGTTGTGACGTGAATAAGACTTGAACAAGCTATAATTTAGAAAAAATTAAACCGACTTCAATATATCGAAATAAAGAATAACTGAAAAGGGAAAACTGATTTTGATTAAACCTTTACTGTTCCCTATGTTGAAGTAAATGTAAACAAATAAAAAAAAATATCAATAGTCAACAATCCGATTAATAGCTTAGTTTCGTAGAAATGCTTGGACAAACATACATACATACATACATACACCTATAAAATTTTGTATATTTGTTTGGAAGCCCTAATAGATTATCATAATATTATTATGTGAAAATTTTGCAGTTCTAATATTATATTACATACATACGTGTCGAATTGTTAACCTTCTATATTTTGAAGTCGGTTAAAAAGAGCAAGCCATCATCTTGAATGAAGGGTAAAAAAATATTCTCCAAATGTTTTTCTAAAGAATGCTCAAAATTTATGATTAACTGTCAGAAACAACCCTATGATTAAAAATACGGACTGAAAATTGAAAGTTGACTGTTCAATCCCCAACCATTTGGGGATCTTTGCAAAAAAAAGAACTTCAAAATTCAAATTCAAATTCAAAATTATTTATTTCACGTAGGCCAACCTGTGGCTCTTATGACAAGGCATGACTGTACCACTAGTTCGGAAAGCGGATTCTGCTGAGAAGAGCCGGCAAGAAACTCAGCAGTTCTCTTATCAAAATAATAATTTTACAATATTATTATGAAGCTATTACATTGTAATAAGTTTTTTATACTATCTTGTGGGCAGCTGGATGCGGAAGCCGATTTAAACTATGCAACTTTGTTAGAATAACATATTATGTTTCCACAATGAGGGGAAGTTCAAAAAAAACAAAAAAGAAAAGTACTACAATTCAATTCATGTTAAGACGGGCAGACACAAAGTAGCCCCCATTCCCGTTTTCATCATCATCATTTCAACAAATAGACAGCGACTGCAAGATAGGCCTTTTAAAAGGTTCATCACTTACGTGATCATGTGCCTCTTGTATCCAGTACCAGTGGTAGCAAATTGAACTTAAATTATGTTATTTCAGAGTAGATCCTAATACCTATCAAAAACACGGAATAAAATGTATTAAAAATTTAATATTAAGTTGTAATAATATTAGCGCAACTCTCAAGAGAAAATCTCGTATCCGTTATACGGGAAATATTATTACCGAAATTGAGCTTCGTCGGCTGTGCCGTGTGGTTACAAATTAACATATTGATCACCACAATTAGTAAAACATGGCGTGGATTACGAAAAATGTAAAAGAAATTTGATTAAACATGGCTTAGAACTTTTTTGGGGACGAATCAAAACCGATTTGCGAGCTCTCTGTGAATACAAAGCGTCCTATCAAACTTTTTGATGATATTTTTATCATACAGCTGACCTCTATGATACTAGAAAGCTGGACACTATTAAATTTGAAGTAAGTACATAATTATATTGAATATGAAGTGTTATTGAAGTAAGTACATAATTATATCGAATGTGAATAATAACTGAAGTGAAAATGAAGGTCTTAAATGAAGGAAAATGAACAAAGGTTAATTGTGATAATTTTAATTGGGAAATGGCACTAAAATTAGCTGTCTTTTTATATGACTGACGGTCTAGCGTATTAGTATCATAGAAGTCAGTGTTTTTGTTTAGGAAGTAATTCGTTTATAAAACTTTTTAATCATAAGCTTCATTAAGCTCTCAAATTTATTATTAAGGATCAAAGTGTGAAATAAATCATTTTTAAAACTAAGAAACGTAGGTATAATTATGGAAGAAGAACTCCAAAGCTAGTACCTTATCATCATCATCATCATCATTTGACATAGACGAATGATATTTACTACCGTTTATATGAAAATAATGTCATAAAGTAAGAGTTTTGAAAATCCCGCGGGAATTAATAATATACTTAATAATAAAAAACCTATATCACTCTCCTGGTGCTCAACTATAACGATGCAAAAAACGTAGATCCGTTGCTCAGTTGTTGCATGATTGAAGGACAAACAAACAAACTTAAAACAAACGCTCACATAGTATCCATCGTAAATTCGAATGACAGTCCTCAACTAAATATTTCTCTAAAAAGAATAATTCTTAAAATAAATAAATAAATAATTCTTTTATAAGTCATTCTAATAATTATTATCAGGATGACTCTGTGAAAAGTTATGCGTGCGTTAAGTTATGCATAAAAAAGTTAATTGACGAATTGAGAACCTCCTCCTTTTTAGGGTTCCGTACCCAAAGGGTACCAACGGGACCCTATTACTAAGCCTACGCTGTCCGTCCGTCCGTCCGTCCGTACGTCTGTCAGCGGGCTGTATCTCGTAAACCGTAAT
This sequence comes from Oeneis ivallda, assembly GCA_029955525.1. NCBI lineage: Eukaryota > Metazoa > Arthropoda > Insecta > Lepidoptera > Nymphalidae > Oeneis > Oeneis ivallda. The sequence goes on from JARPMR010000008.1 coordinate 17,097,964, forward strand.
AGATAGACAGATGAAATTTTCACATATTATGTATTTCTATTGCCGCTATAACAACAAATAATAAAAATTAAATTAAATTAAAAAAAATAAATTAAAATATTTCAAAAGGCAATACAAAATTCCTTTCAACGAAACACCAGCCTAAATAAAATAGTTTGATCTGACGTCCGGGAAGTGTGACAGGTTTTAGTGCGTGCCGGACAGCGGCCGACGGTGTAAGCTGATTTCAAACGTTATAATATACGAGAGGGATGTGTGAGCCATTGTGATGACATGTGGCGCGCATAAATAACATTGAAATTCTTCTTGTATTTTATCCTATTTTGATACCTATCGAGCTCCATATAGCGACAGAAGGGACCCAAATAAAAAATCATTTGTACTGTTCGTCAATACAACAATTACTTAGAGCTGATTTCACCAAAGTCGAGTGACGTTTTACCGAGAAATAAATTGAGCATTCTGACAGCTTTTGTATTGAAAATCTGCCAAAATAATAAAGCGCTCTGATAAGACTTATTTTAAGTTAGTGTAATGGTCTTTATTCGAAATTAGCCTTTTGTGGAAAAGAAAACTAGGAAAAGTTTTAGTAAAAGATGTAGTAGAGGTGTGTCGGCGACTGAATGAAGTCTGCCAATTTTCATGAGGCCAGCGTGAAGGATTGGTGATGGACTATGGCATCCTTTCTCTGAGAGGAGACCTTTGCTCAGTATTGAGCCGTTGATGAGTTGCTGATGACGTATTACGAATATATCTATGATCCAATTGTTGCATTCGTTTCCCTTGGTTTTTATTTAATGAAAACTTCGTGTGGGTGATGATACAGTTCATAAAGGTGAATGAAAATAAAAACACTAAAGTTATTGGCACATAGATTCCGTATTAAAAACAGATTAATCACATACTTTGTACCTACTATGTTACTCTTAAATCATGAAAAAAAAATGGGAATAAGGAAATGTGTAATATATTTATAGTGGACGGAAAGAGGGACACGAAACCTAAAATCTTTAAATGCTTATACAATAAAAATAGTTTGTAGAATCTGCATAACTGCGGGTCAGGGTAAGTGGTGTCGTTAAAACAACATCTATTACGAAAGAAGGTACGGTATTAGTTTTTTTTTAATCTTATTTATTTTTAAGGGGCTTTTATAGGTGACCTATATGGGTATTAGTTTTAGTACCTAGAAATTAATTTTACTACTACTCTTTTTTATATCCATGTTTGCACTTAGTTTTGAAGATAAAAAGTCCGTGGGGAATATTAGTCCTTCAATCATGCAGCAACGGATCTACGCGATTTGTTGCATGTGTATGTATAGCTGAAGGCGCGGAGAATGACATACTTTTAAGCTATTGCATAGCTTTTATCGCGGACTTTGAACTAGAACAAACAGTTTGAGCGCGGCGACCGAATCAAGAAATTCTGTAACGAAAAAAAACCTAACACCGCCGTTCAGTAAGCATTCAAAATTTTAGAGGTTCTCAAGTAGCTCTATTTGGCGCAATGGGCGAGGGGCCGCTTTCTTTGTATGATTTCGCAGGTTCGAATCTCACTCGCGAAGTACCTAGTACCGTTCGCTTTTCTTGTTTGTTTTTAATTTTTTTTGCATAATTTTTATTATGCAAAAAAAAATATTGCATAAATTTTATAATTGCATAAGTTGATAAAAAATGCTATGCAATAGCTTTACCGCGGCAGTCCCCGAGTGCCACTTAATTTTTTTTATTACTTTTTATCCCGGATAAATATAATCGCGGCCTAAAGTTAGTACATAGTAAGTTAAGATTCCTGGTGCTGTAGATTCCAGTCTGGAATTGAAAGAAATTCTTGCTTTCCAACACTTGGAAAGACTGCACGTTAATGCTACGAACTCTTCAACCTGGTCTGTCTAGCATACAGCAGATAGTCATATACCTAAATACAGGCGCCACTGAGTCAGTCGTGCTTAGACTATGGACCAAACTGTACCCTAACGAAGTGTGTATACATTACACGTACTATAGAGACTAGAGTGCTTGAGCATTTTACAGACTGTAGCCTACATAATATTGAAATATAAAATACTAGGTTATGCCCGCGACTTAGTTTTTAAAATCCCTCGGGAACTCTTTGATTTTCCGGGATAAAGTAGCCTATGTCACTCTCCAGGTCCTCAACTATATCCATGCAAAAAATCACGTTGATCCGTAGCCCTGATGCGGCGTTATTGAAGGACAAACCAACAAACCAACAAACCAACAAACCAACAAACCAACAAACCAACAAACCAACAAACCAACAAACCAACTAACCAACAAACCAACAAACAAACACACTTTCGCATTTATAATATTAGTAAGGAAGTAAGGATAGCTAAGCAACGAAGCGCTCGAAAATGAAGCGACGCTTACTTGAATTCCGCGAAGAGTGAATGAAACAGAAAAGTTCATTGTAAACAGAGACATATTTGTAATTGTCTGAACTCCGAAGTCGGGCTGTACTTTACACTATTAATTTCCAAACTTTTCTTGTACAGACAATAAAATTATTAGTAGTTTCCATTCGTGACTTATTGTATAGTAGATAAGTATAATTATACACTTATAATAAAACTGTAACTGAACGATTTCTGTACATTAAATATATTTTGAATTTTTTTTACCGAGGGATACGTTATTATCGTTACTGATCCCAAAACAGATTTTCATTTAATTTTTGTCTGTCTGTCTGTCTGTGTATCCGCGCATCTCGCGAAAACTACTGAAGGGATTTGAATGAAATTTGGCATAGTTGTAGCTGATACTCCGGGTCAACATAGAGGATAGTTTTTATCTTAATAAGCAATAAAGTTCTTCCGGGATAGGGGATGAAAATTTTTATCGCTTTTACTCCTAACTCCATCAAATTTGAACCGATTTGATTAATATTTTTTTTTATTAAAAAGTGTATACTATCAGGTATCTTTTGACTAATTTTGATGAAGATCTGATAAATATTATCGGAGATAGAGGACATAACTCTTCATGTATAGCAGCAAGTAACTCGCTTATGAGATCGACTTACCATCGAATACATGCATACCATACCATAGGAGTCTTACCAATAGGCATTACTTAATTACAAATAAACTAAATAATTAACCTCCAGGTTTATAATAATACGTGTGATAGTCCAACACTTAAATCTTCTTCTTCTTCTTTTCGAGCCTCATGTAATCCATCCATATCCATACATATGCCTCCTCATGTGCACGATGTTGTGCCAATCTCAACCAAGTTTTTCCCACAAGCTTGACGATGTCGTCGGACCAGCGCGATGGTTGCCTGCCCACATTTCTCTTGCCGGTACGTGGTCTCCACTCAAGCACCAAGCGGGTCCATCGGTCGTCTGTTGTCCTAGTCACTTTCAAAACAATATATGTCAGTCCAGTTCTTTCACGGATGTGGTATTAGGTATCCAGTCAATGAGCGATATATCGAGCATGGCTCGCTCCATTGCCCGTTGTGCCACTTGTAGTTTTGTTATTAATTGTTTTATCAGTGTCCAGGTTTCAGAACCGTAGGTCATGACGGGCAGCACACACTGCTCGAACATTCGACGTTTGAGATAAGTGGGGATCTTCTTGTTTCTTAGGACGTCGGATAGTTTACTGAAGGCAGCCCATTCGAGTAGGATTCGACGTTCTACTTCTCTCATTTGGCTTTGCTTATCCAAGGTCAATATTTGTCCTAAGTATACATATTCATCGACCTTTTCAATCCGTTGGCCTTGGATAGCAATGTGGTCCATATCCGTATTTTGACACTTAAATACCGTTTTATTAAAAAGTAAAACACGATTAAATTAAATGCCCATATTTCTTTGTATTTTAAACTTTTCTTTTTACACGTTACACGAGGCTTAAAAATGGCTACGTAATGTACTACGCTAATAGACTACGGTCTTGTAGATTTCATCAAGATTTTTATCTTTTCGGCCTTTTCGTAATCGAAATCCATATAGAGTAAGGGAATAGAGAGTGCAGCTGAATTTGCGTAAACACTTAGGCACAATAATATCTCCGGCACAGATGCCTAATCTCTGTGAAAATTGACCGCCGTGGCAGAATTTATGCAACAGGATATTATTACGTACCATTGAGAAGCGTTCTAACTGAACAACGATCTTTATCATAAAGTGTTTGCCCAGAAGTGGGATAGTTTGATATTATTAGACTTATATAAGTGTAGCCAATTTCAAATTGATATCTACTCGTTAACCAAATGTGTTCTCGACGGTAGTTGAAGGAGTAATTAAAGGAAAATTAAAAGGAGTTCTTAATCACCTTTCAGGTAGTTGTAGCAACGGGAGTTTAAATTAACTTTAATAACTTCGGAAACTCCAATACGCTCGAATAAAGGTAGGACATTAGGTAAAGCTGTCTCGAAAGTCTTATAACGGTGATCGCTTCTGTGAGTGGCAACTTAGATTGCAGTTCATGTTAATATTCAACAGTAAATCCAACTTGAATCATACAAGGCATAAATAAGTGATCAATTAAAGGACATTACATACTTTAAAATCTTGCCAAAATAGAACAAACCGTCTACATGCAGAATGTTCAATTCGCATAATACTAGATAACTTCGCAATAATGTTCAAACCGCAAAACGTTCCGCTAAGTATGCAAAATGTACAAATCTGGGCACATAATTATAATAAATAGGTACTATCCAAAAAATAACATTTATAAATATATTATTGGAAACGAAGTTCCTTACGACGACGGTCCTTAGTGACGGCGAGGACTTGGCGCATGGGGGCTAGGCGAAAAAAAGTGTAATAAGAATTTTCTGTCACGATAGTGTAGACGGTCATCCATAGCGCGTATGCTAACATGTTGCGAGAGATGGCGTTGATTCTAATAAGATAATTTTTTAATAATATATAAAAATTCTATTTAAAAAAAACCGACTTCAAACGCCACTGAAAAGTATAAAATAATTTCAGTTTGTACACGTATGTTGAAGTCGGGCGGGCCTCAATAGAACTATGAAACTGCAAGGCTCGCCCGACTTCAACATGCCTGTACCAAGTATTATTATATTATGTATATTCTGTGGCTGGACCTACAAACTAAAATTTTGGCTAGCTTGGCGCATTCGTTTCATCGTTCGGTCCTTAGTGACGGTACGGATTTGGCGCATGGGGGCTAGGCAAAAAAAAGTGTAAGAATTTTCCGTCACGAGTAGTGTAGACGGTCATCCATAGCGCGTATGCTTTATTAAGAGATGGTTCTAACATGTGGCGAGAGATGGCATTGATTCTAATAAGATAATGTTTTTATTCATAAAAGATATTATTTACATAATATTGTTTAAATAGGTACCATAATTATAATTTACTAGATGATGCCCGCGACTTCGTCCGCGTGGATTAATTTTTTTTAATTCCCGCGGGAACTCTGTAATTTTCCGGGATAAAATTCAACCAAATCGGTTCATTCGTTGTGGCGTGAAAGAGTAACAAACATCCATCCATTCAAACATCCTCACAAACATTCACATTATTAAAAAAGTCGTGTGGTGTCGTGGGACACCAGATAGGAACGAAGTTATTATTATAAAAATATTAATTTCAAGTTCTATTCGAGGTATAAAGAAAATAATTATTCGGGTATACATTTTTTATCATGATTTTTTTATCGATAAAAATCAAAATGACCCCATTTTATATAATTAAAATTAAAATAATTTTATAAAATAAAAATTAAAATAAAATTGCGCGCCCCCGGGTGGGCTCGAACCACCAATCTTTCGGTTAACAGCCGCACGCGAGCCAATTACGCCACGGGAGCGATGCACATCTTGTTGAAGTTAATATATAAGATATTTTTAGGCCATCAAATAAAAGTGTCGTTACAACTTTTGGTCTTAATTTTGAAGACCAAAAGTTGTAACGACACTTTTTCCGCCTAGCCCCCTTTCGCAACGCACGATATGGGACTTCTTTCCAATATTTGTAGGATGAGTAGGAAGTAGGGTTAAAAGGACGTTTCAACTGAGTGTTCCACGACACCCACGCATTTCTAATTGTTTACAGTTTACGGTAGTAAGTACCTAATGAATATATTTAGGGTTCGCTCCTTCATTGGCTACCTATCCTTAATCTATGAAGTAATACTCTGTTTATGTTTATGTCTAATACTACGATTATGCAACAATGAGAAACCAAAATCTCCAAAAGATCTATCTAGAACCTTTTCAGAAGATTATTTATTTATTTATTTATTTATTTATTTATTTATTTATTTTCAGTTGCAGAATCTTTACAAATACCCTGTTAGGGTGTAGCAACTTGGTCTGGAATCGACCGTAGTAGAGAGACCGATTTTATTTATTTTTATTTGCATCGTCGAAAAAATCACTTAAACTGTAGTAACATTTTTCTAATAAAAAGTTTTTTAATATTCAAAATTTGTTTTCTTTTTCAACGTTTCGAATGCAGTCTGGCAAATTATTATATACTTTTATGGACATTACGAAGGGACTGGAGGTGTAAAGTTTTAGTTTTGATGGTGGTAGGGTTAGGTTATTTCTATGTCTTTCGGGAAATCGACGAGGTTTCTCTTCTTTTTTTTTATAAAAGTGTAGGTTTTTCCGAACAAATTTACATATCTCAAAGATATAGATGGAAGGTAGGGTTAAGATTTTTAATTCTTTAAAATGAGGTAGACATGAGTCTGTAGATTTTATATTTGCTAATATGCGGATGCACTTTTTTTGTAGTATGAAAAGGTCCGGGGCATCGGTGCTATTTCCCCAGAGAATAACACCATATCTCAGAAATGCGTACCCATAAGCATAATACGCAGCTAGTGCGGTTTTTAAGTTGGTGGTTCTTTTTAATTCTCTGAGGCCATAAATAAATTTACTTAGTTTAGTTTTTGTCTTTTCGATATGGTCCTTCCAATTTAAATTTGTGTCGATTTCAATGCCTAGAAACGTTAAGCTGTCGGCGCATTCAATGTCTGTTTTATTATAATTAAATTTAATATGTAATTGTTTTTTTTGGTATGGTCGAAATTGAATTATTTTGGTTTTGTTGTAATTTATTTCTAATTTATGGTCAGTCATCCAGTCGGTAATGTTGTTTAACAGTCGAGTCATTGTATCATGGAGGTTATCATTATTTGATAGAGGAAATAATAAAGAGATGTCATCCGCGAATAATATACAATATTTGTCAAAAATTTTTGGTAAGTCATTTATATAAATTAAAAACAAAATACACCCAAGGACACTTCCTTGGGGTATTGAGTTAGTCATTATTGTTACGTCCGATCTGATCAAGCTTACTAGTCCTGTTTCTTGGTCACAATTTTCAATTTCAACATATTGTTCAACATATTACAACGTATTGTTATTTAGATTATAATGTTAATTACATATATGTTATGTTAATATTATTTACCTATGTTATTTGAATATTCTAGCTTCAATAATCTAACGATTAGAGGTGAGAGCTGAAAACTAAAAGGACTGTTCATTGCACTATAGTTATTGTCGCTCCCACTCCTAAAGCTTTTCGCTTGCTTGGAGGGAGAGGATAATATAATGGTCCAAGATCCCAGTGCCGCCAGACCTAAGTTATTTTCTCAGCAATTATTTGTGTACGATAGAGTACTGTTCGAATGTCCTTTCAGTATATGCGTACCAGCTAGATTGTGCCGACGGCCAATTTCCAGATACCAGGTGCTAAAGGTAGGTAAAAACTAGAATAACTTATCTTAAATTCTCAGGGCTGATTTTCATATATGTTTTAAAGAATATTGTAAAAATTAATAAATTAATACTGCCGGACGCTTACCGCCGGCGGTTACTTTAGCCAGACGCTTTGAAGCTCCCAAAAAATATATAATTTAAGTTAACTTATATTCTCAGTTCTGATTTTTATACATGATACTCAGGAAACTATTGCGATATTATCTGTAAGCTGCCAGACCTATTGGAAGGGTCAAACATCCCCCCAGACACACATTATACGTCCCCATATGTATGAGCGCTAGAACATGATTCACTTGTTTAAGTGTGTGAGAGATAATATCATCATACTATAATATTATAAATGCGAAAGTGTGTTTCTTGATTTGTCCTTCAATCACTCTGCAACAGAGCTACGGATCGACGTGATTTTTTGCCTGGGTATAGCTTAGGATCTAGAGAGAGAGAACTATTGCAATATCTTCTGCAAGCTATACACAGGCAAAAAATCACGTCGATCCGTAGCTCTGTTGCAGAGTGATTGAAGGACAAACCAACAAACACACTTTCGCATTTATAATATTATAGTATGATGATATTATCTCTCACACACTTAAACAAGTGAATCATGTTCTAGCGCTCATACATATGGGGACGCATAATGTGTGTCTGGGGGGATGTTTGACCCTTGCAATAGGTCTGGCAGCTTACAGATAATATCACAATAGTTCCCTGAGTATCATGTATAAAAATCAGAACAGAGAATATAAGTTAACTTAAATTATATATATTTTTGGGAGCTTCAAAGCGTCTGGCTAAAGTAACCGCCGGCGGTAAGCGTCTGGCAGTATTAATTTATTAATTTTTACAATATTCTTTAAAACATATATGAAAATCAGCCCTGAGAATTTAAGATAAGTTATTCTAGTTTTTACCTACCTTTAGCACCTGGTATCTGGAAATTGGCCGTCGGCACAATCTAGCTGGTACGCATATACTGAAAGGACATTCGAAAAGTACTCTGTCGTACACAAATAATTGCTGAGAAAATAACTTAGGTCTGGCGGCACTGGGATCTTGCTCTATAAGTCAAGTTCAGTTTGGCTAATATTCTTTGAAAAAGTTTTGTCTACTACATCAGTCAATCATACATGATTAACGAAATTAGGTATTAGGTATGTATAACCTTTAGAATTGACCCTACTATTGAGTATTCCCGAATCCCGCAACCGAAAAATAGGACAATATCAAAATTGCGAACGCGCTTTTATCTCAAATTAAATCCATAAAAGGAGAGAAAAAAAATCTCAAATAAATCCCACGTCAGCAAAATAAAACAATCTTTCTTTATCACTTAAGTCAACATAAAACAAATATCTTCGATATTGAAAAAAAACAGTAAACGCCGTGAACGATACATGGGGTAAAATAATGCCAATAAAATCCTATCTGTCGTATTGTTTTTGTTTTCAGGTTACGGATGGTAAAACATCGACGAGAGAAAAGAGGAAGCGATAAACGTCGGATTTGCCGAACCAACTAACGGACCAAATAATATAGGGAGTACCTATAAGCTGAAATTTAGCACTTAATTATGTGTTTGCCCCATTATTAAATTCGAAAACTGAAATAGAAAACTGAACATTGCCTAAAAATTAAATGAATGTTTGTTTCTTATTTTCCAGGATACAAACTATTTAGTCTTTGTCACACTTCGGCTCTTTAACTAAGTATCTATTAAATGCACACACAATATTTATTTTTCTGTTTATTTTTAGACCAAATTCTTACTAATGTTATAAATGCGAAAGTGTGTTTGTTTGTTGGTTTGTTGTTTTGTCCTTCAATCACGCTGCAACAGGGCTACGGATTGACGTGATTTTTTAGCATGTGTATAGTTGAAGACCTGGAGAGTGACATAGGCTAATTTTTATCCCGGAAAATCAAAGTGTTCCCGAGGGATTTTAAAAACTAAATCCACGCGGACGAAGTCGCGGGCATCAGCTAGTAATTACTAATTTCAATTACCTACAAGATACAGTAAATTCAATAATGAAGGGAATAAAAGATCAATTTAGGGTGAATTATTTAGGTTACTTTGGACACTGTGAGCGTCCCAATTTGTACCAATGTGTCAATGTCACTACTACTTGATCTGTGGTAGTGCTCTATAAATTATTGTGCTCAGTACAAACGCTTTCCCGTCATGAATTAGATTCAGATGTTGTAGAACTATTATAGCAGAACTAAACATCCTACTACTAATATTATAAATGCGAAAGTGGTTAGTTTGTCCTTCAATCACGCTGCAACGGCGCTACGGATTAACGTGATTTTTTGCATGTGTATAGTTGACGACCAGGAGAGTGACGTAGAAATTATTCCTTTAAAATCAAAGAACTCCCGCGGGATTTTAAAAACTTAATCCACGCGGACGAAGTTGCGGGCAAGCCGTATGGCAAAAATAAACAAACACCCAGTAGTTTTCAAATCATTTTCTAAATATTTTGATATAGTAGGTACTCGCATTTAATAATTTATCTACTTAGTACTGTAACGACCCTAGTCCTTCGTACTAAGGAATTTTTCATGTTTGATAGTACTAAAAATTGTTGGTTGAATTTTATCAAAATCGGTACAGTAGTTAAGTTACGAGATGTACTTTCACATGAGATCATAAAAATAATAATTTTAGGAACTTCAATTTTCATGTCATATAATTTCAATTTGACGTTGACGCTATTCTGTAGAACGATATACTATAGGGGAAGGCAGCGACGACCGCAGCGTCGTTGACGCGCGGATCGTATATAAGAAAGAACATTGTATTGGGGCATATGTTCAGAGACATATATATGCACATACTATTTTATGAGAAATGTGAAGTGGTATGTAGAGACATACTTTATATCAATTATTATTGATAAAATACAAGGGGCGATACACGAAATCTAATATGAGTGATACCTAATCTGACGTTGGAAGCTGCTTAAGAGATGGGGAGCTCTAGCGCCTTGGTGCTTTATGAACCTGTCTTTGGGCTAGCGACCGACGATCTCAGATGAAGATTGATCTATATCGCGATGCTCTATGCTGAGTGTTGTGTCAACCTGTAGGTTGGATTACGAGATAGGATAAGCTTAGGATGGGCTAATAAACTTGCCAATCCGGGCTGTCTGGTCCAGGTGTCTGATTCTACTTTCGAACTTGCTCTGACGTTAAGTTGGAGCCTATCACCACGAAGTGGTGATAGGCTCTGTTGGATCTGTTGGAACCAACTGTTGGATGCTGAGATAGGATGAAGCTAATGATGGCAATTGCTATTATGGTTTTGTCTGGTCCAGGCGTCCGACACCAACCTCGAACTAGACTCTAACGTTGTTAGAGTCCTTCACCACTCCGTGGTGACTTCACGCAGTATAACTATTAACATCACGCAGTATAACTATTAACCTACAACCAACTATACATGAGAGGAGCTCACCTCTATAAAAAGTCTCAGTGGATCACACCACTATAAAAAAGTCTTGTGGAAACACACCACGGTTAAAAAAGTGTCTTCAGTGGATCACACCACTTTAAAAAAGTCTTGTGGAGCAAACCACGGTTAAAAAAGCCTCGCACATTCGTGTGTGAGTGAATGATGACAGTGTGGGGGGGGGGCTCATAGTTTGATGGTATTTCAAGGGCTTATTCACATTCCTAATTATTATAAAGTATCTATACAAAGCAATACATTTTAACAAATCCAAGCTGCAATCTCATTGCGTCAATTATTATAATAATACATTATTGTTTTAATGGACGCAACTGAGTGATCCTTGATGTACCACAAAAGGTAGGAGCTCACCATCGTTTGGCGTGCAGGGAGCCAACGATCATCATTTTATTTTTTTTACAATGAAATGATGCCATCTTAAGTTTGAACGTTGCCTATGGACTCAAAGGAACTTGAAGCAACGATGTGTAGTGTAGACGTTCAATGTGATGTTGAATGTCGAGGTGCATAAGTTGTGATGTAGGTTCTTTTGATGTTTACCCATAGAAATAATTATTGTGTCTCTCGACATCAGTGTTGAGTCTCGTGATAATGGAGCAAACCGGTATCATTCATACTGGATTTTAAACATTCTTTAATATGGACCAATACGGGAACCCACTAAAATCTAATACAGGAACTCTTGTATATACCGCCTAGGCCTTTTGAACTCATTACTTCTGACGCTCTAAAAGTTCTTGGGTTAATACGGACACAATATTATAAAGGGTTCTACCACTAGCGAATCACGTGCCATTCTAAAGAAATAATTTAAAATAGAAAGATTTATAGGAATTATAGGTTAGTGATTTTCGTAGGGTACTTAGTTCAGTTACAGTACCTATACTCGCAAGATAAAGGCCAAGTCCTCTAGTACATACTCATGCAAAAACACATCAAACGTTGCTACCTTTTTGCGTGATTGAAGAACCAACCAACAATATAACGGCTACTTTCGAATTTATAATACACGAGTTGATGCTCGCGACTTCGTCTGCGTGGATTAAGTGGTTTAAAATCCCACGGGCAGTCTGATTTTCTGGCATAAAAAGTAGCCCATGAAAAAAATCGCGTCGATCCGTTGCTCTGTAGCAGCGTGATTGAAAGAAAAACCAACAAACCAACAAATAAATACACTATTGCATTTATAATATTATTAGTAAGGATTTTATTAGGGATGAACAGATCACTCTTTTCCGCAGTCAAAGGATGAATTTGAAGGTTACTCAGGTATTTTTACCGTTTGGATATTTACTTATTAGTAAAAAGGCGTTCAAAAAATGTAATGTAAAATTACAAGATGGTATACAAAAGATTTGAAAAGACGATGGTAAGTCCCTCTTAGAATAAAAGCTTTATGAACACTTTTTGCCTTAAGTATTCTGTGCTTTTCCCGATAAACTCATCTTCATTCAAATCTTTCTTATACCTTACTTGACGTTCTGACTTGGATCCGTATGTAATCTTAAAAGAAACACCATATTTATAAGGCAAATCCTTATTTATAGGGTTCCGTAGTAAAATAAGGAACCCCTTTTAATGGCGTCTAGTCGATCTTTGCGTCTGTGTCGACAAGTATTTTATTTAATAAAAATATTATACTTTTGCATATTCGTTTCAATATTTTAATATCATTATGAGGATTTATAGCTTTTTGGCAAAATGGCGCTTGTTCATTATGAATTATTAAGATGTCTCGAATTATGCGAGTGTGAGTTAAGAATATTATAAATAGAATATTATAAATTAATTAATTAAAAATATAATTACTTAATAGATCCTTGTAGATAAGATTGCTCTTTAAGATATTATATACTCCAATCTGAACTTGACTAATATTCCCCTCTCCCCGCCAAATAAGCGGAAGGCTTGTGTTAGGTATGATAATAGTGCAACGGGTGAGGATCTAAGCTGGGACCTTTCAGTTATCAGTCCACATCTTTAACTGTTGGACTATTGAGGCTATAAAACCCTTACTTTAATAATTTGATTTAACTATTAAGATGCTACGGTTCGATTTCCTGACAATCATCACAACATGATAGCACCAATTCCATAATATTACTATCTCAAATTGGTTAGTAGATGAATGACCCGTAGGTATGTGGTAAACTGATTGACTCTTCAAAGTCATAACAAAACGGAAACATTATTACGACTTTGGCTCCACCAAGTAACACGCAGTACTAGGTAAATGTTTGCGGTACATCAAAGTGAACCTTCATTAATAACAACTCAAATATTAAATATATCACTTTTACCACTGAAATGGAAATGTTCGTATATTTGCTACGCAGATGTTTTTTGGCGATTCATTATCAGTAAATAAGTAACCGAATAGAGTCAATGCTTCATACATTTCCTCATCATCATCATCGTTAACAACCCATCAACGGCTCGCTACTGAGCGCAGGTCTCCTCTCAGAGAAGGGTAATAGACCATAGTCTACCATGCTGATTGCTGGCCTAATGCAAATTGGCAGACTTCACACACCTTTGTAACTCTCAGGCGTGCAGGGTTACTCACGATGTTTTCCTTCATCGTTGAGGCATGTTCATACTATTATTACTACTACATAAAGAAGGCCGCCTCTGACTTTTTAGAGTAATTTATAGGCCATAATTTACTATGCTGGCCCAATGTAAACTGGCAGACTCCACACACATTTGAAAATATTACGGAGAATTCTCAGGTGTGTAGGTGTCCTCAAGAAGTTTTCCTTCATATTGAAACATGTGAATAAGTATCACATGTTTCAATATGAAGGAAAACTTCTTGAGGACACCTACACACCTGAGAATTCTCCGTAATATTTTCAAATGTGTGTGGAGTCTGCCAGTTTACATTGGGCCAGCATAGTAAATTATGGCCCATAACCCTACTCTGAAAGACCTGCTATCAGTTGTGAGCCGTTGATAATGGGTTGCTGGTGATGATGATGACATTTTTAAATCATGAATTAAGCGAAAAACACTTTCGCAATTTGTTATCGACAATTATTATTGAAGCTTGTTGTTGTCACTCGCAATTTTTCGGTCACTCGCCCTCCCTCGACAAAGATTAAACGGTAATTAATTCGCTAGACGACGACAAATTGAGTTTCGATCGATTCTACTTTCATAAGTGGACATTATTAAAACTTAGGATGGGATTTTAGCCCGTATTATATGAATGTCGACCAAAATACACATCACTTAGTTAGGAGATAGACCCAACCACCGACGCATTATATGGCTCAATTCTTACTTTAGTAAGGATTTTCTAGTCTGCTGTGTAAACGTAAAAAAAACTGGCCAAGTGCGAGTCCGACTCGCGCACCAAGGCTTCCGTACTCCAGACGTAAAAGTATACAAGTAAAACGATAATAATATAATAATTTGCTTGTTCATATTTTTTGTTATAATCCTATTAATATAATAAATCCTATTATTATTTATTATTTTATTATATTTATCATTATATTTATATTTTACATTTTATATAATAAATGCAAAAGTTTGTGAGGATGTATGGATGGATGGATGTTTGTTACTCTTTAACACGACAACGAACGAACCGATTTTGCTGAAATTTGGCACAGACATAGATTATAGTCTGGAATAGCACATAGGCTACTTTTTATCCCGGAAAAGCAAGCAGTTCATTTTATACGCATTTGGCCTTCAAAATATGCGCAATGGAGTTTTAGATTAACGTGGTTTTTTTTTTCAAAGGTAAAGTTAAGGGCGTTAAAAGTGACAAAGACTACTTTTTATCCAAAGATTTACAAGATGGAGCCTAAAGGCTGTGAATGCGTCGAAAATTTGTGCTGCCACATGTGGTTCACGCCCTTTTCCCGTGCTCAGTTTGAATTAGGTCATCACCAGATATGGAGCTCGCGAGCCAATATTTTGTTTTTTTAAATGGCGGTTTTTGGTAAATAAAATGTGAAAAAAACTTAACAGGACGATCTAAAATAACCAATAACATCACCTACCATCAGTAATAACATTCAAGCACATCAGTTCCTGCAAAATAAGAAATTGAAATTTGTAGAAAATAATTAAATTAGAGTTCGCCATTTAATGTGTGTTGCCAGTTTACGAACCCAAAATTTCCCTAATAAATAATGAAACCTTAGAATGTAGATACCGATAATATTCGAAAAGCGATTGCAGATAATGTCATTTTTTAATTTTCTTTCCAAGACAGTCCTTGTTCTACGATCTCACCTGATGGTAAGTGACGATGCAGTTTAGATGGTAACGGGCTAACTTGGAAGGGGATAAGCTAGGATTTATTAAATTTTTACACGCTATCGAGCCGGAACGCTAAATAGCTTAGCGATACGTCTTTGATGGTAGAATGGTAACTAGCCACGGCCGAAGCCTCCCACCAGACCAGATCTGAGATATTTCAGAAATTATAAATTTCGAAATTGTCTCCATCGATAATCGAACTCAAGAATTCCCCTCTCATTTTTTTTTAACTTTTTCGTTTCTGATTTTCTTTTACTTATATTCATCTTAAATTTTTTTTTATTTTTTTAAACGAATATTTTACCGGGAGAGAGTTTTTATGACTTTAGCGATTTAGCGATTCACCGATCGAGTTGGAAATAGGGTTTAGGGTTACCTTGGATCAAAAATAGGAAATGGTTGCCAAAATTTTTAAAAGTCAGCGCCATATTGAAATTCTTTGTTATTGCACCGATGTAGTTCAAAATCGATATTTAGGGTCCCCTAGCGTCAAAAGAGAGGGAATAGTTGCCAAAATGTTGAAAAGTCCGCGCCATGTTGAAATTTTTTGTTATTGACGCTTGGGGACCCTAAATATAGATTATCAGTATTGCGCTGACTTTTTAAAATTTTGGCAACCAATTCGTCTTTTTTGACCCCAGGGAACCCTAAATATCGATTTTGAACGACATCGGTGCAATAACAAAGAATTTCAATATGGCGCTGACTTTTTAAAATTTTGGCGACCAATTCGTCTTTCTTGACCCCAGGGAACCCTAAATATCGATTTTGAACGACATCGGTGCAATAACAAAGAATTTCAATATGGCGCTGACTTTTTAAAATTTTGGCGACCAATTCGTCTTTCTTGACCCCAGGGAACCCTAAATATCGATTTTGAACGACATCGGTGCAATAACAAAGAATTTCAATATGGCGCTGACTTTTTAAAATTTTGGCCACCAATTCGTCTTTCTTGACCCCAGGGAACCCTAAATATCGATTTTGAACGACATCGGTGCAATAACAAAGAATTTCAATATGGCGCTGACTTTTAAAAAAATACTGGCAACCATTTCCTCTCATTTGACGCTAGGGGACCCTAAATATCGATTTTGAACGACATCGGTGCAATAACAAAGAATTTCAGTATGGAGCTGACTTTTTAAAATTTTGGAAACCATTTATCTAAAACAAAATACTAAATACAATAACTCACTATAGTTAAAGGTATTAATAAAATTATTGTTTTATGATAAAAATTTAAAAAAAAGTAGATATTAATTTTATTTTTAAAGTTTAAAAATTTTAATGACATAATTCTCCCCATTTTATTGGAATCACCTGCGTACCTGGTATCATTACGCACGCTCAGTAATCCACGCCGCGCATGCGCGGCACTCACGTCACGCACACGAGCATATTCTCATTGGCCTGTTTTTTTTCGTTCTTTAGTAGCGCGATACTCCTTCTAGACATATATGTATTCATAGTTTTTATCCTTCATCTATGAGCCAACGGAGTTACAGATTGACGTGGTTTATTGGATAGGCATAGTTGAGGACTTGAAAAGTTACAAAGGCTACTTTTAATCCCGGGAAAACAAACAGTACCCGTGGGATATCGGTATGCTACTTTTCACATATTTATCCTTCAATTATGCGCCTGAACCGATTTGGAAAATTATTATTTCAAAGGGTACTATTATTTTTACGTTCCAAGTGGTCCCATTTAAATTTTATCGAAATCAGTCGAGCGGTTTTTAAAAATCAACAATAAATTATATACTTTGTAGTGGTAGTAGTAGTAATGTATGTTTCCGGGACAAAAAGTAGCCTGTGTTAACTTTCCAGGTCCTCAACTTTACCTGTGTAAAAAACCACGTCGACTACATGCACTTGCACTTTATATGTGAAATTTTATAAATGCGAAATTGTGTTGGTTTGTCCTTCAATCACGCCCCAACCGAGCTACGGATCGACGTGATTTTTTGCAGGGGGTACCTATAGTTGAGGACAGGCTACTTTTTATCCCGAAAAATCAAAGAGTTCCCGAGGCATTTTAAAAGCTAAATTCACGCAGATGAAGTCGCGGGCATCAGCTAGTATAAAATACTTTTTTATTTAAGACATTATTTATTTTATATACATTCATCATCATTCTAACACATCATTTTGGCTAATAAGCAGACGAAAGTCTTAGAAAAAATAGGTATACTGTTCATGGGTATACTTAAGTGAGTTTAAGGCAACCGCAGGAAAGGATGATAAAATAAAAATAGTGATTCATCATAATGCAAAAGTTAATTTTATGTCAATTTTAACACGCCGATGTCATATTATTGATTCTCCCCAAATTTTCGTGTAAGACTTCTAGCTGGTGCTGTCTGTAAAAGAAATTTAAAATTCAATAAAATATCAAGTGGATTTGTGTGATCAGTTTTAATTTGAAAAATCTGTTCATAATTGGTGAGACCAATTATGAACAGATTTTTCAAATTAAAACTTTGAAAGATTTTTATCTAGTGCTGAATAAAACATATCATAAAAAAATCCAGAAAACTCCAAAAATTGTCTATATGACTCCATAACTCCGTCAAGCCTAAACCAATTTTAATATTTTTTTTATTTGAAATTTTATACCATCACATATATTTTGGCCAATTTTGGTAAAAATCTGATAAATAATATCAGAGATAAAGTACGGAACTCCTCACGGATAGCAACATAATTCACTCGCATGAGAGTTCATATTAAATACATATATCATACATATTTATGAAGGTCTTAATAATTAATAAACTACTCCATTGAACTCCAGTTCCTCGATCCTGATGCTGCTGGGTACTGCCCATCTAAATACTGTCGGGATTTAGAGACTGTCGATTATTTAATGATATTGTAGGTACTAAAATATGTGTACTATAATATCATTGGACTCCAGGCTCCAGCTGTTAGTACCGTTTCGTTTTGTAGCTTACCCGTGCGAAGCCGGGGCGGGGCCACTAGTATTATATAAATAAGTATTGATTTAATACGAACGAAATTAATGATGAGACGGATATTACGTAGTCGGTTTTAAAACTTTTGTTAATTTCACTTAACGCTTAAATATTATAAGTGTAACTGAGTAACTTACTAGTCGGAGGCGGTGGCGGACCTCCGGAGTGGTTCCAGCCGGCGTGGTCGTGGTCGTGCGCCTTTGAGGTACTCATAGCGCCCTTCACATTAAACAATTAAATTAAATTAATATTCATTTGAGGTGAGATCCTGGGGCCGTGGTTCCCGGGGACTTGAGTTTTTTGAAGAGCTTTCGAAAAAGGTTATCGAGTCTACCGGGGATCTAAGAGCTGGCAGCTACCTTGGTCGAAGAATTATTTTGGCCATCCAAAGGGGCAATGCTGCCGGTACTTTGGGCATGTAGTATGCCGTGCTGCGGTGATATCGATTACGTAGGATTTATTTTACTAATTTAATATTAATTGGTTATTACAAATATGTAGGTAAAACAATAAGAACTTTGTAGCAGCGCTTGACTGCGATCACACCTGATGGTAGTGTAGATGCAGCCTAAGATAATACGCGCTTACCTAGAAAATGTTACTTGTTCGGAAATGCGGAAGCTGAAAGGGCATCCCAGATTTTAGCTGTGCATATCAGGAAGTACAGGAACGAGGAAGCAAAGCGCTCAGTGCGCGAAGTAAAGTGGAAGCAAAGCACTGTAAACTATGTAGGAGTGCAGATCTATTCATTGCCTTACGGTTCGATGGTAGAACTGTGAAAAAGGGACAAGTGAAGATTCAAATTTAAGCCCAATTCCAGCAACATGGAATAAGTTTTATTTAATCGAGAAATAAACAGTTATGTACCCTATTCTGAGATTATAGTTGCTGCTCAGGAGTAGACCGTATGGAGAGCAAAATAAATCTCCAACTCGAGAACAGGAAAGTTTAGTGGTAAAAAAATTGACAAAAAATAATAACTTACCACAACTGCCAGTACAACGGCCATGATGGCCATCAAGATTGCAAAAAACTTCATTTTCTAGATTTATCCACAAAACCTACGCACAAAACTCCGAATTTTACGAGCTTATATATAGATCAGATGGAAAATAAACACCGCATATTGTGTTATCAACACATAGGCATAATATTTTGTACAGCTTTAGACTTTCAAGCCTATGAAGCAAATGCTAAAATTGTTTGCACAAATTTAACAAATAACTTAGTTTTGATGTGCTGTACAATGGACAATTTAATGGTTTTTTGTTATAATATTTAGAACGATCATTTTTTAAGGCGACAGAGCGTTGATAAACGCTGCGTTTATTATGTTATTTGCGAACATAATTATTTTCTATTATTTTTCTTGAATTCAAGCATGAAACAAATCGTGTTGAGCCGTTGCTCCCTACTTAGCTGCATGTTAATAACAAACAGACACATTTATAAACAAACGCAACGGTACTTACAGCTGGAGCCAAGATTCCAATGATATAGTACCTACATATTTGGTGCCTACAATTTTTATGACATCAAATTATTTTATTTTATTTTATTTTATTTTATTTTATTTTATTTTATTTTATTTTATTTTATTTTATTTTATTTTATTTTATTTTATTTTATTTTATTTTATTTTATTTTATTTTATTTTATTTTATTGTGTAAGTGCTAAATTTTGTATTTTTGTAGACTTTGTAATTTATTTAATGATGTAACATTTTTGACATTCGTAAGCGCTTTTGTAAGCCTCAATCGAAGAAATAAACAATACAATACAATACAATATCAATTAATAATAATCGACATTTCCTCTATATGTTCTAGGTGGGCAGTACCCAGCCGCATCAGGATTAAGGAACTGGAGTTCAATGGTGTATAGTCTATTAATTATAAATGGTCAAGACCCTCATATATATGTTTGATAATAATATAATATGCATTTAATAAGATCGTTAACTCTCATGCGAATGAATTGCTGTTATCAGATCTGCACCAAAATTGGTCTACATATATGTGATGGTATAAACTTTGGAATAAAAAAAGAATTATTAAAATCGGTTTAGATTTGACGGAGTTATGGAGTAAAATAGACAAAACTTTCACCCCCCCCCCCCCCCCCCGCCCCTCCCGGAAGAACCTTATGGTTTATAAGGATAAAAACTATCTTATATGTCGACCCGGAGTATCAGCTACCATTATGCCTTTCATTCAAATCCGTTCAGTATTTTTCGCGTGATGCCCGGACATACAGAAATACAGACAGACGGACAAAAATTAAATAACAATCTGTTTTGGGCTCAGCATCTTCCTAATAAAGCCTATAATAAAGCCTAGCAGCCTAGGCCTATCAGTAATATATTTTGAAAATCTTAAACGGGGGATGAGATTTTCAAAATATATTAAATGTACAGTAATCTTCCAGTTAAGGTTTTATTATAAGTATAGAATAATATGGCTTCACTGTACTGATTATGAGAAAATGTTCTCGCATAAATAAAAAGAAGTGGCAAGGAAATATCAAATATTATCTCAGCAAAAATTACGAAACCTATGAAAGAGATAATATGAAACTGAATGAAGTCACGGGTAGTTACCTAGTAGTACTTTAATTGTCTGCATCAATTTTTTTTTTTGTGAAGCAGCTACTTTCCGGTTTTCGGATATTTTTCCTTTACATGTGCTACATGACATTACTCCGTGCCAAAATTCATGATTCTAGGTCAACGGCAAGCATCCTATAGGTTTTGATTCCCTAGCGTCAAAATATGCGGAATAAACGGAGCATAAAAGGAAGTTTGATTTTTTTCACACCTGCAAGGGGTTGCAAACCTGAGTATTTGATGTTAATTTCAACTTAATCCTCCACCTGTTGCTGAGAAAAAGGGTCTTGACAGACGGACTGACAGACAGACTGACAACGAAGCGATCAAATAAATAAAAAACCTGTAACAATGCTATTTCATTATTCCTATTTATAGAAAGCTTTCCAAATAATCTTAAAAGAAATTAGCATTTCTTTTCATAAGGGAGTGTTTATTTCACCGTAAACAATATTCTCAAACAACAAGGACGACGTGGTTTTATCTAAAAAAAATTGGTTGTCTGTAAAGTCGGTTTACGGACGATAGTTTTACGTGATAACGTCATAAATCGTAGTGTTTATATACTCTTTGGTCATAAAGAAACATTGATGACTGGCGGGCGGCGACGGGCGCTCTCTATAAAAGCTTGGGCCGATCGTGCCTCTCTATAGCTTGTTCCACGCTCTCGCTTGCACGCACAGGCTCAGGCGGAACGTGACACTTTTCGTGTGTGCAGCCGGTGCTCATTGATTTATAAGACGTTATCACGTCAATAGGCAATGAATCCTTAGTAAAGCTCTGGTTGGTGATAAAGTATTTTAGCTCGATATAATATTTTTGCACAAGACAAGATATGAATGAGCAATTCAGCTAGATACCATACCTACTCTTATATTACTTATAGAGATATGACATCTTCCATAAAATATGCAGTTACTTGGGTTAACACCTTAATTTGTTACCCCTGCCGATTGTTCACCGCGTCTAATCCAAGGTATAACGTATTTAAGAGACCAGGAGCTTTGAGTGTCGTGTAGGTTCTTGTATATAGAGTACCTCTATCATCCCACAAGTTTGTACAGAGTAAATAATTAATTAGTAAGATGTTAGAGTAAGGAATCCAAGCAAATCAAGTGTAAATTAATTAGCCCCGATTTCACCAACGTCGCGTCACGTTTATCCTCGGAATAAATTGGGCATCCTGACAGTTTTTGTATTGAAAATACTGTCAAAATATCAAATTTATGTTCGGATAAGACTTATTTTACGTTGGTGAAATCGGCCCTAAGGAACTCGTTAAATCTCAATTTTATAATGCAACTTAGGTTTTAAACTTAAAATAACGTAAAAAAAAAAGCCGTCCAAGTGCGAGTCGGACTCGCGCACCGAGGGTTCCGTACTCCAAAAGTAAAAGTAAAACGATAATATTATATTAATTTGCTTATTTATCGTTAACTTTGTTTGTAGAGGTTTATTGTTAATATAAAAAAACTATGCTAGTTAGAGCGTTGGTTTTATTTTTCCTGTAAAATATACATAAACCTCTATTGACCATAATTATTTCAGATTTTTCGATTGGTAAACTTCGGAACGGTATTTTTTTCGACATTTTGGCCGATTACTCAAAAACTATTATATATAGAAATAAATAAAAAACTGTTTTAGAATGCACAAGTAAAGGCCTTTCATATGATACCCCACTCGGTATAGTTATCTTACTTTGAAATTTCAAACCCCCGATTTTCCCCCTTTTTTAATTAAACTAAAATAATTTTCGCGTTGATTTTATTTTTCCTGTAAAATATACATAAACCTCCATTGACCATAATTATTTCAGATTTTTCGATTGGTAAACTTCGGAGATAAGGGGGGGGAACGGTATTTTTAGGGTTCCGTACCCAAAGGGTGCCAACGGGACCCTATTACTAAGCCTACGCTGTCCGTCCGTCCGTCTGTCAGCGGGCTGTATCTCGTAAACCGTAATACATAGACAGATGAAATTTTCACATATTATGTATTTCTATTGCCGCTATAACAACAAATAATAAAAATTAAATTAAATTAAAATGGGTAGGTGGGTAGATGGAAATCTTTTAATTTAATTTTTTTTAACGGAACCCTAAAAGAGCGAGGCCCGACTCGCACTTGGCCGATTTTTTTCGACATTTTGGCAGATTACTCAAAAACTATTATATATAAAAATAAATAAAAAACTGTTTTAGAATGCACAAGTAAAGGCCTTTCATATGATACTCCACTCGGTATAGTTATTTTACTTTGAAATTTCAAACCCCCGATTTTCCCCCTTTTTTAATAAAACTAAAAATAATTTTCGATTTTTCTTTATTCCAATAATGTTGGGCCACTATTATACACAACTATGCCAAATTTCATGTCGATACCTTTAATAGTTACTGAAATAATCGGCTGTGACAGACGGACGGACGGACGGACGGACGGACGGACGGAGAAAGTCTCACCATAAGGGTTTTTCCATTTTTACCATTTTGGTACGGAACCCTAAAAATGTGCAAAGAAAGTTTTTCTTTAAAGTAGACTTGCATAAATATTACATTTTTTATTAAACCCTTTTCAAGAAAATAATCTTCCCCCGATTGTCTAAAAGTTATTCCATTTATCGTATTCGTATTCGATGACATTAGCGTCAAATTGAAATGATCCTTGATTGTATTGACTTAAAGTTACAAATTCAGTACAACCGATTTTAATATAGAGCGTTAAGTAGCGTATCGTACATACGTAAACTTATAAGAATGCATGCACGAAATTAAGTTCTAATTCAATGCTTTTATGGTTTATTTTGCTTTGACGTTAATATCATCGAATACGAATACGATCAATGGAATAACTTTAGACAATCGCAGGGCTTATCACCCGATACTCTAACGTCTGATTGACATTCGTGTGTCAAAGCCTCAATAGCCCAACGGTTAAAGGTGCGGACTGAAAACTGAAAGATCGCAGGTTCGTATCCCACCCGTTGGACTATTGTCGTACCCACTCCTAACACAAGCTTTCTGCTTATTTGGAGAGGAGAGGAGGATATTAGTATTAAAAAAAATGCATTGACAAATGCATGAGTGTCGTGGAACACTCGGCTGGAACGAAGTTCCAACGCCACCTCTCGCCACATGTTAGAAAAAAAACAGACATTAAAGCAAGTTCAAGCAAGTTCACGCTGTCCACAATAGATGGCGTTGGTAAATTTTGCCGCAAATATTTTTTTCGGAATTTCTCTTCTACGAAGCTTTGTTCCACAAATTAAAAAAAGAACAAAGGAATGATCTGAAGTCAGGATTCGAACACCCGAACTGAAAGTTTCACTACTTCGTTTTACCACTGCGTCATCAAAGCATTGATGGAACGTGTATAAAAACGAAGGCAACAAGGGCCGTGACGGAGAATTATCACATATTTTTCGTCTAGCCCAAACCGTCCGAAAAGGAACTTCGTTCCAAAAATATATTTATTTCATGTATGCCGACCTTTGACTCTTATGTCAAGTCAAGACTCTACCACTGGTTCGGAAAGCAGAATGTCTGACTTCCTTCTAAAGTTCGAGAATCAGATCAGTAGAAGTAACTGAGAAAACCATCGATGCTAAATAAAACTGTTTATAGATTGCGAAATATCCCATTCAATAAAAAGAACTTATCGTGTATGTTTTAAAATGTTGAAGCTATGTTTTCATTGCGAGAACAAACATTCGTGCTTCTTTATTGAAAAATCAAACAGAAAAATAAAGCTATAGAATATCATCCTGTATTCTTTCATCAAATTAGTCGCTTGCGGCGCTTTCATTTATAATCAGTTGGTAACTAGTACAAGTATGATATTTTGAGTACTTACAGCATTTCGTGGGAAGTTTCATTTATTTTCTGACAATTTTGTATTACAATACAGCTCTTGGGCTCTCGGGCGGCGACTTTCATACAAACTTTCACCCCCATTTAACCCAAGAGAAAGAGGTTGAATTAGAGGTAGAATCTCAAAAAAATCCTTTCTTAGTGGGTGCTTGCGTCGTTAAATGAACCTATTGCCAAAATTTCAAGTTTCTAACTTCAGTGGTTTATGCTGTGCGTTGATAGATCAGTCAGTCAATCGATTAGTAGAAAAGTCTTTGTATAGAAGATTATTTATTTTATATTTTCCAGTCTTTTACTTAATTACACATATAAATAATCATCAGATTCACAAAAATTATATATATCCGTCATTTTGGTAAATATCCGGGAAAAAAGGCTAAAAACAGTATTTACCCGTTATAAATACTCGAGTATTTATCTTTCGAGTATTTATCCTCACCCATCAATAGTGAGACGTTAGCCAATCAGTAGTATAGACGTTAATGAGTTGATCACGACAAAACACGACATCCTACTAATATTATAAATGCGAAAGTTTGTGAGGATGTATGGATGTTTGGATGGATGACTGTTACTCTTTAACGCCACAACTAATGAACCGATTTGGCTGAAATTTGGAATGGAGATAGCTCATACCCAGAATTATCTATCTACTTTTTATCCCGGAAAATTACAGAGTTCCCGCAGGAATTAAAAAACCTTAATCCATGCTGACGAAGTCGCGGGCATCATCTAGTCAAAAATAAATTCGATCATGTTATCCTATCGGGTCAATCGGGTCAAACAGGTCAACTGGATTTAATGGGTTAATAAATAAATTCAATATTTATTCTATAACAATACAGATTGTTGTTCGGACTATTTCGGCCTGATAATTGAGTGTTTGTCAAATTTAACTTATTCAATATTTGAACAAATCACTCTCACACTAATAAAATATAGTACACAGAAGGTAATTACAATGAACCAATAGTTAAACGTTTAAAATGTAGCCTATGTCACCCGGACCATAATAACAAATCGATTGACACCTCATTCATCAAAATCGGCTCCGTAGTTTAGGCGCTACGGTGGAACATACGTAAACACATTGATTGCTAAAATCATAAATAATCCTTTTGGCTTTGGCGTACTCGAGTAAAATTTCAGGATTTTTAATAAGATCGGTCGTCTCAGATACTCTTCGACTACTTACTGCGTCCAATAACCTTTTTACAGCAGATTGGCGTACTAAAATAAAATATAAATATTCATAAAAACCCTTTTCATAATCAAATGTCGGGATTTCTTTAGAGAGCCTTTTTACTTAAGAGACTGAAAAATCTGTTTGCCCTTTTACCTGCTTTTACTTGTACTTTGGGCCTGTTTTTATTTCAATGTAAAATTGAATTTTATTTATTTATTTTTACTTTTACAGCGTTATGGAGAACGGTAAATAATAAAAATGCTATTTTTATATGAAGTGTTGTGCAGTATTAAAATTGCGTTTTATTTATGTCAATTGCCACACTCTATTCAAATCGTTTTATAGAACAAAAAATTGCAACGGTATGTATGCTATTAATAATGTAGGTAGGTACTATTTTTTTTTAATATTATTAAATAGACAGGCGCGTAAGGCGCGTGATGATGTAATTTTTTTTTAATATTATTAAATAGACAGGTGCGTAATGAGTGAATGAGGATGGTGATGCAGCAGATGTAACTTAAGATGGAGCGTGGTTGTCTAGCCCGGTCAAATTGACCAAAAAATAGGGGCGAGGTTACAATAATCCCCACTTGGCTGAAAGTTGGTAGGATTGTTCAAAACACTATTATAAATGAAATGTCAAAAGTTCTCATCGATCTGACACCTGGAAAAAAAATTACTCGCGGTCAAAGGTCTCAAAAATGGGTTTTTCGCGATTTTCAGCAAAACGGTAAGTTTTATCATAAAATATTAGCCTTGACAAAAATTATAGATCAGATGATTATCTGTAAGAAATATCTTAATCCTTTTTTTCCTAAGAGCCACCGTTTTTGAGATATAACGATTTAAAAATTTGAAAGAGTTGTAATCGTCATAATATGCACACATTTTGCTGCTCCCCCTGCCCCCCCCCCCCCCACATTGAAGTTTTCTTTTCGACGGCTAATTAATTCTCTTTTCGTATTTCTCTCTTAAAAATTATATGAGAAACGTAGATAGAATTTTTATTGAAGCCGGTTCGATGTTCGGATAATTACATCAAAATACGCGTGTTACGCATTCTGAATTTACTCTGGAAAACGTGCCGGGGGACCCGAGAATTCGACACATTGTAAAATTAATGCCCTCCGCTACCTATGAGTAAAAGCTTAAGCGTCAGTTCGCTTTTGCTAACTACTAAGGTACTAACACTACGCTATCAAAAAGTTTGGGTAACTCCGTAGACAGAGCAATTAAGAAGTCGACCGTCCTACTCTAGCGGCTACCTTTATCTTCTTTACTTATAATAAAACTGTAACAGGTCCAATTCTGTACAATGAAGATATTTTGGAAAATTGTTTTGAGGGCACCCTATAATCGATACTGAAGCCAAACATTTTTTTAATTTTTTTGTCTGTCTGTCTGTCAGTCTGTGTCATGACCGCGCAACACGCCGAAACTTCTGGACAGATTTCAATGAAACCTGGCATGATTTAAGTTCATACTACAAGGTAAAACATAGTATACTTTTTATCTCGAAATTCATCACGGTTCCCTTGGAAGAGGGGATTAAAGTCAAAATGTGTATTTAGTTGTAATTCATTAACGCGTATTCCGATTTCATTCTTTCTTTTTTGTTAGAAAGGAGGTACTTTATAAATTGTCCTGTTATTATTTCAAGATCGTCGGTTTAGTAGATCAGAAAATATAGACATCACAATCTTCAGTATTACGTCCAATATCATGGCCGTGCATCACGCTGAAACTACTGGACGGATTTAAATGAAACCTGGCATGATTTAAGTTTATATTACGAGGTAGCATCCCGAAATTCAGCACGGTTTCCTTGGGAGAGGGGATGAAAGTCAAAATGTGTCTTAGTTGTAATTCGTTAACGGGTATTCCGATTTCATTCATTATTTTTTTGTTAGAAAGGAATTAGTTTAGAGATTGTCCTGTAATTTTTTCAAGGTCGTCGGTTTAGTAGATCATTAGGCTATTTTTATCTCGGAAAATTACAGAGTTTCCGCGGAGTCGCGGGCATCATCTAGTTATACCTCGTAACGAAGAATATATTTTTAGAACCGCTGACACTGGAAAAAGTTAGATTGTCGTGTTTTGACAAATTCAACAAATTCACAAAGATATTATATTGACTTTCTCTCGTAATTCCATAAGTTTCCCAATAAATTAAGTTTATTATTATTTGATGCAATTTATTATCCACAAAAATGTACTTCGTAAACAAATACTGGGACTCCCCAACTAAAATAAATATTAAATCTTTACTTGTCTTTGCTGGAACTTCATGTATCTACCTTTTATCAAACTGCCAGATTTAAATCACAGTTACCCGTGGGAACTCTGCTTTTCGGGGATAAAAGTATTTACCCTATGTTTTTCTCAAGCTCAGTCGGAAATCAGTTCAGCGGTTTAGGCATAAAAAGGCAACACACACAGCATTACTGTCGCATTTATAATATTCTTCTTCTTCGTGGCACTCTTGGCAGACCAGTTGTGGTCTTTAGCGGCAGATGTTATTCGCCTAGCGAACATTCGCCTCTATGCCCTGCTGGCCGACAGCCTGGTACACTCTTGTAATGGACCGCTCACAGCCCACAGCAGACTTAATTTGGTCGGTCAATCGCATGGGCCACCTTCGTCGCCTATAAAATAGTAGTACGGATTAATGAAATATAACCGCGCTCCCTCTCAAGCCACTGTGACATTGTAGATGGAAATCAGCGACCCAAGGAAGATTGTTAATTTACGGACAGTGCTCGTTCAAGGGTAGGCCTTAAATAGTCAGGGAGAGATTAACAGAATTAGGTGAACGAAATTACATACTTTGACGCTTTGAGAACAAATTATATAGTGCGTCAGTATATTTTTAACCGACTTCAATAAGGAGGAGGTGCTCAATTCGTCGGAATCTTTTTTTTACTTTTATTTGTATGTTCACCGATTACTCGAAGACGCCTGAACTGATTTGGAAAATTCTTTTTTTTGTTTGAAAGGGTATACTTACTTCCCATTTAAATTTTATCGAAATCGGTCGAGCGGTTTTTAAAATATCAACAAAAAATTATATACTTTAAGTATAGTGGCGCGGGAGTTTAAAGTCGGTTTTTATAAATATTTTTTTATATTAAATTAAGTTCTACAAACTCGACAACGAAAATTACCTGAACTCCTTTTTCAAACGATAAACGTCTGCTGTTCGAGGTCTCTTGCATGGACATTCATAGGCCTCGGTCTTGCGCCGCCTGCAACCAGCGGCTGCCTGCGAATGATCTGATGTCGTTGGTCCACCTAGTCGGGGTCTGCTAACACTGTGCTTTTTTACCTGACCTAACTGCAACAGATTGAGATCATTTTTGCATCGGTAATCGTTTGTCCTCCAGAACGAATACCGATGCAAAAATTGTAGTATGAAGATAGGTCATAGCTCACAATCATTTCTCGTGTATTCCAATTTCCCTACTCTATAATGTAGCATGCGGCGGGGACCACCTGGACGAGACTGGCGAGAGACAGAGCAGTGTGGAAAAGGATGGAGGAGGCCTATGCCCAAAAATGGGCGTTCCAATGACTACCATACCATATATACCATATTGACATAAATATTACATCAAATATATTACAATACAATGTTGACGAAGAAATGATGAATAAAATGACACATTTACCAGATTGACATGAATTTAATAAAAGCCGGCCAAGTGCGAGTCGGACTCGCGCACCGAGGGTTCCATACTCCAAAAGTAAAAGTAAAACGATAATATTATATTAATTTGCTTATTTATCGTTAACTTTGTTTGTAGAGGTTTATTGTTAATATAAAAAAAACTATGCTAGTTAGAGCATTGGTTTTATTTTTCCTGTAAAACATACATAAACTTCTATTGACCATAATTATTTCAGATTATTCGATTGGTAAACTTCGGAGATAAGGGGGGGGAACGGTATTTTTTTCGACATTTTGTCCGATTACTCAAAAACTATTATATATAGAAATAAATAAAAAACTGTTTTAGAATGCATAAAAAAAGGCCTTTCATATGATACCCCACTCGGTATAATTATCTTACTTTGAAATTTCAAACCCCCGATTTTCCCCCTTTTTTAATCAAACTAAAATAATTTTCGTGTTGCTTTTATTTTTCCTGTAAAATATACATAAACCTCTATTGACCATAATTATTTCAGATTTTTCGATTGGTAAACTTCGGAGATAAGGGGGGGGGGGGACGGTATTTTTTTCGACATTTTGGCCGATTAATCAAAAACTATTATATATAGAAATAAATAAAAAACTGTTTTAGAATGCACAAGTAAAGGCCTTTCATATGATACCCCACTCGATATAGTTATTTTACTTTGAAATTTCTAACCCCCGATTTTCCCCCTTTTTTTAATAAAACTAAAAATAATTTTCGATTTTTCTTTATTCCAATGATGTTGGGCCACTATTATACACAACTATGCCAAATTTCATGTCGATAGCTTTAATAGTTACTGAAATAATCGACTGTGACAGACGGACGGACAGACGGACGGAGAAAGTCTCACCATAAGGGTTCGTAATTTAATATCGATTCGTAATTTAATATCGATTATTGTACTCAAAATTCGAATAACATAAAATGTGAACTTACTATTTATTAAATTTTTGTATGTAATATTGTATGACATTGGAAATAAAGGCTTTATTATTATTATTATAATGTAGCATTCATAAAAATAGATAAAAATATTAGTATCTTATATATTTTGAGTCTTCTATGAGTACTTAAAATGGTTGAGTCTTCTATGAGTGAGTAGTTCATTTTCATGCGGAAAAAACTGGGAGTTCCAAGAAAACCATCACCGCAATGTTCACCGAAGTCGAAACGACCGTTAAGGGTCGTGACCGCTTCAAGAATGAGGAATATGACGCAGAAAACAAAGCAGTATAAACGACGCCATAATGTAAACGTAATTTTACACGGGTTTTTAGTCAAAATAATGAGCCGTGCTGCTAATGTGGCTTGTGATATATTTTCCGCAACAAATCATAATAACAAATGAGTTGGGTTAGTTTAGTGCGCGGACCAGAATATATAGGTACCTACGAACCACCATAAAAGGTAGAAATGCTAATTTGAATTCCGCTAGCCACTTAATGTCAACATGAAAAAGAGCTTTCGGTAGATAAGCATGTTATACCATTGAAGTATTATGTACTGTTATACTCACTATTAGAGGCTTGCCTTTACTTAGGTCTAATAGTCTATAAAAGTATCACGACTTTGTCTGCGAATTAAGTTCTTAAGCGACTTCCAAAAATCGGCCAAGTGCGAGTCGGGCCTCACTCTTTTAGGGTTCCGTTAAAAAAAAAATATTTCCATGTACCCATGGAAATATTTTAATTTAATTTTTTTAATTTAATTTAATTTTTATTATATGTTGTTATAGCGGCAATAGAAATACATAATAATGTGAAAATTTCATCTGTCTATGTATTACGGTTTACGAGATACAGCCCGCTGACAGACGGACGGACGGACGGACGGACAGCGTAGGCTTAGTAATAGGGTCCCGTTGGTACCCTTTGGGTACGGGACCCTAAAAAGGAGGAATTTCACGTCGATCCATAGCTCTTTCGCGACGTGACGAGGGACAAACCAACAAGCTAACAAACACCCATTCTCATCTATACGAATAGGTATAGGGTAGGATAAGTAGAGTAGGTAAATATAACGGGATAATAAAAATAAATTTATCTTATTGGAATATACGTACGTTAAATCAATTGAATTTTTTCCTGGCGCACAGCCAAATACGGTGGGTTATCTTTAATCTAAAGGGTTTGCTATTACAGCCTTTAGACAGCTGATTTATGTGAATTTGTAAGTACGAATGGGTATTTATAAATGCTATAAATTCACTTGCTTACAATATTGGTATAAAAGGCACTTAGCGCTATTTATGTAGAAAAATCGCATAATATGAGTAACTTTGAATGTTCAGCTTGCAAAGTAGTTACATTACACTCGTACACTCGGCGCTTCAAATATGTAATATTTAACATCTTGATGATAAAACTATCAGAAATAATTATTTTCGATCATTTATAAAGTAGAATGTTTAATTTTTTGTCAAACTCTTCCGTAAGGCATTGAATTATTGTGCACTAACTGTTAAGTGAGATTTTTTTTTGGCAATGTACGGACGCGGTCGTCTAAAAAATTAAAATAAAATTAATTTTACAAAGGATTTCTTTTTATTATGTTTCTCGATCAAGAAGGTTAAGAAAGACGTAGGTAGGTATGTAAAATATACTTAATGAGTCCACAACTCTGAGTTTCAGAAAAGTTTGTTTAATTTTGAATTAATTGGCTTTAGCAGATTTAACTTCGAAATTTTCAGTAACTTCGTAGTAAAATAAAGATAAGCTTCTTAGAACAAAATAGCTTACGGTGACGTTTTGTTCGTATTCAATTAGCCAACTCATTAAATTCATATGTCAGTACTGTCTAATAATATATTGCAATACCTATATTTTTATCAAGTTTCAAAAATAGTTTTTCGATAAAACTGCAAACAACTTTTAAATAACTTGCAATTAAAATAAAAAAAAATGTGTGTGTCAGCTCCGACGCACGACTGGAGTTTACTCCTTAAAACGTCGTAATGCATTCGCGGCGCTCGCTGCGTCTCGGCGCCGCTCGGACCCGATCGGTACGCCCTCGGCTTCCCGAAGCGAAAGCTCTTTCGCATTCGGCAACTCAAGCGAAAACCAACCTTATTTACTCAACGTTAGGGTAGAAATTTGCATCGTTGTGAAAAACGTAACGAGGGCATTCGACAACTCAAGCGAAAACCAACCTTATTTACTCAACTTTAGGGTAGAAATTTGCATCGTTGTGAAAAACGTAACGAGGTCATTCATAAGTAGATTTTACTCCTCGAATTTTTCTCATACCGGGCGCCTAAAATCGATTCTTAAGGAGTAAACTCCAAAAACTTTCGTTTTTAAAGACGGTTGTTTTTGGAACGAAGTTCCTTATGGCGCGTTGCGGAGGGCACCCTAGCCGGCAAAAAACGTCCGTAACGTTAAATAAAAAAGCGTAAGATTTTATACATTTTTTTATGGCCTAAAAATCTTCAACGAGTTGTTAACCGAAAGGTTGGTGGTTCGAGTCCACCCGGGGGTGCGCAATTTTATTTTCATTTTTTATTTTATAAAATTATTTTAATTTTAATATTTTATAAAATCGATATTTAGGCTTCCTTGCGGTCATTTTGATTTTTATCGATAAAAAATCATGATAAAAATCATGATGTATACCCGAATAATGATTTTCTTTATACGTCGAATGGAACTTGATTTTAATATTTTTATAATAAGGAACTTTGTTCTTTTTTTTTTCGAAAAACTGTGGAACTCTGATTGAATTTATGTAATTAGTTTGTAAAATCTAAATTATGTCTTCTGTTGAAAGTTAACTGCTTAGAACAAATACTAATTTAATCTAAGGATAAATGAATAATATATATAGGCGCAGGATGGACTTCATTATGGTTAAATATGGCTGAGCGAGGATTTGTGGGAATACTTGACAGCTGAATTCTTCTTTGAACACGTAACTATAATCTTCCAATCAAACAAATCAAACTCAATCATAACGTGATATTTCTTCCGGTATATAAATAATCCAATTTGAGCAGGAATTTACTGGTAACAAAAACAGATTGATTATAAGATGGCTCCCTCGCTCTACCATATACGCGACGCTCCGCTAGAGGGCCTGAAAGTGCCACTTGATATAGACGCGCCGTCAATTAATATGTACATAATAGGTATTAAATAATATGTTAAATAATAACTACCTATTTACAATTAAATGAAAATTAGTTATCTAACACCTAACTCACACAAAGTTTTAGCGGAAATTGTATTGTTTGGTTAGGACATAACGAACACAAACATTAAACTAAGTTTTGAACATAATAATGTTGGACCTTTCCTAACGGTGTTTGAGAATTTATGCATTTTTGAAAGTCGACTGAGGAATTAGGTGTGAGCTATGACTGCATAACTATGACTGACTAATATTAAGAACGTACACATAATTTTTTTAAAGTCTAATTTTTATGACATAAACGAGATAATTTAGCCTATGAAGCCTAAATTTTATAAGGCTCCCCATAGCATAAACTAAACGATAATTTTTTTAAACCTTAAGCGAATTAAAAAATATATCGTTTATATCTACTAGAGACTGTTGTTCAATTTTTTTTTGTTTTATTTTGTCACAATTGAAACCAACAAAAAACCTTGACACGCCATCATACCCAAAGTGTAGTTGTAAAGTACATGCCAAATGGTACTAATGCCGAAAAATGGTGTTCGCACACACAGAATATTTTTGAAAGACCTATTCAACGACACACTATGGGGATAGACGAAAAAAAAATCATCCCTACTATACATGTAGGGGAGGTACACTAAATAAAATTATTTTTCACAATTTTATTTCACCACTTTGTTGGCGTGATTAATATTTATACCCTTGTCAAATTACAGTTTTCTAGTACCAATAGTCTCTGAGCTAAACCGCAGACGGACGGACGGATAGACGGATGGACATTGCGAAACTATAAGGGTTCCTTGTTTACTACGGAACCCTAAAAAGCAATGTCAGATGTAGCGTTCTACGTCGCTGTCTTGCGTTCTCTTTGTCTTAACTCTTAGAATTTGAGACCCTTTAGAAAGTTTAATCACAGAACTAATAAGCACTAAGTATGGAAAAATATACCTGAGCTTACGTTTTACGCTTCAAAAATCCCTCTGGCTGTATTAAATCATAATTATTCGCTCTTTCACGAAGGTGCTTAAAGGAAATGTGCCAATTCATTAAATTTTATGAGCACAATTTGCGATTTTATGAGTAATTCGCGCAAACTGTAGCGGCTGTTGTATTATTATAAGGTTGTAATATCTGTTACATAACTTCGTAATAAAGTAATACTGGGACATAAAGGTTAAGGCTTGCACAAACACAAAGCGAGAAGTTATGACGCGTGACGCGCGATTACAGCAGCATGTCAGACAATCTCGTAGAACGCGTGTGTTTGTCTTTATGTCGTGGTGTTGGAGGCTGGTTGGAACTTTACAGCAAATACTTTGATTTTAAAGCGAAAATATACACTGCTGATACTGACATTGAAACTATACCTAACTAACTTTATATGGTCGCAAACACATGGCCAGCATGAAAAATTATTATCGGTCCCTATACTGACACTTGACAGTGACAAAACAAATTGCATTGTTGCCAACTCTGAAAGTTCCATTTATCGAATTCCTGTAATACGTTGAGGTTATCGTTTTGCCGACAAAATTATCCAATTTTCCTTTTT
Organism: Oeneis ivallda; assembly: GCA_029955525.1. Classification (NCBI taxonomy): domain Eukaryota; kingdom Metazoa; phylum Arthropoda; class Insecta; order Lepidoptera; family Nymphalidae; genus Oeneis; species Oeneis ivallda. The sequence goes on from JARPMR010000008.1 coordinate 17,133,499, forward strand.
CAAATAACAAAATTGCCGTTGAATTGTTTTTTTTGAAATGAAAAAATCATAAACATAGTAGGTATTTTTTAATACCGTAAGTAAAAATTAAGACGGCCATTTTTAAATTGTAAAAACGACAATTTTGTTACACAATTTTTTTTAATCTAGTCTCTGTCGTACCTATCTCATTGGCAAGTAAGGAGATGAAATCAATGAGCCCCATTTTGTTCTCAAGCTATAGTCTTCTCAGCGCAGCCTCGTTCACTTTGGCCCAGCTTAGCGTGATATTACGACAAACACAATTAACTGCCAGATAAGAAGGGTCATGTTCGGTACATTTTCACCCCACTGAGCTTCTTAATGAGTATTACAGTTAATTGGGTACTAAGAAGATATTAGAGTAGGCCGGTAGTGACACTAAAGTGGTTTGTTTTTCTTTTTATAAACATTTTCAGCGGAAACTGTCGTGGAAGTCAGGCAAAAGTACATATTAATATAAAGTATGTGCACGTTTTTATGATTTCACGGAAGCAAAGAAAATTTAATTTAATTAAGTTCATGGTGATACAGATTATTTATTCATCTTATTCTACAAGTACCGTTCTTAGCAATTAGCATCAAGTGGGACATGAATACGATTATCTGTGTCTGCTCCAACTGCCGAACCGAACTTGGGGAAATTCAGAACCGATGTAACTTTCCCTCATTCTGGAGATGGATATTTGCTAATTTTTAACTCCTGGAAACCAAAGGGTTCCCACAGAATTTTAAAAACTTACATACTTCAACTAGTACGTAATACATATAAAATATCATCATCATCATCATCATCTCAGCCTGCGGACGTCCACTGCTGAACATAGGCCTTTCCCAGAGAACGCCACCACACCCGGTCCTCAGCCTTCCTCATCCAGCCACTTCCCGCCACCCGCTTTATATCGTCAGTCCAACGTGCTGGAGGGCGCCCCACACTACGCTTACTTGTTCGCGGTCTCCACTCTAGGACTTTTCGGCCCCAACGGCCATCGCTTCTGCGACAAGCATGGCCTGCCCACTGCCATTTCAGCTTGCTAATGGTTTGAGCTATGTCGGCGACCTTGGTTCTCTTACGGATCTCTTCATTTCGAATCCTGTCCTTAAGAGAAACTCCTAACATAGCCCTCTCCATAGCTCTCTGAGCTCTCCATAGCTTCATATAAAATATAATATAAAAAAAATTCTTTTTAAATTTTCCGACGAATTGAGAACCTCCTACTTTTTTTAAGTCTGTTAAAAAGTCCAGTCCAATGCAGTCCACTAAACTTACCTACTGTAGCCGCGGACGGAAAAAATAAGCCGACTGTTAGAAAAGTAGTATCACTGTCAGTGTTGTTTAAATTAAACCGCAAAAGTCACGTTTTAAAAGTCCGCTTCTATGCTTTTTGTCCCACGTTAATACGCTTTGAAGTGACCGCAAACATTTGCCTGCGTGTTGCGGAATTTAACCACAGGCTCGTGTTAGCGAGTTGCCTGGAGAGAGAACAGACAACCGCTTAAAGTTCAACGTAAAAGTCGACAGCAAAAAAAAGCGGCCAAGCGCGAGTTGGACCCGTACACGAAGGGATATAGGGATTGCAATCCAGCGCCTTTTCAATCGAGCTGGATTTTTGCTGGATCAGAGCAAATGCAGCTGGATCCACCACTAAGATGTGGAACGCACTTCCAGCATCTGTGTTTCCGGCCACGTATAACCTCAGTAACTTCAAGGCAATAGTGAATAGGCATTTTCTAGGCAAGCGCGCTCCAACCTAGACCTCATCAGTGCTTTCCAGTATTGATTGTCGTCAAGCGCAAGCCTATCTCTAAATAAAAAAAAAGGATCCAGCATGAGTCGAGTTTTCAAGGAAATTAAAAAGAAACTCAAGAATCTTTAATAATATAATATTTTTATAGTTACAAGTAGTTTTTGGTATTAACAAAAGTCTTAGCTAATAGCTAAGTATCACATACAGCATTAATCATCACATATTAGTCATTAATCATTAACCAATAATCACAAAATAATCATTCTTATCCTAGATATCTTTAAAAATTTTTCATATTCATATTCTTATATTTCTAATTATAAAGACTCGTTTTGCAATCTTACGGTTTTGCGAAACAAAATTGCGTAAATACATCGTAAATCAATCCGCTTATAGAATCTCAAACAAACTCTTGTTACAAACAAAAAAAAACAAAAAACAATAAAATTTAAGAGCTGGCTGGTTGGCTAGTCATGTGAACAATGAAATAAAATTATTTTGTAATCAAAACTCGCATAAAACGATCGTGTCAACAAGTTCAAACTTATTTTTTCTGATTGCGGATCCGCACCGCTGGATCCATCGTTATCCCTAGTTCTGTACCATCGTGCAAGATGTAACATCATCTGTTATCTTAATCAATTAAATAAAATATTAGTTTATTGTAAGGCTCTTTAATTTTTATTTATTATTTGTTGCTATAGCGCGGTAGATATACACATTCTGTGAAAATTCCAAGTATCTACCTATCACGATTCATGAAATACAGCCCACTGAAAGACGGATGGACGGATGGATGTGCGTACAGCGGAGGCTTAGTAATAGGGTCCCGTTGACAGTCTTTGGGTAAGGAACTCTAAAAATGAGGTACCTACTGTTTTAAATAAGGCTTTAAATAGCTCAAGATGATATTATTATTAACTAGCTGATACCCGCGAATTCGTCCACGTGAATTTAGTTTTTAAAATCCCTCAGGAACTTTTTGATTTTCCGGGAGAAAAAGTAGCCTATGTCACTCTCCAGGTACTCAACTATACCCATGCAAAAAATCACGTCGATTCGTAGCCCTGTTGCGGTGTGATTGAAGGACAAACCAACACACCAACAAACAAACACACCTTCGCATTTATAATATTAGTAAGGATGGTTTTCATTAGGCAGTTATGACAACGTCTAACCAGGGCCGCAAATCTCCGTAAGGGCTGTGGTAAGGGCCGTAATTCTGCACGGGAAATATTAAATACGAACATTAAGTAGTGTAGTGTAGTCTATTTCTTCACTTCTTCACTCTCATAGTCCGAATATAACTGAAATCCTAAATAAACGGACGGAGATCACGTGCAGGACTAAAGGCTTTACGTGTTCTCATATTATTATGTATGGAGATTACGTAACGCCTACTTTCCTACATCGGGCTTGCACTGAGAAATTTTAAAAGGAAAGCCCAATACCTAGCTATTTTTGACCCGATCCGGGAATCGAACCCAGGACCATATCCACCATCAAACATGCAATATCCCATATACTGACGCGGCGGCAGTTTATAGCATAGACTTAGAATTTTTTCTCTACGCTCAATTCTAAGCCTATGGTTTATAGTAATGTTTACTCCAACCTTATCCATGGAGGTACAAAATATAGTGGTTTCTGCAACCCACTTTCCTTGATTTTTTTGGTGGGTAATTTTAACCTTGACTTAACTATCTGAACTTTAATCGCCTGACTTGAAACTGAAAATTGAAATGGAAAAATGGCTTTGAAATATTAACTCCGCGAAACCGTCCAAAAATCGGAAACGAGTAATTCTGTATCATTCATCTAACTGAATCGCTTCTTATTTATTCTTAGATAATGCTCATAAAGAGCATCTGTTTACTTTTCCCATTTGGGAAGTGAAGTAAAAAGATACAGCGATAGAAGAACGCTTGTCGATAATCGTGGGATGTGCGCGGCGAATATTAAGCAAGGTTCCGGCGAAGGCGAGCTAGCCGGCAAATATGGGCGGCGCGTGCGGAATGCTAATCAGTGTAGCAGCTGCACGCTTAAGTGGTCCACTGCTAAACGTCTTTTGCCCTAAAACTTCTTATCCAAACTAATATGAATAACAAATTGAGATCGTCCCCCTATTTGTTACTTCTTTATGTTTTTTATGGGACTCCGTGTGGAGTTTTTTTTTTATGGATTTGCCGAAACCACATTTTCAAGAGATTTTTTTAGTGTGATTCTGTGAATGTGTTTCATTTCATTATCTATATATCTATCTATATATATTATTTTATATTATATAAATAAAAATGAATGTTGGTAAGCGCATAACTCAAGAATGGATGGACCAATTCGGTTAATTTTTTTTTTATGTTCCTTAAGTTCCACGGAAGGTTTTAATACAAAAAAAAAAACAAAAAACTAAATTCACGCGGACGAAGTCGCGGGCATCAGCTAGTTATAAATATAATTTGTTCGAGCTGCTAACATCTTCAGTAGCATTTAGTGCTCTGTCAATATATTTAGTCTCATCTCACTCTCCCCATTGCTGTTTTGCTCCAATAACTGCTATATTTATGATGCCACATTAATGCCTTATTCATTTAAAACACAAAAAAGTGAGGACATCGCCTATTTACGGAAACAAATCCCAGGATAAAGAAAATACGATGAATAACATGCTATTCGTCGAAAGTCAAAGAACAATATATGTGATAATATACTGTCAGCATCAGATTTGAGGTCATCATCATCATCATCGTGAGCGACCCATAAACGTCTCACGACTGAGCGCAGGACACTTCTCTGAAAGGGGTTATAGGCTATAAGAACACAACGCTGACCCAGTGCAAATTGTTAGACTTGACACAACTTTGAGAACATTATGGAGAGCTCTCAGGCGTGCAAGTTTCCTCACGATGTTTTCCTTCACCGTTGAAGCATGTGATATTTAATTGTTTAAACGTACATAACTCCGAAAAATCAGAGGTGCGTGCCCGGGATCGAACCTGATACGTGCCCCCGAATAGGAGACTGCAATCCTAACTACTAGGGTATAACTGCTTCAAATCTGATCTAAAGTCTCAACTCCAAAATAAATTGCATTTATCAATCCAGCTTGATCCAGCAACGTCGAATCCTTTAGCTTCTAAATTGAGAGTTCATCTTCAATTTCACACTGCGCAGTGCGCAGGTTTCAGCGAAAGTGAAGTCACAGCATAATATTACCTGTATAGGTAATACATATCGCACTATCATCATCACACATGGCTCCCTTTGAAAGCTATTAATATTAGCCGGACAATAAACCTACACATTTATCACATTGATATAGAACGTAACATGATAGTGTCAGAAAGCTTGCGGTTTCACGAGCCCTGGTATAAAGAGGAACACGAAAAGAGGAACACATGAAACGGCAGGGGTTAACATGATTAGCTGCAACGCGCGTATCACATACAGCTTGTCATACCCACATAATAGTTTAACTTATTAAGTCTAATTACGAAGGCGGTAAGGTCCAAAATGTTGCTACAAATTCCAAATTGAAAATGGTCCTGACAAAATCTGGGGCTTTTGCTAAGTTCGCACAATATGACGTGGGTCGCCTCCATTGAATGCCCTCGATAGAGATTTGTAGGGAATAGCGAGACGAGATTAACTTGTAATCGTTGTTCCGTTTAAGAATTTCGGGTAAGGCGTCCGACCTTCGTGGAAACTAAATTAACTGAGGGTTTAAATGGAGGGTCTTATTTTAACCCTCTATTAATAGATGGAATATGCACGTTGCACGATAGAAGTGTAAGTTAATTCATTAAATGCCGAAGAAACCCTTAATCCTACTAATATACTTAAAACTTTCTGTTCACATATGTAAATTAAAAATTTTAATCTATAGTCGGTCTATGTACAATATCTAACCGACATTTCCTACCAAACAGGTCAACATCTTCCTGCTCTTTTATCAGATATTATTAACTAATTTGTCTGCCAACTAGTCAAAACCAATCCAATGAATACAGGCTTAGGAGGTCTAACTTAAATAGAACTGAGTTCCTGAAACCTGTGACCACCTACGTGCTCCAACATCGGACACTATAAGCCGATAACCTAACCAATCAGGACCAAATCAATGATGCCAAACACGATTCGTGTGCTGTAAGCTGAAAAAATAGACGATAGTCTTTAAATGGCTGGACAGATTTTAATCAAACGTAAGAATCATAAGATAATCCCGCTATCGCATAAAAACCGCATTCATGTCGGTTTAAGCGGAAATTTTTTGCTTAAACCGATATGAATGCGGATTTTATCACAGACAGTCAGACAGACAAAGAGACAGATTATAAAGAACTTTCTCATACATATTATAACACCGTTTTTGACAAAAATAGGGGTCTCGTTGTAGATGGTTGCAAAGTAATTTTATTCGTGCGATGCAATAAATAAAAAACAAACAAAACGAACTAACGCATTTAACTGTTTCGTTCTAAATGCTCTCTCACAAACTTTCTAGTAACAGTTGCCAAAACTAATTTAAAACTATTCACAACAGTGAACACGGAGGTGTGCAATTAGACTCTGGAAGGGAAGATAAACCTGATTAAAAAATTTATAATTATTATGAACTATGTACCTACTCATACACCTAGTAGAAGCAGTGATAGCCTTGTGGTTAGGACTGTGGTCTCCTATTCGGAGGGTCGCAGGTTCGATCCCGGGTACGCACCTCGGATTTTTCGGAGTCAAGTGCATTTAAGCAATTTAATATCACTTGCTTCAACGGTGAAGGAAAACATCGTGAGGAAACCTGCACACCTGAGAGTTCTTCATAATGTTTTCGAAAGTGTGTGATGTCCGCCAATTCGCATTGGACCAGCGTGGTGGACCATAGGCCATAGCCTATAACCCTTCTCTGAGAATAATTAAGATAAAAACTATCCTATCTTTTAAGTTGGACCAAATTACAGATAGTTACGAAGTTTGATCAAAATCGGTTCAGTAGTTTTCGAGTTCATGCCGAACATACATCGAGACACGAGATTTTTATATATATTATTATTATAGTTATCAGACAAGCTGAACTTAACTAATATCTTGTATCTCCCCTCCAAATAAGCGGAAAGCTTGTGTTAGGACTTAGGAGTGGGTACGACAATAGTGCAACGGGTGGGGATCAAACCTGCGACCTTTCAGTTTACAGTCTACACCTTTAACCGTTGCGTTGGGCTATTTTTTTAACGTTGGTTGAATTTCTTTGTATGGGTAGAAGAGGGCCCATCCGATTCATTTGCCACGGGCCTCAAACGGTATAGTTACGCCGCTGCCTACAACAAACTGATCTAAAATTCAATACATTTGCTAACAACAGAGTACAATATCTGGAGCTCCAATCACTTTGATTCTGTCACGTGTAACCTATCAATCACACGAACCTTGTACATCTATATACATATACTAGCTGACCCGGCGAACTTCGTACCGCCAACTTACCTATATAAATAAAACGAATAAATTATCTTAATAAAAAAAACTATCCTATCTTTCAAGTTGGACCAAATTACAGATAGTTGCGAAGTTTGATCAAAATTGGCTCAGTAGTTTAGGAGTCCATCGCGGACAAACAACGTGACACGTAATTTAAATATATTAAGAAGATAAAAATCTCGTCTTATTTATTTTCAAAAAAATGAATACCGAACTAAATTGAAACAGCAACGAACTGAGGAGATTTTTATTAGGGTATACACCAAACAGGTACGCGATGAAAGTATTAACTGCTTATAACCCGTGTCATTAAAGAAAGGAATTGTAAATGGCGTCGCTAATCATTCCCTCTCACTCGCACACGTCGTTACAGCACGCAAAAAAATTATCAGTCTGTATCTGCTTGCACACTGTGTTTTTGTTACTGTTCTTTGTCTTGTTTTCTGTTATGTTTTTTCGTTGTTATTGTCGTTCGTATGCTGTTTATTGATCAATAATTATCTTACGTTTAAAAAATGAGCTTTAATTTAATGAGCGTTTACGCGAAACGAGGAAAGATTCTTCGAAGTGATGAGGGTGAAATCGTATGTAATGTTACAAAATATTTTGAAGAAGAAATATAAAATACGTTGCGACCTGACGCGAAACATACAAGATAAGTTAGAGGACTTAAAGATAACAAGAAATAAATAAATACCTAGAGATATTAAACATGTGCTAACTATTTATATAAATCAATAGTAATATATAGGTATATTTAATAACATAATATAGGTACATAAATGAATAAGGTATCAACACAAATACTAAATAAATAATATAAACATACAATGTGTGTCTATATAGCTACACATATAGCAGCCCAGCTTCGCTTCGTTTTTTGCTGACGGTCCAACCTGTGCCTGTCATTACAAGTACAAGCCGCCATTTCAGATTCCTTTCTTTATTGACACGGCATATAACTGCTTAAATTAACTTAGAAGCGAAATCATTAAGCAACGTGAATTTCTCATTAATTATTATTATACCTGCTACCGTCTATGAAACTCCCTGTATAAATCTGGCTCAGCCACTACCTCTTATCAAATTTTTCAAGCTCGTGAGCCATTCTTCCTCGAAATTTATTGCGCAAAAAATATCAAAAGCCACGTTAATCGCGCGCCTCATAAATTTTTTTGCGCAAGCCGTAGCTAGTGAATCTTAGCACCCTTCCTCTCACTCCTGACGTAGTTAATAATCATAATAATGTAAACACAGCAACTGCCTGCGTATGTTTATATGTTCGACTATAGGTGACGAGGTTCCGAGGGTTCGATTTCCGAGTCGGGACAAAAATGTATTAAGTTTTCTGTCAAGAAATTCTCAGTACTAGCCCAGAGATAGCCGGTGTGTACTCCCCGTGCCTCAAAGAGTACGTAAAGCCGACGGTCCTGCGCACAATCCTCCGGTCGTGTCGGACTTTTTGACGACCACACTGGCTCAGTGGTGAGTGCTGTTGTCTTATAGCTGGGGGGTCACGGGTTCGATTCCCGGCGGGGTCAATTTGGGAATTTATAATTTCTGAACTGTCTCTGGTCTGGTCTGGTGGGAGGCTTTGGCCGTGGCTAGTTACCACCCCACTGTCAAAGACGTTCCGCCAAGCGATTTAGCGTTCAGGCACGATGACGTGTAGAAACCAATTAGGGGTATGGGTTGAATGTTCACTGCCATACCCCTTCCAAAGTTAGCCCGCTGCCATCTTAGATTGCATCGTCACTTACCATCAGGTTAGATCGCAGTCAAGGACTAGCTTGTCATCGAATAAAAAAAAAACTTCCCTCTGGACTCACCGGACTATGAGAGTGACGGAATAGAGAGAGCACCTGTTCTTGCGCACACACTTGTGCATTGTAATATTTCCCACGCAGATATTTTAATCTCTGTTGAGATTTGCCGCCATGGCCGGGTTTGGTCACGAGGACATAACAATTAAGGGAGGGTCACACGGTAGACCCGTTTTCGTTTTCAACGTTGCTAACCAAAACGCATTATAAACGCAAACGCATAGACGCTCCATTTACACAGTTCATAAAATAACATCTATGCGATCTACGCATCTTCACAATAATTGATTTTAGTCAACAGTAGGAAAAATCTGTGATCTTTTATGCGAAACCTATAAAAATTCTTTGAGAGTTGTTTACTTTTTGGGCGGCTTATAATTAGCTAACAAAGGAATTATTTTTGTTGTTTGTTTTGTGGTTGACAAAAGAACAAAGGTTCTTTTTACGTAGGTAGTAGGTACCTACTTGTTATAAGTTAATGACTTTTGTATAATATTTTCATTAAACTGTTTACCTATACTTTAAGGAAATTTCCGAATATTATCTATCAATTCGCGGTGCTGGCGGGAATTGAACCCACATCTCTCAGGAATTGCGCCTAAATGTGTTGACCATTTGTCATAATATTATTATGGCTATGGTTCAATTGTCCGTTGGCGCTGAAATTAGGGTTATAATAGTATCTATGCACCTAATGCTGATTCATTACAGATAAAGAGATCTTGTAGCAACACTATGTGTAGCAACACTATCTTGTAACAACCAGTGAGTTCTTCAATTTCATAAATTCGATTAATTGAATTTTTCTTTGAAATTTAACCTTTCGATGTCATGAAAGATGGTACTTATAAACTTTCGTTAAATGATGAAAGGTCGATATCATAGGCCATTGATGTAACGTGTTCGATGTCACGAGCTTCGCTGTGGTGTATTTCGATGTGGCGTATGGGACACGTTATCAAAGAAGTATGATTGTGTATGTGTGTGTATGTGTGTGTGTGTGTGTGTGTGTGTGTGTGTGTGTGTGTGTGTGTGTGTGTGTTTTTGAGAACTTTCACAAGTTACCTAATGATATAACAGGTTAGTGATATAAAATTTAATGAGAATGTTTCAAACGCATCATATCGATAAACTGAATCGTTTTGTCGCTTCAGCTTTAACAATATTATAATATTCCCATACAAAAGCGTGTATTATTAGAATCGTTAGCAATTAAAATGAGTTTACATCGGCAGTTGTACGATAGTATAAATTGCAACAAAATTACTTATTAATCATTATGCAAATGACTGCATCCACGTGTAACATTTTGCTACATCAGTTTGAACAGTATTTCAGAGATGTGTTTTTGTTGGTTTGTCTTTCAATCACGCTACAACAGATTTACAGATTGACGTGATTATTTTGTATGGATAGCATTTTGTCGCATTTAACTAACATAGGTGGAGGACATGGAGAGTGAATATTGAACTCCGTACAAGTTCTAGGGTGCGATTGCTATCGCAATCCCTCAATCACATACAACGAACTAGATACGAAAGCATCTACTAGTCGCATGAGTCTCTGGGCAGAGACCATAGATAATTCACTGTATACCAGGCAGAGACTGAATTTGTATCGTGTAGTTTCGGATTGTCTATGCTGCTCGCCCAACTGGCCGCTACAGCGTCACCGGGGGGGTTGGCAAGCGCGAAGCTCTGCCATGGGTTTGAAAAGAGCTCTAGGGCTCGAAGACATCGGGGGCAACGTCTTCCTAAGGGCGCCTCCTGTGAAACTTGGACCACAACTTAGGATGACGTTGGGACGAATGGGAGGAGTCCTGGACTAAGTTAGTCCGTACGTCCCCGTGATCGTGGTAAGGATCCACGCCCAGGTGACGTTAGAAATCGGGGACCTCGTCTTCGCCGGCGAAGACGCTGTGCAGAGGTTGTTTATGTGTACTGCCCTACTTGATAAGGAGCGTTGTCAGTCGTTGTCTGATCGTCTGGATCGAAAAGGACGTGTTTGGGACGTCATTTGTCGGGTGGGGAATTCGTTTTAAACTACCATTTCAAGATGGCAGTCAAAGTCAAATGCCAATTTGATTAAACTAATTTCAATAAATAAAAGGATACGGAAATCAAAACAATAATCTTAATTAATTAAACAACACGAATCTGACATAAAGATATAAGTGACTTATGAGGACTATGTGAGTGTGATGTAAGCTTTGAAAGTTACAGACTACACGTGTTCAACAAAAAGTGTACAATATAACAAAGTTGTGGCAGTTTGGCGTAATGCCGACAGTTTGCAGAGACACGCACAAAAACCGCTGAGCAGCTCAAACTAATATGGAGAAAGTTTATTTGACATTTGTTACTTTGTCTGACTCTTGCAGAGGCTTTCAAGTTAAGAAGCGTTCAAATATAATTTGAGAATCAGATATGAGATTGTGTACGAAAATCTTATTCATTTGACAGCTTAAAACGTATGTTTGATAATATTATGGCCTTACTGAGCCCTGCTAATAATATAAATGCGATAGTGGGTTTATTTGTTGCTTTTTTGGTTTGTTCTTCAATCACGCAGCAATGGAGCAACGGATCGACGTGATATTTTGCATGGGCATAGTCTGGTTGAAGACTTGGAGAGTGATTTATGCTAATATCCCGGAAAACAGAGGGAAAGTACGGCAAAGTCTAGTACTGGTTTGATAAATGAAAACAGAGGGAAAGTACGGCAAAGTCTAGTACTGGTTTGATAAATGAAAACATTTGTTTCAAGCTGTCAATTGAAAACGAATTTTTGCACAATCACATATTTAAACTGAGATTGCTCGCTGCAAGGAAATAGTGTAAACATGCCGGAATCGAACTCGAGACCTCCCACTTATAAGACAACAACACTCACTACCGCCGGAGATAGATAAGAAAAAAAACAAAATGGGGATCACGGGCAACAGCTAGTACAAATCTTCATTTTCATTAGCAAAAAGCCATCAATAGCTTACTACTGAGATCTACGCAGTTCTCTTCTTAGAGAAGGTTGGGTTGAATGGTCTAAGGTTTATGATAGTCTAGCACGCTGACCCGATGCAAATTGGCAGATTGGTGTGTGAACACCTCTAACAACATAATCCACGAAACCATATGGTTTCGTCATACTATACGCCATACGGTTTTTTCAGACTAGGCATATACATATATAAATGTATATGCCTAGTATGAAAAAACTGCCTAGTATGAATGGAAAAAGCGAATCATTCACGTTTCCCTAAAATGGGGTTATATTATAATGACATACCAACTTTCTTTGAACTCCCCGGGTTTACGAAAGTAATACAATTTGTTACATGCATCATTAGGTCTCTTGAAAGCAAAAAGACGATTTAGGATTTAGGCGGTGTACGAGTCGGAAGCGATTTCGGTATTTTTATTTACCTCGTAAACCTTTTTCTTCACAACAAATATTGATAAAGAAAACTGTCGATTTTATTATATTTTTTATCCTTTGATCACCGATTCACTGTGGACCCACGTCTTCTGCAGACTGGGTACTGATAACGTAGATTGCTCGTTTTCGCTTTGAAAAAAGGTTCACTGAGCTGAGAGCAGTGCTCCGTGGATGAAAATGAAACAATATATAGCCTCAATAGCCCAACGGTTAAAGATGCGGACTGAAAACTGAAAGGTCGCAGGTTCAAATCCCACCCGTTGCACTATTGTCGTACCCACTCCTGGCACAAGCTTTACGCTTAGTTGGAGTGGATAGGAGGATATTAGTCAACTTCATTTTGAATAATATTCTTAAAAAAAAAATTTAGTCAAACACTAGCTTTTAACTGATACTTCTCCTATGTGGAGATAATTTTTTTTTAATTCCACGGGAACTCAAATTCCGAAAAGTTATGTCTCTCCGCACCCTCTTTGCACACTCCACTAGCATTACACACCACACTCTCTCCGGGCCCTCAACTGTAATACCCATGCAAAAAAATCACGTCAATCTGTCGCTGCATGATTTAAAGGCAAACCGACTAACAAACACACTTTCGTACATTAGCAGAGGTTGAAGTTATTATATGGATTTAGCATATTAATAATGTTATAGATATAGAATAATCCTTACTAATATTATAAATGCGAAAGTGTGTTTGTTTGTTGGTTTGTCCTTCAATCACGCCGCAACAGTTCTACAGATCGACGTGATTTTTTGCATGTCTTCTTCGTCCGCGTCGATTTAGTTTTTAAAATACTCGGGAAGTCTTTAATTTTCCGGGATAAAAATGCCTATGTCACTCTCCAGGTCCTCAACTATACCCATGCAAAAAATCACGTTGATCCGTAGCTCTGTTGCGGAGTGATTGAAGGACAAACCAACAAACAAACACACTTACGCATTCATAATATTAGTAGATATGATAATATATTATTAGAGCATAATAGTAATAATTTATATGCATATTATGATGTATACTATCACGCTAAACTATTTGTACAGAATAATATTTATCTTATTGTATTGTAACATTTTCATCAGTTTTCCCAATTTTTGAACCAGTAAATTAATCAAATCCCAACTACATAATATTCCTTTTTTCACCGTCATCACATCTGACCTCTAAAACTCACGATCCTTAATTTGCACAAAGATGTTTCGCACCACACACATTTCTCCTGAGACCTTCAAAAGAATTAGTGGCCTGTACCCACAATGTTCCCACTGGAGACATCTCTTCAGATTTCAGGATCTTGGACAGATGGACACACACACTATTCTAGTTATTTTTTATACAAAAGAGCTTTCATTTGATTATATGATATTATACTACATAATCCACCCTGGCTTGCTCGAGCGGAGTTTTTGAAAATCGGTGAGGGAGTGAAATCCTGAAACACGCATTTCTTCATTTTTAATTGAAAGCACAAATAAAAACTTTCATGGGTAAAGTTTAAAATTTTCCCCCTCTATTTAACCTCTTCTTGGGTTTAATTCCAAAAAAATATTTTTGTGGGTGTTTACATCGTAAAAGGAATCTACTGTCTCAAGCCTCTAACTCCAGTGGCATATTGTACGTTGATAGAGCTATCAGTCAGTCAGAACAAGTCTTATTATAAATAGGTATAGATAATAAATTATATATAATTTCAGTATTTAATAAAGTTAGCTTTCGTTACTTTCATTCTGTCAAAATTATCATACACTCTAGCTTAAGATAATGCTTAATTAAATGGAAAAGTGAATTACTAAAGTTTAGCCAAAATAAGCGTTGACAAAACTACTTTCATTATCTGTAGTCCAAAAACAACTTTTCACTAGCAAGTTATTGCTGCCAAAATCTTAGATTGTTGTTCAAAATCTATGGCTTTTAGGTCACAAACGAACTTGGTAATTCTGTAGCGCCGCTTTTAAGTCTACATTCCGTCGTTGGTAGAAATAGAAGGTTTAACTAGTTATGGAGTTAGAATAACCAGACCCAAGTCAAAATAACTCAATTTTATTTAAGCAGCACAGTTTATACTATTGCAGTGACACGCTTGCAGCTTTCAGTCGTAAGGTACACGTTCCAAGCAAAACTGTAATTAATTATAAGAAAAAAAATTGGTTTTCTGTAAAGTCGGTTTACGGACGATAGTATTACGTGATGACTGATAACGTACGGGCGCTCTCTAGTCACAAGCCAACGCTAGCACCGATCGTGCCTCTCTATCGCTTGTTCCGCGCTCTCGCTTGCACGCAGAGGCTCAGGCAGAACGTGACACTTTTTCGTACGTGCTGCCAGTGTTCATCGATTTATAAGACGTTATCACGTCAAAAAACTACTTGAATCGCGTGAAATTCGACAAAAAAGGTATCATCTCCTAGGTTTTCTTTTCCACTCTTAGAGGTGGAATATTTTCTTCTTTAAATATTTACAACTCTAAAGATTTACCTAAGCCTATTCAATAAAGATAAAGAATCGTTAAAATCTATAGTACTTTTTTGAATCGGTTTGAAAAAAATATCTTTGATTTCCAAGAGCTATAAACGCTTTGTTACGCCAGAGTAGATGAAAATAACAGCGTTTTAATGTAATGACGACTCTTTATGTATAGTACCGACACGTATTCCCTTTTAACTCCTGAAAACGTTTTTAACGTTAAGTAGAATTTGCCTCGTGCCGTCATGCATCATTCTATTGTCACTTACTCGAGCCTTTCAAAGTAATTCAACGGAGAAGTTTACTAATTTAGTTAGGAATTGAAATAAAAACATACCAGAATGAAACATAACAGTGAAAGAACTACCTATTTGATTACTAGCTTTTGGGAACGACTTCACCCGCGGGATTTTCAAAAATCTAACAGCTCCAAAGTTAGATTTTATAAAAAAGTTATAAACAACTTTACGCTTGTCGGACTGAAATATGGGTAACAGAACAGGTTTTAATTTAGACGTAATCGTAATTCCTAGTTCGATGGTTTTAATTTTTTTTATTTGTACGTCATTATTATAATATCAACACTATGGCAATGCTGGATTTGGGAGCAATATGTTTCGTATTCGTTATCGAGATCATCCATTTATTGGAAGTCATATTAATAAGATCCAATTTCTATTCCGCTAGTGTCAAATTTGTTTCCCAACGTTTATACATTGTCAGGTTTGCCATGAACTACCAGTGACGTTTTGACGTGACAACGTCTTATAAATTGGTTTGCCGGGTGACACATCAAGAAACTGCGTTACGCTCCGCTCACGTTATGCGCTCACAATGAGAGCGAGTGAGAGGCATGGTTAGCCCGCCTAAGAGCGAGAGAGACAGACATAAAAAGTGAAAGGCACGCGTCCCTTCCACTCGAGCACAGTTAGCCCGCCTAAGAGCGAGAGAGACAGAGCGAGAGAGAGAGAGTGAGAGAGATAGGCATACACACCGGTTCATGTCTTGCGCTTCTATTTCGGTTGTCACGTAAAACTTTCGCCCGTATACCGACTTTACAGGCAACCAATTTTTTTTTTTTTTGCAAAAGACATTCTCATCTTGTTATGGATAGGATTTGAGGGATGGAGTGTGGAACGACGTTATTCGCCCAAGAACAAAAGTTACCGACATGCTATGTCGTATATAACGTCGTTCCACACTCCATCCCTCAAAGAAATTCCAAGCATAATCCTATCCATAGCAAGATGAGGATGTCTGTGGCAAAAAAAAAACGTCACGCTGGTAGTTCATGGCAAACCTGAAAATTTATAAAAGGCTAGGATGTAAAGTTCAAAAAATCCAAAAAGTGGCTGGCACTGAATTGACACCTTAAAGAGGCCTTTGCATAGCGTGGACGCATAATGGCCAATGATGTTAGCTTTACACATTTAAATCGCCTCAAAGCCACCGTAATCGACGCTTGCAGAGAAATAGAAAAAAACAAAGAAAGTTCTTTTCAACTGGTTAGTTGCTTTCTGCTTTTCAATTAGCATTACAAATGCAAATGCAATATACTTAGCTTGGTCTCTGAGACATGTACGACTTTAGAATACGACTTTATTTTGTTTAAACGGAAAGTTATACTTTTAGTGCCGATTTCACCAACGTCGAGTGACGTTTAACCGAGGAATTAATTGGGCGTTCTGACAATTTTCGTATTCAAAATATTGTCAAAATGTCTTACGCTCGGACTATACATATTTTACGATAAGACTTATTTTACTTTGATGAAATTGGCACTTAATGTGATTTTTTGTGTCTGCTTATTACCTAAATAAATTTGTTCACGAGTATGCAAGCTCATAGGAACGGAGAATTTCTTCAAACTTCACAGACTTACCAGTGGTCAAAAAAATCACATCTGCGTTATTCTGCGTTCGTACTCTATTATGATAATAATAATATGTCGTCTGCGCAAAGTACAGAAATCCTTTGTGGGGTTGAATGTTCCGTTTACATAGCAATTATGATTCCGAAGGAATGATTAAATTTGCCATTGCACAAAATTAAACAATGTGTAAAAAAATATTTATTAAGTGGAGATATTTATTACATAGTTTCCAACTGAATTTTTGAATGACTGCGTGGAAGCAATTGGCTTGGCATTCAGGTGCCATAAAATGATACAAGTATATAAAAGGTAATATTGGTACATTTTGTTTTTATAAGAACAATTGTTGAGTTTATTGCCGGCTCTTCTCAGCAGAATCTGCTAGGTGGTAGGGTCTTGACTTGTTATAAGAGACAAAGGGTGGCCTAGGTAGGTAATAAATCATTCACAACTGAGGAGACTTGCACAGTGACGTTCAGTTGTGATATAAGTAAGTTGGTCTGTATAATTACGACGCACAGGAATGTCGGGACTCAAGTTCATCTGCATACACTGATTTCGCGTCACGAAGCGCGTTCGCTTCATGTAAATGACAATGGCTTGCATAATCATCGCAATTCTATAGGTAGGTCGGAACTGTAATTCCTTCAGTTGTAGTGTAGGCCAAATGAATCATTTATGACGATGCTAGCTACACGTCTATAGTGATGAAGATAATGTAACAGCGACACGAAGATTCAATTATCCGCATAGGTGGGAACACGCATATACAATAATACATCGATGACAATAATTGAACACCCAACAAAGCTGTCCATAATGTTGATAGAATTCATGACTGTGTAGCTTATATCTTTTTCATGATTCGTGTCATGTTCGAATACACCTACTATTCTTTCCCTTCTACTAAGCGGGAGACAAAAAAAGAAAAATCATTATTTGAGGCAATCAGGCTTCTTTATCGATCATAATAATATTTATGTTTTTACTTAGTGCTCACTTAGCTGATACTAATGTATCTTTGAAAAAGGAACACTTATGTATTTATTGCGACCGATGATAATAATTATTTTATAACGAACGCAACAGCGCAACAACAAAAAAACGCCTAATCAATTGAATCGTTCTCAAGTGATGACCAATTCCATAATTCCAAAATTGCATAAAAATTTGATGATTCCGCAAAGATACAATTTGACCTTTCTGAAATCCTTTGAAGATTTTAACAATCTTCAAAGGATTTTTTTCGTAAGTATGTTTACAATTCCCGCAGGCGGCTTGTTCGAAAGATTTTCTGAGAAACTTAGCCGCAACACAAAGGACTTTGGTTTCGGAATTTGCGTTATCACGAAGCGCTTTTAGTTTCATACTAAGCGCGGTTTTAAATCGCGATATGAATTTTTGTCAAAAGCACGGTTCTACAGATCTGGTGGAGGCGGGGATGCATCTTATTCTTCGTACTACTTTCATTAGCAACCCATCAACGGCTCACTACTGAGCGCAGGTCTCCTCTCAGAGAAGGATTATAGGCCATAGTCCACCACGCTGGCCCAATACGAATTGGCGGACTTTATGAAGAACTTTCAGGTGTGCAGTTTCCTCACGATGTTTTCCTTCACCGTTGAAGCAAGTGATATTTAATTGCTTAAACGCACTTGACTCCGAAAAGTCAGAGGTGCGTACCCGGGATCGAACCTGCGATCACCCGAACAGGAGACCACAGTCCTAACCACTAGGCTATCACTGCTCGTACTACTTAGGCTTATAAATTAGGGTGTATTTTGACTTTGCTGAGTCTTTACTTTTGAATCAAAAGGATTAGGGTGATTCTTTAAGGTTGTTGCGGCGTTACAACAAATGAGAATTTTACTGAGGCAAGTGATATTGTGTGTCCATCAAGGGTTTTTAACTCAGCGACGCTGCGACCCATCGAAGTGCCTCAAAAATTCATGGATAATAATATACTGCTTATGACTATCGACGATTTACGGACAGTTGAAAATCAGGTGATTAAAGTAAGATTTCTGTGAAAGCTAAATACCATAAAAAAAAATTGGCAGTCACAGGGACTGCTGATAGAAGTGAAAACTAGATTTGCTAATAATTAAAAACGAATATAAAAAAAGAATAAAAAAAAAACAAATATATAAATAAAAATAATAATTAAAAAAATATGCGCACTGTCACGTTACCTGAGTGAGATTCGAACCTGCGACATCATACACTAAACGGTACGGAAGGCGGCTGCTTGCCGACTGCGCTGTACAAGGGTGCTTGAGAACTTTTAAATGTTGAACGCTTACTGAAATCTCCAGGTGACGATTGTGAAGGTGACGTTGACGCGAAATCCATGTTTTTTGCTCACTCTTTTTAGGTGCTCAACGCGTCTAAAGAAGTTTTCACTTTAAAAACCCACTTTGGGCTGCTGAGTGCAGTGTTATTACGATTACTGGCGTGTGCAACATCTTTTGTTTTGTTGTAGTGGGGAAGTGCAACTAGAAATTAGACCATTCCATTTGTAGAAAGCAAAACGCAGCGCCTGATTTTTTTCGTCTGAAGAGCTCTTACCCGCATAATGATGACTCGTCACAATTTGAATATTAAAACATTCCTCCGGCGTAAATTAATTTAATTTTTAAAAAAACCTCTAGGCGACTTGAAGCCGACATCACCGTCTATGGGACAAAATTCGTCTAATTAGAGACTTGTTCCAGCGCTTTATTTTATTATGTTGAAAACAACATAAACTTTTAAAGATTACGGTAAGTACTATGTACCTACTATTACAACTCCCTCTAAGCATTAACGTGATTTTTGTATGATAGTTAAGGAACTGCGAAGAAAAGAAAGGGTGTAAAAGCTGGTGGGTGTAAAATTAATAAATAATTAAACTTTATTTGTTTGGGGCACTTTCAGGAGTGCCTGCAGGCGACTTCTGAGGGTCTTTTAAGTCCTATATTTACCCAGTGTGGCGAAGGCTTTGGCAAAGGCTGCCAAAATTATTAACGAATCGGGCCCTCACTTGACCTTGATTTACGTCACCACTTTTCGTTTATCTATTGTAATAGATTGTGAAAGAACTATTAATAGATAAGAAGATTAAATAGTATAGAACCTTTTATTTCAATCACAATTCAATATACGAGTAGGTAAATGAATCCTTACTATGAAAAAGTCATTTGTTTGTAGGTAGGTGTTATATTTTAATTTGTTTTTTGCATAGTTATAGTTGAGGGCTGGAGAGTAATATCGGCTACTTTTATATCAAGGAAAAAAAGGGTAAAATTTTTGCATGCCCTTTGTTCGGCGGATTGCGGAATGTTTTGTACCTACCTTACTGTAACACCTTTTATGTACCTGCGATCATGCAAATAAATTATTTGATTTGATTAGAAATTTTGTACAATCCTAACTCCACGCAAACAATGTCGCGGGCAAAAACTAATAGATCTGCGCGCACTGCTAGGCTTCTGAAGTAGACGCTCTCCCAAAACCGTATGAGTGCGGAAACTTCCCAGATTGAAGACTAAAAGTTGAAATTATAGTGCCAAGCATAACACTCGTGATAAGCATAATTGTGTGTTGGGGAACAGTATAGAAATCTTTTGCCCCTAAAGCAATAAGTTTAATACTTACACAATGTTACAATGTGTGATGATGACTGTGGCAAACATTTCCTACGGGCTTTTAAAATTAAAATTATTTTTCCAAAAGAATTTTTTAATATTCAAATTATGAAGAGTCACGATATTGCGAGTAAAGGCTCTTCACATAAAAAATGTAGGCGTTACTTTTTACGGAAGCATAAATTTTAGTGCATCTCCAAATAATACCTTTCTACAAAAATAAATTTAATGAAAATGTAATTATGTCAATGATTTTTAAATTTACAAAGCCATAAAAATGGCACCTATGACTTTGCAGAGGAATAAATAACGTTATACGACCAATACAATAGTAAAGTTTTCTCTAAGCCCACTCAAAATGAACGTCAGTGTTTCTAGTAATCGATCACTTCGGTCCATCCGTGTGAACCCTGAGATGTCTCTCACAGACAAACACACAGTTTGTCTGTGTGTTTGTCTGTAAGAGACATCTCAGGGTCTTAAACACAGACTTATAATGATTGTGTTCAGCTTCCAGTGACTCGTTCGACGCTAGAGATCCTCGTCACAAGTCTGAAAGGCCTTATTTCCACAAAAAGCAAGTTGTGATGACGCAAATTCCTAAACAAAATTCCGTTGTGCGGGCGCTAAGTTTGCAGGAAGATTGCCAGAATACGCCGCTTTTAGTTACTTAATACGAAGTTCCTGAAAAGAAAATACTTTGTCATAAGACTCATAAGCGATCAGCTATGACGAAGGAACGATTGTGTTTTGAATCATAGCAATAGTAATTTGATAAACTGATCCAAGCATACAAATACAAATGAACATAAATGATTGATTTTAAGCGATTAAATATCACTTGCTTTAAAGGCAAAATAAATATTGTGCGGAAATCTTCATATCTGAAAGTTGTCTATAATTTTCTCAAAGTTGTGTGAAGTTTGTCAATGCGCAAAATGCAGGTTTCCTTTAAATGTTTTTCTTTACATTTAAGCAAGTTGTATTTAAATACTTCAGCTATAAAAGCTAGGCTCTGCTCTCAATACTACACGGTAGGTACCTAGTATAACTATTATAGTTAATTCAAGTCATTTTAGTAACAGTTTAAATCTTTATAAGGGGAAGTATGAAAATTCAAAAACTTTTAAATAGTTCAGTAAGTGCACTCAAAGCAAATGTAATATTCAGTTAGAACGCTTTTGTCTCGTTAGCTTAGCTTTCGACTTCGGATTAACCTCCTGTATCAAATCAGAATTTCTTCTGCCCGCACAAAATGAAAGAGTTGGCTCGGATTCAAAACGGAATGCAAAAACTTTTAACGTTTCAGTCAAGGATTTGCCTTTCAGTATTTTAATGATAAGTCCTTGAAGATGAGGTACTACGTCTACTGTGGTCCGACCCTCTGGGTAATAGTATGTTGGGATAAGTACTCGTTAACATGATTAAATGTTGACATTAGTCCTTAGCTCATCATGCGGTGATCTTGGTCAGACACGTCGGTCACGTGTAAGCGAATAGAAGTTTTCCTCGTGGGCTTCAAACTTTGAGGCTTCAAAGCGCGCCTCATACATACATTCTAATTTGAATTTAATTTCTTCCGCGTATGCGCGTTCTATAAATACTAGCATTAGTATATTTGGGATAAAAGCTACCTATCTTTCTGCCGAATTTCATCAAGATCGGTACATCGGTTAGGTCATTAAAATGTTTTAATTTTAATAATATCCCTATGCAATTAGGTATTCTAAGTTACGGGGCTCAAAGATATTATATTTTATTTATTATAGCGTGAATAACTTTGCAACTTTATATTTTTGTGTGACACTCAATAGACTCACAATTTAGTTTTTAAAGCGTGTACCTATACAAAATGTAATTCAAGATTGGTTAATTAAGATTAATATAAAAGAAGTAGGGGCGCACTCAGCGCTTTTAGAATTGTAGTACAAATACTACTGTGATCGACGTCAGCGAAGACGTATATAAGGACATATAGGAATAGTTATTTATATAGACCAAGAAACTACACGTAACTTGAAACGCTTAATTTCAAGAATTCCTGCAAAACATTTCGTTTCCTTGCTTCCCACATGTAAACTTTCTACCTTAACTCAAAGATACATCCCCAAGTGTGTGTTTAAGGACTGTTTGCGTTCACAAATCAAATACAAACCCAAAAGCTTCTTGAAATCAGCCTAACCGAACATAAAACAACCAGTTTTCACGATATTATTCGCACTCAATATTACGAATGTTATAAAAATCTCAAATAATCCAGCTATAAAAACCTTATTGGTTTTTATTAAGGCAAACCCAAATGTTCCGAAGCGAAAAAGTCCAATTTACTTTTGTATCAATTTAATAAGGTTGTACGAACCGGAAGACTGCTTTTAGGGTCTACCGAATAATGTTAAGCTCTATTTGTAGCTGCCCATAATATTATTTTATACCTTAAAAATAATATTATGACGATTTCCAGTGTTAGAATCGAGTTATCGCTACAGAGAAGGCACAATAGACAATTAATGAAGAAAAAAATTATTGTAGGTATCTTAAACAGTATGAGCATTTATAAATTCTCTAATAAGTCTGCACATAGAGTGGGACATTGTCGAATTGTAAAATCATCGAAAAAGTCCTCCTTTGAAAATGACGAAAAAAACAATTTTTCGATAAAACTACTATTTGATGAAGTGCTAAAGTGGTAATGTGTTAAGGTGTGTGAGGCGAACATCTTAGGAACTATTAATTATATTTTATTAATTAGATTATTTTCACATAAACAAGTAAGACAAAAACCTATTAAGGAGTTAAAGTCGATCAAGGTAATTTATAGTTCATGCGTTCAACTCTATTGGTACAGAGATAACAACATAGTGTCCATCTTTGTAAAGTCAAGTGCGTGTCGGGCCACGCGCAGTGTAGGGTTCCGTAGTTCCGTAGTAGCAAGTCACAAATAATATTGCTGACCTAGGATAGTGCTTTTATTTTATTTATGAATATTGAATATATTTTGATTTAATGCTGCAAAGGGGTAATGCTGCCAGCATCTCAAAGGGGTAATGCTGCCAGCATCTTGGGTACTATGCCACACTGCGGTGGCTTGGATGGGGTTTTAGATTTTAATTAGTTTTTATTTTAGTTTTAATTTTAGAGCAAATTTAGGTTTAATATAGTATTGTATATATGTATTTAGTCACCTGCAAATGAACATTATAATTATTAAAATTTTGATTTCCATGGTTTAAATACTATAATATACTACAAAAAATGCAACTTACACTACGTGTAATACCTAACCTAGACAAACAGTTATAACTCCTCAACTTATGAATCCTACTTAGCCGTGATAGTTTTCCTATAAAATTATTTATATATACTACTGCTGTGAATTTTTTCATATATCCTATTACACCCATTAATAACCATTTAATTCAAATTCAACGACACCCCACACTATAGGATAGACGAGAAAAAAAAATTCATCCCCGTCCGTCCGTCCGTCCGTCTGTCAGCGGGCTGTATCTCGTAAACCGTAATAGATAGACAGATGAAATTTTCACATATTATGTATTTCTATTGCCGCTATAACAACAAATAATAAAAATTAAATTAAATTAAAAAAATTAAATTAAAATACATCCATGGTTACATGAAAATATTTTAATTTAATTTTTTTAACGGAACCCTAAAAGAGCGAGTCCCGACTCGCACTTGGCCGATTTTTTTAAATATTAAATACCTAACACAATGCCATTTCTCCTTTTTATAATTATCTCAACTAGTCTCGGAAATATAGAGCTTTAAAGTTTCCTGTTAGGGAGAACACTACTGAATTGTGATTAGAAAATAGAAAATTTCGTTTTAGAAACGGACCGATACAATTACAATAAGACAGCTTATAACTTATTAAATTGTTTTTTGACTGATAAATTTTCTGATTTTACAAATGTTATCCTTACATGTTATATTTTCGATTAAAATTATCTACAATATCAAAATTTTGACAACACCAATGTGTCTGCCTGGTGTCAGTATTAGCTGGTGAACTAATGCAGAGTTTTTTCCTCTTGTTTACATTTTCTTGCTCACAGTGGTAAACCTAAATCAAGTCTAAATTCAATTTGTACAAAGTTCAGGAATAAATTTTAATAGTCAGTGGGCAAATCCTTTGTAAAGTTCGTTCTACTTAGTAGTTTCTTAAATCGTGTCTTAGTTTAAGCGACTCGTATCGCCAACTCAAAAACTGTCCTCGGTGTTTTTCAATTTTCTTTTTAGTTTGTTGTTCTTTCACTTTAAAGTTCAAAGTGGAATTTAGTATATATTGCGCGTACTCTAGATCTCCGATATTCGAAAAGTTTTTATATTGAAAGAATTCTTAACCTGTAGTTTTACACCTTTCAGAAATTACTTCGGAAAAAAGTAGTAATAAAGACATTGAATTTTTATTGATAGTACTAAATTAGCATATGGGGAAAAATACTCGTTTGTTTTGGCCACAATTACTTATAAACCACAGTTTCGGTATTTGTTGTTTAAATACACTATATAGTACATAGTATACAGAAATTTCAAATTCCTAAGTAGTTTAGTTTTTGAGATAGACCCCGTAACAAAATTGGTCTAAAACCGAAAACTTTGACGGCCCCCCATTTCTTCATTTTTGTAGCTAAAAAATAATAAAAAAATTTTGGCTAGCGTGGCGCATTCGTTTAGGCCCGTCCAACTTCATCATACGTGTACAAACTGAAATTATTGTATACTTTTCAGTGGCGTTTGAAGTCGATTTTTTTAAAAGAATTTTTATATATTATTATTTTGTTTTTATTACAAGCACTAACCTCTATAATAAATCTATGTTACCTAAATATTAACATTGCACTGGCTGTCAAATGACAGGATAAATTATGGAGCAATTTGAAGCGCCACATTTAATATACGAGTGTCTCTGGAACTAATAATATAGGAATGCAGGACGTGCCAAAAAGTACCATCTATCAGTTGTTAATTATTATTATTATTAGTGCCCTCACTCATTTTAGTTCATTGGACTCTCGTTACTGCTTACAGCGCCAAAATGGCGTCAATCAAGTAGGACCAAAAAAATGACAGGAGCCTGTCCAGTGTTAATATAGATTAACTAGAGGTCAGTGCATACAAGAATGTGAAAACGTGAACATTGAGTGGCATGTTCCAATGTTTTCTTGAAAGCGGCATCGATTTTATACCGTCGCTTCTCGAGCTAGTATCGGTCAGGTACTTCCCGAAGCTATGTAAAGGGAGCTCGTAGCATTCCCTTGAGACATGCATATTGCATTGTTTATCACCCCCTCATGCAATCGATGCCATCAATTGCTTTGTTATACACTTAATTACCTTTGCGTACTCCTTATTAGCAAATACACACATCAAAAGTGTCTAGGGATCAAGCATTTTTATGCGGATTTCTTGAGATTGAGATGTGGCTTTGTAATAAATTTATGATTTTATAAATTTATATGGATCCTTTTTGGTGCATTTCATAATTTGAATCAGGAACTGTCAATCAAATTCGAGTAAAAGATGAAAATCAGCTGTCAATATTTTCCCTATAAAAACATACAACGCATTGAAGACATTATTAGTGCTACTGTTTCCCTACTACTGATTAAAACCAACGTTATTATGGAGCGGCGACGTCATTTAAGCAGGGAAGAAATGCTCAGAGCCGTGGGAATGATAGAAGCTGGTTCCCGGCAACGTACTGTGGCTTTAGCTCTGAATACAAGTCAGAGTGTTATCAGTCGACTTTGGACACGTTACCGAAGCACTGGTACCGTGGCTGAGCGCCATGGAGGACGGTATCGCTGCACCACACGGAGACAAGACCGATACATTCAAATCTTAACTCGAAGAGCTCCAACAATAACCGCCATGATGTTAGCCGTGAGGCTTCATCACTCTTCAGGGAACTTAATTAGCGACCAAACAGTCAGAAACCGCTTGCATGAAGTGAACCTTCATTCCCGAAGACCACTACGGGTACCACCTATAGCAATGCATAATCGTAGGATTCGATATCAATGGGCTCTTGAACACAGAAATTGGGCAGAAGAACAATGGCGTTTCGTGTGCTTTTCTGATGAGTCTCGTTTTGGTATGAGACCGGATACAAGACGTATACGACACTAGAGAACCCCTGGACGCCAACAGCGATTAAAATCCTGCCAGGAAGTCCATCCTTATAGTGGTGGAACCATCATGGTATGGGCGGGTATTTGGATCGGCGGAAGAACTGAGTTGATTTGGATCAGAGGCAACCTCAACGCTCAAATTTATGCTGAGACGATTGTATCAGACGTCATCGTTCCTCTACAAGTGCAAATCGGTCCCTTATTTCAGTTAATGCATGATAATGTACGACCGCACACCGCAAGAGTTGTAAGACAGACTCTCGCCGCAGCTAACATCAATGTCCTGCCCTGGCCTGCTCAGTCGCCAGACTTGAACCCGATTGAGCATGCATGGGATATGCTACAGAGAAGAGCTCTGCCGAATATGGAGGGTATCCAGTGGCAAGAAGACCTTTTTTTGTTGTTGCAACGAACATGGGCGGCCATTCCACAGCGTGATTTGGATGAACTCATTTTGAGTATGCCAAACCGATGTTCTTGTGTTGTTAGTGTTCGCGGTAGAAACACGGATTATTAGTTGTTTAAGTTACCCAATAAAATTTTAAAGAAAACTGTTATTTCAGTCTTTTTTTCGAACTTTAATGTTAGTGGTTCAAATGTCAAAAATCCCTTTATTAGGAAAATGGCAAATTTCTTTATTAATGCAAAGGTGACTTGGTTTATCGTTACTGTGACAAACGAAAACACTTTATTTGATGAATCCTTAAAGAAAATTTTAATTAATATCAATCAGGAGAAAAGTTATTGCAAAAATATATGTTGATCCCTAGACACTTTTGATGTGTGTATTTTGAAAAGCATTCATGAGGTAAAGTGTCGTATATTATTGAAAAATGTGATATTATCATTCATCTCAATCTCAACTCAACTCAACAACTGGGAACAGGTCTCTTCTCAAAGAAAGGCTTAGGCCATAGTCCACCACCCTGGCGAAGTGCGGATTGGTAGACTTCACGTCACCTTTAACAGCACTATGGAGAACTCTTAGGCGTGCAGGTTTCTTCACGATGTTTTCTTTCAAGATTGAAGTATGTGATATTTGATTGCTTAAAAGCAAATAACTCCGAAAAGGATTGAACCCGCTTCCCCCCAGATGGGAGACCGCAGTTCTAACCACTTGCATCACATCGAGTGCAAGTGTATTTTACTTCAGCCTCTTATTTTGACATGTCCACTACTACTACTTACTGTAAGAAGACATACGAAAGAGTGAGGTGCGATAAAATCTCTTAGGGCAATACCTAAAGATAGAAAAAGAAAGCGAATCTGATATCGCTATGACCAGATTTCAGAGAGAAAATCGCCACAATTCGTCACTTTGGTCATGCCAAAATAAATACTATGGGTTTTATTATAAGTACTATATTTCTTTATACAGCACTAGAAGTTTGCTAAATCCAAATCTGTTACGCGTTTTGCGACTGTCAGCCAATGGGGTCTACCCATAGTCGTAATTCCTAGTTCCATGGGTCAAATAAAAAATATATGTCTGTAGTCCATAATAAACATAACTTTTACATACATACATAACTTTTCAATGTATAATAATAGTTTTGCCTTAATTCTTCATTTCGTATTTCCTTAGGCCCGCTAGCACTAAACCTCGGGCTATTCTTTTAACCCAGATTTAGCTGCTGCTTTGACAGATTTCGTATAAAGTTTCTGTCAAAATTACAAATTTATTCCTGGGTTAAACCTAACCCGGCGTCTCTGCAAGCAGGCCTTAATAAATTAATGACATATTTACGCACAGGTAGCTACATAAAATAACTTGTAAGTTATCTCAGGGCTAACAATATAAGTTTTATCGCAACCATACAAACCGTTGTCCGTATGTGCAAAGCTGGTTTACATCCGTTGGGAGCTCTAGCTCAATCCAGAATTTATCCGTGCATATGGGATATTGCATTGTTTATTACACTGGAATTGCATTCGGATACGGTCAATAGTTTTGTTGCTGGCTACAGCATTAGCGTTTTATTGTAGGGAAATCAAGTTCGCTGATGGAAAATTATTATCGTCGTACTAGAAAGGTTAGTGTAACATGAATCGCACTGAAACGAGAAAAGAAACAAGTGTTCATCATCATCATCATCAGCAGCAGCAAACAATCAACGGCTCACTACTGAGGTTTTCATAAAGTCATAGATATATCATATATCGCCAACGAGTATAGTACCTATCTTAGTTACCACCGTAGTTACCACTGACCTTTATAGTACCACAATCACAGTGATGCTGTGCACGCATATCATCGCCGCGCTGGAGACTCCCAGAGTCTCCAGCGCCATGTATGCGTATTCACTACTACAGATACAGCGATGTGTGAGGTAAGCGAACGATGCGACGCATTTGCATCTTTAGCTCGCTACTTTTAAGGCTTAATTCTGTCTGCACAGCATTCAGTGTACATGTGTATATGTGATTGCGTAGTAATGTAATGTAATTGAGGCAGTGACATGCGTTTTGTATAGTTCGACGTGGCGCACAGCATTTCTATTGCCTTGTTATTAACATTTCTATGACCGCAATACATTTTTTAGTTCAGATTAGTATGTACACTGCACAATGCACAGGCCCAATTACCAATAAGCTATGCATATTGTACCTACCCTATGTGGTTATATAAGTCTATTGCTATCGGACTTATGTTCCGGTTTCGACAACTTTATAACTAGGTCGGGCTGAAGAGTCTCTTGTAAGACACATACTGGCTAACTTACGGTACGCCTAGTTTGAACTTCGATCCCTATAGTTCTTCATTAGTATTAAATATTTTCAGAGGTACTTTTCTTTCAACATTAGTAGGTACAATTTAAAATGTATGACAGGAATTTTGTCACAACTAAAGCTTAGCCAGGCGTTGTTATTAATTATTATTATCATAATCAATAATAAGTAATTTTAATATGGACAATTATGTCTCTAATAATTACCAATAATAATGATGATGAAAATAAGGTTTATTATTTAAATAAGGTATATTATAGGTACAATTAATATTCGTTTTTTGGATATGTTTAAATTAGTTTTATGTACTATATCGATTTAGTAAAATACATTAGTAATAGATTCAAATTCACACTAAATTCTTCCTTCTGATTATTATCATCATTGAACTTTTATACAACCTACCTAAGCACAACATTCCAACTCAAACACATGAATTAACAAAAACAACTTAAATTATGCAAGAATATAAATCATCATCATCATCATCATCAGCAACCCATCAACGGCTCACTACTGAGCGCAGGTCTCCTCAAAGAGAAGGGTTATAGGCCATAGTCCACCATGCTGGCCCAATCAATGCAAATTGGCAGACTTCACACACCTTTGAGAACATTGAAGAACTCTCAGGTGTGCAGGTTTCCTCACGATGTTTTTCTTCACCGTTGAAGCTTGTGATATTTAATTTCTTATACGCACTTAGAAAAGTCAGAGGTGCGTGCCCGGGATCGAACCTGCGACTCCCCGAATAGGAGACCGCAGTACTAACCACTAGGCTAGAATATAAATGTTTTCTTTAAATAAGTTGTAACTGGGAGGCATCCATCTATAAAATAAGCTAAATTTAATTCTGTTATTCACATACATCCTTTGGTACATCACAACAACATGAAATAAATGTTGATAGCATAATCCGTGAATGCAAGGCGGATGCAACTTTTGTAATGCCACCTGTCCCGTCATAGTATGAGAATATAAGAGGGCGAATGACATATTTGTTTGAGTCAAAACTCATATCTCCACCTGCGACTGCTTGCAACAATATTATGAAACTATCTACAAAAATGTACGCTAGATTTGTCTTTGCACCTGCCTATATTGGAAATAATCTATTAGAGTCCTACCATATTAGTATATAATAAACTATTTGTTATTCGTTAGACTGTTAAAACGTTGTCCGCATCATCATCATTATTAGAAAACTATCAGACTCACCACTGAGCTTAGGTCTCCTCTCAGAGAGGGGTTATAGGCTTTAGTACCACGCAGGCCCGATGAAAATTGGTAGATTTCACACCACCTTTGAGAACATTATTTAGAACTCTCGGGTGTGCAGGTTTCTTCACTATGTTTTCTTTCATTGCTAAGCATATGATATTTAAATGCTTAAATCCACATAGCTCCGAAAGTCAGCGTTGCATACCCAGGATCGGACCCGCGATCCCTTGATTAGGAAACCGCAGTCCACACCGCAGGCTATCTCTACCATCTGCTGTTAAAATGTTTCTAATCTTTATGATATCCTAATCCAAATATTTATATTGGTACAATATTATACAGTTCCTAAATCAACAAACTTTTAATGAAAACCAGACGTCACAAAAACAAAAATATTATTAAAACCCACTACAGGATTATATCTGGGATATAAACCGAAAATGTCATCACAATATCTT
Organism: Oeneis ivallda; assembly: GCA_029955525.1. Lineage (NCBI taxonomy): Eukaryota > Metazoa > Arthropoda > Insecta > Lepidoptera > Nymphalidae > Oeneis > Oeneis ivallda. The sequence goes on from JARPMR010000008.1 coordinate 17,164,522, forward strand.
CCAATTAGTTTCTATGTCTTTGGGACCCCTAATTTGTATGCGAGAGAGTTCCCCACATAGTCCACACATACAAAGCGGATGCTCAAATGATTATGAGAGACAATATTATTGTTTGTAGAAATATTTCGTATACAGTTATTTAAGGGTTAAGAAAAAAAAAGTAGCCCCTAGAAAATAAATTTTTAACGAGTTTTTAAATGGAACCGATAAACTTAGAGTTTGAAACTGACAGAGATTAGACAGAGGTAGATCCAGATCAAATTATCAAATACTAGCTGATGCCCGCGACTTCGTCCGCGTGGATTTATTTTTTAAAATCCCTCGGGAACTCTTTGGATTTTCCGGGACAAAAAGTACCTATCCTATGTCACTCTCCAGGTCCTCAACTATACCCATGCAAAAAATCACGTAAATCCGTAGCCCTGTTTCGGCGTGATTGAAGGACAAACCAACAAACCAACAAACAAACACACTTTCGCATTTATAATATTAAGAAAGGAAGTAAGGATGACAGAGTACATGACTACGGTGTGAATTTACGAAAACGGAGAAAAACTATGACTAACTATATGTACATATCTACTAATCTACAACTATTCTTGTACTATGGTGTCTCAAAACATTTCGAACTATGATTACAAGAAATCTCCACTATAGGGTAGTAACAAAAAAATTATTTAATTGGAGTTTACTCCTTAAGAATCGATTTTAGGCGCCCGGTATGAGAAAAATCCGAGCAGTAAAATCAACTTATCAATGACCTCGTTACGTTTTTCACAACGATGCAAATTTCTACCCTAACGTTGAGTAAATAAGGTTGGTTTTCGTGCGAAAGAGCTTTCCGAGGGAAGCCGTGACCTCGTTACGTTTTTCACAACGATGCAAATTTCTACCCTAACGTTGAGTAAATAAGGTTATTTTTCGTGCGAAAGAGCTTTCGCTTCGGGAAGCCGAGCGCGTACTGAGTCGCGCGTAAACTCCAGTCGTGCGTCGGAGCTGACACACTCACGTCTTTTATTTTTTTTAGTAGCTATACCACTATACAAGGGATTACTTACATAATTATAGCTTTATCTTTTAGCTTTTCAAAAATCCCGCCGACATCTGGTTTTTTTCAGGATGAAAGGTAGGTAGTCAGTCTATGTCACTCTTCAAAACCTCAACTATACCACAGAATAAGGAAGTATAAGTTCATAACTATACCCAGACAAAAAATTATTGCTGTATCAAATAGTTGCTGTATTGCTGTGTATAATTGAAGGACAAACGAATGAATAAACATTATTTTCGCATTTATAAATGTTATCATAATAAGGATTATAAACTGTCTATTTGCTAACAAGAGGCATAGACACAATTGAAGCACATTTTTTAAACAGCTTAGACCTGACATAGTCATTATGATGATACTTTTTAATGTGAGTTTTTAAAATTTTTTTATAATGAGAGATACTCATTTAAAAAATGTGTCTAGTACAAAAACCTTGACTAAGAAAAACATTAGAGAACAAAAACAATATATTTTAAAAATAAATTTATATGGGTACTTATATGAAATGATATTTTTTCCTTTTTACATGAAATAGACTATTTGAAATATTAACAAAACATTTAAAACTTGTTTAATCAAGATTTTCTCTTATTTTCGCCTGTCTATTGTAGTTACTTTCAGGGCTATCTCTACCCAACTACCAGCTAACATTGACGCATTTCATCGGCTATAATATCTCTTTTCCACAACCGATATAGCTTAGTGGAATCGTTCACCATATTCCTCACTTACATCACCGTATTTAAAAGGAAAATATCAAGATGAAAGTGAAGAAATTGGATTTTTAGGGACATAATATAGCAACTCAGCTGTTGTAAGCGATTGTTCACAAGTACAACATAATTTTCATTTCTTCTATTCCCCAAAAACAATAAACACCCTTATAGACTCCCATGCCTTTTTTTTTTTAAAACTGAATCAAAGTTTTGGTCCTTTAAAATTTCTCTTATTTCAGGGCCGACAAAATTCTTCTTTTATTTTGGTGTTGCATAAACTCATAAATATATTTCACAGGAACGCTGAGTTACTAGGCATCTTTAGCTACTAAGGGCCACGTTTCTACTTAAGTAGCAAAAAATTTCGGCTCTATCACCATAATTGAAATTCAAATTCAAAATTATTTATTTCACGTAGGCCAACCTGTGGCTCTTATGACAAGTCATGACTCTACCACCGGTCCGGAAAGCGGATTCTGCTGAGAAGAGCTGGCAAGAATTACATGACATTAAAAACTTTTTAAAAGGTATAGCTATTTCATTTTTTACGAAAAATGTAAAAATGTAATAAAATTTCACAATTTAACAGGCAAACAAAACACAAACTGCGTAAGGAACAATAAACGAATAAGTTATAACAAAATTTACGCGGATAGTCACTAAATATTTTAGAATATCATCATAAATATGATAAATCTATCGAACTACCCGCCATTATTGGAGATTAAACGAACTTACCTGAAGTGAAGTTCTATCCCAATTATACGAGTTGCTTCGTCCGAAGAGATTAGTTCCCTCCCAGCCCTAGGATCCCCTGCTAAGTGAAATATTAACGTTTTTTGTAATAACTTGTGTTTTTGTAAAAATATTAACGTTAACGTAGTTTGACGGAATGAGCGGAAAATAAAGAAGTGTCAACTCCGCTAACTGATAGGGTGTCTTATATCCATCGACTGATAGTATTCGTAGATACCGGTCTATGAGAGCCTTTTCATTATTTCTTAGAGATTTCGTCCTATCGATGTATTCTACCAAAGTTTCTGCTGGACATATGGTCAGTCGGTCTTTATAAAATGGAATATTTAGGCAAGGTTGAGCTGAACCTGGACGGGATTTTTTTTATTAAGTCTTGTATTTTGATTGTTATTTGCTGATTATTAACAGTTATATTTTCTAAATTTTTTTTTAATGGTCTGCACTCTATGTGTAGTTACCAGCATGAGTAAAGTAACGGTCTTTTTAGTCAAATATTCTAAATTCAGGTTACTATTGGGGTACCAATTTGACAAAAAATCCAGAACTACTGACAGATCCCATGTTACGTCATAATTTGGGGCTGGAGGATGAAGTCTGTAGAAACTTAAAGTCTAGTAAGGCGGTCATCAGACCCTACTCTCGATCAAAGATAGAGCGGAGCGATGACTGTCTATGATCCATATTTTACGCCGGACTGGAATAGTTGAGTTAGAAAATAAATCACGATCGGAGTTGACGCTTCATAAATATCTACATTTTTTTCCTACAAAAGCTAACCCAGCGCCTTATTGCTACTTCATACTGTTTTATTGAATTTTTTGATAGGGAGGCCATCATAATCTCTAACGATGACGGTGGTACGCTCCTCTTCAGTAGTGCCGTCCTGATAACTTCCCTGCAATCAAAGTGAGCTTGGGATGGCTGTTGGAAACAGATAATAAAACATTATCATTATGCCTGAATTGAATTATATCAGAACAGAGAAGGCTTTGAAATAACGGAAACTAGGGTTGCGTGGGCCAAAACGGAACCACGACAATACCCTCAGTCTGATCTGTTATTAATTTTTCTTAAAACTTTTAATATAGGGCAAAAGAAAGAAAAGCGTAGAAATAAAAATCTTTCCAATTTAGTGTAAACGCATTTACATTGAATGCTCCGGGGTCTCTATTCCATGAGACATATCTATTACATTTTTTATTTATTCTGGAAGCAAATAGAACCTGTGGTTGTCCTAAGATTAGTACAATTTTTTCAAAAGCATGATCTTTTAGCTCCCCTTCGGTGTCTGGATGGGTTTTTCTTTACTCCGCATCTGCTATTTCCTTATCTTTTGAACTTATGTATGAAGCGAATACGAATATCTCGCGAGCTTCACACCACTGCCATAAAGATCTTGTTATTTCCGTGAGGTGTGGAAACCTTACTCCACCCATACGGTTGATATAGGAATTAACAGTTGTGTTGTCAATCCGCAATAAAATCTGACTTTTTAATTCTTTTGCGAATATCTGAAGGCCTAAAAAAAGTAGTCAGAAGTTCTAAGTAGTTAATATGTTTGATAGATTCTGAACTACTCCATTGACCACTGGCGGTCTCCCCCACCGCATGCCGCCCCCCACCCTTTTTTGCTAGCATCAGAAAAAATTTCTAGACAGTAGTTGGCTTGTCTAATGGGGTTGACTGCCACCTCAATAGATTTTAACCACCATGTAAAATCATTTTTCAAGGACTGTGGAAGCGACATGTAGCTATCGTAGCTACCCGCATTACACAAAGCAAGATATTTACATCTTTTCATCTGCTTGGTATACATCCAACCGTATTGAATCGCGGGACAAGCCGCGGTGAGGAGTCCTACTAAGCGAGCAAAATGTCTAATTTTGGAACGAGTTTTTAATTGAAATGACTGTAACTCCTGTTTAATTAGATTTCGTTTATCTTCGGTCGGGCTAACGTGAAATTTTTTCGTATCTATCAGGAAACCGAGGCATTTGCAAACAGTACTTGGGGTTGTACAGCTCTTTTGCTCATTAATGATAAACCCTAAGGACTCTAAAATACTTTTTGTATGTAAAACATTTTCTATACAAGCCTGGTAATCTTTGGAAATTATACACATATCATCTAAATATATAGTTGACATGTAGCATAAAGATCTGAATATACACATCACAGGCTTTAGTTTTGTAAAGACGAGAGGGGCTATATTCAGGCCAAATGGTAAAACATTAAATTGGTACATTTTCCCCTTAAAAATAAAACGTAGGTACTTCCTGTAGCTCGGATGTATGGCTACTAAGAAATAAGCATCCTTTAAATCCAGAGTGGCCAAAACAACTATTCTTTGATATCAACTTCAATGTTGTTCTCAAATCTTCTATTTTAAAGTGATCTGTTTTAGTGTACTTGTTTAGGGAATAAAAATCCGTTAGGTTTTTTAATAAGAAAAATAACTAGAGATAAACCGTCCTTCACACGGTTCACATTGTGAGATAGCTCCGCTATTCATAAGATCTGTGATAGCCACTTAGTATTGAAAGGATTCAGATGATGATAGCACGGGCGAACTCTGTTCGCGAGTTTGAGAAACAGGTCTAGAGAATGGAATCTCGTATCCTCTCACCCACGATAATATCACTGGATCGTTAGTTATTAATCGCCACTGGTCATAAAAATAAGATAAACGACCTGCGGTACGTACCGGGTCTAGCGATGTGGGCCTTGGTGCTGCTGTGAGCGCGGCGGCTGGTTGCCGCGCGCGCGGCGTCGTCGCCGGTGCAGACTCGAACCTCCTCGCAGCTCCCACCTGCCTGGCTGCCGGGAGCGGAGGCTTCTGGTTTAAATTTGGCACAGGAGTGGGTCTCGGTTTTCGCGCCGAGAGAGTTTTTCTTCCGGGTGGGTTTATTTTTATTTCAGCACCAGATTTTGGAATTGCTTTTGCAGCCCTGAGCGTATCGGCATACTTTTCGCCGAATAAAAATTCGTCTATCTCTGTATTAAAGAGGTGATCTTTAATCTCCTTCTTTATCGTAGAGCAAATGAAGCTTCTCCTTGTCTTAGACTCATTTTGCTGTGTATCGCACATTATTTGACCCGCCTCGATTAATAATTTTATTACTGTCTGGTCTCTGTGTTATAGAGAGAACAAACGAGTGAGAGCCTCACTAATGCAAGATATACTTGCTGCAACCTGTTTTTGCTTATTCCCTAACGCTTTATCTTAATGAGCATATCGGATAAAGCAGCCTTTATTTCTGGGTTTAGCTTAGGTGCGTCAATTTTTGTGCGATTCTTTGGCACAAGGTGTCTCTCCAAAAGTTCCTTTTTGGTACCTTTGGATAAGCAATGAGCTCCCAGCGCACTGCTAACTCACGTCTAGTTTCTTCTGAAAAACATATATACACAAGTGTGGGTACTAAAGCCCACCTACAACACTTAATCTGTAAATTTTCAGAGACAGATCTCATCTTTATTGGATGACCATAACACAAATTCATAAACCAAATGCGCAAATGTCATTCAACGTCATTATAATTCAAGTTTTAATTTTATGACCAATAGGGCGGCGATAGTCCTTCAAAACTATCCACAACACTCGTTATCTCGGTCCATACGGATACAAAATAAATAATGAAAGTGAAGGTAACATTCCTTTAAAATGTACACAGTCACTAAATATATCTAAAAATATTTCGGAGATCCAAATATTGTGAAGGCAACATCCCCTTGAGATGTACACAACACTAATTGGAAAGTGACGTCATATCGCCAGTTATGATACGGAAATAGTCCAAACAACTATTCACAATATCTTTAGAAACATGTACAAATCACTGTAAGTGACGTCATATCGCCAGCTATGATACGGAAATAGTCCAATCAACTATTCACAATATCTTTAGAAACATGTACAAATCACTGTAAGTGACGTCATATCGCCAGCTATGATACGGAAATAGTCCAAACAACTATTCACAATATCTTTAGAAACATGTAAAAATCACTGTAAGTAAGTGACGTCATATCGCCAGCTATGATACGGAAATAGTCCAAATAACTATTCACAATATCTTTAGAAACATGTACAAATCACTGTAAGTGACGTCATTTCGCCAGCTATGATACGGAAATAGTTCACAATATCCTTAGAAACACATTTCACTGTAAATACCTTCATGGTCCGGTTCGGAATCGAGTAGCACATGCTCGGGCGAGATATTCTCCGCCACGCTGCTACTGTGGGAAGAAGCTTGATCTAGTAAACGTCTATCACGTCTCTCATATTTTGCAAGCTTCTCTTCAATCTTCCTCATCTTACTTCACAAGTAATCAGTATCGTTTTTGTGGCTTCGTTTCGGGATCGTGGTGATCGGCGAGGCACTAAAACGCGAATGAGTGATAATACAGGCGCACAGAACGGGTGGATTTATACACCTACCTACATGAGAATAAAAATAAAAAATAAAAACTGCAGACTCACTGCTTTCAAATAAGTGGTAGAAAGGCGATGACTTAGACGTATTACTACAATGACGTATACCTAATCTCGAAGGACGAAGCAATGATGTGTAATATTAAATATGGCATAAATCAGCTAGTCAAAAATAAGAGCAAACTATGATTTTAAAGTTGTATATTTAGATTCAGCAAGTGAAATACTATAGATATAGAGCATTTTCATGTCAAATGCAATGTTGATGTAGACCAGATATTTTTCAAATATACGTATTTTCAATTGATGTCGACAAGTACCAGCCCAGTCAGCGTAACAGCCCGTAAAATCCTAATCGAAACGAATGTAACGATCGCCAAACGACTCGTTTTATCAGTGTTATAAATCTGCATAAGCTAACGAGCACATCGGACGCTGTATTTGTGAAATTCAACTCGCTTTGTGCCGACTCATTGAATATTTGACATCGACATCATGAGTCCAGTCGTTACGCTAAATTAATTTGTCTGATTCAGAGTGATGCGCCCGTTTTTTTTAACAGTTTTGTCTAGCTTCATAAAATACTGTGCTAATGAACAGTGTTATGATATTTTAGGATGTATGTACCAATATTTCAGCAAAAGTTCGCCATTTTGGGTTTGAAGCTCGACAGGTTTCAGCCATTTCGCGATTCAGTTCACCCACACTACACTAATCTATATTATAAGCACACTTTTTAAGGCATTTTATAAGCTTAAAATACGCTTCAATAATAATTATATGTCATCCCGGCAGAACTTCTACCACGATGACTAATCTCGACGGAGACTAGCCAACTACACCGAAGATATTAAAGTGCACAACTGTGTATGCAAACAGGTGCACCTTCTATTATATTGCAATTATTCTACACAACAGAAAGAGACGTATGTACATATTTACGTACTCTACGGGACTCGGAGGTGTAAGTGTAATACCACCAATTTTCCAACTCCGAGAAAACTACTGAGAACTACTACTGAGAATTTTTTGATAAAAAAACACAATATTTTTTTTGGATCCAAGCTAGGTCTCGAACTTAGGACCTCATAATCCGCAGTCCAACAACCTAGCCTCTAGACAAACGAGACAGTCTTTATAGAGGCTTCAATAATGCTTTCACTAAAGCTATTCCCAATTAATTCGATCAATGTTCAGGTATTAATTAACTGATAGGCATCGTTTCTGTGTCGGTGTAAACAAGAGCTCTGAACTGCCATTATCATCTCAGGATTCTCAAGGAATAGCATCTATATGTTAATTTTCCATTACCTCGTCTCGTCGATACTATTTACTTTGAGTGTAGCTCATCTAATCGCTTGGCATTTGAGTTTATTTTGCTAAGAGTATAAGTATTTGATTGCTTCGATTGTACTCGAAATATCATTTTCACAGTTGCAATCACTTTAAATTAAGCAAGATTTTGATCAGTGAGTTGGCCATATTTCTGAAGACAAACTTAAAGAAGTGTAAAAAAAACCTAAAACACAATGTGTAAAATAATATTAAATATCAGTTTTCAAATTCTTATTTCGTCGCTAATGCATTAAAGGAATGCAGGATCGTGAAAAGCCATAACTTTTCATCAAATCCGTGTATAATCCTACTTTGTCAGACGACATCCATTGATAAATTACGCCCCTGAGGAGTTTCAATTTCACAACTCATCGGAATTTTTACGGAGCATTTTTTCTAACGTGCATCTTGGGATTTGAATGGAAATCGCACGGATTTATGTCAAAAAGGTTTAAAACTCTGCACTTTCTTCCAACAAAGGAAGAACTTATCTTTGTCTGAATTCACCTGTGTTAAAAATAAAATTATCTAATGGGCGAATACCATTTTCGACTACAAAGCTGTTCATTAATGTTGATAAAATTCATAATTATGTGGAGTACCTTTTTAGGGTTCCTAGGGTTCAAAATAGTAAAAATTGAACCCTTATGGTGAGACTTTCTCCGTCCGTCCGTCCGTCTGTCACAGTCGATTATTTTAGTAACTATTAAAGCTATCGACATGAAAGTTGTGTATAATAGCCCACCATCATTGAAATAAAAAAAAATTGAAAATTTTTTTTATATGTAATAGTTTTTGATTCATCGGCCAAAATGTCGAATAAAATACCGTTCCCCTCCTGCCCCTTATCTCCGAAGTGTACCAATTGAAAAATCAAAAATAATTATGGTCAATAGAGATTTATGTATATAATTTACAGGAAAAAGAAAACCAACGCTCTAACTAGCATAGTTTTTTTTATATATTAACAATAAACCTCTACAAACAAAGTTAACGATTAATAAGCAAATTAATATAATATCATCGTTTTACTTTTACTTCTGGAGTACGGAACCCTCGGTGCGCGAGTCCGACTCGCACTTGGCTGGATTTTTTAATGAATGTTTCGCATGTTTGTACACGCCAATTCTTTTTCTATTCTCTTAAAGAAAGAATTTTTTTATTTGATGCAACTTCTATACAAAACTAACCTAACTCATGTAACTATAACATAATGAAATATATTGCCGAGCGAAGTAAGGTCTATGAGTCTACTCGGTAATTTGCATTAATGAACATTACTATCATAGCTACTGCTTTTGGAAAGTTAACCAAGTTACCTATATAATTATTATCATAAGAAGCAAAGCTTTAGTTCATGTACCACTAACGTTGCGTAACTATAATGTTTTATATTTTTATTTTAAGTCCACCATTTAAGTTTTTGTGACTATATCGATACACCAGAAGAGATTTTAATTCTTTTTCTCGGCCATAAACCAGCGAGAATCTTAGGATTTTGAGTTTATTTTCTATCGATACTATTTTAATGCAAAAATTCTCCGCGTTACGAAGATAGCAGACAAAGCCACTGGAATCTAGTTTGCATATTATATTTCAAAGCTTTTATACAGAAAATGGGCCGCTATCAGACCACATACAATAAAAATTCAATTTGTTCCGTCCAAGTGAACAACTAAACTAGCGGCACGCTATGATGGCCGGTTTGACACATTACAATAGTGATGTGGAATGTCAATTTATTCTCGAACAAAAAACAATTAAGTTTTGTTTTTGTACCTGATTAAATAGGTTTAATAAAACAAAAATGTATATGTTTATTTAATTTATTTGAACGAACTGAATATTTGAATGAAAATGAATATACATACTTTATATGCACACAAGAAACATATGAATACAAAAGATACCAAAAAAGGTGCCACAAAAGGCCATAATTAATCAGATTCGTCCATACTACTATTTTCACTGTCGTCACTGCTATCATCACCTACATTAATAATTATATGTTCGTTTTCTATAATATTATCTATTTTCACATCTCTTTCATAATCTTCCCTTATTAATTTAACAGTTCTATTCACAACCTTTTCCCAGTCTCCTTTAGTCACATGTTCACAAGCTTCTTCTAATAATTTTAGCATTTTTTCTGTGGTAAATGGGGGTTCTGTATTGTGTCTTGCAGCATATCCCTTAATTTGAGCCCACACCAACTCAATCGCATTATACTCACAATGGTAAGGCGGTAACCGTATAACTCTGTGCCCATGTTCTAATGCTATTTCGTCAATGACGTATCGGATCTTGGTTGGTTTGTTTTCTTTTAAAAGACGTACTAATTCCGCTTTTAACATATTCATGTTTGCATCTACGCCATTTTTACGAAGCCATGCGACGATATCAGCTTTCTTTTGGGATTGGGCAGGTGGCTTGTCAATTTGCATCGAGTGGTATGGGGCGTTGTCCATAATTATAATAGATGGTTCAGGGAGGCTACACAACATTGAGGTAAACCATTCAGTAAACTTTTCTCCATTCATGTCTTCATGATAGTCTCCAGTGGTTTTTGACGCAAAAGCCATGAGAGAACCTTCGACAAACCCGTTGATGGTTCCGGCGTGACAAATTATAAGTCGCGATCCTTTTCCTACAGGAACTTTGGAAGTAGATGCTGCTGTGTCATCGTTCCAAGAACGGCCTACAGTATGGTTAGCATTAAGCCATGTTTCATCCAAGAACACAACATTTTGCCAATTTTTGATTTCTTTCACTTGCCGTAAAAAAGTATACCTTGCCATCGCTATATCAAATCTTTCCATCAATATTTTGCGTTTGTTACATTTTTTGTATCGAAATCCAATGGTCTTCAAAATCTTCGTTAAAGAACTTTCCCCACCGAAGAATAATCCAGCTTCCTTCAGTGAATGCACCAACTTTTTTCTTGTTGGATACTCCTTCTGTAAATAGTAGCCGTAAACATGTCTTCGGATAGCATCGGCATCAAAGCTATCGATGCCTACGACTGGTTTTGCTCGTTTTCTCTTTTTTGGTGTGTGAAGTTTATTTTCTTCTGTGCCAGTCTCGCCATATTTTTTTTTAGTTATCCGTCTAACAGTTCGTTGTCCAATATTAAGCGCATCAGCTACGCGTTCAACCACTGACGTTATAGGTAAAATTGGCCCTCCATTTTGAGCTTCACGATCGAAATAGTTACGAAGGCGTATTACGAACTCACGTGTCTGACTATTTAGAACAGTTCTCTGCGTACGTTCGGTCATATCGACGAAATCCACAACAAAGGGCTTGAACAGAGTCCAAATTAACGAGCAAGGGTCAACAGTAATGCAGTATCAATATTTGAAATCCAAAGCCAGGTCAAAACTATATCACAATCGCATTGCACTGACAGTTTATACTTTTCGAAGCAACGTCAATTCGAAACTGCTTTGTTTTGCATTGAGCATTGACGCGAGTTTGCCGGAGGTAGTAGTTGTGCTAGCCAGCGATCCTATGTGACGATCGTATTAGATTCCATTTTTAAAAATTTTCAATTTAGAAAACCAAATGCCGAGTTGTGGTATATATCATATAAAAATAAAAATTTTACCTTTTGTATGAAACAGCTGATATTTTTTTGCGATTTCAGAGGTTTGTCCACATAGTGAAAATTGTTCATATTCACAAGTACATTCACCCCTTAAATGGTGCAAACTGATTTTTCTACACTTGTATACATTTTAGAAATCAATTTAATAAATAAATTTTGAGTCCTAAACCTAAAACTACATTCGATAAAATTTATGAATCTCTGCACATCACTATCGTCAATAAAGTAATACAATTATTTCCTTCAAAGTCGTTATCAATTAATACGGAACTTCATGAGCGGACAAACGTCAAACCGGCCATCATAGCGTGCCGCTAGTGTACGCTGTCATAATAATATTATACTTGTCAAACACTTTAGCAATGCATTTATCGAACATTAGGAGTGTCTTAGGCGAATTTTTACTCGATGTTTTATGTGAAGTGATGTGATTTTATTGCAGAATAGGCTTTCACTTGACGATAATCATAATATTGTTTGATTCCATCAAACGCAAGTCAACTCAAGTCTAAATCGTGAGTGAAGTCTTTCATAGAAGATTTCACTGTTCCCTTGAAAATACTCATGCATACATCACTACAATGCGAGTAGGCTGGATTTCGACCACGTGATGCCTACGCTTTTGACTGGCGTTTGATATTCTCCCACATTCACATCAATGTATAACTTAGACCCTTCGTACACAGAAAAAAAGGATCTACTGTTTTTTCTGTGATCGAAAGTTTTGCCCCCAACTTGCGAAGTTAGGGTTTTTAGGGAAACTTTTTGTTTTTCGGGGATTAAAAATTAAAAACAGCCTAACGCCCACTTTTTCCTAACTTTTACGGTCTAGCTAGGCTAAGTTAGGTGAAGCTTTCTGTCAATTTCATTTTCACGAGGCTTTAGCACTTTAGGTTGTGTTCACACCAAACTTATCGTCAGCTGCCGACTGTGAGCGCGCGCGCGCGCGCTCGCGTGTCTGTGTGTGTGTGTGTGTTTATAAGTGACATAAACGAATTATATTTACTACCGTAAGATAAGTGACGGCGAATAATTGTCCAAATTATAAATGAATCAGATGATTTGAAGTACGTACACGTTGCAGCTATTTTATTTAAAAGTGCCGGTTTGATTGACGATCACTCTTCATTAATTTTTTTATATTTGTTTACACCTTTAGTTAGAAATTAACGTAAGGATTAGACACATTGAAATAATTTATCTTATATATCTTCCCTATTTATCTATCTATTTTATCTTCCCAACCGTCCAAAACGTGCCACGCCGGAACGCTAAATGACTTGTTATTTAGCGTTCCGGTACGATGGCGTGTAAAAATCGATTAGAGGTAGGTATCATCTTTTAGTCAGCATCTTCACTTACCATCAGGTGAGACCTACGTCAAAGACTATCCTGTAATATGAAAAACTATATCCTTTTGCGTTTAACAATTTATACTATGAAGTACATCCACATTCCACAAGTGATTCACAATCCTTTCCATTGCAATCTCACTGCGTATTTTGTAGTATGGTATGCAAATTAGACGCGATGCAGTTTGATTTATATAGGTACGACCATAGAGAAGGATATATATATCTACGACTACGAGCGAATGTTTTGTGTAAGTTTTATAGTAATTAAACTGTAACGCGATAAATTGTTAAGAATACATTGTGTGTTGTTTTTAAAGGGCCTACAGATGAAAAACGTGTAAGGATATTCTGCAATACAGGTGTAAGTTATTCAGTTCCTTAAAAGAGATGATTTTCGTTGAAAAGGGATGGAAAAATTCTCCGTCACTTTCTTGCCCATACTAAATGACAGATTTACGCACAGTAGGCAGTGGTATTTTCTTAAAATGATTGCATCAGTGGAACGATGCACTGACCACTGATTGGGTGAATTTATGACGCTTTTACTGCATCAATGCATTTTAATCAATAGCGGGAGAGTACCAGCCAATCAGAGGTCATAGCGATCGTTATACTGATGCAATCATTTTTAGGGAATACCAACCCAGAATTAACGTTATATAAAAGTTACACTAGACCCAATGTATGATCAATCCACTTTAATAATTCCGATTGGCCCCCTATTCACGTAACATCAGATAGTGAAATTGCTTTTTGATGGATCGGAGGTTTCAGTAAAAGAAACAAAGAAGGAATCAACTCGTATTTTATAGTTTCTCCACAATAGATTACCTACTATAACGGTAAGAGGTCTATTTGTAACGTTTTACATTTTTGATAAGTCTAGAGTACTAAGTCTACCATTGCTTTGGAAAGCAAATTTTGCTGAGAAGAGGCAGCAAGTTGATTAGCAAGTGGCTCATTTCAAAACACAAAATGCATTATGTGTATTTAGTTTAAAAGTGTGTGTAGTTTGCTATAGTAACAGATAGTGTGAAGCGTCATAATTAATTGTATAGCGATACAAATTATGACGCTTCACACTATCTGTTTCCATGCAACTTTTTCACTAAGAAATTCATTAAAATTCAAAGCGAAGTAAGCGACGAGCAACGGGAGCGATATTACGGGAAAATGTTAAACTGAAAGCGTATACGATTTGCAGTGCAAGGCACTGTGTATCTAAGTACCATTTTGATAGCATAGCGCAAGTAAGGCGCCATAGCTCATTGAACACGCTGCGTACGAGTACCTAAATGTGTTTCGATTCCACTCTGTCTGTCCACTCCTTTTAAGCTTGCTAAGTCTACCCGTGCACCAGGTAGCTTGACTGTGAAAGACATTCTGAAATCTGACCAAAGGAATTCTCGCTTAGTACGCGGGCTCCTCAAGTAAGTCTGAAAGTCGTTTGTGTTCTTTATTAAAATTCCACATTTTAGACTTCACCAACAAGCTCCCACATGTAACTTCTATGCATAATACTGAACAACATTTGTTCAACGACTTTGCACATAACTCAATAAATTCACCAAAAAAAAAAAGTTTTTGTTGAAGTTTTTTTAAACTCTTTGGTCATTTTATGTAATGTCTCTTCCACACCTGCGTGAAGCGTCGACTACTAAGCTACTAACCGCGAAACAATTAACGTCCGAAGTTATCGCTTCGTATTTACAAATGCTTTGTGATGTGTATTACTAACATCAGGGTGAGCTATCGTCTATAATTTCGCGTTTATCGCGAACACCAAAAAGGCGACAGACGTAAGTATCGGACAAGCATTAAGTACCGAATATCGAGTGACGGCGCGTCAAATACGCCACCCATTCCCTTTGACACGTGTCGCATAGAGTTTTTAAAATTTTAGAACAGAAAAATAAATTTTATTTATTTTTGTATGAAAAAAAAACTTTTATTTTTAGGAATTTTAAAAAGTCGTGGAACAAAAGTTATTTACTTTGATGCATAGAAGTTACATGTAGGAGGTTGTTGGTGAATTAAAATTAACCCTGTAAATAGATACAGATTAATTAAATTAAGAAATTAAGTAGACTTAAGTTAGTAAGTAATCTGTTTACCTTTTTTGTTTAGCTGTTTTGTTATTTTAGCCGAATGTTGCGCTGTAGTTGTTACTGTAGTACTCTTCTCTTACTCACGCCGCGTCCACATCTAGGAGACTTGATTGTACAACTAATAATTTCATATACCTACTGGATTAAGTCTGTTTTAAACAATTATAGCCAGTTTTGTGGACTAAAAAAAAACGATAAAAAGCGTGAAATAATTAAATGACTTGCTCCAGCAATTCTTGAGACGGATATTGATATTGTATATTTTTAGAAAAAGATGGCCACATTCCGACGGTATTCTGAACGTGTACCTAGTAGGTAAGTACATAAAGTATTTTATAAAACTTTATTTGAACAAAAAGCTAATCTAGATAGCTAATTTCGAAATAATTTAAGAATAGAAGATTTGGTTCATTAAAATAGATATTTTTATGAACCAAATACTGACTATTATCGTTCGATATTTCGTGAGCAAGTTAATCACATTATCTTAAGAACAGGTTTATTGTTATAAAACTTTATTCAAGTCTTAATTAAATTATTATCTTTCATAATGATAACAATAGCGGCGCGCCAATGTTGTCGCGCCCAAAGTTTGAACGTATTTTAAATGATACGTACTTAGAGAATCATCTCTAGGAAAGTTCTAGGTAAATCTTCAGTTTCACCGAACACAAAAGACGGTATAGCTGAGATGTTGTTTGAAATAATCTTCAGAATCTATTCATTTGAGGGAAGTTTCCTATACTTAAGCCATAATCGAGTTTATTTATACAAGAAAATTATTCAATAACATACCAATATATTATAGAGAATAGAAAATGTATGCCAGAATTGTTCTTGATGGATTTAGGTAAGTCTGAACTCTGAACAGGCTCTAAACTCTGTCATCAATCTTTAGTTTTTTCTTAAGAATATTAGCTATTCTGAATGAGACTATTATTCCCCTTTCCCCTCCAACTAAGCGTAAAGCTTGTGTTCGGAGTGGTACTTGGGTACTTTCATATTATATTATTATTTCATCTAGGCCTCAACTACGTTTATCACAAACTTTTTTTTTTAACTTTGCAATGTTTGTAAAGTAGAAAAGTAGCTTTCTTTGGACACATACAAAGAGGAACCCAATTCTCATTCCCAAAACTAGTGCTGGAAGGGAGGATTGCAGGCAAAAGAGCTCCAGGTCGCCATAGACGCAAGTGGTTGGACGATATAAGGGGGTGGACTGGGCTGACTTATCCAAAATTAAAAGATGCGGCTTTAAATAGAGAAGCTTTTCGCATGATGACCGCCAAACATCAACACGAGGAGGGCAATCGATGATGATGATGAATGTTTGTTTGGGTCAAATCTTGCAAGATGAATTAGACCCACTTCCCGGTTTTTGATCAAGCTGAAATTTTGCAGGTATATGTAAAACGGATGACAATGCAATATTATTGTGACATGAAGCTGATCTGATGATGGAGACGGAAGATGGCTATCGGAACTCTGTAATAAAACGACATAACCCCATCGAGTTTGGGCTCGTTTGATTCGTCATAACAAGTACTCTGATCCTAGATGATATCCAGAGTTTAATGATGTAGCTACTAAAAGCTTGCGTTTAAAAATAAAATTTTTAATTTACGCTTGTTTTTCCCTATGGTGTTTAACCACATGCAAATGCTAGTCTATACTATTAAAAAAAAATTGATCCCAATTTAAATATTTAGAGAAAATCATACTGTAATTACGCACGTTATTTTTTATTATACATACTTAAATCATTTTTGAAAACCTCAAAGTACCAACTCATACAAATCTTTGCGTTCTCTAGATAGCTTTTGTACTTTACATAATTAACTAGGTCTCTCACCTAGCCGAGTACTTATTTTTCTTATCCAACTTGCAGAACCCTTAATTAGCTTTATTTCAGAGATAATACTATTCAAAGTTTAATTAGTTTGTGTATTTACAACACTGTATATCAGGAAACTTTACCATTGAAGAAATAAACCATTTTCTACTTTATAGCCTTTGAAATAGAATTTATATCGCATTGAATTTATAGGTTGTATAAAACCAGGTCATCGTTCACAGCAAATTACAACTTTATCGTAATAGAAATAGAGTGCATGTTCTTGTTAACGTTGAGATAACAGCATTCAAAAGTCACATATAGATAAGATAAGATTAAGGTTTAGTTGATGAATTTCATAAAATAATGATATTATAACGCATGTAATTGCATTATAAGCCCACTAAGATGCCTGTTTTCACTAATTTCGAGGTCAGTCCAACAAATAATTATGCTTTCTTAGTAACAAATAGTCTATTATAGTATATTATAATATGGTAGTTTGCTACATCATCAGCTACTTTAATCATGTAAGCATAATAAGTTTGCTTATTAGCTGTCTCTGGTCTGGTCTGGTGGGAGGTTTTGGCCGTGGCTAGTTACCACTCTACCGTCAAAGACCCAAGCGATTTAGCGTTCCGGCATAATGGCGTGTAGAAACCGATTAGGGGTATGGGTTGAATGTTCACAGCCATACCCCTTCCAAGTTAGCCCGCTACCATCTTAGACTGCATCGTCACTTAACATCGGGTTAGATCGCAGTCAAGGACTAGCTTGTCATCGAATAATAAAAAAAAACTTTTTAATTTCATCCTGTACTTAATTCCAGTATTAAATAAGTATTTCTAATAATACACACATCAAAAGTGTCTAGGGATCAAGCATTTTTATGCGGATTTCTTGAGATTGAGATGTGGCTTTGTAATAAAAGAGATGGTCCACTTTGGGTGTACTCTTGTACACTATACCATGAAAAGCAGAAAAATACAGAAAGTTCATTAAAAATAAAATAAATTAGAACATCGCAATAAATAACTTGCTAAAATAAAAATAATTTCAAGTTTTTCGGTACTACTTGCAACACTTACAAGATGGCGTCCTTCAATCCGAGTTTAAGCTATAGAGAAGATAGGTATCATGTAGACGCGCATCTATTTTCAAATGGCTGTCTTATTTTTTAATTTATTCCTGTCCCAAGCTCATTGCTTGTAACAAATCACAGAGTACTTTGTTATTAACAAAGTACTCTGTGGCACAAGATAGCTTTCTGATCGGATAATATCTCATGATATTTTGACAGCTAACATCATTACGTCAAAAAACATGAATCCGCCCGCCATTATCCAGATTATAACTAGCTGGTTAAGTTACGTCACGTGGAGATAATAAATAATTTTTTGCTCCATAATTTAGATGAGTTCGTGGATTTGATTAATCAAAAATGGGTTCATATTCTATTTTCTTTTATTTTATCACTGGTACAAGACCAGACCCAGACTCAATACAATTTTGGACGTCTCCTTTATGATTTTATAAATTTATATGGATCCTTTTTGGTGCATTTCATAATTTGAATCAGGAACTGTCAATCAAATTCGAGTAAAAGATGAAAATCAGCTGTCAATATTTTCCCTTTAAAAACATACAACGCATTGAAGACATTATTAGTGCTACTGTTTCCCTACTACTGATTAAAACCAACGTTATTATGGAGCGGCGACGTCATTTAAGCAGGGAAGAAATGCTCAGAGCCGTGAGAATGATAGAAGCTGGTTCCCGGCAACGTGCTGTGGCTTTAGCTCTGTATACAAGTCAGAGTGTTATCAGTCGACTTTGGACACGTTACCGAAGCACTGGTACCGTGGCTGAGCGCCATGGAGGACGGTAGCGCTGCACCACACGGAGACAAGACCGATACATTCAAATCTTAACTCGAAGAGCTCCAACAATAACCGCCATGATGTTAGCCGTGAGGCTTCATCACTCTTCAGGGAACTTAATTAGCGACCAAACAGTCAGAAACCGCTTGCATGAAGTGAACCTTCATTCCCGAAGACTGCTACGGGTACCACCTATAGCAATGCACAATCGTAGGATTCGATATCAATGGGCTCTTGAACACAGAAATTGGGCAGAAGAACAATGGCGTTTCGTGTGCTTTTCTGATGAGTCTCGTTTTGGTATGAGACCGGATACAAGACGTATACGACACTGGAGAACCCCTGGACGCCAACAGCGAGTAAAATCCTGCCAGGAAGTCCATCCTTATAGTGGTGGAACCATCATGGTATGGGCGGGTATTTGGATCGGCGGAAGAACTGAGTTGATTTGGATCAGAGGCAACCTCAACGCTCAAATTTATGCTGAGACGATTGTATCAGACGTCATCGTTCCTCTACAAGTGCAAATCGGTCCCTTATTTCAGTTAATGCATGATAATGCACGACCGCACACCGCAAGAGTTGTAAGACAGACTCTCGCCGCAGCTAACATCAATGTCCTGCCCTGGCCTGCTCAGTCGCCAGACTTGAACCCGATTGAGCATGCATGGGATATGCTACAGAGAAGAGCTCTGCCGAATATGGAGGGTATCCAGTGGCAAGAAGACCTTTTTTTGTTGTTGCAACGAACATGGGCGGCCATTCCACAGCGTGATTTGGATGAACTCATTTTGAGTATGCCAAACCGATGTTCTTGTGTTGTTAGTGTTCGCGGTAGAAACACGGATTATTAGTTGTTTAAGTTACCCAATAAAATTTTAAAGAAAACTGTTATTTCAGTCTTTTTTTCGAACTTTAATGTTAGTGGTTCAAATGTCAAAAATCCCTTTATTAGGAAAATGGCAAATTTCTTTATTAATGCAAAGGTGACTTGGTTTATCGTTACTGTGACAAACGAAAACACTTTATTTGATGAATCCTTAAAGAAAATTTTAATTAATATCAATCAGGAGAAAAGTTATTGCAAAAATATATGTTGATCCCTAGACACTTTTGATGTGTGTATTAAATAAGTATTATAAGTACTCTATTTTTAGATACTCATTACTTCAACGTTCATGAGAAAATTGTATGATAATATTCGTAAGAAAATGAAAAGAAAGAAATTTTTATGTAGGTAAGTTTATTAGATTCTAGAAGATTGTTCGCAAAATAGAAAAGATTTTTTTGTTAAACTTTAATGAACAGCTTTTTTATTTTAAGTATTTAAGTTACTTCAGCCAATTTGGAGCAGAAAATTGGGCATTTTCAGGTAGAGAACAATTAGGTAATACAATGAAATTTATTTCCTGTCAAACTGTAGAAGTTTCACGTTTGAATTTTTCTCTTTATATTTTTAACACTACGCGACTCTTGATTCAGACCCTTAAAGTGAGTTGTATGAAACTATGTTAAGTTTAATGTGAATTTAAAATGATGCTGTCCTTTTCTTTGTCAAACGTAATGTAAGGGATGTCATGAGTTTTAATGAACTTAAAAATAATGATGCTATTCAACCCAAACAAAGTCCCCCGCCGCGTCTGTCTGTCTGTCTGTCTGTCTGTTCGCGATAAACTCAAAAACTACCGAACGGATTTTCATGCGGTGATCACCAATAGATAGGGTGATTCACGAGGAAGGTTTTAGAGTATAATTTGTTAAGGCTTTGTGTAAATTGGTTGAAATATGACGATAAATTGTTGACAATGTCGGAAATATTCAAGCTGCCCCTGGGAGCTTTCATCGAAAACGCTGCCTAATCCCTTTCAGATATAACAAAACAATGTATGGTGGTGGTATGGTGGGATGTCTTTACAGAAAAGTCTTCAATGGCATAATTATATCTGTCTTTTAAGGATAGCTTACTATACCCATTTTAACTTGTAAAAAAATGGTCACGAACCATGCGGTAATTGGAAATCTATTAAGTCGGATACATTATTAATCATTATTCGAGTAATCATACGCCAAAAATGCCTTACATCATTTTGGAAAAGAGCTGATACACTTACACTGCTGGACTGATATTAACCAACATCCGTTTGAGAGCTACGATGGCACAGACAGACACACATACACAGACTGACAGACAGACATCGACGTCAAACTTATAACACTCCACTTTTTGCGTCGGGGGTTAAAAATATGACGGAACTCGCGCCCGCACCGCACTGTTTAAAAGCCTGTTCAATATGCTGTTCAAGGTAAAACTCATGGAAAATTCCAAGGAGTTTGAAAAGCATAGGCGTTATATTATGCTCTACTACCCATGCGAAGCCAGGGCTAGTATTATTATAAAATGAATAGAATCATCAATAACAACAGTCACGACGGCGACTGAAAAACCAAAAAGTCAACGGTTGAAATCCCCATCCGTTGCAGTATTATGGTCGTAACACAACCCTAACACAAGCTAAACCCTTATATGGAGGGGAAAGGGGATATTATGTTACTCATCCTAACGGCATTCCGAACCAGTGGTAGGTAGATTCATTTAACGATTCGAAAGCACTTTATAAATGTTTAATGGAATACAAAATATTCTATTCTATTCTACTTTAATAGTGTGTGTTTGTTTATTGGTTTGTCCTTCAATCACGCAGCAAGGAAGGAACGGTTCGACGTGATTTTTTATGGGTAGGTATAGTTCAGAATTCCGAGAGTGACATAAGCTTCAAACTTAACCAAGCAACTTGACCAACAGTCCAACACACTCGCCCATACACATAAACGTTCAACACATGCACGCACAGAGTGAATAAATAGTTGTGAAATGCTTTTAAGCCAATCAATTTTAAATCCAACTTCTCCGCAAACCTATAGCCGTGAACATCGCTCATCGTGATGGATTACGTTCCCCCTCCGCAGTCGAACGGATTTCCCTTCTATAAATTTATAGTATAAAATTTCCAAGTGAATGTTTATAATATATTCCCTTTAAATATTCTGAATTAACTGCTGTGAGAGACTCTGTGGTTGATTTTGTTGTACACAATCTAAAACTAAATTGACAGGTCTAGATATCAAGTGCGCTATCCTTTCCGCAGGGAGAAATTAAAAGGATAGCATGTTATTTTTATTTTGAATATTAATTTTAAAAAATACCGGCCAAGTGCGAGTCGAACTCGCGCACCGAGGGTTCCGTACTCCAGAAGTATAAGTATTCAAGTAAATATTATATTATTAATTTGCTTATCCATATTTTTTTTGTTGTACTGTTTAAACTGCATCTCAATTTTTTTTTGTGGTGCAATTACAAATTCACGGTTTTCGGATTTTTGCCTTTACTTGTGCTACATGAAATTGCTTTGTGCCAAATTTCATGATCCTATTTGCTTATCCATATTTTTTTTGTTGTACTGTTTAAACTGCATCACAATTTTTTTTTGTGGTGCAATTACAAATTTACGGTTCTCGGATTTTTGCCTTTACTTGTGCTACATGAAATTGCTTTGTGCCAAATTTCATGATCCTAAGTCAACGGCAAGTACCCTATCTATAGGTTTTGATTCCCTAGCGTCAAAATATGTGGCATAAACGGAGCATAAAAGGCCGTAACTTTTGATTGCGTCGACTTAGAAATTCGATTTTTTCATTGGTGCTAGGGATTGCAGATTTGAGTGTTTGATATTAATTTCAACTTGATACCCCCACGCGTTCCTGAGAAAAAGGCTCTTTGCAGACAGACAGACAAACGGACAAAGAAGTGATCCTGTAAGGATTCCCGAAGTGATCCTATAAGGGTTCCGTTTTTTGTACGGAGTACGGAACCCTAAAAACCAGACTCCCGTGAGATTAGACCCTTTTCGTGAGAGCTTAACAATTAGGTTAGTTTCCCTTCAAACCTTCACTGTGATAGCACTAAAGTGCTCTAGGTTGGCTCTGGGACAACTTTAAGGGGAATTCTTAGTGAAGGATTGGCAAATCACTTAATTAATGCAAGCAATTTACCTATCTCTTTATTATTTATCAATAAATTGTACTTGGTTTCCTTATTATTCCAAACTTATCATTATAAAAAGTGGCTATTTAAATTCAAATTAATTTTAATCTACTAGAAAATTATGTTTTCTGCCACTTTGGAAAAAGAACATGTAAGAGATAGCGCGTACAACCAAATAAGCACCAACATTTGTTTATGAAAAGATAATTTTGCGTTTCATAAGCTTTAATATTCAAAAGCTGCAAAATAGCATGCATTATATCCAGAAGCAAACAGGGTTAGCAGGGTTCCAAGGACTGCCTTGCCCTTTTCCAGTGTGACATAACTTGTTTTGTGTTGAATTTAACGTCGTCACTGACAGTCGTGACCAGCTGTGGCGGAACACGACCAGAATAGCAAATGACTGTAGGCAATAATATATTTTATTTTTACAGTAATAACCTACATTTGAAAGAGTCTGATGCACAGTCGGAATGACATTTTTACCCGGCTATAGGTTTCGTAGTCTTTGATTTTATTCTCTTCTCCCCTCAAACTAATAAATGGAAAGCTTGTGTTAGGACTCAGGGGCTTTTTGGACTTTTTGGACTCAGGAACTGATGGGCTTCCAATTATTCATTAATGATAAAAAAAAAGTCCAAATTAACTACACGTTCCGTAATTGTTTGAGGTCTTTTGTGAAAATCGACTTATTAATTTAATAGGTGATGCCCGCGACTTCGTCCGCGTGGATTAAGTTTTTTAATTTCCGCGAGAACTCCTTAGTTTTCCGGGACAAAATGTAGCCTATGTGTTAATCCTGGGTATAAGCTATCACTATGCCTAATTTCAGCCAAATCGGTTCATTGTTTGTGGCGTGAAAGAGTAACAAGCATCCATCCATACGAAAGTTTGTGAGGATGCATCCTCACAAACTTTCGCATTTTGTATAAGTAGGAAGTAGGATTGCTACTTCCAATGGAGTATATAGAATTAGATTATTATCGATTTCAAACACTTTTAAACTGATGTCTTCATTATTTTAATCTACATAATAATGTATATTTTATTTATACATGACTCAATATAGGTAATAATCTTATCAACACAATGCTCCATTATAGAGGTACAAGTAACTATTACCTTAACATGAGCAGGAGCTAATAAACTTGATAAGTTGCTAATATAATCAAGCCGCCAATAGTTAACCATTCAATCTCTGCCATGAGCAAAATATATGTAGATTAGCCTCTGACGGACGCCGCCCTAAAAGACTAATGATGTTTAGTGTTGCGCTCCAGCTATGTTCATGTTTAGCTAAACGAGCTAAGCTCTTTGAGGGCGTTGGAGCTGCTTTAGCTGTACCTATTTACTGAAACGTAATATCAGTCCGCTTTGTTTGAACGGATTTAAATTCAATCTTTCGGGAATAACTGATTTAAAACGTGTAGATCAGAGAATTAAAGTTCATTGTGCGAAGCTGGGGTAGCTAGAAAATTATGAATAGGTTATATAATTAATCATCATCATCATCATCAGCAGCAGCAGCAACTCAGGTCACCTCTCAAAAAAAAGTCAGTCTACCACGCTGGCCCATTGCGAATTGGCGGACTTCACACACCATCGAGAAAATTATGCAGAACTTTCATGTGTGCAGATTAGATGCACCGTTGAAGCATGTTATAAACTGGACCGCAAGGAAAAAGGGTCGGTTAGAAAATCTTCAATATCTTCAAAAGTACCTGACCTAGCTTAATGAAATAAAGACTAATTAAAGAATATTTTAATGTGCTTAAATGAAAAAAAAAAACATGAATTTAATAAATGAAAGCTTATTTTTTAATAAATGTAAAATAAATAAAAATGCGTAGTTTTTCATTTTCAAGATTTTCTAACCGACCCTTTTTCTTTGCGGTCCAGTTTATTTAATTTCTTTTAATTGCACATAATATTAGGTATCTCCGAAAAGTCAGAAGTGCGTCACTGGGATCGAACTGGCGACATACATATAGAAGACCGCAGTTCTAACTACTAAGCTATCACTGCTTCTTTACTAGTTAACTATAATACCTATTCCGTTAAAAATTTTCTTTAAAAAGCTTGGAAACCTGAAAAACTGAATGCAGCAAAAACGTTTTGAATTTACCTACCATAATAATATTATGCGAATTTTTTTTTATGGCGATTTAGGCGTTCTATAGAAAACTCCATACCGCATGTTCGCGAAAATCCTTTTTGTAAAATACTCAAATTAAATGTAGGCGTTCTTGTTTCAAACATTTTGCGGGATTGAATTCAGCGCTACTGCAGCCACTTTTGAAAATAGAGCCTTAACGTTTTATTTCGTCTAAGCTCTTTGAAGTAGGTATATGTTACCTTCGGTATACGAGTGGTACATGTACGTATACATAAACTATGCAGACAGTCGTTTTAAAACAGACATTTCTATGGTAGCTACTAGCAGTTCGATTTATTCTTGGAAATTAAACTGCAGCTCTTAAAAAGGTATACTCAAAGGAATAGAATTTTATTTTCTTCTTTCTTATTTAGTATATAAATTCGTAAAAATATTATTTTCAGGAAATTCATTGAAATGAAATGAATTTTTCTTACAAAAAAAGCCGATAACATTTTCTATTCTTCATGTAGAACTGATAAGATTAATATAGTTTCATATTATGTGATGTAGGTACTATGGGAATTAGTTCATTAACCTTCTTGGCAGTGTGGTGAGCTCTGAGGTCTTATAGGGAGATCTGGAGTTTAGTCTTAGCATGGATAGTTCGAGAAGTTGATTTCTAAATGCATCTGGTTGGTTGGGTGGTAGAGTTTGACTGTGGCTAGGTACCTCTCTACCAGAAAAGACGTACCGTCAAACAATTAAGTGTTTCGCTGCAATTATGTGTAAAAATTATTCAGGGTAGGTACTTACTTTTAATTGCGATATCCTTTCCAGATTAGCCCGCTGCCGTCTTATTCGTTCCTAAATATCTTAAATTATATATCTTTAATTTCTCGTTAATTACCTAGCAGCAAAGATAACAGTTATTAATTGTATAGACTTTTTTTACAAATAGCAAGTAGCAACGTTGCCAGTTAAAGTATCTTCAGATTAAAGATCGATTGAATATAGAAAATGCGTATTAGACTGCTTTACAACTAGATGAAATCGTAGTCAAGGGCTTAAGTTATTAATTAAGAAACAAAGTTGATTAGAAGTTAGAGGATTTAAATAATGTCGCACAGTTTGTAACAAATAATATGAAAATGAAACTGTAGAAACTGTATCTAATAATTTGCTAAAATGGATGCTAAATCCTTTTTTTACATCCCGCCTTATAGAGTCTAGAGTCCACTGGTGACCGGAGGAAGTTACCTCGGCCAAGATAATTATAAGTTTGGCCATTCAGCCGGTTAACGCAGCCAGTATTCTGGGCATACCTCGTTCGAGTGGTTTTTTATATTTTGATTTTAATTTTTTATATTTAAGACTAGCTGATGCCCGCGACTTCGTCCGCGTGAATTTAGTTTTTTGTTTTTTTTTTTGTATTAAAACCTTCCGTGGAACTTAAGGTACATACAAAAAAATAAATTAACCGAATTGGTCCATCCATTCTTGAGTTATGCGCTTACCAACATTCATTTTTATTTATATAGATTTTGTTTTATTTTAGATTTTAGTTATGTAGTATTTACTATATGGTGTCATAAATTTGTTTCAATAAATAAAACTGTAATAATATAAAAAAACTATGTTGACTTATGTAGACCGAGTACCTGCTATTTTTACATTTCGAAATGAAGTGTGAATGCAAATCGACGTATAAAAGTAGTAAGTGCAATCTAGCGTGGAATTCCTTTGAAGTGCTAATTTCAATGAACACTTTGGGGGGAATCGAGCTGAAACCTTGTTGTCGACGTTTCGTTCCCGGCAAAAATAAATAAAACATTGTTGTTATTTTCCGAAATTGTGAAATGAATAACAGTTCTTTATTTTTTGAATGAGAGTATAATATAGCTTGTAGAGTGCAGGTTTTTGCGCTTTTACAATGTCTATAAAGTTTAAATTTTCACATTCAATGCAATCAAACCTGACTAAAGCAATTTTTAGCCTTCGGTTAAAAAAGAGAGACAGGTAGGTATTCTAATTTCGTCTGTATGTTATGTTTCGCTTTTATATTATGTCACTAGCTTTTGCCCACTCTTTCGTCCGCATGAAATTAGGTTGTTTATAGGGTGGAATTTACAAAAACTGTGACACACCTATTTCTTTATTTTTAATCGAAAGGCAAAATACCAAGTTTCATGGATGTAACTTGAAAAATGACGGACTTTCATAGAAATTTTCACCACCTATTAAACCCCCGGGTCGAATTTAAAAAAAATCCTTTCTTAGTGGATACCTACGTCAAAAAAGGAAGAAAGAATTACTAAACTGTCAAAATCTCAAGTTTCTAAATCCTGTAGTCTAGACTGTGCGTTGATAGATAAGATACTCCAGCGCACAAACTGATGGGTTGATTAACTTGCAGTTATTTTAAATATTTGATCAATAACCTCAGTAGCCCAACGGTTAAAGGTTCAGACCATTTTTTGACAATTCCATAACTCATATTCCAAATGATACACAAGCCTAATAACCTTATTAACTATTGAAAAAATTTAATTTTGAAATAACTGCCTCATAATAATATTAAAACACCCGTTATACAATTTTTAAGAAACAAGAAAACAATAATTATGTTTTTGGCAGAATCGCAAACTGATCTCGACGAAATTCGGCACAGAGATAGCCGACAAATAAAAATAAATTCATAGATTTTAAAAATCATAATCCTTATGATGTCCCAGAAATCAGCAAGTTTATCTTTAAAATCTGTAAAGCGCAATTTATTTTGTCCAAAAAGTATAATTATCCCTTTCCCGCTTCTGTAACTCTTTTGATCACGCGCTAATGAAGGCTACAAGGAACACCGAAAACACAATCATCATTCTGAAATGCAAATTTCTAGCATGTTTTTAGAATGCAAATTTCGTATCCGTGGCATAAAGCGCATTATGTAGGGAGCTGATGGCTGATGAATGGTGGGGAGAAATATTTGAATAATAAGAAAAAAAATGCTACAGTTATCATCATATTATTACAGTAGATGATGCCCGCGACTTCATCCTCGTGGACTAAGGTTTTTTGATACCCGCAGGAACCCTTTAATTTTCCGGAATAAAATGTAGCCTATGCGTTATTCCATGGTATAATCTATCTCCATTTCTAATTTCAGCCAAATCTGTCAAGTAGTTACATACACACACACACACACACACACACACACACACACACACACACACACACACACACACACACACACACACACACACACACACACACACACACACACACACACACACACACACACACACACACACACACACACACACACACACACACACACACACACACACACACACACACACACACACACACACACACACACACACACACACACACACACACACACACACACACACACACACACACACACACACACACACACACACACACACACACACACACACACACACACACACACACACACACACACACACAAACGCACACACACACATACAAGATATGAAATACTTAAATCCAAAATAAAAACTATTTCTAAAAACGACTTTAAACGCGTGAAATTCAGTAACTGGGATTAATGCTCTTATTTCCCATCCTTAGAGGTGAAATATTTTCTGCCACCACCCTAGAGATTAATTAAAAGCTGTTCGAAAAAAAATATAAAATCGGCTTACAATCGGCGAATGATCCGCTTCTCGCCTACCGCGTCTGCGCGCGTTGGTCTGCCTTTATATTACCTGAGGTGCGACTGTCTAGACTTATTACATTGATCGTAATAGTATTCGATGACATTAGCGTCAAAGTAAAATAAATCATAACAGCATTGAATTAGAGCTCAATTTCGTGTATGCATTCTTATACGTTTAGGTGTATACGATACGCTCTATAACGCTTCATGTTAAAATCGGTTGAAGTGAATTTGTGACTTTAAATCAATACAATCAAGGATTATTTTACTTTGACGCTAATTTCATCGAATACGATCAATGGAATAACTTTTAGACAGTTGGTACCCAGGACCATAATATTAAAGAATCGATTGACACCTCATTCATTAAAATCGGTATCATCGGTATCAGTAGTTTAGGCGCTACGGTGGAACATAGGTAAATAGTCACATACAAATATAAACGGCTAAAATCATAACCCTCCTTTTTGGTTTTGCCGTAGTTGGGTAAAAAAAAGTATCCCTGTCTATACTAAAACTGCCAACAGCTCCTTGGCTACAACGGCTCACTTCAGAAGTGCTCTCTATATGCCACGATCCTCCACCAACGAGTATGAGCGCTCTAACTTTTGCCACGTCATCACTCGCGCTACTGTATTAACTGCGAACTGGCAATATACGTTTAACTCATCAATGAAATAGTTTCTACCGGCTTCACTTTATAAAGCTACGTATTTAATTAATTTAATTTGGACGAGATAACATTTGGAATGCCAAAGCTTTATCATTTTTGCAGTCTATTTACATTGCCGTTTAAGTATGTTTGTATTTATTTATCTTCCATCCTAGCTTCTCCTACCGAGCTGATTTTTATGAAAAACTAGCTGATGCCCGCGACTTCGTCTGCGTGGATTTAGTTCATAACATCCCGCGGGAAATCTTTGTCACCCTCCAGGTTCTCAACTATACCTATCCAATAAATCACGTCAATCCGTAGCTTTGTAGCAGGAAACATTTGATCGTCTTGCTCGCGGCATTGTTAATGATGATTCAAAGAGAAAACATATTACTGATGATATTATCAATTACGTTAAACTATAATTTTTATAATTGTTTTTACCATAATTAACCAAATACAAAATTACGTTTAGCTGTCATTTACGTTTTGTTCTTCCACTGTCATTTTCGTTTTTTTATTCCATGTCAGATGCATTTTTGTTATACCAGGTTTTATATTGACTTGACGGAAACGCGGTCGAACGGGATAAAAAGTATCCTATGTCCGTCTCCTGGTTCTAAGCTACCTCTCCGCCAATTTTGAGCCAAATCGGTTCATCCGTTCTTGAGTTATAAATAGTGTAACCAACACCACTTTCTTTTATATATATAAGAGAAGATAATATGTCAATCGGATCGAAACGTTATTATGGTCCGGATGACAGGCAACATTTTATTTGAACAAAATCCGATGATTCAATTTTTTTTTAAACTTTTCTTGTTTGCAGATAGTTATTCGCAGTTTCAGTACTCGTGGATGAAAAATTTGTAACTAGTTTTTATGTTTGCGTTTTTTCACGCTTTGATGAATTTTTAAAAACATTTAGGTTTTAAAAATTAATTAAAGAATAGATAATAATATCCAGATTCGGACATGAATTCCGTTTACAGTGTTTTTTAAGTTAGTTTTTTGGTTGCAAATTATAGCGCGTGTGTGTATATATGTGTGTGTGTGTGTGTGTGTGTGTGTGTGTAAAAGTAGGTATTTATAACTCAAACCATCATTTGAATCAAATGTACCAAAGTGAAGCTAAATAAAACTGAAAAGCAACGCTAGGATCCATTTATAATGTGATTCATGCCCAGGTACTTAACTTGGGATACCTTCCTTTTAATACGGAAGCAGGAACAGGCGCTAACCGCAACTATAACAGACCGTGAAGAAATAATAGAACGTAAAACGTAGAGGGGGAATACGTGAATACAAAGAGGAAATTTCTCTTTGAGTTAAATGTTAAAAACGTTTCATGTCAAAACACGTGTTTAGTTGCAAAGCGAGCGAACGCAAAGATACCAACCTCGCAGCAGTCGAGAGATATTTAACATTTCTCTTGCAGCCAATTTATTTTGTTCCACGTTCTGCTACGCTACCTGCTGGAAGCGAATGCATATTATACACAGCACTCAGAAAAAGAACACACACGGGTAACTACCTATGTAGGAAACCTTGCGTTTTATATACCTAGGTAATAAATTCAAAAGAGTGATTGTTTGTTTGTCCTTCAACCACGCAGCAATTGAGCAACGGATCAATGTGTTTTTTTTCATGGGTATCGTTCCTTATAATAATAGGGTTCCGTACCCAAAGGGTGCCAAAGGGACCCTATTACTGAGCCTCCGTCCGTCCGTCTGTTGGGCTGCATCTCGTAAACCGTAATAGGTAGACAGTTAAAATTTTCACAGAGTGTGTATTTCTATTGCCGCTATAATAGCAAAAAACTTGAGAGGTGACAAGGGACAATCGGATGGAACGAAGTTCCTTTCGATTAATTAATTTGGAATTGTGTTCATTATTTTCACAGTACAATATAAGATCTCGGTAGCCTTGTGGTTTCGACAGTCGCTAAACAGTTAAAAATCGATGGTTCGAATCCCAGCTCGACAGACTGAATTTTCTATTTTCAATTTTATTTTAAATAATTTCTACATGTGGAATTTTTCCCAAATTTTTTATAACTTAAAAATAAGTTATATAAAAAATTCCAACATGTAGCCAAATCCACATGGGTGCAGTCATTCATTCCAGATGAGGTTCATTTGCTTTCATTAGGCTGCGGCCGCACTGGTAAGGCAACTAGCGACACGACGCGATGCGATAAACCGTGTGTCCGCATTGCAGCGGCGATAAACTAGCGAATTGCGCTTACATCGCGCAATGACTGGCCGTACTCAGTGCGGACACATTCATTAGTTTTAGTACTATTGAAAATTACGCGCGACATAAACAAATTTCACGCGTCGCTTATCTTATGCGGCCGCCTCCATTTGTTTATAGCAGTTTGGTTCAACGAAATCGCCGCGCCGTCGTGTCCCAGTCGCCTAGTGCGGCCGCGGCCTTAAAGTATAATTGCATGAATGTTACATACTGTTATAACTAGTGGTTCGCCCCGAACTGAGACCTCGCGGTAACGGTATCCCATGATTATTCATTCAATCGATACATGATAACCAAAACTGACATTATTATTATGCCCGTTTTCACCAAACATACCTAAATCATCCCCTAAGTAGGAGTCTCTTAACGTAGGTAGCTCCTAAATACAATCCTAAGTCCTAACATCCGTCCCAATATCCTTTTAGGTGTCCCGTACAGGATCGTGATAAATAAGTTGACAGAAAACATCAATCACCTAACTTATAGGTAGCCCGTAAAGGTTAGGGAACGTTAGTGAAAACATTGAATTATTTATCAAACATTGAATTTAACTCGTAGTTCCATGGGAATAGTTACTGACTGCGCCATCTATTAGCATTATTGTGAAGCTATGTTGATGCTATATGAATTACTGACGCCCATTAAAAATTAAATAATCTCGTTTCTTTATAATATTCATATAATTTTAGTATTTGTTGTTCAAGTACAGGATATAAGTGACCTAAAAACATAAAATCAGTTTGAAAATCCATAGCGGATTTTTCTAGAGAGCGTCTTCAAGCGAGCGTATAAAATCGCCACTTTGAAAGCCCCCCATTTCGTCAATTTTAAGGGAAAAATTAAAAAAAAAATATTTTTGTACTCAGTTCAAAATTATCTTTAAAATGATACGTAACAATTTTATGTAACGCGATTTTTTTTTTTTACTTCGCATTCGCTTCTATGAGAGCCCCCCTGAAATAAAGATTTTTATAACTTTTTAAGCCATTTTCGGCTGGAGGCCATCGGTTTACATATTATATCTAAATTTGAAGTAATTACGTTCAGTAATTCAAAAGTTATAAGGCTCTGACAGACGGACGGACGGACGGACGGACGGACGGACAAGTGCAAATCGCCCTAGTTAACTCAAAGACCTTCGCTTCGCTCGGTCGATAAATGTGAACGTAAATACGTAATATTGTGGTGTCCTTATTTACACAGTTTTTGCTCATTAT
Organism: Oeneis ivallda; assembly: GCA_029955525.1. NCBI lineage: Eukaryota > Metazoa > Arthropoda > Insecta > Lepidoptera > Nymphalidae > Oeneis > Oeneis ivallda. Next base: position 17,197,564 of record JARPMR010000008.1, read on the forward strand.
CATCTATATATATAAAAGAAAGTGGTGTTAGTTACACTATTTATAACTCAAGAACGGATTAACCGATTTGGCTGAAAATTGGTGGAGAGGTAGCTTAGAACCAGGAGACGGACATAGGATACTTTTTATCCCGTTCGAAGGCGTTTCCGTCATGTCACTATAAAACATGGTAAAAGAAAAACGCATCTGACATGGAATAACAAAACGCAAATGACAGTGGAATAACAAAACGTAAATGACAGCTAAACGTAATTTTGTCTTTGGTTAAGTATGTTTTAAAAAATTTGACAATAGGCTATTTGACTACTTTTAGAAAATCATCTTAAATTGTTAATAATGCTATGCTGAAGCTAACAAAACATATATTTCGGCATAATTTTCATTATTTTTCATAAAAATCGAGAAATAAATTCAAAAAAATAAATTGCCGCCGAAACGTTCCATTTGCTCTCATGACGTAACAGTTCACATTTCAAACAATGACAATTTTATAATATGTGTTTAGGCCGCGTGTCGCATACTATTTGGTATTTAATAAAATAGTAACGATGAAAAACAGACGAAATTAGCCTATTACGCCGCACAAACACGTCGAAATGTATTGACAAAATGAGAATTCCATAGGTGGTGTGGACTGTGACGTCATTCGAGATCACGGAACGTTTTCGATCACGTGACCATGGCCAGAATTATAGCAATTTTAATTAATGTTTTCTAATTAAATAAAGCTTTATTTTTTAGTTTTGTCGTATGGAATAATGTTTTTAGATAATAATCTTTTAGGATGACACCAGTTGAAACGATATTTTTATTATAGTCAAATACCCTATTATAAAAAGTGTTATAAATAAAGAATTACTGATATTATAAATGCGAAAGTGTGTTTGTTTGTTGGTTTGTCCTTCAATCACATCGCTACAGAACAGCGGATTGATGCGATTTTTTGCATGGGTATAGTAGTAGATGTAGTAGTGGTTCCTCAGACCGGGAGAGCTACTTTTTATCTCGGATAATGAAAGAGTTCCCGCGGGATTTTTAAAAACTAAATCCATGCGGACGAAGTCGCGGGCATTAGCTAGTAATATAATATAGGGCTTTACATGACGCGGACGTGATGAAAGTTAACTCAGCGGGGCTCACTTGTGATTCCGAATATGTATGTAACTCAATTTTGAAAAGAAAGAAAGAAAGAAATAGTTATTTGTTATACAAAGAGTGCAAAGTTGCTTTTTAATCGCGTGCTCAGTTTTGATGACCGAGCAAGCGAAGGATTCTAAAATTGAATCACGAGCGCAGCGAGTGATTCAAAACTTAGAATCCTGAGCGTTAGCGAGGGAATCAAAAGAGCACGAGGTGAAAAATCTTTGCACTCGAGTGCAACACGTAATTTTTCATCTCCCCATTCAAACAATATGACGTGAAAAGAAAATGGCGCGCGCAAAGCAAATTAAAAAAAAGTACACCAAGAAGGTTCCAAGTCTGAGTTTTTAACAAATTAAAAAAGGTTGTATGATAAATTCGGTACCATGGAGGTAGAAGTAAATAGGTTTAATGATGTTTTGAATTCACAAACTTAGTGCACACGATGTTCTAAATTCAATTTACTTTATCCTCTAGAGGATAAATGCGGCTTTTACACTCCGATATCGAAGAGCAAAAATACTCTTTCCGAGATGGGGAGATGAAAAGAAGTTTATTATTCCAAATTACAACTTATGCTTAAGATTACACTATAAACATTATACATAATAAATTATGTTGTAAAAATTGACTACATTTACGAGAACTTTGTGCACCTGTTTTCCGAACTAGTTGAAACTGTATCTCGGAAAACAGGGCCACCAGCTCACAAGAACGTTCATCTAATTTTATTATTTTGTAACAAAGCAGTCACAAGAAGGCTCATCTAATTATTTTGTAATTTATAGACTAGCGCTTGACTATGATCACACCTTATGATAAGAGAAGATGTAGCGGATACAGCGCGCTTGCCTAGAAAATTGATATTCACTCACACACACACTTGATTTGAAGGTACCCAAATGATTGTAATTACTTGGAAAAACAAAAGCCGGAAGGGCATTCTAAATTTTAGCGGTGCGTATCAGGAACGATGAAGCAAAGCTGTACGCGACCTTGGGATTTCAACCACGTAGCGGTGCACGCCTGTTCGATCTCTTTCGATGGTATAATGGTAACGTTGGAAACAAGCATTTGAATACCACTTATCTAAATTATTTTTCTTTCTTTGTTGTAAAACCTGTTAAGCTTAAGTCTCGTTTAAGTGAATATTATATAATATTCTTTTTGAGACACTAAAATATCTTTAGCCCGAAGTTGAAAAGTTCCTGAGCAAACTCTCCGAAGTATATTCTGTAGATATCTAATGCTTGTTTTATGCTTTTTTCTCTACATTATACTCTAATTGACACAGGATTCATTTACACAGAAATATAATAGAATAACTTTTTATTCAAATAAACTTTTACAAAGTACTTTTGAATCGTCAAGTGAATGAATCTACCACAATAATTAATTCAACTGAGACTTAACAGTTATTATTTTTTTTTCCTTTATTTCGGTGGTACAATAGACTAATGTAGTAGTAGAGCACGTTTGTGCTGGGGACTGGGAATGCTTTTAATCAAGTTATTCCGCGGTTTTGTTCAGTTTACACACCCTCTGTACCGTACATACTGCAAACACTTCATAACTGTCATATTATGTTCAGATGCGTGAAACCACAACTTTGAATAAACTCTCTGAATAGGTGGGTAGTTGTGTATTGTGTTCATGTCTTCCGCGTGTATTTTTATACACCTTAATAATATGGTATAATAATGATGTTCTACTATTAACAATATTCACGCATGATTCGCGTCTAAAGGAAATAGGTTTAGCTTTAGGTTTAAAGAATTTATTCTCTAAGAACAAACAACATGCTCACTTATAGAGAAAATAAAATACAAACTAATCTAACATCTTATCTTAATCTTATCTTATCTTAATATTATATATAAATTACGTGTCACGTTGTTTGTCCGCGATGGCCTCCTAAACTACTGAACCGATTTTTATCAAACTTCGTCACTATCTGTAATTTGGTCCAACTTAAAAGATAGGATAGTTTTTTGGATTGGAATAGTTTATTTGTTTTATTTATATAGATAAGTTGGCGGTACGAAGTTCGCTGGGTCAGCTAGTAATATTATATACATTAAAACAAAAATGGTGACTCTTAAATAATAGCACTATAAAACTAAAAAAGATTTTAAGATTTGCTTAGGTATTTTTAAAAAACTTTCTAAGTTTACTTTTAAAAGTTAAGAATTGATGATGAAATCTGTAAATGATTAAAAAAATAAGTAAGTACATATTTCCTGAAAAATTATTCCTAACGATAATTCGAAAAGCTTTTCTTTATTACTATGATTGATTTATTAATTATTTATTACAATGCTTGCATTACAGTTGAAATTATGGAGAAAATACTCCTAAAATAGACAGCAAAACTTTTTCTAAGACAATTCAGAAATAAGTCTTATTGCAACAATTAAGGTTAATCTCTTTCTTAATAATTCAAAGACAAAAGGAACTGAGGAAATAGAAATAAATATTCAAAAGTCTCTCCCTTTCTTCCAGAATTAAATACTAATTGATTAAGCAGCCTTCGTTAATGCGGTTAAGTCTTTTTCCCGGGAATTTACACGGTGTCTCCTCTGCGAAAGCGTCAGTGAGACAGACTAAACGAAATAAATGGAGAACCCAGGGCGAACCGAATCTTGCAAAGAAAAGAGGCTGAAAATTTTCAAACTGACTTAAGTAAGTAAGTTTTTACTGTAATATGTATACTAGCCCGCTCTGGCTTCGCATGGATGCAATGAACTAATGGAGGAAATGAAAAGTGCTTTTTTTCAAAGGAGGTTGGCGAATTTTGACCCAGCATTTTTAAAAAGCGTTCAGACTCAGAAAATATTTAATTTTAATTCATATTTTTCAGAGTATTTTTCTGTGCAAACCCCATATTTTTAGAAGATGGGGATCAAAAATGTAATTATTCACAAGTACACATTATAAATAACCGTTACATGGCAATACAAGTGAATATCTTTTTTCTCTCAACTTTATTTGATAGACTTTGATTATTTTTTTGTTAGTCTGGTTTACTAGATCAAGTATGAGAAGTTTGATTCGTGAACGTGGGCGTTCAGTGTTCAGTTCAGTTCATCTGGGTCAGAAACTCTATGGAATTTCTTTCTTCCTAACTTTCCAAGAAACAACCGTAATCCTCATTCATAACTAAACAGTTTTGTAATAAGTTGCCTAACAGAATATTACTAAATTTGTTACAAAGTTTAAAAACCGTTTTTAAAATAGACCACGGAACAAAATAGTAACTTTGATAACCCGCGAAATCATCAATTATTTCGAAAATAAAAATTATTGAAAAAATTGTTTGACAAGTGCGTATCGATTTTAAACAGTACGTTCTCGTCTGAGAATAACCTAGTTGGATGATTATGCAAGGTATCTTTTACGAAATTTTTAGAAAACTCAAACGCAGAAGGCGCGGCTCAAAGATAGTCGAAAAATAAAATTTTAAATTGTGCATATGGAAATGGAATATTAGAATAAATTTATAAACACATATCGAAAATTCCGAGGCCAGCGGGATTCGAACCCACGTCTCTTGGGAATCGCGCCCGAGTGTGTTATCGCTACACCATGGCCGCCTTAAGTGTAGGTTAACACTTTAATAAAAAAATAATAAAGGAATATTAGTCTCGAAATGCAAAGATAAAACGAGGCTTGTTAGCCCTGCGCAACATTCTTTGCAAAGTGAGAACAAAGGATGCAGGGAAGGTTAGTGTGGCAATGAATAATGAATGTGCACACTAGAACAAAACTCGCCCAAAAAGGACTAATTTATTCCATGTAAACGCTGCTTATTCTCAGTGCGCGTTTATTTTGTAAAACTTGCTTGCTGAAGTGCCTACCGACTGCACCAAAAATAGGAGTGTAGGTAATGTTTTTCATGTATGTATGTGATTAGGTCTCCTCTCAGAGAAGGGTTATAAGCCTTAGTCCACCACGCTGGCCCAATGCGAATTGGCGGACAATGATGTAGTGAGCCGATGATGGGTTGATAATGATGATGATGATGTGATTATATTATTATTTAGAAGTTATGGTAACTTCTGAATTCCTGAACAGATTTGTATGTATGATTTGTTGTATGTATCGTTAAAATCCTTACATCATCACGAGTGTGGCTATCACTTTTTTGATAAAACTTAAATGGATGTATGCCGTCATTTTCAAATATTAATATTTTTCTAGAGTTAATGAATTTGTAGTTGAAATTTATTTTACGGAGTCGGGTCTTATTTATATTGGAACGAAGTTCCTTTTTAATAATTTGCTCGTGTAAATAAACTGGCTATTGTCCGCGACTTCGTCATGCTGCAAAGAAGCTACTTTCACACTTGGTGTCCCTAAGCGTTTCTAAATTAAGCTTCTATAGTTGGTAGGTTTTATTCAACCCGAATAAAATTAATTGAGATATGGTGTTTGTAAAGCCTACATCAGATTTAATGCATTCAATTAAATAAAATTATATTTATTAAATAAATAAATATAATTTTTATGTTGATCATTTTGTATATTCAGGAAATATCGTAGAATTCTACAAATAGAGAGTATTTCCTCCTTTACAGCTACTGTGAAAGATACGTTTTTAAAAGTTTTAATTTCTTCCGCCCATTAGAAGAGTTCAAACCGTTTACTCTCTTTTAAAATGATGCTGTTGCAATAAGAACGTAGATGGCGTGTGGCCCAGTTGAGAAAGTGATATCAATTATTTTCCAGTTTCCGCGTCAGTAATTGGATGTTAAAAGTTAAAAGTAACTTCCCTTCCCTTTGGAAGGACCTTGTTGTCATCACAAATTCAATACCTACTTTAAATAAAATCATCATTAGCTTGAACTTTTTTTGTTCTACAAATTTTCTGAACATCAACAATGATTCAAGGGGTGGATCAACATATTCCTAAAATGCCGGCTTCGCATTTGCGGTACCTCTGATGTTTAAAATGTTCATGGGCGGCATAATCAATTAATCAATGAACATCAGGTGACCCACCTGCTCGTTTGCTCGCTATAATATAGCAAAAACTTTAGTACTGGCAAGTAAATTTCACAATTTTTAGACAAAATTTGCAAAAGTAACACTTGCTGCAAGTGTTTACACAGTACTAAGTGATTTGCCAGAAATTTTGATTTTTATTAGGGAAAAGCAATAATTATTGTCTAAATAATAATCATCATAAAAGCAATAATATCGTCTAAATTGAGCAATAATTATTTCAATTGGTTCAAAATATACGTAGACAAAGTAAAATTCTCGCGAAATGCAAGGGTGAAGAATTTAATTTTAATTCAAGTGGATGAACGTTAAATAATTAAACAAAGCTATACCATTCTCGTAATAAAAGTACTTCAATAAACAAACTTCAAACCTAGATGTTGCGTCTTCTGCGGTTACTTTTAATTAAAAGTGCAAAACCATGTAACCTAGAACTTAGTTGGGAAGTTTTCCTTTGGATTGGAAGGGGATTGTCGAGGGAGGGGATTAGGCCGTCCTTAGTTGATAGTGTGGTTATGCGATCAATCAAAACCCGATTAACGCTGGCCAATGGCTCAATTTTTTGTGTCGTTCTCAATAGTCCTCAAGATCTTCAGATTAATGTACCTCTCCTTCTTATGACAAACACGTTGCATAAAAATAAACAGCAGTGTGATTGTCTAAGAATTAAGTGACGATCGCAATCACAATCGCATCTGAGTGGTTGGTACTCCTTCGCTATTGGTTAATATCACTGACCTCTATGATTAGTACTGGACAAGCTGCTGTAATTTTTTTTGGACCTACTTGATTGACACCGTAAACAGTTACGAGTGTCCAAGGAACTAAAATTAGTGATTCTATCACGTTTTATTGATTACTCTTATATCCACATTATCAAGCAAGGTCTGTCTGTATAACTCTAGCTAATGACGCTCTACGTAAACTTTCGACGTAAGTTCTAGATTACATGGCTTCCCAGTTTTAATGAAAAGTAATAATCTGCGTGCGTGTTGCCAGTGATGACTTACGGATCCGAGACATGGTCGCTAAATAAGGTCCATATATATAAATATATAGGCTCAGGCTATATAAATAAGTAGGCTCAGGACCGCTCAGCGGGCGATGGAGAGAGCTATGCTCAGAGTGTCCCTGCGGGATTGAATCAGAAATGAGGAGATCCTTAGGAAAACCGGAGTCACCGACATAGCTCAGCGAGTCGCGATACTGAAGTGGAAATGGGCGGGGCACATACTTCGAAGAGCTGATGGTCGTTGGTGTCCCAAGGTGCAGGAGTGGCGACCCCGCACCGGGAAGCGCAGTGTTGGCAGACCCCCCACCAGGTGGACCGACGACATCAAGCGAGTCGCAGGGAGCCGCTGGATTCAGGCGGCGCAAGACCGAGGCCTGTGGAAGTCCATGCAAGAGACCTTTGTCCAGCAGTGGCCGTCTATCGGTTGATAAAGAAGAAGAAGAAGAATAATCTGCAGGGGACATTAGATGACACGATTTCATGTTCCGTTCAGGATATTGTATAGAGGCTCAATAGACTAATAGATAATTGTGTAACTCAAGAGTTTCTTTACAATATCAGATAACTTACCTGCAATAATACAGAGTGACCCCATCAACTTTAATCAAAGGAACAATGAGCTTATAGAATATAATACTGTTATGTCATAACTAAATTTAGTACAAGTAGTTGCATTTAAAAAGTCCACACACCATACATATTGTGAGTCAATGAAAATGTATAAATTCATGCAACGGTATCGATTGGCTACCTCGCGACAAATTTTTACCAGGTGCAGTAACATTGCACCAGTTGCAAGCCCGTAAAGTAAGTGAGTGAGTATAAGAAAACTAGTTTGCTAGTTTATATTATTTTCTTTGTACGAAGTTCTTTATTTCAATGTAATACGAGTACCTGCTCTGATGAATGCCGCTGAAAACAGCTACTAATCCTATTTCGTAATAATATTATGAATGCGGAAGTTTGTGAGGATGGATGGATGGATAGATGTTTGTTACCCCTTCACGGCACAAAAAATGGACCAATATGGCTGAAATTTGGAATAGAGATAGCTCATACCCAGGATTAACAAATAGGTTACTTTTTATCCCGAAAAATAAAGAGTTCCCGCGGTAATTCAATACCTTAATCCAACAACAATAAGGTATACCTACCTGGCTTATATTAAGAGAATTTTCACCGAGGATTTGCATCATTGTTCCAAACAAGAATTGTAATATTAAAGACACTGCCCTAAGCTTGAAATAATAAAATATAATATGATCATAATTATGAAGCTACACTAAAAAGCTTAATATAATAAGAATATATAAAAATGATTTTTAAAAACAGACTTCAAACACCACTACAAATTATAGAATAGAATAGAATTTTTTATTTATAGTTTTTACACGTATTTTGAAGTCGGGCTAGCATCGCCCGAAGGTTTATCATTTTCGCCCGAAGGTTTTTTAAGATACAAGCAGGAAATTTAGCAATCATTAGTTGTGCATGTACGATTATTAACATAACGCTCCTCGATTAGCAACTAGGTTGTATACTCTGATGAATAGAATTAATTATATCTGTTTCCAATAAATAACCAATCACCATTCGGCTGATTGGCGAATACGTCCATTAACATGATGTGATAATTGCATGAACGACGCTGATGTAATTAATGACAGCTCAACGAGGCGGACGGCAATACAAAACTCAATTAAGCAAAAATAGAAGGTCACTGAAGTGAGGGTGGCGACAGCATGAATCAGTCGATTGCGCTTTCTGCGCCCAAACATCAACCCAACCCCAAACGGTTATATATACCTAAACTCAAAAGTGATCTGAAGTTGTACGTACATTAGTCTGTACATTTTTAACATGAATTCAATATAGGCAACAGCCAAACCTTTTAACTTTTTAAAAATTAGTTAGGCTTTCAAAAATCCATTAGATGTAGGATTGGTAGCTTTAGGTAGTGTGCGAAGCGACTACTCCTAAATCTATGCGTTAATCCTAAACTGAATCGGTACTGTTGTTCCATCCCTTTTAAATAACAATTTTTGTCTATTCATTTTTTAAAAACGCAAAAAACGCAACTGAAATGATGTAACTGGCAGATTATACTTGCTTAAAATATTATTGACTATAATATTCTTGAACTGCTGCGAATTTCTCTTCATAATAAACAATAAAATAAAGTAAATAATTATGTAATATGGCTCATTTCTATTTAATGTAAACCTACATTAAATCTTACATCTATGCAAATAAATAAAACGTAATAATATTACGAGTTAATATTAATAAGTTGTACATGGAAAATTGCAACCAAGAGGAAATCTGTCAACAGCTGTCAGCTGCAAAAATTGTGATTTATTTACTGTTTATTTCCATAATATTTTGATGCCAATACGTTTGCCTGTGATTTGTGGACTTAATTTCATATAATATTAAATATGTCGTGGCTCAATCTGAACCAGAGGATAAGTAGCTTGAAAGGGCTGATAACGAACTTTACTACAGAAGTTTTATTTGAAGGATCCACGCAGGACAATGAGGCAGCATCTTCTGTAACAGAATCCTCGGTAAAGAAGCTCAAAGTCTATAAATGCCAATAAATTAACCAAGTGCCAAGTTAGTTTACGCTGTTAAAGTGTGAAGTGTGGATTGTTTTTTGTGATTGTATTTTTTTTTTCTTATTTTTAGATTTTATTTGTATATATAAATCATATGTGTTATTGTGGCGCCAAGCCACTTGTTCTAGGTCGAGACAGTCGGGGTTTTTATGTCACAAGATAGCGTGCGTTGTGATAAGTGTTCCCAGCCTCGGAAGGATTAAAAATTCATGTAGGTAGAGTTCACAAATCGTCATTTGCGCCATCGATACCTCCCATTCCATTTTCTTCTCTTCCAATTAATGGATGTGTTGATAACCTCTGCGAATCATTAAGTACATTTAAGAATTCCATCCCATTAATCAGACGCATTCCTCGAGGATCACGCCATTCAGTTTCATGTTCATCATTAAGTACATTTAAGAATTCCATCCCATTAATCAGACGCATTCCTCGAGGATCACGCCATTCAGTTTCATGTTCGCTAAAAAAAACCATAGATAATGTCATCACTCATAACACCTGTCGAAGCTGGGAGCTGCTGCTCACTTTCGCGTACCGCACGCTACACGCGGATAAGAGTCAAAACCTCTCCCTTACACAGAAAATAAAAAATAACTGCACATTAAATGACAGCAACATTTATAATACTAACATACAGTTAAATCCACTACACGTGACACATACACAATCTCATCCATATTTGAAACACAATTATGATAAAAAAAAATTATTGAAAACAAAATAAGCGACGGCGACCTTAAGGGAGCGGCTCGACTCTTATTCTCCAGTGACACAATTGCCCCTGATACAGCGGAGACTCTGGAAGCACTGCGTTCTAAACACCCATCTCCTTCTTCTGATTCCTCTTTTCCAGACCCACCGACAAATAACGATTTTATTTTTCAGGCCACTACAAATGACGTGCTGGGAGCTCTGATGTCTTTCAGAAGTGGTTCCGCTGCAGGGCTCGATGGTTTGTCACCACAGCACTTTAAAGACTTAGTTTGTGGTGCAAACGTTGACGTAGGTGGTACCCTTCTGAAATCGATCACTGATCTGGTGAACCTGATGCTATCTGGACGAGTACCCCATGAAATAACTAAAACCTTATATGGAGCAAATTTATGTGCCTTAAAAAAAAAGGATGGTAGTATTCGTCCCATAGCAGTGGGTTCAACGATTCGGCGCGTCGTTTCCAAAATTTGCTGTAAAAAAATTCTTCCTTTAATATCTTCTAATTTTGTCCCAATTCAGTTAGGCTTTGGGGTAAAGGGGGGATGCGAAGCAGCTGTTCACGCTGCTCGCACATTCCTCCTTAACTCCCGGGAGGAGGTACTCCTTAAAATTGATGTGAAGAATGCCTTCAGTTCAGTGGATCGGGGGGTCCTCCTCTCAGAAGTAAAAAATAAATTTCCACAGTTTTTCCCATACTTGGCGCAGTGCTACCGGGAACCTTCAAAGCTCGTACACAAAAAGAATGTTCTGAGCTCTGCTGTCGGCTGTCAGCAGGGGGATCCGCTAGGACCAGTTATTTTTAGTTTGGCCATACACCCTATAATTTCGGTTCTAAATTCCAAATTCAATGTTTGGTATTTGGATGATGGAACCTTGGGCGGCGAAGTGAGTTCGGTTTTGGAGGATTTAGAAATAATTATATCAAAATTTAAAACTATTGGCTTGGAACTTAACTTTGATAAATGTGAAATTTATATTCCAAATTCTTTTTCGGCCGAATCCAAACTGCGCATATTAAATAAATTCAATATTTTAGCTCCGGGTATTAAAATTTTAAATGATGAGTCACTTCGCCTCTTAGGAGCACCTGTTCTAGAGGCCTCAGTTCCTCAATTTTTTACTGACTTAATTTCTAAATTCAAAAACACTTCCCATCATCTGTTCGATATTAATCCTCATATGGCAATGACCATCATTCGATTCTGCTTATTTGTTCCAAAATTTACTTATTTCGTTAGATGTTCACCTCTTTGGAAATTTAATAATTTATTGGAAAATTTGGATAATTTTATACAAAATATTCTATATGAAATCTTAAATTGTCCGATAGATGATCAAGTATGGGCCCAGGCTTCTCTTCCGATCAGGTATGGAGGTCTGGGAATCCGCAAAATTTCTAGTGTCTCTCTGCCAGCTTTTCTTTCCTCTGCTTATAGTACACACACTCTCTTTAAAAAAATTATATCCCAGTCTTTGGGATCAATTGAGGTGTCGTACTTGGCAGAGGCAAGAAATGGTTGGTCAGCGATTAGCCCAAATCAATTGCCGGTTTCTCTTCCTTCCCAGAGACAGTGGGATGACATTATTTGTAAAAAAACTTTTGACGCAATGTTAATGCAAGCAAATTCTAAAGACCGTGCTCGTCTTCTCGCTGTCTCTGCGAAAGCATCCGGACACTGGCTCCATGCTATACCTTCTGCTAATCTGGGCACTCTTTTAAACCACGCCACTCTTGCAGTGATAGTTGGTCTTAGGCTTGGCGCCAAAATAACCCAGCCTCACCGTTGCCACTGCGGTGACCACGTCGACGCTTACGGTCATCACGGGCTCTCCTGTTCGAAGAGCGCTGGTCGTTTCTCCCGCCACAATGCCCTCAACGACATCATCCGCAGGTCTCTTGCTACTGCTCACGTGCCAGCTGTATTAGAACCTATTGGTTTGGCACGTAGTGATGGCAAGAGACCTGATGGTATGACGCTTGTTCCTTGGAGGACAGGGAGGTCGCTTGTGTGGGATGCCACCTGTGTAGATACTCTAGCTGCTTCCCACATCCATGCGACCTCCTCTGTGGCGGGTGCAGCGGCTACTAGCGCCGAACAGGCTAAGAGGCGCAAATATGAAAAACTTGACAGTGGTTTCATATTTGCGCCTTTTGGTGTAGAGACCCTGGGGCCGTGGGGCCCGGAGGCTCGCGCACTTTTTTTAGAGATATCAAAAAAAGTGATCGAGTCTACCGGGGATCCAAGAGCTGGCAGCTACCTTGGCCAAAGGATTAGCTTGGCTATCCAAAGAGGTAATGCTGCCAGCATCTTGGGTACTATGCCACACTGCGGTGGCTTGGATGGGGTTTTAGATTTTAATTAGTTTTTATTTTAGTTTTAATTTTAGAATTAAATTTAGGTTTAATATAGTATTGTATATATGAAATTTTCTTCAACATATCAAAAAATTACCTTTTGTCTATAAATTCTTCCGCGTGGAGTTGTTTTTTTAAAACCCCACTGGAACCCTTATTTTCTCTAAATAAAAAGTACAGTACATGCTGCTTCCTAGGTTTTTAAATTATATCCATCCAAAAATTGACTTAATTTTTGGATCCTCAGCTCGCTCGCTGCTTGATTGAAAGACACACCAAGGAACGAATATCTTTGCGATTTTTAAGCTATTGCATAGCTTTTATCGCGGGCTTTGAACTAGGACAAACAGTTTGAGCGCGGCGACCGAATCAAGAAATTCCGTGACGAAAATAAACCTAACACCGTCGTTCAGTAAGCGTTCAACATTTTAGAGGTTCACACGTAGCTCTGTTTGGCGCAGTGGGCAAGCGGCCGCTTTCTATACCGTATGGTGTATGATGTCGCAGGTTCGAATCTCACTCGCGAAGTAGTGACAGTGCGCTTTTCTTGTTTGTTTGTTTTTCAATTATTTGTTTGCATAATTTTTATTATGCAAAAAAAATATTGCATAAGTTGATAAAAAATGCTATGCAATAGCTTTACCGCGGCAGTCCCCAAGTGCCACTTAATTCTTTTTATTATATTAACGGAATGTTGCATGATAATTAGGTGACCTTTAACTACAGAGGTACAAGTAGACATTTTATGCAATCTACTTTAGTCTTTTTTTGTAGCGCAAGTTGAATTTTGACGGCAACTTAGTTAAGATGTGTTAAGTAGTTGGTTACATAAATGATAAGATGTGAACACATTGAACTGCTGTGGTCACGAAATATCCACATCATTCGTAAAATAACTGCAGGTCAATCGTGACAAACAATGTTGGATCATTTTTATTGCCATTACCGCATAATAGCCATAACATAAAAGGCCCAAGGCCAGAACTTTGCCATACAAAATATCACAATAATAAAAGATAAAGATAATGCGCGGGTCTTTTAATAGAACGGTAATGGCTGCCTCGTCGTTTCGCTTGTGGTGGGGAAAGAAATCCGGATATTGTGTTCCGTTTTACTTAATAATAAACGAAGGTTTAATAACAAGCTGCCATCATGGACCTTTAAATCTTTTTTTTTTAAGAATATTGAACCTTGTTGAACATGACTAATATTCCCCTATAGTGGTTAACCACCACTATAAATGCTTAATTCATGTTGAAATCCCTGAGCTCTTCATCAATGAAAGATTGATCATATTTTCACTGTATATTTGTTACTTATAATATTACAGAACACTGAGAAATCACTATCGCGAAACTAGGTTGCGGATTGAGCTTTGTGTGATAGACTGAATTAATTACTTTTGAATGTCAAAGGTCAGGAGATGCTTTCGCTTCAAGGTTCGGAGGTTGACTGATATAAATATATACAATAATAGGTCTAAGCTCGCACGACCTTCTTGATAGAAATCTAGAATGTGACTGACCAGCGCGCACATCAAATCACGCATCAGTCTACCACACGATTTCAAATTACGAGCACGTTCCTTATATAAAAATAACATTCATCGAAGTAGAAATTGTTCGGACAGACGAGCGGCCAGCATCAGGAAAACGGCCAGCAATGAAGTAGGTTGCTCCACCACATCGCTCCCTCACGGAGATTGGAAATGCAAGGAAAGAAAAAGAAAAATGTTAGTAAATTCTATACAGCGAAATGTACCCTTCGACCCGACCGGGTCCTAACGACCGGTCTGTCCAAGTGGTCTAATTCAGTAGTACCTAATATAAAAGCTGGTTTCAGCCTATCCACTGAAACTTTTTCTGTTCTACCGCTAAAATCTAAACTAAAATACTTATCACCTCTCTCCAATACTTTAAATGGGCCAACATAAGGGGGCTCTAATGCCTTATAGAATGGACCTCTACGAACGAAAACAAATTCCGAGGATAGAAGATCCTTCGGAAAATGAAAAATTTTCTTACTATTGTGATCAGAAGCGGGTACTGGAGATAGGTCTCTAAAACACGATCTAAGTCTATCTATAAAAGAAGAATAATCAACTACACGATCTACTATAGGGTTAAAAAACTCACCCGGTAATCGCAAGGGCTCACCATACACGAGCTCTGCGCATGATGCTCCGAGGTCCTCCTTCCACGCGCTCCTGATGCCCAGGAGTACCCATGGAAGCACCTCGGTCCACCTCGGGCTAGCGTGGCACATGATAGCTGCCTTCAGCTGCCGGTGGAGTCTCTCTACCATCCCATTCGCCTGGGGATGATATGCGGTGGTCGACTGATGCTTGGTGCCAGTCAACTCAAACACCTTCTGAAACAGATGCGAACCAACTTGAGATCCTCGATCAGTTTGAATAGACCTAGCTTGGCCAAAGCGACTCTGCCAACCAGAAATGTAGGTTGATACACAAGTCTCAGCAGTAATGTCTGGCATAATTTCAATCTTTATTTCCTAATAATATCACATTATAGTCTTTAAAATTTTCATGTTTGCTTCACAAATTCTCATGATTCACGGCGAAAATCTTCAATATAAAATGGCGGAATGAAAATTCTTCTGAAAATTATTTATTGACAGTTGTCCGCTTCAAAATATTTATTTCCTTTTGATATTATTTTCCAAAGTCAATATTTATTCCAAAATGTCCGAATTGAAATTGAATTGTCACATTGAATTATTTCCCCAAAGATTATTTTCAATTTGTTTCTTCCAATATTTAAATTCACATATAACAAGGACCCCCTCCACGCGCGGGGTCACTGTTGGGAATGGGACCTCCAACTCCTCAACATACTTCGTAAAAATTTGTAAAAATTTTCTTCAAACACTTCAATCACTTTAATGAAAATTCATCATATAATGCGGACCCCCTACGCGCGGGGCCACTGTACTGACCTTAAATTGTCCTTGTGCGGGGTCACCAAATTATAGTGGTTAACCACCACTATAAATGCTTAATTCATGTTGAAATCCCTGAGCTCTTCATCAATGAAAGATTGATCATATTTTCACTGTATATTTGTTACTTATAATATTACAGAACACTGAGAAATCACTATCGCGAAACTAGGTTGCGGATTGAGCTTTGTGTGATAGACTGAATTAATTACTTTTGAATGTCAAAGGTCAGGAGATGCTTTCGCTTCAAGGTTCGGAGGTTGACTGATATAAATATATACAATAATAGGTCTAAGCTCGCACGACCTTCTTGATAGAAATCTAGAATGTGACTGACCAGCGCGCACATCAAATCACGCATCAGTCTACCACACGATTTCAAATTACGAGCACGTTCCTTATATAAAAATAACATTCATCGAAGTAGAAATTGTTCGGACAGACGAGCGGCCAGCATCAGGAAAACGGCCAGCAATGAAGTAGGTTGCTCCACCACACCCCTTTCCTCTCCAAAAAAAGTGGTAATTACTAAGTGATAATTATTATAAATGTTAACAGTGAGCGTACTCAAGTATGCGCTCTAAAGTTATTAGTATCCACCATAGAGGTATAATTTCATCCTTTGTCCTTATACCTTTTGTCCGACCACAATTTCCAGGAGTCTCATAAGTGACAATTAGATGCCAGAGTGCTATTCCGTCCACGTCCATCCCAGTCCACTGTAGCTAATAGATTTATCGCCTCTCTCGTTGGACAAAAAGTACTTCCAACTTTGTTCTAATTCCTTATAAGTTTGAAATTGTCCGCACTCGTATTGTGAAATATTTTGAGCCAAATAAACCTATTAACGATTGGGAAATAGTTGATCCAATTTTATTCGTTATCAGTAGATTGTTTCATATCTAGTAAATATAATAATATTATCATCCACAGTAAGAATATTGGCAGATTTTAGGCATTTATCTCAATACTGCTATACTTAATGTTCTTGGATATTAGCAAAAACATGGAAAAAGTAAATAGAGCAATTGACCTGTCTTATCTCTTTTTCTGAGGCAGTAAAGAAAAATATTTTTTTTTTTTCAGAAATGTTAAATACTTAAACAGTTAGATAATTTACATAAAAATTAAGTCTGATTTTAATTTAAAATAAACTATGCACACGTTAATGTGGAAAGATGGAATAAATGGGAAAACTTTTGAGTCTCACAACCCATGACTTATTGAACCTAGACTATACCTACTGCCTAATATTGTTTTAATTAAAGATGTAATAAAAAATAATTTCGAAGATCTTTCGGATTCATTTGAATTGCAGATATTTTTAATGAAAATAAATGATTTCAAGGAATTTGTAAATTCATTCCCTCTCAAAAATATTGATCCTATTTGAAAAATGAGCAAATTATTATCTTTGTACGATTTAATACAAGAATATAGCTTAACACGTATGAAAATCTAGCTTTTTATGTACAAGGCAAAACATAATTTTGAAAAGGATTCCATCCAAAAGAGAATAAAAACATATGGCGGCAATCAAACGGCGTTATAAGGGTTCTATGTACTAAAGGGCGACGTAAAAGTTCTTGAAGATGTAATAAAGTAAGATTGGCCGTTTGAGGGAATATGTGGTCCGAGCGTCTCATAAAGTAACATTGATGGTTTCATGATTTTATACTTTTATCTATTCCACTTTTTGGCATTTGGCATTTTATTACAGAGTTCCCAAAGCCACCTTCCGGCTTCATCGTCAGACCCTGGGTATCTTCAACAGAGAATTTGTCAAGACGAATCAAACGAGCCTAAATTCGATGGAGTTACGTCGTTTAATTACAGAGTTCCGATAGCATCTTCCAGCTCCATCATCAGATCAGTTACAAGTCACAATCACATTACCATGTTGTAATTGGGTTTGCAAGATTTGACCTAAATATCGAAACATACATACATTCATTGGAAGTTAAATAAAAGCTTGTAAAAACAAGCTTTCTTTTCATAATTTATACTTTAGATTCAAAAAAGAGAGCAGATTTTATCTATAGGTATCTACCGCTGACAGACGGACGGACGGACGGACGGACAGCGGAGGCTTAGTAATAGGGTCCCGTTGGCACCCTTTGGGTACGGAACCCTAAAAACGATGGAGCCTTTTTCCTTGGAAAAGCAGCTAAATATTTTATAACTGGATACTTTAAAAAAATTACAATCTAGAATAAGTACCAAAAGTATGAAAAAATAACGATGTATGGAAAATAACGCCCCGACAGAAAAAGAGGGAAGACGTGCGTATCTGTGTATCTGTCTTTTCTCTCGTAGCTCCCTAACGAATGGACCGACTTTAATGCGTTTTTTTTCTGTTTGAAAGCTAACGTGATCGAAATGGATCTTAGCTATAATCTATTATGATCTGCTCAAGCGTTTGAAAAGAATGTATGGTGCCACAAGTATAAGTTGGCGGTGGCGTTTTGAGGAACTAATTCAGTCATCCAATTTTTATACTCCATGGCCATCTTGAATATTCACTATTGGATCTCATTGTGTGCTGTTGCGTTTATTGAGTAAATTAAAAATGTTTTTTTTTCCCAAGTTTAGTCTCATGTTCTATACAATGGCAATACTAATGTTGAGCACAGTGGCGCATAGCCGCGCCAAGCTATACTTGTCGCACTGTATTTAATTTCATCGCTGCGTCGGCATTGAAAGCCTAGCCGTAGGTACTTTTAGTGAATTACAGTCTTGCTGAACAATTGCATCAGGTTGCATTGACCGGACGCTATTATGCAAAATGACAGAGTTTCGCTGTCCGCGGGATAGTTAATGAATTTATCGCCACTCCCGACGGACAAAGAGCTTGTTCCCAACTTTCTTATTCCCACTAATTTTGAAGTTGGCTTTATGAAATAGGGAATTTATAATGATGAATATTATCCACATGCACTCACATCATATCGTTAGCTAGCTTTTGCCCCCGCAGCTTCATCCGCGTGGACGTATGTTCCTTGAAAATCCCGCGAGAACTCCTTGTTTTATCGGGATAAAAAGAAACCTGTGCCACCCTGCAGGTCTGCAACAATACCCGTAAAAGAATCACGTCGATCGCTCCCTTTGCTCCGCTCAAAAACTGTGAAACACGTCATACTTCTTCATTTTTAATTTTTACTGCTGACCTGAGCTGACCCGGTGAACTTCGTACCGCCAACTTATCTATATTATAAATAAAACAAATAACTATTTAAACTATCCTATCTTTCATGTTGGACCAAATTAGAGATAGTTATGAAGTTTGATCAAAATCGGTTAAGTAGTTTAGGAGTCCATCGCGGACAAACAACGTGACACGTAATTTATATTAAGATTTTATTTACAATTACTTAGTACATTTTTTTTTGTTTCTTTAGCGCCCTTAAGCGTTGACGGCTTGTCTGGGCGCTGTAATGAAGAGCCAAAATACCAAATTTCATGGATATAACTTGAAACACAGATACACAGATACACAGACAGACACGTTAAACTTATAACACCCCTCTCTTTTTGCGTCGGGGGTTAAAAATGACATTCACTCAAACTTTCTATTTGACCCTCTTCTTGGGGGTTGAACTGGGGTACTGTTAAACCCGTACTTTTATATTTTTAATTGAAAGCCTAAATACCAAGTTTCATGAATATAACTTTGAGAATGACGGACTTTCATATAAACTTAATACCATAATAATTACCAATAGGGGGTTACTCTTTTTAAACCTTTTGGGGGTGAAATTTCAAAAAACCCCTTCTCAGTAGGTGCCTACGTTATAAAAGGAACCTACTTTCAAAATTTTATGTTTCTTACTTCAGCGATACATCCCAGAATATAATAGATATTTCCCAGAATGAAGAAGACTCTGATGCAAATGTGTTATATTAAGCTGTGTGTCTAAGAAGTGTTACTTAAAAATTTTAATTTTTAAATACAAGCTTCTAGTAGCTATATGATTAGACCCTGGATATCATCTAGAATCAGAGAACTTCTCAAGATGAATCAAACGAGCCCAAATTCGATGGGCTTACGTCGTTTTACTACAAAGATCCTATAGCCATCTTCCATCTTCCAGCATCTTTTAAGATTTGACTTAAACATACATTGCAAGTAAAATAAAAGCTTATAAAATTGATTGCGTTCGTGCTGCATCAGTGAATTTTAAGTAATAGCGCCAATAATAATAATAAAGAGTGCCAATCTATTAACTGGCATGTTTAATTGGAACTAGTTTAATGTACGG
Source organism: Oeneis ivallda (assembly GCA_029955525.1). Classification (NCBI taxonomy): domain Eukaryota; kingdom Metazoa; phylum Arthropoda; class Insecta; order Lepidoptera; family Nymphalidae; genus Oeneis; species Oeneis ivallda. The sequence goes on from JARPMR010000008.1 coordinate 17,217,628, forward strand.
TCTCGCAAGACAAGCTCTCCACAAATCAATTAATATGAATAGACAAGTTGACTATAATTTGTTATCAGTTGGGGAAAATCAATAAACTAAGTCTGGTGGTTTCTTAGGCTCCACTTAGTAGCTTGTATTCAATTTTGTAAGTACTTCATGTGTAACTATTGAATATTGAACCTTATTCATGTGTGATTCTTCTTCTTCTTCTTTATCAACCGATAGACGTCCACTGCTGGACAAAGGTCTCTTGCATGGACTTCCACAGGCCTCGGTCTTTGCGCCGCCTGAATTCAGCGGATCCCTGCGACTCGCTTGATGTCATCGGTCCACCGGGGGGGGGGGGGGGGGGGGGGTGTCTCTGCCAACACTGCGCTTCCCGGTGCGGGGTCGCCACTCCAGCAACCCTTGTGCACCTTGTGGTGCACCTTGGGACACCAACGACCATCAGCTCTTCGAACTATGTGCCCCGCCCACTATGTTTCCACTTCAGTATCGCGACTCGCTGAGCTATGTCGGTGACTCTGGTTCTCCTACGGATCTCCTCATTTCTGATTCGATTCCGCAGGGACACTCCGAGCATAGCTCTCACCATCGCCCGCTCAGCGGTCCTGAGCCTACTTATGAGGCCCTTAGTTAGCGACCATGTGTATGTGTATTTCACTGACATTTAATTTAAGCAGAATCTGCTTTTCAAACTAAGGTTTGCCTACATGTAAAAAATACATTTGAATTGGAACTTAATCTATTTAAAATATCATTATTTGAGAAAAGCTCGACCGATTTGGCTGAGTTTTTTTTGGTGCGTTCGTAACTGCCAGGAATAGGTTTGTATGAAAAAAAAACTTTAGGGAATCCACCTTAAAAGTTGGTTTAGATGAAAATCTCAATTTCTTCATCACTATACTGTATACTGCGAATCCCGGTGCACGCGATCGACTCTATGTTTTGCATGGGTAGTTATAGTTGAGGACATGGAAAGTGTCAGAGACATATGTAAACTTTAATCCTGGTAAAACGGTTGAAGTCGCAGGAATAGAATAGCTATCATAAAAATAATTATATTTATTACCTTACTAGCTGATACCCGCGACTTCGTCCGCGTGGGTTAAGGTTTTTGATTCCCGTGGGAACTTTCAGCCAAATCCGTCCAATAGTTTTTGCGTGAAAGAGTAACAAACATACACACACACACACACAAACTTTCGCATTTATAATATTAGTAGGAAGTTTGATTATTTATTTATCATATTACATTTTAACTCGAGCATTTACGAAGTCCCACAAATGTCGGAGTTCAAACTTCGGTCTTACAATAATAATACGAAAGCTGGCTTTCGTATCGTGAGCGAACATGATATAAAATTTACTGTCATGTTTGTGTTGAAATGTTTGTTTAAAAGTATAAAAGTTTACAGAGTTGGGAAAATGTTATCTTCCTGCATTAAACTGCGAGTGAACAAACAAGATAATTACATTTTATGAGCTACAAGTTTACTTAATTATAAAACTCGATTTAAATGTACACATTTAAATAAAAACAACCTCAAACGATTTTTTTTATAAGCGATGTGATTAAGTCTTGTGCTCGGGTCGGGAGTTCTATCCCAGGATAGCATCTCTGAATTTCGGATTCGTGCATTTTAAGAAGTTAAAATATTTAAATTGCTTTAAGAAAAACATTGCCAGAAAACCTGCATGAGAGTTCCTCCACAATGTTATCCAAGATGTGCGAAGCCCACCATTGGCCAGCGTGATATGGCCTAACTGTGGTTGTGGAGTGTGGACCCTTCTCAATCGAGAAAAGATCTGTCCCCAGAAATCGATCAGCGATGGGTTGAGATAAATGAATAACAAGTGTAAATTAAAATTTTTATTTTTAAATGCAAGCTTTTAGTAGCTACATCATTAGACTCTGGATATCATCTAGGATCAGAGTACTTGTTATGACGAATAAAACGAGCCCAAACTCGATGGGGTTACCTTGTTTTATTACAGAGTTCCGATAGCCACCTTCCGTCTCCATCATCAGATGAGCTCCATGTCACAGTAATATTGCATTGTCATCCGATTTACACATAAATGCAAAATTTCAGCTCGATCAGAAACCGGGAAGTGGGTCTAATTCATCTTGCAAGATTATACCCAAATAAATAAATAAACTGCTAAATAAAAGCTTGTAAAATTGTACCTAATGTTAGTCTAGAACTCTAACAATCTGAACCGAATTTGTTCTTTGATATTAAATAAACATTACATAATTTTTGTATAGGTACACTCAGGTTGTTCCGTCCTCTATAAACTGAATATCTTCAGTGTTTTTTTCAACATGTCAACAAACTACAACAAATCACTCGCAATCAAAGCAAACGTTTTTTTTTTCTTGAAAAAAATATTAGCAATGACAACAATATTGCAACTGGTGGGAATTTGAACTGTTCACCTTTTTGTACCGTCCGCGTCTTAACCATTGCGCCTTTGAGGTTAGAATACTATGCTAAGTAGTATTTCTAATTCTAAATAGACTTAAACTGGTTTGAGTCATCATTAGAAATTTAACAGGACTCCATTAGTTTATTGAATAATTTTCCCTTTATTCGAAAAGCCATTAAGTCTAACAACAGTCTGAAAACTATGATACCAGATTTATATCTAAAGTGCTTTTAAAAGCAAACAGGAATACTAGTAACAGCGATACACCGACACAATTACTGTTGGAGATATTATATTATTTTGTAGTGTACTTTGGAACTAATATTGTGATAGGTTTATAGAAAACTATACAAGCTTGTTTGTCCGAGTTACACATTCATTATTCAGTTCTGTTATTTTATGTTAATTTATGTGATATAAAATGGATTTAGTGTAACTTTTCATGTTTACGTTCCACAACTATAAATTTTTCATTTAGAGTGGACGTAAAAGGGACGGAGAATTTTTTCAATTTGTAGACAGAATCCATACTAATTTACAAGCTTTTATTTAGCTTCACCTGTCCCCATGTTTGTCACATCACCGATGTTTGTCATCAAATCTTGCAAATTAAATTTGATCCACTTCCGGGTTACGATTGAGCTAAAATTTTGCATACATGTGTAAATCACTGACAATGCAATATTACGATAACATGGTGCTGATCTGATGATGGAGCTGGAAGGTGGCCATAGGAACTTCGCAATGAAACGACCAACCTCATCGAGTTTGGGCTCGTTTGAATCGTCTTGACGAGTAGTTTGTCTTTCAATGGTAATCATGGTCTGATGATGCAGCTGGAAGGTGGTCATAGGAACTCTGTAATGAAACGACGCAACCCCATCGAGTTTTGGCTCGTTTGATTCGTCTTGACGAGTACTTTGTTTTTAGATGGTTACCAGGGTCTGATCTGATCAGAGTCTGATGATGAAACCGGAAAGTGGTTTTGGTAACTCTGTAATAAAATGACGTAAGTAATACCATCGAGTTTAGACTCGTTTGATTAGTGTTTACAAGTAGTCTGGTCCTAGACGATATTCAGGGTCTCATGATGAAGCCGGAAGGTGGTTTTGGCAACTCTGTAATAAAACGGCGTAACCTCATCGAGTTTGGGCTCGTTTGATTCGTCTTGACAAGTAGTCTGGTTCTACATGATAGCCAGGGTCTGACGATGTAGCCAGCTACTAAAAGCAAGTTTTTTAAAAATAAAATTTTTAATTTACACTAGTTTACAGATTAACCCACAGTTAACGTAAACTTGAAAATTTACACTAGCACCTCTGTAATTAAACTATCTATACTAAATTGGATTGTACCCGGAATAAGAAAATAACCGGAAAAAAATGGATAGTAGTTAGGGAGCCTACACACTCGGCGGCCAGGTCACAGCGACAAGTGATTACTGGAATTTTCGCTTGGTAACGCAATCACTTAGGGACCCGCGACCAACGGCCACCATTGGCACACTTTTGAGATCAAAATCGGGATGTTAAGGCAGAATAGCTGATCTAATCTCACTCAATAATATAATTTACCATCGTAACTATAAAAAAATAAGATTCCTATCCTTAAAATATCTTAAATTTTTAATTTTTAGAGCTGCAAACCCTACTTATATCCTAAATTATAGAGCCACAAATCAAGAACAAGAAATTTAATTTAAAGTTTCATTTAATTTAAAGATAGTTTTAAAGCACAGTAAGTTGCAATAATAATGTAGTGAAACTCTGAACAATAACAATATCGTACTCACTGAAGTTAGTTTTGAACAACTATCGAGATCGTTAGCAACAAACGATCAACTTGGGTAAAACCCCAAGTTAGGATGAAAACTATTAATAGAAGGAAAATAGTAAATCTTTTGTCAAAACGAGGTAAGGAACAAGCCGAACTAGTTGCTACCCGTAAGTTCGTCTTCATCGATTTTTCTGGGGTAAGAAAGATATTTAAAAGATCTCCCGTCTGTCTCCGGAAAGGAATGAATACAATGGAAAAGTTTTTTAACCGACTTCAAAAAAACCTCCGGTTCTCAATTCGTCGGAATCTTTTTTTTTTGTTTAATGTATGTTCACCGATTATTCGAAGACGCCTGAACCGATTTAGAAGATCCTATTTTTGTTTGAAAGGTTTATACTTTCCAGATGGTCCCTTTTAAATTTTATCGAAATCGGTTGAGCGGTTTTTAAAAAATCAACAATAAATTATATACTTTGTAGTGGCGGTGTTTGGAGTCTGTTTTTTAAAAAGAATTTTTATATTAAATTATTATTCAAATAAACTTTTACAAAATGCTGTCGAATCTACCACGGCTTTATAATGCCGTTCCAAACGAGAAGAACCAGCAAAAAACTCAACGGTTGCTCTTTGAAAAAATAAATTAATAAAAATATCAATGAAATAGTCCCATTTTGGTGTCAATCTCCGTTCAGTATTTTAAGGTTTTAGCTGTAAAAATGTAACAATCAGACTGAAAGAGATCATCATCATCAGCCTAAATAGTTCACAGATGGTCATAGACTTTTTGATGTACACCTGCAGTAGACCTGAAGACCATTGCTACGATTGTAATCACCTCAGATATTGGCTGGCTTATGGCTATTGATGAATACGATCTGTTACAACCCTACAAGCTATTGATATTGCAGTATCCGAATTTGACCAATAAGATTCATCGATCAGCAATATGGGCCTATAAAACCTCTAGATTTTACCAAATTCGCTCAGTTCTTGTTCTTCAGTTAAATTGCTGCCCAGCCAAGGAACCGGTGTAGGTCTACGCGGCTGGCTTTCAGCAAGGAGACTAAGGGCCTGTTTCACCACTTGCTGATAAAGGTCTGATAGCCTATCTACAACTTATCTGACGGATAGCGTTTAAATTTCTATTTCATATTTCTGTGTCAATCTGGCAGTTAAACTCAAAAAGATCTCACACAGATTTATCCAGCAGATATCTGTTAGATATATTTCAGGCACTTTATCAGCAAGTGGTGAAATAGGCCATAAGAATAACCACTCCGGCTCGAATCTACCCTTCACTAGGGTTTCGCGTAGTATAATCCAAGTCCATAATATCGTGTATCGCGTGTGTGTAAATAATTACTTTAATTTAATAATTTTAAAGAAAATAAAAGTGGTTAAAAGCAGTTCTGTGTTTTTTTTTACAATCAAAGAACTCTTAAAACTAACAGATCGTTATTCTGCAGCAATCATTTCTAAACAATCCTACAAATGTTCCCAGTAGATGGCTGATGATTGATAGATTGAGATAAATAAATGAATGAAAAATTCGAATCTGATATGCGATTTTCTAAAGTTATTCCATCGATCTTAATCGTATTCAAACAAAAAAAATGCGTGAGTGTCGTGGAACACTGGGTTGGAACGAAGTTCCTTTTAATAATAAATTAATAGTAAAAATAAAAAAATTAGGGAAAAATTCCACATACTAGAAATTATTTAAAATAAAATTGAAAATAGAAAATTCAGTCTGTCGACCTGGGATTCAAACCATCGACCTTTATACGACTGTAGCAACAAAAAGGCTGCGGTGTATTGTATTGTAGTGTGAAAATATTGAACACAATGCCAAATTCACATTCAAAAAGTGTCGGTTCAATTTAGTCTTAATTTTTTCCGTCTAGCCCCCTTTCGCATCGCGCGATAAGGAACTACGTTCCAATAAACCATAATAGCATTGAATTAGAGCTCAATTTCGTGTATGCATTCTTGTATGTTTATGCATGTACGATACGCTCCACAACGTTCCATGTTAAAATCGGTTGTACTGAAATAGTGACATTAAATCAATACAATCAAGGATTATTTTACTTTAACGCTAATGTCATCGAATACGAATACGATCAATAGAATAACTTTTACACAATTGGTACCCTGATTCGGTATAACGATGAAAGGTACTTCAAACGGACTGCGTGCTTCGTCGCCTTCTAAGCATGGAATGCACTCAAACTTCGCCGTCACCTGTTTAACATGCTTGTATCGAGTACTGGCTGTAACTATAACGCAGTTAGACAACTTTCAACAGTTAACAGCGGTCCGGCGACGCTTTCAGTGCTTACTCGAGAATTTCAATCGAGTTACCCACTATGATGCAGGGAGTGAGGCTGGCACATTTCATCATGTTACACAACATTTCAATGGATAGATGGCTAAATATATTTATTAGGGCGAGCGAAGCGAGCCAAAACACTATGTGGCGTAAAGGTGGCGTACAACCTCTTTCAATAATAAGGTTTGAAGTTTGAACTAGCCAGCTATCTGTCAGCGAGGACGTTTTGATTATGGAACATGTGAAAAACAATAAAAGCTGCGCGAGCTGATGCGCGCATTCATTATTATCGTCCAGGACGGCCAGATTCTAAATTTGTTGTATATATATTTTCATCAGTGTGTTTATTTAATATGTCTGTCATTCCATTACTTCATCAAGATTCCTGTGATTATTCCTGTGTAATTGTTAAGAATGTGAATAAAAGATTTAAGAGAATTCAGCGTTTTATTGGAAACCACTAGATAGATCATGAGAAGTTTCTATGACTATTCCACAACCTGAGCATTTTTGTGTTACACTTTACTGAACAACTATCATGCCTATAGATTTGTGCTTTAACATAGTAATTTAACTTCATATGCAGATGTGTTATCTGTCAAAAAAATACAATTTTATAACCATTAAAAAAATTAACATTAACAATTTTGTATTCATTGGATAGACCATATGAACCTTACCTTCGTTACTCTGTGCTACTACTAACGTCATCTGTTAGAAAACCAAAGAGTTATCATCGCTGCAACAGAACTATCCTATTAATATTATAAATGCGAAAGTTTGTGAGGATGGATGTTTGGATGGATGGATGTTTGTTACTCTTTAACGCGACAACGAATGAACCGATTTTGCTGAAATTTGGCACAGACATAGATTTAGTCTGGAGTAGCACATAGGCTACTTTTTATCCCGGAAAAGCAAACAGTTCCTGCGGGATAGCATCACTATTTTTTACGCATTTGTCCTTCAAAATTCGCTCAGTGGAGTTTTATATTAACGTGTTTTTTTGTATAGGTAAAGTTAAGGGCCTGAAAAGTGACAAAGGCTACTTTTTATCCCGGGAAAACAAACAGTTCCTGCAGGATATTAGTATTCTACTTTTCACATATTTGTTCTTCAATTATGCGCCAACGGAGTTACAGATTGACGTGGTTTATTGGATAGGCATAGTTGAGGACTTGAATAGCGACAAACGCTACTTTTAAAACCGGGAAAACAAACAGTTCCCGCGGGATATTAGTATGCTACTTTTCACATATTAATCCTTCAATTTGCGCCAACAGAGTTACAGATTGACGTGGTTTTTTGAATAGGCATAGTTGAGGACCTGCAAAGTGAAAAGGCTACTTTTTAATCCGGGAAAACAAACAGTTCCCGCAGGTTATTCGTTTGTTACTTTTCACATATTTATCCTTCAATTATGCGCCAACGGAGTTACAGATTGACGTGGTTTTTTGAATAGGCATAGTTGAGGACCTGAAAAGTGAAAAGGCTACTTTTTATTCCGGGGAAAGGAACGGTTCCTGCGGGATATTAGTATACTACTTTTCACATATTAATCCTTCAATTATGCGCCAAAAAAGTTACAGATTGACGTGTTTTTTTTATAGTTATAGTTGAGGACCTGAAAAGTCAAAAGGCTACTTTTTATCCCGGGAAAACAAACAGTTCCCGCAGGATATTCGTTTGTTACTTTTCACATATTTTTCCCTCAATTATGCGCCAACGGAGTTATAGATTGAAGTGGTTTTTTAGCACAGGTAAAGTAAAGGGCCTGAAAAGTGACAAAGGCTACTTTTTATCCCGAGAAAACAAACGGTTCCTGCGGGATATTAGTATGCTACTTTTCACATAATTATTTATCCTTCAATTATGTGCCAAGGGAGTTACAGATTGACGTGGTTTTATGGATAGGCATAGTTGATGACTTAAAAAGTGACAAATGTTCCTTTTATCCCGGGAAAACAAACAGTTCCCGCGGGATATATGTATTCTACTTTTCACATATTTATCCTTCAATTATGCGCCAACGAAGTCACAGATTAACATGGTTTTTTTGATAGGCATAGTTGAGGACCTGAAAAGTGAAAAGGCACCTTTTTATCCCGGGAAAAGAAACAGTTCCCGCGGGATACCCGCTCCCTACTATTCACATATTTATCCTTAAATTATGCGGTAATATGCATGCATGCATACATGTATGTATGTATGTATGTATGTATGTGTGTATGTATGTATGCATGAATGTATGCAAGTATGCATGTATGCATGCATGTATGTATGTATGTTTGTATCCTCCCCCTACTAACAATAACTACATTAACTATATTCGATCCTACTTATCCCACTAATATTATTAATGTTGTTAAGTTAGTGTTAAGTTTGTGAGGATGGATGTATATTGTATACGGATGTATGTTTGTGTAGATGTAGTATAGGGATGTATGGATGGATGTATGTTCTCTGAGATAGGGGTTGAACTATTTTGACTGTTTTACTCCATAACTTCGTTGAATTTAAACTAATTTTTATTATTATTTTAACCGACTGCAAAAAAGGAGGAGGATCTCAATTTAACGGAATATTTTTTAGGGTTCCGTAGTAAACAAGGAACCCTTATAGTTTCGCCATGTCCGTCCGTCTGTCAGTCTGTTCGTCCGCGGTTTAGCTCGGAGACTATTGGTACTAGAAATCTGTAATTTAACAAGGATATAAATATCAATCACGCCGACAAAGTGGTGAAATAAAATTGTGAAAAATAATTTTTTTTAGGGTACCTCCCCTACATGTAAAGTAGGGATGAATATTTTTTTCTCGACTATCCCATAGTGTGGGGTGTCGTTGAATAGGTCTTTCTAAAATATTGTGGGTGTGGGAACACCATTTTTCAATTCAGGGATCCCTTTGTGAAATATGATATTTTAAAGTGCTAAATTTTATTAGAGTCAAGTGTCCCCCCCCTCTGCCAGCTAAATGGTTGTATATAGAATTCAAGAAAAAATTCACAGCAGTAGTATATATAACAAATTTTAAAGGAAAACTATCACGGCTAAGTAGGGTTCATTAGTTAAGGAGTTATATCTGTTTTTTCTAAGTTAGGCATTACACGTAGTGTAAGTTGCATATTTTGTAGTATATTATAGTATTTAAACCATGGAACTCAAAATGTATTCAATATTCATAAATAAAGTAAAAGCACTATCCTAGGTCAGCAATAATATTTGAGACTTTCAACTACTGAACCCTACACTGCGCGTAGCCCGACACGTACTTGGCCGGTTTTTATTATGTATGTTTACCGATTACTCGACGACACCTGAACCGATTTGGAAAATTCTTTTTTGTTTCAAAGGGTCCCAGGTGGTCCCATTTAAATTTTATCGAAAAATCAACAATAAATTATATTACTTTGTAGTGGCGCGGGCGTTTAAATGTATGTTCCCGGGACAAAAAGTAGCCTGTGTTATTTTCCAGGTCCTCAACATTACCTGTGTAAAAAACCACGTCAACTATATGCACTTGCACTTTATATGTGAAATATTATAAATGCGAAAGTGTGATGGTTTCTCCTTCAATCACGCCCGAACAGAGCTACGGATCGACGTGATTTTTTTGCAAGGATACCTATAGTTGACCTGGAGAGTGACAGGCTACTTTTTATCCCGCAAGATCAAAGAGATCCCGAGGCATTTTAAAAACTAAATTCACGCAGACGAAGTCGCGGGCATCAGCTAGTCCTCAATATTCAAATACATCGTAGTTAATCTAATTAATACTAGATGACACCACTAGAATCAGGTTGTAAAATAACGGCGGAGTTTTGACGGAAAGCGACAATGGTGGTTCCACCATCGTCGCTTTCGCGTTATTAACTGTTAACTTGTACAGTGAGTGTGGCGCCATAATCCCGAATGGGAAAAGATTAAAAAAAAATAGAAAAACAAAGCTCAGCATTTTGCTAGTTTAATATTGTGCCAGTTACTAATTGTTATTATCATTAACGAGATGTTGCCCGCGACTTCGTCCGCGTGGAATAAGTTTTTAAAATCACAAGGCACTCTTTGATTTTCCGGGATAAAAATGTAGTAGTCTACGTCACTCTCCAGGCCCTCTACTAAACCTATGCAAAGAACGTAGTAGATCTATTGTAGCGTTATTCAAGGACAAACCAACCATCAAATACACTTTCGCATTTATAATATTAGTCCGATACTAATTACCTATATTTATTAAAATCATAAAATATCATTAAGAAGCTGTTTTGTGGCAAATAGGTAAGATGGTTATTGATTTTTAAGCGATTTCATCATAAAAATGTTAAATTTTCATAACTTCAGAAACTCAAGTAATCCTATGAGTTAAAGACAACATAAAAATTATATAAACTCAAACCATTCGGGTCCAATATAATCTCCAGCTTCAAAGTATAATATTTACACCAAAATGTAATCAAATAAAAACGTCGGAAAACAGAAGTAAATTCCGTTTATTTATTTTGAGATATAATTGAATGTTTACTTTTTAATTATTACTTCAAACTATATTTAAACGGTCTACCTGTGAATCAGAAACGTTTCCTAGAAATGTTTTCCATTAAAGTTAAAGTGTAAATAAAAGTGAGAAAAATCTCAGGCTCTATTTCATCCTGTACATTAAAATTCCTAATTAAAACGATGAGAGTCTATCCCAGTCGTTATTATTCCGAGTAATAACATTAATTGACTGATTTTGTTAATTCCGTTTCTACAAAACCTTGAGAAAGGTATATTGGCTCTCAAGATAAAAGACTCGTTTTAAGTCAATTAATGGATGAATTCCTATCAAACGGCGTGAATAAATTCTTCTTCTTCTTCTCTTCTATATCAACCGATAGACGCCCACTGCTGGACAAAGGTCTCTTGCATGGACTTCCACAGGCCTCGGTCTTGCGCCGCCTGAATCCAGCGGCTCCCTGCGACTCATTTGATGTCGTCGGTCCACCTGGTGGGGGGTCTGCCAACACTGCGCTTCCCGGTGCGGGGTCGCCACTCCAGCACCTTGGGACCCCAACGACCATCAGCTCTTCGAACTATGTGCCCCGCCCATTTCCACTTCAGTATCGCAACTCGCTTAGGTATGTCGGTGACTCTGGTTCTCCTCCGGATCTCCTCATTTCTGATTCGATCCCGCAGGGACACTCCGAGCATAGCTCTCTCCATCGCCCGCTGAGCGGTCCTGAGCCTACTTATGAGGCCCTTAGTTAGCGACCATGTCTCGGATCCGTAAGTCATCACTGGCAACACTTATCTTAGAATAAATTGTTTGACAATTATTATATTATTCTATAGCTAAGAATAGGCATCTTCTAGGCAAGCGCGCTCCATCTTAGGCTGCATCTTCACTTACCATCAGGTGAGATTGCAGTCAAGCGCTGGTCTATATATTAAAAAAAATACATCTTTAAAGTGCTTTAAATTGGGGCTTCCCAGTAAAATATCTTAGAGTGAGTCATTAAGATAAGTTTATATTATTTTTTTAACCTGTTATATTCATCATCATCATTAGCAACCCATCAAAGGCCCACTACTGAGCGCAGGTCTCCTCTCAGAGAAAGGTTATAGGCCATAGTCCACCACACTAGACCAATGCGAAATGGCGGACTTCACAAACCTCCAAGAACATTATAGAGAACTCTCAGATATGCAGGTTTCCTCACGATGTTTTCCTTCACCGGTGAAGCAAGCGATATTAAATCTCCGATCTGTTGATTAAATCTGACTCCGAAAAGTCAGAGGTGCGTATCCGGGATCGAACCTGCAACCACCCGAATAGAAGACCACAGTCCTAACCACAAGGCTATCACTTACTAATAAATTACCTGTTATATAATTTTCAGAAAAGGCAGCTACCATAGGTACATTGCCGTGAAAACCCATCCTACGTTAGGAGACGCTACTAGGTATAACAACACATAAAGCACATTTTTCTGGCACCAAAACAAAATTAGGCGTGGCACTTCAGTGTCCGTGGGTGGATGCAAATGTTAGATGCAACGCGAGCACATTGGGCATATGTGTGCACACTGCACTACCTAATTTAAATTCAGTCCACACGGTGGATGGTTTTATCGCAGCAGAGTTTGGCCACGTCCGAACGAAGTTGGTGTGAAAAAGGTTTTCTGCATACACGTTAGATACGTACAGAAGTAGAAAAACGTGTCAGTATTGTTATCGCTTTGCGTGCAGTTCTTCCGTTGTCTGTCAGTGCAACAAAAATAATAAAATTGGAAACGTGTATCACACTAGCAATAGAACTCTGCTGTGATTCGAATCCCTACGGATTCCTTATTATTCCCTACTGTAAAATTATAAACGCGAAAGTGTGATTGTTTGCTGGTTTATATTTCAAACGCGCAACAATGGAACAATAGATAGGCGTGATTTTTTGCGTAGGGTTGAGGACATGGCGAATGACATTTTTTTATTTTTTATATACATCATTCTTTTAGATAATTTAACAATTATAGATAGATAATCCTTAATATTATAAATGTTTGTTTGTTGGTTTGTCCTTCAACGTAATTTTTTGCATGGGTATAGTTTTGGACCTGGAGAGGCCTATGCCTCTGTTTATCCTGGAAAATTAAATAGTTCCTACGGGATTTTAAAAACTAAATCCACGCGGACGAAGTCGCGGGCATCAACTATTAAATTAATAATAATGCAGTTTACAGGAGAAGCAAATGATCATAGGCCTGACTGGCAACTAACTGCGTATATTCTGGGTCCTAGTTAAATTTACCTTAGCTAGAATATGAATATTTATAACTCTCGATTTTATAACTAACAGAACTGATTTTTTATTTCACACAGATTTCGGGGAAAAACAATTAAAGTAAAATTAAGATAGAATAGAATCATCAAAATCGGACCACTCTGTAAAAATTTATGCGTATAGTCATACATAAAAAAACATCCTCGACAACTTGAGAACCTATGTTTAAAGAAGTATTTCGTATAAACCGAGAGTAACCATAGCGGTTCTTTTGTTGTGTTGCCTAATTTTCAGCCTTGTTAGCGAGCCTTAGAAACTTTCAGCTTTATTAAGCACCTTTAGAAAAGTTTCTGCTGACTCTCGTAATATTATCTATGGGTCGCCTGCCAATATGGGAAGGGAGTAGGTAGGTAGGGAGGTAGGTAGGTAGGGAGGTAGGTAGGAGCAAAGACAGTACATGATAATTCCTTGGATAAATCATATAGGTAATTCATATTTCTTTCAATGTCAAAAATGATTATATTCATTTGGATTCAGCCACGGATTGATGGAATTTCAGCTCAATGAATCTAAGCTTAACATTATTGGTATTGATTTAATTAATAATAATTATAATTTAAACAAACACACTGACAACTACTTTTTACAAAAACGATCACAATGTAACCATTGTGAACATTGTGAACCATAAACAGAACAACGGATCATTGATAACATCAATGATCCGTTGTTCTGTTGCTGTGTGATTGAAGGACAAACCAACAAAATACACTTTCGCATCACATTTAATTATACTTTAAATAAACTATCAAAATTGTTGATATGCCGATGGCAGCCAGCTATAGCTACTAAGCAGAGCAATGTGAACCAGGTATCAAAAGACTTCGAGCTAAGCTAAGCTAAGTTGCCTTAGTTCTCGATGTGGCATGGGTCTAATCCATGCGACGAAATTAGAGGCATTAGCTAGCTAACTAAGAATATCTATTCTGTACAAGTGAAGTGGAATGAACGTAATACTTTTCCTCAAACCCTCCAAACCCGTAATTATGTTACGTAACCGAATCTGGAGCCGAATTTACTTGTAATCATTCTTCATTTCGGGGTTTCGGTACATGTTACAGCTTTGGCACGTGTCATGGAGCCATGTGGCTGCATACATCATCCGCGACATGCGTACAACATGACAGTGATGTATTTTACTATAATAGCTTTTGTTGGCGCACGCAAACCCACCAATTAAGCTGTTAAGCTGATAGGAGGACGAATTTTTTATCAAACTGTAACGGAATAATTGAGAGGCGTATGGATCAAAGGTATGGATCAAAAATGTTTTATTACAATAATAATGGGGTTTTAACACACATTGATTTTTGAAATCCTGTATTCTATCCTTCTGTTATAAGAAATAGACAATTAAAAAACAAGAATTAACGAGAAAGTTAACAACCTATAACATGCAAAGGCGCCTTTTGTCTGAAAAGTAATATTAAAATATGATAATATTTGTAGTATTATGACTAGATCTCAAATTGATGAGGTAGGTAGGTATATTACTACGTTTTCCATGGTATTATCGAGAGATGATAGTACCATACATATTTATTTCGATACGCACTTTAACACTAATCTATTTCAGTACTTATAATAAAATATACGAACGCATATCTATCTGTACCTTATCATAGCTCAAGTAATCTTAAGAAAAGACAAAAATAGCTTGGAAACAGACTGAATATTATTTTCTGTCCTGAAAAGTTAGATAAAGATAATAATAATATAAAGATAGATATTTGGGATAGAAAACATTCTGTCTGTTAGGTAAACTAAATAGAAGAGTTCCCAAGAGATTCTAAATCATAAATCCACGCGGTAGGTAGCACTTTCGGGTAAAAGCTGAGATTAGAACTGCTGCGTAAATGTATGTAAGAAACGGGAATTAACAACCTGAGCTTGTAGGTATGTGACAGTGATTAGATTAGGTACCTCTATCTTAGAAAGTAGCTTCATTCAGAAACAAGCCAAAGTGGAACCTCATGGCGTCTATAAGTTGTAATCTAGTAGCTATAATATAGACAAACAAAGAAAATACAATAAGTACAGCACCCGCTTTATGCGTCGGAAGTGAAGCCGATTCATCGACATACGTTAAACGCTTACAAAGGATTTTCAAAGGATTTATCTAGCTCAAAGCCCAGCTTACTGGCTTCCGGAGCTAGTGATGGGATTGCCGTTATCGACAAACTGTAGCCAGCAATTGTGCTGATGCGTGTATACGGCGCAGTTGGAACTTAGTGACTAATCCATAACACCCAACGAGAAAACTTACCGCCATCTGCAGATGAGATAACCACAATTCTATGGTGCGTTGAACTGGCTCGGTTCAGCAAGATTGCCGAGAGTTTTTCGCGTTAACATGCTCAAGAATCTCTAGGTTTTGGAAGTGATTATATCAATAGTATCAAGATTCTCCAAATAATGTTCGAGCACTTGGAAGGTTCCATACATCTGCAGTCGTGGTTGACGCAGCTTTGCTATGCGAATCGGATTTTTTAAAAAAAGAAAAGAATATCAATTATCAGCCAAATTGAAGTTGACTCATATCATATATCGAATTAAAGATATATTTTTAATTTATTATCATCGTCATCATCATCAGCAACCCATCAACGGCTCACTACTTACTGAGTGCGTATAGGACATAGTCCACCACGATGGTCCAATGCAAATTTACAGATTTACTACACCTTCGAAAACATTTTGGAAAACTCTCAGGCGTGCAGGTTTCCCCGCAATGTTTTTCTTCACCATTGAAGCATTTATCATCATTAGCAACCCATCAATGGCTCACTACTGAGCACAGAGGAGGCTTATAGGCCTTAGTCCAGCACGCTGGCCTAATGCGAATTGGCAGACTCGACACACCTTTGAGAACATCATGTAGAGCACACAAGGTATGCAGATTTCCTCACAATGTTTTCCTTCACCGTTAAACATGTGATATTTTTTTTAAACGCACATAACTCCAAAAATTCAGAGTTGCGTGCCCAGAAACGAACCCTCAACCCTCCGAAAAGAAGTTCACAGACCTCACTAGGCTGTCACTACCTAAGACCAAGCGATAATATATTTAAAAAACTGGTCTACGCAATGTAATTATAAACCAGGATCCCCGCAGAGTCTCGTAAACGCGCTAGTATTTTACGTTATTTTTCAAACTTGGGTCTCACCTTAATTCTACATAATTAATCATTCCGTATTTCGACGGTGTTCCATTTAAGCCGTAGTTTTTCAAAATGAAATATGAAGTGAGGTGCTAGACGTTGTTTGTTCTAGTAAAACAGAATTTGTGAGGTTTTTAAAGATAAAACGAAATTTTAATGCTACTTGGCATAATTAGAGGAAACTGATTTTTTCTTGTACCTGTTAATAGGTACAAATTCCGCCAGTTTTCAGTATTAGAAAAGGAAGGCTATTATTTTGATTTTAATACCTATGTTAACGTTAACGGTAGGTAAAGATATGAAACATCTTTTCGGAAAAAGATACGATATTTTGTTGTATCTATACCTAATTGACAGAACTAATGCTTCATGATCCGTAAACACTGAAAGCCCCGTCATGTGGAATATAATTTTTTTTATGCGAAATGATAGTTAATCTAGCGGCACGCTATGATGGCCGGTTTGACGTTTGTCCGCTCATGAAGTTCCGTATTAATTGATAACGACTTTGAAGGAAATAATTGTATTACTTTATTGACGATAGTGATGTGCAGAGATTCATAAATTTTATCGAATGTAGTTTTAGGTTTAGGACTCAAAATTTATTTATTAAATTGATTTCTAAAATGTATACAAGTGTAGAAAAATCAGTTTGCACCATTTAAGGGGTGAATGTACTTGTGAATATGAACAATTTTCACTATGTGGACAAACCTCTGAAATCGCAAAAAAATATCAGCTGTTTCATACAAAAGGTAAAATTTTTATTTTTATATGATATATACCACAACTCGGCATTTGGTTTTCTAAATTGAAAATTTTTAAAAACCTTTTTTGGTATCTTTTGTATTCATATGTTTCTTGTGTGCATATAAAGTATGTATATTCATTTTCAATCAAATATTCAGTTCGTTCAAATAAATTAAATAAACATATACATTTTTGTTTTATTAAACCTATTTAATCAGGTACAAAAACAAAACTTAATTGTTTTTTGTTCGAGAATAAATTGACATTCCACATCACTATTGTAATGTGTCAAACCGGCCATCATAGCGTGCCGCTAGTTTAAAAATAAAATAAGTTTCGTAGGTATAAAATAAGTATATAATGTTTTGTTTCTCAAAGAGTTCCATCAAATCATCTACAAAATATATTTCCATCAAATACACCGCAAATAATCAATATCCTCGATGACGGTAAAAAAATTGAATTAAAATTATTTTAAACATTTATTTTGGCTTTTCAAATTAACGCTAACGACGCGACGTATGCTTATTTTATCCATATGATTTTTAGCTATCAATTCAATAAAAATCGGCCAAGTGCGAGTCGGGCCTCGCTCTTTTAGGGTTCTGTTAAAATAAAATTAAATAAAAATATTTCCATGTACCCATGGAAATATTTTTTTTTTTAATTTAATTTAATTTTTATTATTTGTTGTTATAGCGGCAATAGAAATACATAATATTATGTGAAAATTTCATCTGTCTATCTATTACGGTTTACGAGATACAGCCCGCTGACAGACGGACGGACGGACGGACAGCGTAGGCTTAGTAATAGGGTCCCGTTGGTCTCGTCACATGTTTAAATGTAATTTGTCTAATTTTGTCTTTTTTTTCCAATTTATCCGATATTTGTGTATTAATTTAAAGATTAAAATATTTTCATGTTTTAATAATATGACCAAACATGTTTTGCGCAAATAATTTGAATTTGGAAAAAATTTGATTACGTTACGTTTACAGGGCTTTCAATGTCACCGGCTCCCCGCTATATAACTTGAAAATTAAATTTTGAACTGTCAATTTAATTTAGAAATTGTATACAACAGCAACCATATTATACGAACAACTAAACTATCTAACTTTAAAACCATATTAACAATAATAATTGTTATAATAATTTAGTTTTCACTATCGTAGTTAGTTTTCACACTCTATTATTTTGTTACTCAAGAGTACCTCTGTGTAATTTGTATTGTGATAGTGACTTGTCGACAAGCTGAAGCTCTGAATTATCCACAACATATTAGTGAACCTCAACAACTTAGCCGGAAGATAACCTTTAGGCTATAAAGCTTGATTTACTAACTGCTACATAACTTAAGATAGATGTAATACTCTAAGCAAAGAGTAGAACCTATGCTTTAAAGGCATTATGTATATCATTGGATTATTATTTGCCTGCTTAAATGTAAAACAAGTTACAAAATTTATCAGAAAAATAATATATTCTCATAAGTGCAACGAATATGATATTGTATGGGTAAACTAGGTAATATCTCAACGGACTGAAAACCGAAGGTGTCGGTCCGAACCCTATTATAACACAAGATCTATGCTTCGTTAGAGGGGCAAGAGGCCATGGTTATGGCATAGCTATACATATTATTCTTTAAAAAAAGAAAAAAAGAGTTGCGACTTAATAGCTTTTACTTCCAGCAGCAAATACTGTATACTGTATAAGCAGTGATAGCCTAGTGGTTAGGAATGTGGTCTCCTATAATTTGGGGGTTGCAGGTTTGATCCCGGGTACCTTTGAGTTTTCAGAGTCATGTGCTTTTAAGCAATTAAATACCACTTGCTTCAACGGTGAAGGAAAACATCGTGAGGAAACCTGCACATCTGAGAGTTCTCTTTAATGTTCTCGAAGGTGAGTGAAGTCCACCAATTCGCATTGGGCCAGCGTGGTGGAATGGCTTGTAATGCTTCTCTGAGAGGAGACCTGCGCTCAGTAATGAGCCGTTAATGGATTGCTGATGATGATGATGAGTAAGTACTGTATTGTAAGGCACTAGTAAACCTTATTCCTATATTAATTCTGTTCTATGTTAGCCATATAGTTGTTACGAATATAATATGAGAATGTGTGTTTCTTTTTAAGTTTCTCCTAAAAAGTACTTAAGAGCCCTCCGCACCAGTAAAACTAATCAAAAATATATTTTTTGCATGGGTTTTAATGAAAGAGCAAGAAATTGATATACCTATACGCTACTTTTCATACCGAAAAAGAAAAGGTCTATAATAATCTTTAAAAAGAATCGTGTACATGTACAAAATCGTGTGCAATAAATAGCAAGTAAAATATAAAATCTTCGACTGCAACGCATAATCCTCACATAGTATATTGACGTAGACCATATCGACTACGACAGTTACAGAATACCGAAAGTACCTCATAAAAATGTCTTTATTCAAAAATGTTAAGACGCAGATGCGATCTTATAGCATCGTCTGAAGCAAATTGGTATAATAACTACATTCAAATTTGATCTCTATAACGTACCACATAAAGTCTTTATGTATTATGGTCTTTAGGAGCATTGTAAATCTCGCGGTAGGAGGCCGACTGAGCCGATGACAGTTATATTGGTTCGGTTTAACTTATTTACGCTCTGTATTTCAGTTCAAGTTTTGCTAAGTATCTGAAATTGAAAATCGCTTACACTACGACAAAACTAGAAGTTGCTTTGGCGAAACTCGCAAAATCTATCACTTCTGAACTGAGACTGCATGTTACTTGTACACAAGCTGATGCCCGCGACTTTATCCGCGTGGATTTATTTTTTAAATTCCCGCGGAAACTCTGATTTTCCGGGATAAAGAGCCTTTGTCACGCTTCCACTCAGTGACAAAGGCTAAAGGCAAACCACGATTTTTTTGCATGGGTATACTTGAGTATACCCATGCAAAAAATCAAGTCAATCCCTTAATCTGTTGCGGTGGGATTGAAGGACAAACCAACCTCACCCCTTCCAAGTTAGACCACTCTATGTAATCTAAGAATACATTGTCACTTACCATCAGGTGAGTTCGCATCAAAGGCATCTTCTATCTTATCATCAATAACAGTCATACAGTATAATCATGAAAATTATTTCTACAAAAATTCTATACCTAAGTACTTACTTGTTCAGAAGGTATTCTTAAAATAATGATAGACTCTTTGACTCTGACAATGATAAATTAGATTATTATCCAAGTTTTATAGCTTATCCAATCGACTGACAAGCAACTCAAGATATTTCAAAACCTTTCAGTCCAAATTATATTCTGATGAAGTTGTTAACTAATGTAACAAAAAAATATGGTAAAAATGTTGATCTGAAAACTATTAATTTTAGTCTGAGTAACTACATAATTGTTATTATTTTCATAGAAAAATTTCGGCCGATAAAATGGTGGAATAATGAAGCTTAATTTTTTGTAAACAAAATATTTTTGCTATGGATTTTATACATGATTTCAATATGAATAATTTTAGAAGATCGACATGCCTAGAATGGATAAAATAAACCACATTTTGTAGAAACTATAAAACTAATAAAATAGATTTTTATTTAAAACGGAGAAACTTATTTTGTAATGGTGGAATCGGGATTTGAAGAAACGGAATTTTGGAAAGGATCAGAAAAACTTGACTATGGCTCAAACGCTCGACGCGTGGAGCCACTAAACAAACGAAGAAGAAGATCTCCTTCGTATACATTTCAGGAGTTTACTGTCAAAATCAGCTAAACGATCCGTTAAGGAAACGATCACTTAACGTATAAATGGAAGCTTTTAAATGGTAATTAGTTAATAACTCTATAATTTATGATGTAATGAATGTCTCTGAGTGCATCAGTAACTCCGTTATTGGTCCGGTACTACTCTAACCTCGCGTTTGTGAAGACACAAAACATATCATCGTTACCATCGTCTCAACCTCCCCTAGAATGAAAAAGGCCAGATTTAGGACATAGTACACGACGCTGGCGCAGTAAGTGCGGATTGGCAGACTTCACCTTTGAAACGGTTCGATCTCGGGAACGCGCCTCAGACTTTTTAGTTTTATGTGTGTTTAAGCAATTAAATATCACATTCTTCAACGGCGAAGGAAAATATCGTGAGGTAATCTGCACGCCTGATAATTCTCCATAATGTTCTCAAAGGTGTATGAAGTCTACCAATTCATATTGGGCCACCATGTTGGTCTATAAAATTTCTCTGAGAGGAGACCAGGGCTCAGTAGTGAGACGTTAGTGAGAGTGACGCTCATGACGATGATGATGACTCACCTTTGAAAGAACTCTCAGGCATACAGGTTTTCTTAGAATTATTTCCTGCACCATTTGATATTAGGTATATTTCTTAAACGCACATAACTCTGAAAAGCCAGCCAGCCAGACGAAAAGCCAGGACCCCCTACCAACGATGATAACGTTTCGAAAAAAATACATATTCGTCAAGTAGAACGCGCGTAATATATTTAAAAGAAATCTTAAATCCATCCATGAGGTTACGACGCCCGACCTTTCTACATCCGAGGATCTCCATAATAAATATTTATGGAGCAAGTTATTTAATTTGACAAGGACACGGTCCCGTATACAAACATACTTAAAAGTCGACCACATATTTCCATTATTCAGCATTTGAAAGTTTGCTCTGGGGTTCCGATCACTTTTCTATTACACTAGCTTTTCTACGCGTCTCCGCTACTTATTCGTAGTTGTGATGAATATTCAGTAAAAACCTACAAAGGGTTGCTTAGTTTGTGGGATGGATTTTGGCGATTTCACTGGTGCTATGCTACTGCTATTCATCTTATTAGTGGGAGATATGGACAGCAGCATGACTTACACGTACGTATACGAGTAGCGATTCTAATACAGATTAGGCTATACAATACAAGTAATTATTGTTTATTTTTGAAATAATTGCTAATTTACTGTAGGCTATTATTGCTTCATTACTTATTGAAGCAATAATAGCCTAGTGGTTAGTACTGCGGTGTCCTATTCGGGGGGTCGCAGGTTCGATCCCAGGCGCACCTCTGACTTTTCTGATGTGCGTTTAAGAAATTAAATATCACAAGCTTCAACGGTGAAGGGAAACATCTTGAGGAAACCAGCACACCTGAGAGTTCTTCATAATGTTCTCAAAGGTATGTGAAGCCTGCCAATTTGCATTGGCCCAGCGTGGTGGACTATGGCCTATAACCCTTTTCTAAGAGGATACCTGCGCTCAGTAGTGAGCCGTTGATCGGTTGCTGATGATGACGATAAAGACTTATTCCATGTTGGTGAAACGGGACTCAAGTAGCGCTTTTTTTCAGGCCAGAAATGCACCAACTAATTAAAGTCACTATACTCGTCGCTATTATATCATAATTATTATAGACTAAGCTTTTGCCCGCGGCTTCGTTCGCGTTAAGTTCAATTTTTAAACCCTTATTTTACCTCCTTTGGGGTTGAATTTTCGAAAATTATTTCTTAGCGAATGCCCACGTTATAATAGCAATTTATCTGCCTTTCAGCCCGATCCATCCAGTGAATGGAGCTGTGCGTTAATAGATAAGTCAGTCAATCAGTGTATCATTCAGTCAGTCAGCCGATCAACCAGTCAGCTTTTCCTTTTATATTGAAAATCAAAACATTGAAATCACAATTAATAACTTTATCTTTAACAAGATCGGACAAATACTAAAATGACACAGAAACAGTATTTTGATACCCTTATAATATATTCTAACAACGTGCAGTAACTATGTTAATGATTAGTTATTCCTAATTCAGCAACGTGTTATCGCTAACAAAGCATAATATGAGTGTTTCATCAAATTAACATCTCACAGTGTTGCACAATTAATCTAAAACTAGCAAATACCTAGTTTTCAATTTAGTAAATTTTGACCCTAAAATTAAATTTTCAATACACAATTTTTAGGAATCACGAATTTAGGAAGCTAGTTTATTTTAAACCTACTACTGATTTTGCACATTGCTTTTACTCCATATATCCTTACTATGTTTGTTTGTTCGTTTGTACAATAATTGTACAAACGAACAAACAAACTGTTTGTTCGTTTTTTTTGTAATTGTTTGTTTGTTTGTAATGTTTGTTTGTTCGTTTGTTGCTTTGTCCTTGCAACTTGCAACCATGCAACGGATCGACGTGATTTTTTTTCGTGATTGCATGGGGACATTTGAGGACCTGGAGAGTGGCATAGGGTTCTCGAGGGACTTCAAAAACCTAAATTCACAGGGATAAGTCGCGGGCAAAAGCTAATTTTCCATATGGATTAAGAAACTTGGTGGTAATAAAATATAAACTGACTCAAATAAACAGCTCCTATTGCTATTATCCTTTCCAATATACCCCCGGTAATGTCAATCGTATGTAGTATCTTTGTTGAAATAGTAGCCAATATTATACTCTGCTTCGTAACATTGGGTATATTCCTCGTATTTGTGCAATTCGTAGTCGTATCACGATGATAACCCAAATTCCAGTATTCATTGATTACAACCCCTTTTCATTCTGAGAGGAGAGTGGAGACCCGTGCCCAGTTGGCCTTCAACCTTCAATTAATTCAGAAAATGATAAAATATAAGACAACTTTACGACTTATGTAATACTAGTGGTTCGCCCCGAACTGAGACCTCGCGGTTACGGTTTCCCATAATTACTTATTCATTCAATAGACACATGACGATCAAAATTGACATTATTATTATGCCCGTTTTCACCAACCAAGCCTAAATTATCCCCTAAGTAGAAGTCTCTTTACGTAGGTAGCCCCTAAATACAATCCTAACATCCCAATGTCATTTCACCTTTAGTTGTCCCATAGAGGTTCGTAATAACAAAGTTGACAGAAAGCGTCACCTAACTTAACATAGAAGTTTTATTGATGTTTGATATTTAAATATATAATAATTTAAATTAATTGATTATTATGATAATGTATTAGTATTTCTGCTGAGTTTGCAATATGAGATGAGAGCGCCATCTATTGACATCATTGTGAAGTTCTCATAAAAATACTGCAGCTCATTAAAAATTAAATAATTTAGTTTCCTTATTATATTTATCTAATTTTAGTATTTGTTGTTCAAGTACATGATATAACGCTAATAATTATAAAAGTTTCAAGCACGGCCTTTCAAGCGATCGTGACTTCTGAGGTCAAATATAATCTCCACTTTGAGAGCCTCCCATTACGTAAATTTTAGGACTAATTTAAAAAAAAAATACTTTTGTACTCTGTTCCAAATTATCTTTAAAATGATACACAGCAACCCTATGAATCGCAAAAAAAAAAATTTACTTCGCATTCGCTTCTATGAGAGCCCCCCTGAAATAAAGATTTTTATGACTTTTTAAGCCATTTTCGGCTGGAGGCCATCGGTTTACATATTATATCTAAATTTGAAGTAATTACGTTCAGTAATTCAGAAGTTATAAGGCTCTGACAGACGGACGGACGGACGGACAGACGGTCGGACGGACAAGTGCAAATTCACTCAAGTAAACTCAGAGGCCTTCGCTTCGCTCGGTCAAATATAATTTATTTTTCATCATACCTATTCGAAAAACGACTATTGGCTTCAGAGGATAGCGGGAGCAAAATTTAATTTTAACCCCATGGGACGTTTCATTTCTCTCTTCTGATTGGTCCGCATTCGTGCCTTAGTATGTGTTTATTACTTCTGCGTTCGTTGCAGAAACCTGTCAATCGCTCATTCCGTTCGAAATTAAAAAATGTTTGAGAAGCTGTTGTCTTCGATAAGTCACGAGATCAACTTGTCGATCGGATATACGCCCATACTGTATCCAACATAAATATTAATGTTCAATTATTTCATAATAATTTATTTGTGTTTTATTTAAATTACGTACGTATAGGTAATGACTATACGTATAGTAGATTGATACTCCTAGCTTTTTCTCATAGATAATGATGAAAAATAGTGTGTGTCATTCGGGGCGAAAATATTTTGTTCTTGGGCGGCGTATATTGAATTCCTCGCTACGCTCAGGATTCTACTTTAGAATCCTTCACTTCGCTCTCAATTCAAAATAATGCTTTGGGGAACAAAAATTTCTTTAGAACACAAATAATTATTGTATTTTTCGGTGATAGTGCCTATGCATAATTATATACAAGAGTGACAGAGTAAATTGAAACCACTGAAACAAATAACTAACGCTAATAAGTTCTTGTATCCGTATTTAGTTTTTTTGACACGTTTTATTCCCAATTTGGGTACGATTTTTTATGGTATCATTATTTTTCTTAAACACAGATCATACCATACCGCTTTTAAACTTAAACTCGTGAAATTAGGTACCACATTCACCACACAAGGAGTTATTCGCCTAAACTAATTTTAATTTACCGCCTGTAGCCTTCTTCTTTATCTTCAAATACTTTACCGGTAAAACATTTCACGCTTAGTGAAATTATCAATTAATAATAATAGGGAAAGCAATTAAATGGCAATATACCATACAATGGCACCATAGTCTTCTTCTTTATCTTAAAATACTTTACCGGTAAAACCGGTACAACTCAGTGAAAGTGTTAGTTAAAAATTAATAGGGAAAGCAATTAAATGGCAATATACCATACAATGGCACCATAGTCTTCTTCTTTATCTTAAAATACTTTACCGGTAAAACCGGTAAAACTCAGTGAAAGTGTTAGTTAAAAATTAATAGGGGAAGCAATTAAATGGCAATATACCACACAATGGCACCATAGTCTTCTTCTTTATCTTAAAATACTTTACCGGTAAAACCGGTAAAACTTAGTGAAAGTATTAGTTAAAAATTAATAGGGGAAGCAATTAAATGGCAATATACCATACAATGGCACCATAATCGAGTAGGTATCTACTCTCAACCGAGCGATTTTGACGTTCTGACATTTAAAAGTAAAAAATGAAAATCTGCGCCCAATTTATTCCTCGGTTAAACATTACTCAATGATGGTAAAATTGACACATAACAAGTAAAAATACATTTAAATTTTCCTTCGAAATTCAATAAACCTTGAAAACACTTGTGTTTGTAGATTAACAGCTTTTTAACGCAGATTGAGGATGGTTTTCTCACTGAAAAGACATAACACATTTCTAATACAGCAGCATTTATTAGTAGATTATTAACCAAGGGGATAAAGCAGTGTCTTCTGTCGCGGGTGACGATTTAAATCGCGAGCGTAACGAAGGACTCGAGGTTTACTCCCGAGCGTAGCGAGGGTGTTAAAAACTTAAATCACGAGCGAAGCGAGGGATTTAAGACGAGTCCTGAGTGTAGTGAGGGATTTAAGTTCACCCAAGACTAAGACAGCTTTATCGCCGAGGGAAATACTCTACTTTTCGTACCATTTGCGAAAAAATTAACACAATAATAATATGAGATAAGCATTTATTAAAAATAATGACAATTAAAAGTAAAAGTTAACATTCGAAACATTGGTCCAATTATTGATAGAGTTACATTTTTGTTTGGTACATTTATTGTTGATGAGTTGATTTGAGTATTTCTCTGTTCTTGCGTCTGACCATTTGCACTGATGGAATCCGACAATTCACTGTCACTGTCGCTTTGATTTAACATCGTAACGTATTTTTAGAACATTAACTTATTCATAAAAATAAATTAAAATAAACTTAACGTTTAGGCCTAGCGCAAACATACAACTTTTAGTTGAACAACTATTTAGTTGTGTTTCATAAGTTTATGGAAAACTTGTGTTAAGTATAAGTTTATGGAAAACTATGGTTTACTGCGATCATAGAATGTGCGCAAACTATCAACACGATAGTTGCTCGACAAAAAAATCAAAAAGCCTTACGATTTGCTTTTGATTGTATGGAATTCACGAAAAGTACACAACTCGGCTAAACAGTTAGGTCGATGTAAAAGTTGTATGTATGCGCCTTACCTTATGTATTTGAAGAAAACAAAAACGCGGCAAATTCCTAGACTAATATTTTTTTGTCGGAAAAGCAAAGGCATCAAGCTCATACGGCCTCGTCGGTTTTCGTAATTTTATTTAATAATCATAACTGCATAATAAATGCGTATTCCTTTTTCAAAAAGATGTATAATGCTTTATATACAAACTCAATGGTGTAAACACAGATGTAGTTCAGTATAAATTTCGGTAAGTATTCCAAATTTAAATCACATTCTCCCCCTAGAGGATGAATGAAATTCAGTACAATTTTCTTTCCCTGTTTTTAACAGATTAAAAATGACTATTGTTATGTTCGCTTTTTGTGGCACAGAATGTCACTTTTTTGAGCAAGTGGTACGAAAAATATATTACATTATCGATAAAAGTGGTTGATTTGATCTTAGACTTATAATGAAAAACTTTTGCAGTACGAACTTGAATTTCAATTATATTGGTCCATTAGACACGAATTGTCTTCGTGTTCGATCGAAATTGAGAGAAGTTTGCTAGATTCATTTATTAGTTATTACGCATATTATTATTATAGGTAAGTATTATCCTTTACATCATGTGTAGTATCTAATTCGCCGCCTCATTATCAGACGGTTTCATTTGCCGGTCGTTGCTCGCTAAACCTCAAACACGATGGCGTTAAATTAACATTTTACAACGAGTTACATCATTATGTTCAAACAAAACAGTGTGCTTATTTGTTTACTTAATTAGAACAGAATTTATCCTTAGTTAATTCTGTGAACACCAGCAAAATGGATAGATAAATCATATATTATAGATAGAGCAGATGGAATCATTTCATTCAATCTCGACCAACAACTTTGTACACACGTAAAATCTATCTTAGATATTATTATTCGATCTTACATAGTTTTTAACTTCCATATTTTTTAAGATACCTTATAATATCGTTGAATATAATAATTATTATAATTTTAGAAAAGGTTGCACAATTTTGGGCTGGTAACTAAATAATAATTAATTAACTGTGCAGACAAAACAACGAAGAGAATTTTTGCGCATAATGTCCCGCTTGTTTTATTCCTAGCCTTTAATAGACGTATTGGTTAATGCAATAATAAAAGTTTTAAAAATAATAATACCCGAGTATCTAAGAAATACAAAAAAAGAAAAACTATTATTTTTGACATGGAACTAGGAATTACAACTACGTCTAACTCATAATTCCTAGTTCCATGTCCTAACTCCATGCTTTCTTATAATATAGTCATCTTTGCCATGCCGTCTACGTAACAAACGTCATAGTTTTAATGTTTATTATACGGGTCTGCCCGCGAAATTCAAATTTAATTTGGTTTTTCGCAATTTTCGACCGAGCGAAGCGAAGGTCTCTGAGTTTACTAGAGCGATTTGCACTTGTCCGTCCGTCCGTCTGTCCGTCCGTCCGTCTGTCAGTCCGTCCGTCTGTCAGAGCCTTATAACTTCTGAATTACTGAACATAGTTACTTCAATTTTAGATATGATATGTAAACCGATGGCCTCCAGCCGAAAATGGCTTAAAAAGTTATAAAAATCTTTATTTCAGGGGGGCTCTCATAGAAGCGAATGCGAAGTAAAATAAAATTTTTTGCATTTCATAGGGTTGCAGTACCTCATTTTAAAGATAATTTGGAACAGAGTACAAAAGTATTTTTTTTATTTTTTTTCCTAAAATTGACGAAATGGGGGGCTTTCAAAGTGGAGATTTTATTCGAGGCTAGATCTCTAAAACCACTTTATTTTAAAAATTGAAACTTACACATAATTTGAGTTATATTCTGTACTTGAACAACAAATACTAAGATTAGATAAATATTATAAAGAAACGAAATTATTTAAGTTTTAATGGGCATCAATGTTTTTAACAAAACTTCACTATACTGTTAATAGATGGCGCTGTCTTTAATATTGTAAATACGCATCCCATCCACGAAAGCAGATGACGATTGACGTCTTCAGATTCGGCGCGTTTTGATTACAATATAATGTAGTTAAAACTACCTTATGGGAATTATGGGATACCGCGAGGTCTCAGTTCGGGGCGAACCACTAGTTAAACTAATACAACAAAGTAGGCTTATTGTATTAGTGTAGGCTAATTGCGCCAATGGAATTATCATCTTCACAGGTTTACATAAAAATCTTTACTTGAAAGTGACCAGTTTAAGAAATTAATCAAATTATCGAGTTGGACGTGAGTTACTCACAAATTAGTCGATATTCTGACTAATTTCTTAAACTGGACACTTTCAAGTAAAGATTTTTGTTTAAACCTGTGAAGATGATTTACAAATTGCGAAAAATTAAAATTTGAATTTCGCGGGCAGACCACCTTAAGATTAACCTTATAACCTCGAACGATGTTATTACGAGTATTATTATGTTGCTAGTAGCAACCTAAATCTCAAACGATATTAGATTGCGAGGTAGTCTTAACCCAAATAGACTGTCTTATCTTACTAATCCTTACTAATATTGGAAATGCGAAAGTGTGTTTGTTTGTTGGTTTGTCCTTCAATCACGCCGCAACAGAGAAACGGATTGACTTGATTTGCATGGGTATAGCTGAGGACCTGGAGAGTGGAGAGTGACATAGGCTACTTTTTATCCCGGAAAATTAAAGAGTTCCCGAGGGAATTAATTAAAAACTAAATCCACGCGGACGAAGTCGTGGGCATAAGCTAACTAACATAGTATATTTTATGTATAAAGAAACTATCCGCTATTTTATTTTATAATTATGGTAGTGTGTATTATTTTAGCAAAGTTAATATGAAAATTGTTTACAAGACAGAAACCGAGTTTTAATAATGTTTGAAAGTTTTAATTAAAGATTGAAGACGCGTGCAGTCTCGCACCACTGTTGTGAAAAAATTAGTTTCTTGGTCGTAGAAAATGAGATTTTTCCTCTTTCATTTTAATATATTTATTTATTTGTCATGTCTTTATGGAGGGAGTTTAGAAACATCACTCGACCTGTTGCTCTTAAGCCCCCAATAAAAAATCCAGATAATAATTCCTGGGCGAGGACCCAACAGGAGAAGGCCGATATCTTTGCCACTCACCTAGCAAAAATATTTACGCCAAAGGAGTCCTCACTAGATGTAAACGAGTCCGACATAGATGAGATCTTAAACCAGGACTTCCAGCTAGACCCACCTCTTCCGTGTGTTTCACCCAAAGAGATTCAAAGAACAATCAGGACTCTAAAAGATAAAAAAGCCCCAGGTTTTGACTTAATAGATAAAAAAATACTCAAGGAGCTTCCAAAAAAAGGCATCATGTACCTTACCATTCTTTTCAATGGCATCATCAGATAAGGATATTTCCCACTTTTATGGAAAGTTTCCCAAATAATAATGATCTGCAAACCAGGTAAACCAAACCATGATGTTGCATCTTACAGACCGATTAGTTTGCTCCCATTGATATCGAAACTATTTGAGAAGATCCTGTTAAAAAGATTATTAGGAGTAATTTCCGAAAGAAAGATTCTCCCTGATCATCAGTTTGGATTTAGGAGAGAACATATTTACAGCTAAAAATAAAAAAATTAATGACTTTCAACCTCTAAAAATTAATAACATCACCATAAGCAGGTCAGATTGCGAGAAATATTTAGGTTTAACTATAGACAATAAACTTACATGGAAACCACACATTACAAATATTAAAAATAAACTAGTATCTTTAACCGGAGCCCTCCGCAGCATAGTCCGTTGCCTACCGCGAAAAGTCCGCTTCATGATCTACAACTCCTTAGCTAAACCACACCTTGATTACTTAATCCAAGTCTGGGGCTCAGCAGCTAGAACTAATCTTCAAATAATACAAACAGCTCAAAATAAATTAATAAAAGTACTTTTCCATTACGATTTTTTGACACCAACAGAAAAAATATATAAAGAAACAAAATTAATGAACATTACAAATACTTACAAATATTACACTTGCATTTTAATTAGAAAAATTCTATCAAAAGAAATGCATTCAAACATAACCTTTACCAAAAAAAAAAAAATATCCACATTTACAATTTTTGAGAAGTGCTAATAACATAATTTTACGTCCACCAAGAACTAACTATGGCAAGAGAAATATTACGTTCGAAAGTGCTCAGATATATAACAAACTTCCTAAAAATATAAAGGAATGTAAAAGCATGCACAATTTTAAAAAACTGCTTAAAAACCATTTTGCGAAAATTAGTTAAAACATAATAATACTTTTGACGAAATTTAAAAAAGAAAACAAAATAAATTGAATCTACTTTTTATGGGCCACATCTAGTTAGGAGTTAATCTATGAACTGACTATTCAGTAATTAACCGCGGCTCGAATAGATTCTGTTGTGATGGTACCAAGCTTTTTGAATACTTACCCACTTTTTGTACGCTCCGTAATGCAACTATTTTTGTAAAACATGCTTTTAGCTTAAGTCTCGTTTAAGTGAATATGTAAAATATTCTTTTTGAGACAATAAATATATCTTTAACCCGAACATGCAACAATTGAACAGGTTCACCGTGTGTGCCAAGTAATTAGGAAAACCCTTGAACAAAAAGAATATTGTTCCTCCGTATTCTTAGATATAAAACAAGCATTTGATAAAGTCTGGCACAAAGGTTTGTTGTGTAAGGTTAAAATGCTTCTACCACACACCTATTTTGGCATAATTAAATCGTACTTAGCGGACAGAATGTTCCAAGTTAGAGAAGGTGAATGCACATCAAGTTTCTTTGATATCAAAGCTGGAGTGCCTCAAGGGTCAGTTCTGGGTCCAGTTCTTTATACATTATTCACTGTCGACCTACCTCAAAGTTCTGAAGTGACTGTTGCAACTTTTGCTGACGACACTGCAATACTTGCATCTCACAAAGATCCTGTAAAGTCGTCTGAAATCTTACAGAAAAGTCTTCAAGAAACTCAGAGCTGGATGGACAGATGGAGAATTACGGCCAGCGCGACAAAGTCATTCCATATAACTTTTACCCTCAGAACAGGAGATTGCCCCCCAGTGAAACTCGGTGGTACCGAATTACCACACGCAAACTGTGTAAGATACCTCAGCATGCACTTAGATAGAAGACTGACCTGGAACCAACACATCAAAGCGAAAAGAGAGGAATTGCACTTAAAATATCGAGGTCTATACTGGTTACTTTCTAGGAACTCAAACCTGTCGATAGACAACAAACTTTTGCTATACAAGGCAGCACTTAAACCTATTTGGACGTATGGAATTCAACTGTGGGGCTCTGCTAGTGACTCCAACATAAAAATAATACAGCGAGCAGAAGATTCCATTCTGAAACAAATAGCAAACACCCCATGGTTTATAAAGAACAGCGAGCTCCATGAACACCTTGGCATAACAACAGTGAAGGAAGAGATAAAACTCTGTAGTGCCAATTACAAGCACAGGCTGAAAAACCACCCAAATCAGCTGGCAGTACAACTCACTGTCCCTGACTGTATGAGCCGCCTGAAAAGAAAAAACATTTTAGATCTGGATAGACCTTAATCCAGCGTCTTCGGAAATAAGATTATGACTATTCCAATGGGAATAGTCTTACAGACAAATAAATTTTCAAATCAACACATCTGCTCATAGTCGGAAGGCTGATCGCAAGATATTGCCCAGAGAAAAAAAAATAAAAAAAAAAAATTTGTCATGTTAACGAGAGGTTTTCAATTTTAAAAAAACTCTCAAAAAGAATCCTCTGGTATTCTAAAATAAATAAATTATTTTATTAATCAATAGTATTGCCCGTGATGACTTGGTAAGCGTTGAATTAGTTTTTAAATATCCTGCGGAAACCATCTGTTTTTCTGAGACAATAGGTAGGTATCATAATTATGTTGCTCTTCAGGTACTCACTATATCCATGCAAAGAAAATATACGCACAATTTTTCATTCATAATATTAGTAAGTAAGGATGATTGCGGGAGGATTTGAATTCTAACTAATCTAAAAAGAGAGACTAGGAAAATATAAATTTTCTTGAACCACTCAATTATTTGATGAATAAATACCCTAATATTCTAATCGTTCGCAAGAAAGAAGAAAAAGTATCAGTCTCGTGTTTCGATTTAGCTAAAATGAAAAATATTAAACTTTCTTCAACTTCAAGATAACTTTAATTTTACAAATGGGATAGAGGATGATTTTCTAAGAATCTCGTATCTTGAGAGTTCTCAGTTTATGAACATGAGTTCGAGCTTTCTATTGGATATAATCAAACAAGTATTTCAAAATTTAACCCAGAGGAGTATTTCAGGTATATGTACAAAGTTTATTCATCTGTAATTGATTCAGTGTAATTATGAATACTGGAAAATGAAATAGGTTATTTCTTCATATTATATTTAATTATGGTCGAATTAATATGAGTTAATTATCTGCTTAATTTGTTTTAATGACCCTTATTATATTGTACTCTTTGAGTATTAAACCAATTGTACTACATTAATAATTATAATTTTCATTTTCGTACTTAAAACTGCTTTATTACGATTAACTCGTCCGTTTGGAGAACGCGTAGATTTCATAGAAAATTACCCCAGCTCAAGTGCAAATGTAACCCATCTCAGATTTTTATACATTTTATGTGTATAAAAAGTATATTTATGTGATCTCCCTAATCAGTGGCCAACATAGAAAAAATTGCTTTGATAATTCATTCAAGCTCGATTTTTAGGCATATGAAAAGAATCACTTTTATTATTCTAATTCATTTATGAGTATTATTTTTTGGGTTTATTCCTTAAGAATCGATTTTAGCAGCCCGGTATGAGAAAAATCCGGGAAGTGAAATCAATTTATCAATGACCTCGTTACGTTTTTCTGTTACGTTTTTCACAACGTTGAAATTTCTACCCTAACGTTGAGTAAATAAGGTTGGTTCTCGTGCGAAAGTCGGTCGGGGCGCGCTCGGACCCGAGTCGCGCGCATAGAGAAGGATATAGCGTCGCGCGTAAACTCCAGTCGTGCGTCGGAGGCCGGAGCTGACACACACTTTTTATTTAAAACAATATTGCTTACATTCGGATTGTGGCAAAAATACTTTTCTATTGTTTCTCAAATGTACGTTTGAGCTTGCAGGTCTATAGCAGATTACTGCTATTACCGTCCCACAAGCAAGAATAATAATAAATAATGTTCTTC
Organism: Oeneis ivallda; assembly: GCA_029955525.1. Classification (NCBI taxonomy): domain Eukaryota; kingdom Metazoa; phylum Arthropoda; class Insecta; order Lepidoptera; family Nymphalidae; genus Oeneis; species Oeneis ivallda. The sequence goes on from JARPMR010000008.1 coordinate 17,252,058, forward strand.
CGACCGAATGCTGTGGCGGCGGCTAAGCTCCATAGAGATTAGCTATCTGCGCGGGAGATACTATAGTGCACAAGTATGTGCGCAAACACAGATGTATTCTCTATTCCCTCACTCTCATAGTCCGATGGGATGGAGATCCGATCAGGCGCTGGACTGACAGCTATACGTACTCTCCGAGACACGGGGGTGACTCACCGCGAACTTCCTAACCCGCTAGTACTGAGAATTTCTTGGCAGAAAAACCCATTAAGTACATTTTTAATCCAACCTAGGAATCGAACCCGGGACCTCGTCATCCGTAGTTGAACATTCTAACCACTAGACCAACGAGGCAAGCAACTATAATGAATATATTGTAATATTTGCCTTTTGTATCGTTTATGAAAATTCGTGCCTGAAAGAATAATCTGGACAATTTTTGCTATGTTAGCCACTGATAAGGGAGATAACAAATATTTATTTTTAATACCCATAAAATATACAAAAGTATGAGATAGGTTTTTTTTGGTCCAGGGGCTGGGGCAATTTCGCGCATTCTTCTTTCATTCATTTATAAAATTAAAAATAGTCTCTCTGAGTTGTATTCCTTATTGTTGACGGTCTTGACCACTTCCATTATGAACATCAGGCATTTCTTCAGGATTATGTATTTATAGCTCTTTGCTAACCGAATAAGAAGGTAGTTTCCTACGTGAGTTATCAAGGGCTAATATTATGCACTATGTAAAGAAAATTGAACATGATGCCTCAAAACACAATTCCAAACGTACATATAAGTATTAGTTCACACCAACGAAATGTGTAGGTCTACAAAAAGATGCTTGGTATGATATTATACCAATTTCGTGTCCGTCTAATATGCACTAAGTGGTTAACAACGGATTTTAAGCTATATATAATATACAATATATCCTCGATCGAATCCCTCTAGCAAGTTTCTAACGGGTCTAGCATGAAAAATAAATAAATTAATTTTAATTAAGACTAAAAATATAAATATCATATTATTAAACTGTTGTTTCAAGTACATATTTACATTAACATTGTTTGTTACAATGAATTGTTCATTACAATTAGAGTCGTTCACTTTTCAAAATTTGTGCACTATACAAAATAATAGTTTAAAAAAACTAAAAACACGCTTTTTATAGAAAACCAAACTAAAAAATAGAAAATAAATTTTAATAAATTTAAATTAAGAATAGGGTCCAAAAATTTCAATAAATATAAATTAATAATAGTGTAAATAAAAAAAATGTATTTTATTTTTAAAAAAGCGTGGGGTGCTTTTTAAGATATTATCAAAATGATAATCACTCTACTCATATCTGTCAATAAAATATTTATAACTATTGACACCACGCACTGATGGATAGGAGTAACTCCTATACGCAAAACTACAGGACAGATCTTGATGAAACTTTACTAAGTAATAGCTTATACATCAGAATAGCACATAGGCTATATCTTATCCCGGAAAATTAAAGAATTCCCGCGGGAATCAAAAACCCTTACTCCGCGTAGTCTAATGATTATTATTATTATTGATAAGATGACTTCATCCGCGTGGATTAAGGTTTTGATTCCCGCGGGAACTCTTTAACTTTCCGGGATAAAATGTAGCTTATGTGTTTACCTGGGTATGTGCTATCTCCATTTCAAATTTCAGCCAAATCGATTCATTCGTTGTGGCGTGACAAACATCCATCCATCCTCACAAACTTTCGCATTTACGAGTATAATATTAGTAGAAGTAGGATTTCGTAAAACACAAGATTTTACGCAGAGTGAGTGAGTTTGAGCATAAATAACAATTCAGGTTTAGAATTTTAATTTATAGTTTAATGTCAAGTGATAAGTAAGGATTAGGCGAGGATCGAAGTACGTTTTCGAATCGAACTAGTTTTTGAACTTATGTTCTTTCTTGCTATGTTGATATCATCTTCATAATCTTATGTACAAACTTGTGTTGCCGTGTGTATATCACGTCGGTTCGCTAAATTCCGCAGCTAATGGGTGCGATGTTTACACGGAGTCCGCCTCACATGCACCGCTTGCCAGACCTTGGAAATTGGTGCATAACTGTCTCTATGTAGACAAGTTTAACATTTTAAACCTGCATTTTTAACCCCCGACACAAAAAGAGGAGGGGTGTTATGTTATCTGTGTATATGTGTGTGTGTTTGAAAATTTAAAATTCAAAATCATTTTTTTCATGTAGGCCAACTTGTGGCTCTTATGACAAGTCAGAAATCTATCACCGGTTCGGAATGCTGATTCTGCTGAGAAGAGCCGGCAAGAAACTCAGCAGTTGATCTTTTCAAAACCAAAATGTTACAAAATTATCTTCTTCTTCTTCAAGTGCCGACTCCTATCGGAGGTTGGCAATCATGACGGCTATCTGCACCTTGGACGCTGCTGCTCGGAACAAGGATCGGGTACTTTTGCCATACCATTGGCGTAGGTTTCTAAGCCACGATGTTCTTCTGCGACCAGGTGGTCTTCGGCCAGCTATTTTCCCTTGTATAATGAGCTGCAGGAGGTCGTATTTGTTATTTCTGAGGATATGGCCAAAATACTCAAGCTTCCGCACTTTTATGGTCTTAATAATTTCAAGATCTTTGCCTAGCCTCTGCAGCACAGTCGTGTTTTTGACACGCTGAACCCACGAAATTCTCAACATTCTTCTGTAAACCCACATTTCGAAAGCTTCGATCTTTTTACACAAAGTTTCCGTAAGTGTCCAGGCTTCGACTCCATATAGAAGAACGGAGAAAACGTAACAGCGTGCGACTCTTATACGCAATGGGAGGCTGAGATTACGATCGCAAAGTATCTTGTCCATTTTATGGAAAGCTGCCCGGGCTTGTTCAATTCTGCATTTGATCTCTATGCTGTAATCTACTTGATCATTGACTATAGTACCCAAATATTTGTATTGGCTTACCCTGTCTATGGTGGCGTTATTAATAAAAATGGACGATGAAGGTTCAACAACAAAACAACAAAATTATCATATATAATTATTTGTTCCATCATAGCTCATAACGAATGGACCGATTAGATGAACAACGCAATTATGTTCTTTCTTTTAGCACGATCTTCTCTCATTCTCCCTAGGTGCATGAGCCAGCGGAGTCTCGCCAATTTATAATAAATATAATGTTAATAAATATCACCATAACTTCTAGCATAATGGTATATTACCTTTCAAGTATTAAAGAAAAAACGGTAGACTGGTTAGGAGAGATTTCTAAGCGGAAGCGATTATTTACCTGGCTTTGACAGTTGGGTCTCCCCTTATAAGTACATCTACATCATTAAAGTGAGGAAACTAAACTTGGATAAGTAATCCACAAGTAAAATTGAAGATAAAGTCCCATCATATTTATTTTTGGAAAATATATTGCTTTGGAAAAGTATTTTTCAAGTCATTATTTTCGGCAAAGTTTTGAGTATCTCAAATTCAAGTCTAAAAAAGGCACACAATCTTTAGGTCCTTAGTTCTGGGTTTATTTTATCACCGATTAAATTCTATATTAAAAATCCAAGTTTGTAGAATAAGATATCAACATAAATGACAGTTAAATAATTATGAAGGCTTAAAATAACGAATAGCAAGATAAAATTGATTTGATTCTAGATTTTTATTAGTACTAATATTGTAAATACAACAAATACAATTTTTAATGCAATATATCGTTTTTACAATGAAGCACAGTTATTATCTAATACCTAATTTAAATTAAAAACAGTAAAACTAAAACGTTCATATATTACACATATTCAAATTTAACTTTTTTTTACCTTGCAGTTATAGTATACTGGAGTGTTATTCACGGCAACTTAATACTAAAAATTTCGGAGAGTTTCAAATGTAGGGCTAAAATATGCTTCACAAAAAGTTTTGTCTACTCATTTACTCGAGAATCTCTAAGAGATATCACGAGAAAACGGGTTGACAAAATTTTCTCGTGGCGGGCATCATAGCCCCACTGGTCTGAGATGAGCCCACGACAAACACTTTGTTCATGTAAAGATTGTTTAGTACATAACCGCGCTTAAAATTAGTTCCTAAAGTTCTTGACTTTTTTATTCTACAAAATCCGGTATACCTACCTTCCATTTTCCAATTACAAATAGGACGATAAAAGCATGCCATAATCTAGTTTCTCCACAAAGGAAGCACTAAGTCTTTGAGTACGTCGTTAATCCAGGACGCTCTACATTTTGTCTTTTAACTCCTTTTAGGAACCTTTTACAGTTATAGGTCACGCTCGACGCGTTTTGTATTTGTCGCGAGAAGAATTGAACCAGGTTGTTTAAATTCAAATTCAAAATTATTTATTTCAATAGGCCAAGCTGCGGCCCTTGGGACACGTCGTAACTCTACGACCAGTTTGGCATGCAGATTTCTGCCGTTGATCAAAAATAATACGTTAAACAAAAAGAATAATAATATAAGTAAATAAAATATTTATGAATATTTATTACCGAAGAATCGGCTCTATCATAGAAGCCATTGGTATCAATGATATTACCGAGCCATTGGTAGATTCAATTGACGATTCAAAAGCACTTTGTAAAGGTTTATTTGAATACTAAGATTTTCTATTCTTTTAGTTACATTAGGTGTACTGTCAGGGCGATTTTCTTAGTAATGTAAAAAATCTGTTAGTTTAGAGTCTAGAACAAATGTCGAAGAATCAATTAGTTTCTACGACACAGATGAATATAAGTAAAAGTAAACATATTAATTATAGATGGACATAATTATTTTAATAACGGATGTTTAAAATTATTGTACCGAAAAATTGGCTATCATTGCATCGGGATGTAAGTCGAAGACTTTTATAAAAGCCAAGTTTTGTCGTTAAACAAAAATTAAACAACTTTTGCCAACCTTTAATAACTTTTTATTAACAATTTGTTCTGTTTACGAGTGAAAACTCTCATTCTCACTCAACTCATTCGTTAAAGGTTGATTGAAATCTCGCCGATGTTATTTATGAAAAACTAGCTGATGCCCGCGACTTCGTCCGCATGGATTTAGTTTTTAAAAATCCCGCGGGAACTCTTTCATTATCCGAGATAAAAAGTAGCTTTCCCGGTCTGAGGAACCACTACTACATCCATTACTATACCCATGCAAAAAATCGCATCAATCCGCTGTTCTGTTGCGACATGATTGAAGGACAAACCAACAAACAAACACACTTTCGCATTTATAATATCAGTAATGCTTTATTATAACACTTTTTATAATTGTCAAATTTTTTACTATACTTAACCAAAGACAAAATTACGTTTAGCTGCCATTTAAGTTTTGTTATTCCACTGTCATTTGCGTTTTATTCCATGTCAGATGTGTTTTTGTTATACCACGTTTTATAGTGACTTGAGGAAAACGCGGTCGAACGGGATAAAAAGTATCCTATGTCCGTCTCCTGGTTCTAAGCTACCTCTCCACCAATTTTCAGCCAAATCGATTCATCCGTTCTTGAGTTATAAATAGTGTAACTAACACCACTTTCTTTTATATATATAGATTTATTAATTATACTCACACAAATCTTTGTGATTAAATTGTTGTCAAAATTTTTACAGAAAAAAAACATAAAACAATATTTTTAGAAATTATTTATTTATTATTGTTTTATAATTTTTTAACACGAAGTAAAACCTTCGGAGTTCGTTATATAATAATTAATAATAATTTATGAGATAAAATGTTCTATCTAAAAACGCGAGGTATTTTAAGACGAAAGTCTACATCAATCTTGGTCGAATGATTTTGAATGACTCAATAAAAGGAGGAATATTAATGGAAGTGGTAAGAACCTTTTTGAGTATAACAAAAGAACACTCAGTTAGAACAAAAGGACACTTAATTATTAGCTCGTAAGCTTTTTCGTCATGGGGAGCCCTGACAGAAAAGCCAATAAGCATTCAACGAGCAAAATAATTAATTACCATAATGTTCGTTTATTGAACCTACCATAAAAATTGGATATTCCCACGGAAAAAGCAAACCATAAAGTGAACAATGAAATGAAATTTTTGATATTAGCAATATTTGTTTGTTAATATTGGAAATTTCATCAAAGGACAAAAATTCAAGCTATTTCAGCTATCTTTTTAATTATAAGTTTTCTCTACTACTAGCTGACCCCGCGAACTTCGTACCGCCAGCAAAAATATTTAGTGGTTGGTCACCCTTATCATTTAGGGGTATGAAAAATAGATGTTGGCCGATTCTCATATCTACCCGATATGCACACAAAATTTCATAATAATCGGTCGAGCCGTTTCGGAGGAGTACGGGAACGAACATTGTGACACGAGAATTTTATATATTAGATAATATTGCAGTTGTGACAGAAATCTTTTAACTAAATTGACAGGTCTAAACTAAAATAGTGCCATCTTATTTCCATGGCCATCCCCTTCCGCATAGATAACAGTGAAAAGGATGGTTCTGGTTTTGGAACTGTTTTATGAAGTTTGGAGATTTTAAATAACATCGAATTGCACCATTAATAATATTAATGTATTAAAACCAAACCAAACAAAACAACTAACAACCAAATAATGATAACAAATAATAGTATTATTGAAGCCTGTTATTGACTAACACTTCCAAGTTCCACTTGCAATTATGTATGTATTACTGAAAAGTTTTAAGTAAGCTCAAAACAACCGTGGAAACTCATTGATTTTCCGGGATAAAATGTAAATTATGTCACTCTCCAAGTCCTCAACTATACCCATGCAATAAATCACGTCGATCTGTAGCCCTGTTGCGGCGTGATTGAAGGACAAACCAACAAACAAACACACTTTCGCATTTATAATATTAGTAAGGAAGTAAGGATTAGCAAGGATTAAATAATACCTGTCTGAGTATATACTGCAGTAGTAAGCATATTGTGATTGTGGTACCTACTCTAGATAATCCAATCTACGAAAGCTTTATGAGAGACAACTTTAATAAGAATACATAATGCAACAAGTACCTACTCGTACAAAGCGTATGTAAAGTGCCATATTAGCAAGTTGCAAGTATTAACTCAAGACTACTTAGTTGTTTACTTGAAGGCAATTTATGTTCCGACGTGGTAACTTGTTACTCAAGTCTGATAATTTTGTAAATTTTATACTATAGCTTCTGCTGCAATTTCAAACGCGTGAAATAAGGTGTTCAAGGATCCTACAGTGGCGATCCTCCTGTACTGGGAAGCGCAATGTAGTGGCATATCCCGCATTAGGTGGACCGAAAATATCGGAAGAGTCACGGAGAACCGCTGGATACAGACGGCGCAAGAATCTGCGCCTTTTGTCCAGCAATGGATATCTATCGTTTGATAGTGAAGAAGAAGATGATTTTTGGAGTCGCTTTGCAGTCCCAATTCAGTTGGTCTGTTTAGACATTAAGAATTATGAAACGTATTTGATCATTAGTTACTCTGAATTGAAGGGGAAAATTGTAGTTTCCACTCCATCACAAGGAAATTGCTACAAATAGCATAAAATCAACCTTCCAAAACACATGACGACTTTGATAAATTACAGAAATACCAATCTCAATGGCTTGACCACTTGACACTTGGCTTTCCTCGTACGTGATTCTTAATACGTACCTACAAAATGGTGCAATGGATATTATTTTCTGCTGTTTTGTTTTAAGTTTACTTTCCTTAAACGTATTTTATTTGTGATATTTATTTGTAATATGAATGTAACTTGAGTTCTGTTACGGAGATTTAGCGGATACTCGCGATGTCGTCCGCATGGATTTATTTATAAAACCCCACGGGAACTCTTTAATATTTCGGGATAAATAGTAGTCTATGTCACTCACCCGGCCCTCAACTATACTCGTGCAAAAATCACGTTGATCTGTTGCTCTATTGCGGCGTGAATGAAGGACAAACCAACAAACAAACACACTTTTACATTTATAATACTATACAGCCTGGTGACACAAGATCGTGTCCTGAGGCGATCCCTAACAGAAAAATAGTTGCAGCAATCAACGTCTAGCTAGATGATGATGAATTTGCTATAAGCCGTAATTTCAAAAAAGCTTAAACATCTCGCTGTCATATTTTCGGAAATACTCTTAGACTATGTAAAACGTTAGGGTTTTCTTCAACATAAAATAGCTTCCATCCTGGTTGAAAACATACCATATCCAGGATGCTAACTGTCTCTGTGCAACCTCAAGGTTACTCTCTGAGAAAAGATAAATATAATTATGACTATTGCCCGCCCGAACTTTGAGACAGGTATTCTAAGGAACAGCACATTCGACTGCGCTTTGGTGCCACTGTACCGATAGTGTGCCTTATATTATGTACCTTCGTTATGTCAAAACCTATACTAAATTGAAAAATGTATTTTAAAGATAAAGGCGGGTACGCAATTTTGATTTTCCTTTACAAAGACTAAGTAAACAAAGTTCACTTAAGCTCCAGGGCAAATCCCCATCCTGTGAAAATACGAAATGTATTTTTCTGTGTGGGAGAAAATCTCAAATTACTCGTCTTTTGCCACAAAATGAACTCTTGAACTCTATTCTAAATCGAATTTCATATTAATATTTATATACTTAATATGACTCGCAAATTTTCGTTTATTCATAAAGTTTTCGCAAGCTACCTATCTCGCGGTAAAAAAATCTGCATTTCAATACAACTGAAGAAGGAAGAACCTTCTTCAATATGCAAGAACTTTGTTTAGCAAATATTGGTAGAAACCCAATAAGCCGTAAAGTTTAATATGCTTTTTACTCGCAGCCTCATCAATTTGGCAGAGATCCAGTCACGGAGAGGATCAGGCCAACTATATTATGCTTTAACAAATTCAACAACACTGGGTACTGAACGCAACTTTTGTTGGGTTTAGACTAATTAATCAGCTAGGTAATTTATTTTATTATTCTTTTTAAAATTTACTGTCGAATTCATTAATATTCTCCATTATAATAGTCCCGACATTAGCCGGAATGCAAAAGTATTCACAGATTTGAATTAAAATGAAGTTTAGGACGCGTTGGTTGATAGGTACTGGTGACACAAGATCGTGTCCTGAAGTGATCCCTAAAAGAAAAATTGCAGCAATCAACATCTAGCTAGATGATGATGAATTTGCTAAGCCTTAAAATAAGTACTGTTCACACTGTGTACTTATGCAGTTGTAACTTCTCTTTCGCATGTTTAATGGTCCCGGTCTCTCAAAGGCGGAAAGCATAAATTACGATCGAGATCGGATGCCGTGGTTTCCGAGTGCCGATGCTAAAACACATTTGTTACTTTCCTTCAACGTTTTTACTCGTGCATTTTCTCTGTTTGTTCTATACGGATGAAAGGAAGGAAGTTATTCTGTTTCATCGTCGACTGCATCGCTAAGATTGTTATCTTAGATAAAAGAAAAGATGTTTCGTTTAATGGTCAGTTTAAGTGTACTTTATGCCATTAAGTTTCGATATCACCAACGTCGAGTGACGTTTAACTGAAGAAAAAATGGCCGTTCTGACAGTTTTTGTATTAAAAACCTGCCAAAATATTACGCTCAGATAAGACTTATTTTACCTACGATGGTGAAATTGTGTTTTATTTTACAATTGTTTAAGGATCAGTGCATATTAGGGCAGAGATAATACGAAAGCATCTTAAATTATTAGTTTTGATCTATTCTATACTTTTTAACTTTAGTTTGTCCTTCAATAACTCTACAATGGAGAAAAAGATCGAGTGATTTTTTGATGATGAGACCTGGAATGTGGCATAGGCTACTATACATATACGAAGAGATCTGCGGAATTTTTAACAAACCTAGCTCCACACGGATGAAGTGGCATCTAAAAGCTATTAGAAAACTCAAACGTTCTGTTTTCTTTGAAATTCTTACATTATACTAAATTTTTCATTAAAGAAGAGTTTTCACTATAAATCGAGTCAAAATTTGGAAGCAGTGCTTCATCACGAAACATATAAATATTTTTAAATCCATAACGAATCAAAAGAGCTTGTGAATATGAAATCGATTAACTTTGGTCTATAAAAGGCAAAACATTACAGATAAAGAAAATCTTGAAAATTTTTTATAGCGTTAAGAGGACCTTTTCATTGAATTATTAAAACTAAAAACTTACTAGTGTTTTTCGTATAAAAAGAGCTATGAGAATAAATCTGTAATAGATCGGAAACGCTGCGGGTTGTACTTAGGGTTGGCAATGTATTCTATATTTATTTAATTAATGCTCTATCTATATATTGTGACTATAGGCTGGTATAAAAAAAATATTAACTGTATTGTGTTGTGTACAATGAGATTAAGGCTCGCTTAGAATATTTTATATTATAAAACTAACGAACTAAAGACGGCCACAAAAATTACCCGTGTTACTACTGGTAGTAAGACTGATAGTAACACGGGTAACGAATGGACTTCTGAGTTGTTAAACCGATTCTTATGAATCTGTTTAACAACTCAGCACGCACGCAAACCACACATTACTCTCAACAACACTATCCTCATACACAGTAACAACATTAACACATTATTATTTTAATTATTTATTTATTCAATGAGCCAATAAATTTAAAATATCGAATTTACAAGGCAAAGTGGGCAAAAACATGCCGGAAAGTGGATCGCACCTAGTAGGATAACGCTTAGTCGAAGAGGAACCATTTATTTACTAGCTGATGCCCGCGACTCTATCCGCACGGATCAAGGGTTTCTGATTTCCGCGGGAATTCTTTACTTTTCCAGGATAGTTCATGGATAGTGAAGTTTCATCAAAATCCGTCCAGTAGTTTTAGCGTGAAAGTGTAAAAAACATCCATCCATCCTCACAAACTTTCGCATTTATAATATTAGTGGGGTTAGTAGGCTATCCTCTCTTCTGATCTGATCATCTGACTTTTCCATCTGAATCCTACTTCCTAGTAGGAAGTATAATTCAGATGAAAAAGTTTTAAGCACAAATAATTTTGTTTCAGTTCACAGTTTACACTTTCATTTTGTTCTATAAGAAAGTTAAAAGACAAAAGAAAGAAAAGTTAGGCAACCCTATTTGGACGTGCCGATTCTGGACACATTATTGCTATGTATTTCAGACCTTCGGGGTAAAGTTTTGTGCGAATCCCCCGGGATAGATATTTTACTTTTATGGACAAAACTGAAGCTATTTAGATGAACTTCTATAAGAATGTCTCTATAGCAGTCTGTACCTAATGACTAATTTAAATCTTCCATCGTAGCTAGATAGTTAATTGAAGTCGTTGTTCTAAGTTTTAATTAAATCTTCTTCTTCATCCGATTAAATTGAAACTAAATTTTCTTCTTCTCTATCCGATAGATGTCTACTGCTAGACATAGGTCTCTTGAATAAACTTCCACATGATTCGATCTTGCGCTGCCTATATCCAGCGGATCCCTGCGACTCGCCTGATTTCGTCCCAAAGTAAATTTAAAAAGAAATCAGTTCATCATTCATCATCATTAGCAACCCAACAACGGCTCACTACTGAGCGCAGGCCTCCTCTCAGGGAAAGGTTATAGGCCATAGTCCACCACGCTGGCCCAATGTGAATTGGCGGACTTCACACACCTTCCAGAACATTATAGAGAACTCTCAAATGTGCAGGTTTCCTCACGATGTTTTCCTTCACCGTTGAAGTAATTGATATTCAATTGCTTAAACACACATGACTCTGAAAAGTCAGAGGTCAGTCAAACGTGGATCGAACCTGCGACCCCCCGAATATGAGACCACAGTCCTAACCACTAGGCTATCACTGCTTCAACTACTGCTGCTGCTCCTTTTTAGGGTTCCGTACCCAAAGGGTACCAACGGGACCCTATTACTAAGCCTACGCTGTCCGTCCGTCCGTCCGTCCGTCCGTCTGTCAGCGGGCTGTATCTCGTAAACCGTAATAGATAGACAGATGAAATTTTCACATATTATGTATTTCTATTGCCGCTATAACAACAAATAATAAAAATTAAATTAAATTAAAAAAAATAAATTAAAATATTTCCATGGGTACATGGAAATATTTTTATTTAATTTTTTTAACGGAACCCGAAAAGAGCGAGGCCCGACTCGCACTTGGCCGATTTTTGAAGTTTGCAAAATTTAAACATTTAACGGCTATTTAAGCGAACTTATCTAAATAGATAAAAGGAAAAGGTGACTGACTGACTGATCTATCAACGCACAGCTCAAACCACTGGACGAATCGGGCTGAAATTTGGCATACAGTTAGCTATTATGACGTAGGCATCTGCTAAGAAAGGATTTTTGAAAATTCAACCCCCAAGGAGGGATAATAGGTGTTTGAAAAATTAAACTTAACGTCAGCGAAGCCACGGGTAGTAGCTAGTACAAAATAAACTTTCCGTTGACTCATTAAAAAATATAATTATGTTTTTATTATGTACGCAAAATATGAAGGGATTTGTCATAGTTGTCCCTGCGTGGAAACATAGGTATGTTTCACGCAGTTTCAGGGATACTTACGAGTAGATACTCGTAATTATGACATAACATGCATGTTATGCAAAATATTTCCGGGACCTATTTCCAGATTCTCTACCTGTCTATAAAATTCCCATCAAATCTGTTCAGGCAATCCAAAAATTAGCCCTCACAAAAAGGCAGATAGAAAAAAAATTAATTTGGGTCCGTTCATCTCATCCAATTGCCAATTTTACCAGCCCACAACTTGGGCTCAGGTTTCCCCTCAATTAACGAGAAGTGAATAAAAAAGTTAATTATTGCAGGCATTTAGTTGTGTAACATTTCTAAATTTATAACAGCTCAAAAATAATAAACAGAGCCAGAAAGAGCGATGAGTGCTAAAAAAATTGGGAACATACTAACGTTCACACACACTAGAGATCTGCTTTAATAAAATATCACCATAAAATAGAACATTAACCAATACGCTAACTTGGCAATTGAATAATTCCAACACTCTTCCGTGCAAGACAAGAAAGTGCCATGTTAGCACAAAAAGGGAACGTGGGACATAAAAAGGCGAATAAAATACTTTATGTTACGTAGTCCATTCCCGAATAGGTTTTTTAATGTCCTCAAAATACATTACTTCAAGTTTTTACGATGTTTGTTACATTTCGTGTTGCCTTTATTCTGTAGTAGGTATGTGTGAGATGTGTTTTGAGGACTTAAAGTCGTAGCTCACTTACACGACACCCTTCGCGCACGTTAAAAGAATACACATTCGTGCAACTTAAAATATAGCGCGTGGCAAATGAGCTTGTCGCAATCTAAACACTCGAAAGTTGACGTCTTGCCACCAGTGGTCTGCCAGGGGTAAGCCACGCACTTCAAGTAAGCGGCCTAGAGCAAGCCACAAAAAACTGTAGACGTGTGGGCCGCTTACTTGAAACGCGCGGTCAAGAATTTCTCTACAGTAATGGTTGCGAGGGTACAAGCGGCCTTTTCCCCAAGGCGTGGACAAAGAACTTACTGCTAGTTGGCCCCACGTAGACAACGAAATTTCTGCTAGCTGTTGGCGAGTGGACAGCAAGCGATCATTTTGATTTAAGGTAGAGCCGTGCGGGTGTTGTGTGGAAGCGGTGTCGTGTAAGTCAGCTATGACCTTTAATGTAATAATGTAATATAGACGTGCCACTTGTTTCCTTGCTATGTAGTGGCCTATTTCCGTTTTACTTAAAGCATATTTTGATTTAGTTTCTAATTAAAATAAATGTCGTCTGTGGACTAAGTTAACTGTAGTTTCACAAACATAGGAAACATTAATGACTTAAACTTTAACTCTCAAGCGCTTCCTTTTACTCTTAGGTCACGCACACACTAACTGTTTTTGCTTTCATGTAGGTGCAATTATATGAATAAACTAAAGCAAGGCCAAAAGCAGCAGTGTTCACTAGAGCTTATACTATCAGACACTAACTCTAAGCCTTTATGAGACTGTCCACAGAATATCAGGCTCCTTTCGTGTCGTAGCCAGCGGGCGTAGGCAATCATAGCACGAGACAAACAAAAGTTTTCCCCACCCTGAATGCCAATGCGTGCTCGGCCTTAGATCCAAACTGAAAACTACTCAACCTTTGTAAACTACACGACAATACGAATACAGCAACCGCATCATGTATTTTAAACCTTACCAGCATCGCATCAAACGTTATATATACTGTAAGCTTAAGTTTGTAAATTGCTTGTATCCTCAACTGCATAACACCGGGATCGCAATTAGTGGAGGAATAGGAATCTATGTAGGAATTCCTTTTCAAACTGCGGCCTCTATCGCATAGAGGCTGCCCAGAAACAGGCAATTTAGACTCGTGAGTCGTATGCAATAACTTTGCATACACATCTTGTCTGCATGTTTGTTTGAATCTATACCAAACTACGTACGTAACAAGGTACCTACTTAGTTCACTAGCAAATATTTTAGTGTTCTGTCTCAGTTTTGTATATCTTTCGGTTCAACGATTTCCCAATAATTACCAGATTACTTATTAAGTTTGAACTTTTAACAAATGATGTGTAATTTCGATGGTTTCATCTTAGCGTGCTACGTGTCGTGGATTAAATAACGTCATGGCAAATCCAATATGGTGAATATGGAGGAAAATGCAGCAATAATAAAAGAAATAAAAATAAGAGCAATCTACTTTAGTTAGATAATGACTCTACAATACAAAATCGCAATGTTGTGAACGTTTTTGTTATAACAGAAAGGTATATTGCATAGTCTGCTCGTACAAATTATCAAATAACACATAGGCATCTACTCAATTCTAACAACAATGCCGGGCATCCGTATTTCATTATATGGTCTAAACTTAATAGACTATCTCGTTTTAACTCAAAAATTACTGAAGGATAATTACATATAATTACTCAGCAAACAAGACAGGGGAGTGACAGTAGTCAGGGGTAACGTGATTGTCCAACTTTCCGCATAATTGCTGGGGCCAAGTTATTTGAACTTTGTAGAAAATTGTTGGTCAAGGAAACTTTGTGAACTGAAAACCTCAAAGTTTGTTTTCTAAGGAATAATCTCTGCTTTATTATACGCTTTTCTGATTTCTACTACAAAAGGTTGTGATATTACTGGTGCAGCCGTCGACTAAACTCGACATTTGCTGCATTTAAGTTTTTATTAGTAGAAAATAGTCGATAAAGGAAACTGAAAAGTTCAAACTTTGCTTTATTTTGCGTTGCTGCTTTTCTAATAAGGGTTTCTAATAGATGTAATAGGTAATGTTAAACAGACATAGTTACAGAATTTAGTTCGATCTTTACTAGAGCAGCCATAGACAAATGGAGTCTCCATTAGGTTATAGTTCTCCCTTCATCTAGTTTAATTCTCTCGATATAGTAAATAAGTTAAGCTAAGTATAATTAATTCTTTTTTGCATAAATTGGCCTTTGTTTTTGGCACTAGATCAATGATCAAGAACGATTGAAGTGTGCTGTAACACGTGTGTAAGTCATCGTGATACATCCTTTTTGTGGGTTATAATATTATATTAATTGCAAATATCGATAGGCAGGGGGACCTTAAAACTTAGCAGAAATCATTTCTTGCGCATCCATACATCCAAGTCACTCTTTCAGGTCACTCTATTAAGACTGTTGCTCTGTTTTCTGTAGTACGTATCTAGGCAGGAGTACGGGTGATGCATGCTAACATACCCCGACTCACATTATTTCGCCATGTGTAGCGACATTGTTTCTATTTTACAATCAACAATGGATTGATTGTTTTATAAAAATAAAACTTAACTGGACAATCCGCACAATTTTGCAAAAATAATTGAAAGGAAATATGAATGAATTGCCTCAATAAATTGAACAAATAGCAGCGTTTATGGAACTTTATTGCTATTTCAATCATTTTAATGTTCCGAACTTCCGTCGGACAATCACAGTGCGAATTGCAATGGACATCTGACAAATTCAAGAATCACGATGCGATGGTATCATGACACATTGAGTTGGCATCACGACCTAAATATTTTTTCATTCATTCATCTCTATCCATCGCCTGTCCACTTCTGGGCACAGGTCTCCTCTCGATTCTCGAATGAGAAAGGTTTAGGCCACTTTTGAGAACATTATGGAGAACTTAATCTATATATATAAAAGAAAGTGGTGTTAGTTACACTATTTATAACTCAAGAACGGATGAACCGATTTGGCTCAAAATTGGTGGAGAGGTAGCTTAGAATCAGGAGACGGACATAGGATACTTTTTATCCCGTTCGACCGCGTTTCCGTCAAGTCAATATAAAACCTGGTATAACAAAAATGCATCTGACATGGAATAAAAAAACGAAAATGACAGTGGAAGAACAAAACGTTAATGACAGCTAAACGTAATTTTGTCTTTGGTTAATTATGGTAAAAAATTTGACAATTATAAAAAGTGTTATAATAAAGCATTACTGATATTATAAATGCGAAAGTGTGTTTGTGTGTTGGTTTGTCCTTCAATCACGTCGCAACAGAACAGCGGATTGATGCGATTTTATGCATGGGTATAGTAATGGATGTAGTAGTGGTTCCTCAGATCGAGAGAGCTACTTTTTATCTCGGATAATGAAAGAGTTCCCGCGGGATTTTTAAAAACTAAATCCATGCGGACGAAGTCGCGGGCATCAGCTAGTTTATAATAAAATATAATTTAGATAAAAAATATAACTTAGATAAAAACTCTTAGGCATGCAGGTTTCGTCTGGATGTATTGCTTCACCGTCAAAGCAAAATGATAATATTCAATTGCACAACGCACATAAATCCGAAAATTCAGAAATGCATGCCTGGAAAGAAACCCGACGTGTTAACCACTAGCTATGCTATCACCTATGGGGACACACGAATTTCATTCAATATTATGACGATGGTGCTATTTCATTTGAAAAAGTCTCTCAAGTAAATTTAAGGTCAGGAGGTCTATAAATAGTTCTATCCTTTCCAGAATGTTCCCTATGAAATAGAACGGCATTATGTTTAGACGTATACTTACAAAGTATACACAGTCTCAATATATCAACGGGCCGGAGCAAAGTATTGTCTGTCCCAACCATAGTTGAAACTTGAAATACGTACTCACCCTAACACAAGCTTTATGCTTAATCTTGAGAGGAAAAGGAAATAGGTTCTAGGCATGTGTAAAATAGCAATAAAATCCAGTTTTATTGTAAACATATACAGCCAAATTAGCAACAATGGTAAAGTTTGCTTTTTGAAAGTCTATTTGCTGAACCTAGCATACTAATACTAGTACTTTAAAAATTACTACTTGAAATAAGTAATACCTACCTACTTTAGATTCAAAAAGAAAACCCTTAGTAGTATTCTTTATCGAGCGATGACTTATTCTGAAGTGTCGATTGTCAAATGGTCAAATAGGTACTTCCTTAATTTCTTGCAGTAGTCAATATCTAGGTCAGATTTTAGTCTTGCTGCGAATGATAAGGTACATAGTAAAAGTTACTTACCGTTAGTCAGAGCTTACTTCTGTAATTTTTATTCCTAGTGGTTTAAAATATAAAAGGTCAATTAGGTACCTTCGGCGCTAAAACATCTACAGGCATGTCACTGTCCGGAATAAATCTCAACTTTTATGCTGCCATTTTCTTCTATAAAAGTTAGCCAATGCACATAGTTTTAAAACTGCGACCCGCTTTCAACGGAGCGACAGTAATGCCATAATAATGCCGCGGTGAAAGGCAGAGCAACAGCGTAGGGTTGACTGTTTCACATAAATCGAATTAAATTTTTTAGAATATACCTACATATTTTTCTAAGTAGGTATACAATTAAAAGAAATGAAGCGTCTGTCTGTGTTTAAGATATAAGTTCTGTTTTTAAGCTCAAAAATGGGCTTTAACAACGTCATCATCATCAGCAAACTATCAACGTCTAACTACTCAGCGCAGGTCTCCTCTCAGAGAAGTGTTATATGCCAATAGTCCACCACACTGGCCCAATTACATATACCTATTTATAATGACATCTATATATATAAAAGAAATTGGTGTAAGTTACACTATTTATAACTCAAGAACGGATGAACCGATTTGGCTGAAAATTGATGGAGAGGTAGCTTAGAACCAGGAGACGGACATAGGATACTTTTTATCCCGTTCGACCGCGTTTCCGTCATGTCACTATAAAACGTGGTATAACAAAAACGCATCTGACATGGAATAACAAAACGCAAATGACAGTGGAATAACAAAACGTAAATGACAGCTAAACGTAATTTTGTCTTTGGTTAAGTATGGTAAAAAATTTGACATTTATAAAAAATGTTATAATAAATTAATAACGCATTACTGATATTATAAATGCGAAAGTGTGTTTGTTTGTTGGTTTGTCCTTCAATCACGTCGCAACAGAACAGCAGATTGATGCGATTTTTTGCATGGGTATAGTAATGGATGTAGTAGTGGTTCCTCAGACCGGGAGAGCTACTTTTTATCTCGGATAATGAAAGAGTTCCCGCGGGATTTTTAAAAACTAAATCCATGCGGACGAAGTCGCGGGCATCAGCTGTATTTTATAAATATGTATTTTATAGTTGTATGGAAGACCGCAGGCAGCTTGTTAAAGAATAAATTAATTCCATAATATTATGATTATTTTATAGTAACGCTGCAGGCAAAGGCAAAGTTCTCGTATAAGGAATAAACGTTGAATAAAGTTAAAAACTAAATCTAGGTCATCCTGTCTGGGATTAACAATGCACTTAAGGAGTTAGAGCTCTCTTTGTCTTGAAGGATATGGCGTCCCCGTAATCTGAAGCTTTAAGATCAAAGAAAAGGCTCTTAAAAGCCAAATTGATCTTTATAGTCGCGTTAAAGTGGCGCTAAATAAAAAAGAGTGTTAATTTGTTCATGAAGGTATAGGCACCAGGGATAATTAAAATTTTAACTTTATTGTCTCTTGAAGAATGTTATTCAAATTAAAGGTTACTTCTTACTTAATTAGGTACTAACGGAATTAAACGTTACTTATTTCGTGGTTTCACTACGTACCTAATAATAATAATAATTAATATAATTGCATAAGCATATTATGGTCACGATGGAACCACAGTAGATACATGCATGCGGTAGGCACATACTCGTTTAGCACATTATATTAATGTCATTTTTATTTTCCGTTCACGAAAACCAAATGACTTTTTAAGAAATACAAAGATTCTGTTCCGTGAAAATTGAATAGACATTAAACAGAATACCTAAATTATTGCACTGCCGAGTACCGAGTAAGAGATGTAAGTAAGAGATTTATGATGCGCAAAGTGAACATTAAATCAAATTATATCGTACTTTTTTGCACTTAGATAGATTGATACATAAAGTGACCATTATTTTATCCATAACACAAGTTATTTCAACGACTTTGATCAGAATCGTTTCGAATATCGAAAAAATATCAAATAGAATATTAATGTATATATAAATATTATTATCATATATTATAAATATTATTATGGGTAGATCTTACAAAAAATGAAAAAGAGTCCACAAAAATGTTTGTTAAAATAATCTTGTACTACGAAAGACGTGTCATATGTCCCAATTCCCAGTGACCCGGTCACTCGGCTATTTGTTCCGTTTTGAATAGGGGTTTCAAAAAAGGCAAAAGCTTCATGCTTCTCTCAAAATTGAGCGGATAGGTATATCTTTGCCAAAATACACTGCATCCTTCAAAATACATCCTACATTTTCTGTGTAGAATCGAATATAATATTTCTTGTATTCAGTTGAAAATGGGCAAAATGTAGCATTCACCGCTTTACATAATATTATTTGGCAAATTTTCACAATCGAACGGTATTTTAACAACTACCTTCCCCATTTGATGCTTTATCTCAACGCCTTAGAGCATTTCATGCGTATTCTTTCCATTGAACTTGACACTGGCAAATTACATTTTGCTGGCTTGGAACTAAAAAGAGCCATTGACTAAAAGAAGAAGAACTGATATAACACGCCTGACATGGAAAATGCCATACGTGATACTTTCTTCTATAGTACAGGTAACGGCGCCGCAGGCTACGATAAATAGGTGAGGTATTACATATCTAAGGGTCCCGCCCTTAGATTAGGGGAGATAAAGGGAGTATCGCTACTTTATCATTAGGTATTGTACCAGTTTAGTCCGCGAACTTGAAATTATGTTTTTTAAAAATTCCTTGGTAATGCTTTGTTTTTCCGAATTAAAACTTAGCCTATGTCACTGTTCAGATCTTCAACTATGTCCATACAAAATGCTTGTTGCTGACAAAAGAACAAACAAGCACACTTTTGCATATTTTATAATAATTATTGTAATATAGTAGAGATTAGTATCGTTATTGCCTTTACTATTGTAAGGTACGCAGGTAAGCAGTGATAGCCTAGTGGTTAGCCCTGTGGTTTCCTGTTCGGTGGGTCGCAGGTTTGATCCCAGATGCACCTCTGACATTTCGAAGTTATTTGCATTTACGCAATATCACATGCTTCAACGGTGAAGGAAAACATCTTAAGGACACCTGCACACCTTAGAGTTCTGCAAAATGTTCTGAAAAGTTGAAATTGGTGGACTTCACAAGTCCAACAATTCGCATTGAGCCAGCATGGTGGACTATGGCCTAATAACCCTTCTCTGATAGGAGACCTGCGCTCGGTAGTGAGCCATTGATGGGTTGATGATGATGATGATGATGATGATTGTAAGGTAACAACGCAATAAATTGTTGCTGCAGTGTTCAACAGTTATAGCAAGATAGAGAATGTTACTTTGGTAAAAGTCCTCTACGAAAGCATCAACTTGAGATAATTATTATTATCGACATTAGGAAAGCCACTTCGAAAATCCGATGCTCAAGATCGGGCAAAGTGGAGTAGATTAAGCTCAGAAGGACACCACAATGGGTATAAGGCTAAGTTGAAGAAGGGTTCTTAGATATTAAATACCTCTAGAAAAAATACTTCAATCTATAGGTACATCTATACCAACAACAGCCAACAACTAAATAAAATTGGAGTGTCTCTCTCTATGATTTGAAAATAAATGCCTATTTCATCGATAACATACTCCAGCATACGTATTTAAAATCGTGTATTTGGCAAACAAAGTTGGTGGCCTTTTTTCATTTCTATTTTTAATCGAAATTAAAGGAGGAGGTTCTCAATTCGTCGGAAGTCGGAACCTCTTTTTTATTTTTTATATGTATGTTCACCGATTACTCGAAGACGCCTGAACCGATTTGAAAAATTCTTTTTTTGTTTTAAAGGGTCCCAATTAAATTTTATCGAAATCGGTCGAGCGGTTTCTAAAATATCAACAATAAAATAAAGTATATACTTTTTTAGGGCGTTTGAAGTCGGTTTTTTTAAAAAGCATTTTTTAATATTAAATTACTAGCTGATGCCCGCGACTTCGTCCGCATGGATTTAGTTTTTAAAAATCCCGCGGGAACTCTCATTATCCGAGATAAAAAGTAGCTCTCCCGGTCTGAGGAACCACTACTACATCCATTACTATACCCATGCAAAAAATCGCATCAATCCGCTGTTTTGTTGTGACATGATTGAAGGACAAACCAACAAACAAACACACTTTCGCATTTATAATATCAGCTTTATTATAACACTTTTTATAATTGTCAAATTTTTTACCATACTTAACCAAAGACGAAATTACGTTTAGCTGTCATTTACGTTTTGTTATTTCACTGTCATTTGCGTTTTGCTATTCCATGTCAGATGCGTTTTTCTTATACCACGTTTTATAGTGACATGACGGAAACGCGGTCGAACGGGATAAAAAGTATCCTATGTCCGTCTCCTGGTTCTAAGCTACTTCTCCACCAATTTTCAGCCAAATCGGTTCATCCGTTCTTGAGTTATAAATAGTGTAACTAACACCACTTTCTTTTATATATATAGATTTTCGAATCAACTTTGAATTTTGATGAGAATTTCACAGGCAAGTAGAGGATACTGTCTAGGTTACGTTTCATCCTTGAAATAATTTTAGTTCTAATATAATAAAAATAGAAAAGTTAATCAACTACAGGACTTTCACAGCCTAACTGCAGAACCTGTCTCAAAAGAACAGAAAAATCGCATTAATTGGCACATCTTTGAGGTATAATTAAAATCAAAGAGTTCCAATGTGGCTTCAGCTGATCGTAGTGATAAATACGCAAAAAGCCTATACCTTGTAGGACGCAGAAAGGGAATCGTGTTATCACTGTACAGTGTGCTTACTTACTATGTTAAATTTTAAACGTCCAATCCGGAACCCTGTTGATAGTTTTTCTTTCACCCAATGCTTGCATTGGGGACTATGACGCCTTCCGGGTGTTTTCTTACAATAACACCGCACCACGTTTCTGCAGCCACGAAAGGAAAGCAAATCCATTTGCTTTTCATGTACAAAGCACAATCTTGGAAATGGAAATTGAAAATTTATTCAAAGGTTTGTAAAGTAACGTACCTACGTAAGAAAAAACCATACCATGTCCACTTTTAACCTTTCGGTTTTGTTTAGACCTATCACGCACCAGTTGGTACTTACCCTACTGGTATTGTACTACGGGAGATTTTTTCCCGCTGTACTACAGACTTGTCTGTTAGTACGACGAGTAAGACCTGATTTCCCGCGGTACGACTATAACTTGGGTATATTTAAATCAAGACTGAATATACATCTTCTAGGCAAGAGCGCACCATTTTAGGCTGCATCTTCACTTATTAATCTATAATAATTATTAAAAAAATCTACCAGACTTGTCGGTAGTACCACGAGCAAAAAATCTCCAGAAGACTACCAGCAGGATCACCAGTAGTACCAAAGGTAAGTAACGGTACGCACTATTAAAATTGTAATGAAACAAAATTACAAACAATACTTATGGTACAAGCACTACGAAAATAAAAAAAAATTCATTCGTATCGCAACTTTCAAAGAAACTCTGCAAAGCATTTAATGTTGTAATGTAACGATGATTTACTGATGTTTCATATACCTCACACCACTTTCTAGATTAATAAATATACAATCCTTAATTCCAAAGTGCTGGTCTATTTTTCATTTAGATACCTAATAGCCTGATAGGCATGTTGCCAAGTAATCAAATCAGCAACTCTTTACCCAACGTCAAAACATACGGAATACAAACAAAGCTTAGTAAGAAATAATGTATTTTTAACTTATGCAGCATGGTTGGCTTCACAGTTCATAATTTCATACAAGCTGCCCGACTATGCACGCATTTTTATAAAGAGTTGCTGTTTTGATTACTTGGCAATATACCTGTTTTGCTGAGTGGAAATTAAATCAATCTAAAATCAGTACATTATACGCGCTGTCGCCCTAGAGGCAACTTGAGTTGACTGATAGTTGGGATTTGTCCCTAGTTTGGTTGACCAACAGTAAGACTTGTCATGTAGACATGTAGACAAGCGGGATGTAGTTGGCCTTACGAAGGAAATTAGTCGGCATCACCACTACCATCTCTCAACTGTTGGCTACCGTTTGGCTACAAAATTCCAAAGGAAATTGCTACTAGGGCGGGCATACCATTTCACTTTGTTCTTATTGTTGAATTGGTAAGCTACTTGAAATTAAATTCATCGAGGAACAACTAGAAATTAAGTTTCCGATTCTCCTTTGTTAGACATCGAATTGTGTCTTGTTTGAGCTAGAACTAGATAACAGATCCATCGCAAGAGGACATTCCAAATTCCAGCAATAATCACTACTATCGCGTTATGCACTTGAGGATTCGAGAAATGCCAACATAATTACATTTGCCGTCTTCATAACCTCTATTCTAATGGCAATAGAGTTCACTATTAGATAAATAAACGGTGGAATAAAGTTGTGTGCTGTTATCCTAGTTGCGGAGAAGTTTAAATACCTGCATGGAATAAAGCATTAGCAGTCTTGCAGATGTTGTTTAATTTGTGGAGCAATGAAAGAATACTTTGTGCTGCGCAGTATGAAGTTATTAGTTGTATTTTCATAGAGCTTAAAGAGATTAAGCTAGAAAGGAAAACGTGTTTATACTACACCTGCTCGGAAAGTACCTTCTGATTTGTGTCATATCGAGAAAGAGCGAGAAAGAAAATACGTCTTTACGTGGAGACAAATCTGCGGGCTGAAAAAATGTATGAAATTTCATTACTTACGTGCTTTAGCGGGCTGAAAAGTTGTATGAAAATCCATTACATACGTGGTTGTCTTTTTTTTAATTTTTGACAAAATTAGTTCAGTAATACAAATACATAAAAAAATGGTGGTAAGCAGGCTACTTTTAAGGTACGCAGGCTACCTTTAAGGTACGCCAGCTACTTTAGAGGTACGCCGTCTAATTTAGAGGTGGGTACGCAGGCTACTTTTAAGGTACGCCAGCTCGTTTAGAGTTACGTCGTCTACTTTAGAGGTACGCAAGTTACTTTAGAGGTACGCAGGCTACTTTGGTGGTACGCAGGCTACTTTGGAGGTACGCAGGCTACTTTTATGGTATGCAGGCCACTTTGGAGGTACGCAGGCTACTTTGGTGGTACGCAGACTACCTGCGTACCTCTAAAGTAGTCGGCGTACCTCTAAAGTAGCCGGCGTACCTCGAAAGTAGCCTGCGTACCTTAAAAGTAGCCTACGTACCTCTAAAGTAGTCACCGTAGAGGTACGCCGACTACTTTAGAGGTACGCAGGCTACTTTTAAGGTACGACAGCTACTTTAGAGGTACGCCGGCTACTTTAGAGGTACGCCGTCTACTTTAGAGGTACGCAGCCTACTTTGGAGGTACGCAGGCTACTTTGGTGATACGCAGGCTACCTGCGTACCTCTAAAGTAGTCGGCGTACCTTTAAAGTAGCCGGCGTACCTCTAAAGTAGCTGTCGTACCTTAAAAGTAGCCTGCGTACCTCTAAAGTAGTGGGCGTACCTCTATGGTGACTACTTTGGAGGTACGCAGGCTACTTTAGAGGTACGCAGGCTACTTTAGAGGTACGCCTTCTACTTTAAAGGTACGCAGACTACTTTGGTGGTACGCAGGCTACCTGCGTACCTCTAAAGTAGTCGGCGTACCTCTAAAGTAGCTGGCGTACCTTAAAAGTAGTCTGCGTACCTCCAAAGTAGTCAGCGTACTTCTAAAGTAGCCGGCGAACCTCTAAAGTAGCTGGCGTACCTTAAAAGTAGCCTGCGTACCTCCAAAGTAGCCTGCGTACCTTAAAAGTAGCCTGCGTACCTCTAAAGTGGTCGGCTTACTCTAAAGTAGCCGGCGTACCTCTAAAGCTGTAAGGACAACAAATCAAATTGGTGACAGTAACGCGGGTCAGACTCAGACGTCACGCACGTCATGCGGCATGCATCAAAATCGTGATATAATTGCTAACCATATTGCAGCCACTGTTGCGAGTTGCGACACGAGATGTGCAACGTAATAGCTTATCCTACCCCAGCAGATCACGCAAAATCGGTTGGACTAATCATCATCATCATCATTAGCAACCCATCAACGGCTCACTACTGAGCGCAGATCTCCTCTCAGAGAAGGGTTATAGGCCATAGTCCACCACACTGGCCCAATGAACACACCTTCAAGAACATTATGATGAATTCTCAGGTGTGCAGGTTTCCTCACGATGTTTTCCTTCACCGTTGAAGCAAGTGATATTTAATTGCTTAAACGCACTTGACTCCGAAAAGTCAGAGGTGCGTACACGAGATCGAACCTGCGACCCCCCGAATAGGAGACCACAGTCCTAACCACTAGGTCATCACTGCTTAAACACTGTTGGGCAAATTTCTCACGGGAATTGTTTCAAAAAAAGTGGTCGCACAGTTTGTGCTTGGGTTACTGGTCAAAAGTAGGATTAGACTGACTGATTAGACTCCTCTTCTGTTCTGTTCATTCTTCTACAAACTGTATTGATCAAGTTAAAACTCCAAGGTTACCAGGTATTCATTATCTACAGTTATATTTAATTTTACCGTAACCGACAGTTTAACGTGCTCTATGGAGAACGTAGGATAGGTAAAGCCAAATTTGGACCACAAATAAGTCGATCATCCATCGTAGTCGAATACCTGCTAACTGTCGACATTTTAGACAGTAAAAAAAAGACTTAACGAGACACTTAACGATCAAAATCAAAAAATATTTATTTCATGAAGGCCAACTTGTGAACCTTATAAAGTCTCGTTCGTTTCACTTTAGAACCACTTCAGTTGAAAAAAAGCCGGCCAAGTGCGAGTCGGACTCGCGCACCGAGGGTTCCATACTCCAAAAGTAAAAGTAAAACGATAATATTATATTAATTTGCATAATTATCGTTAACTTTGTTTGTAGAGGTTTATTGTTAATATAAAAAAAACTATGCTAGTTAGAGCGTTGGTTTTATTTTTCCTGTAAAATATACATAAACCTCTATTGAACATAATTATTTCAGATTTTTCGATTGGTAAACTTCGGAGATAAGGGGGGGGGAACGGTATTTTTTTCGACATTTTGGCCGATTACTCAAAAGCTATTATTATATAGAAATAAATAAAAAATTGCTTTAGAATGCACAAGTAAAGGCCTTTCATATGATACCCCACTCGGTATAATTATCTTACTTTGAAATTTCAAACCCCTGATTTTCCCCCTTTTTTAATTAAACTAAAATAATTTTCACGTTGATTTTATTTTTCATGTAAAATATACATAAACCTCTATTGAACATAATTATTTCAGATTTTTCGATTGGTAAACTTCGGAGATAAGGGGGGGGGAACGGTATTTTTTTCGACATTTTGGCTGATTAATCAAAAACTATTATATCTAGAAATAAATAAAAAACTGTTTTAGAATGCACAAGTAAAGGCCTTTTATATGATACCCCACTCGGTATAGTTATCTTACTTTGAAATTTCAAACCCCCGATTTCCCCCCTTTTTTTATCAAACTAAAATAATTTTCGCGTTGCTTTTATTTTTCCTGTAAAATATACATAAACCTCTATTGACCATAATTATTTCAGATTTTTCGATTGGTAAACTTCGGAGATAAGGGGGGGGAACGGTATTTTTTTCGACATTTTGGCCGATTATTCAAAAACTATTATATATAGAAATAAATAAAAAACTGTTTTAGAATGCATAAGTAAAGGCCTTTCATATGATACCCCACTCGATATAGTTATTTTACTTTTAAATTTCAAACCCCCGATTTTCCCCCTTTTTTTAATAAAATTAAAAATAATTTTCGACTTTTCTTTATTTCAATGCTTTTGGGCCACTATTATACACAACTATGAAAAATTTCATGTCGATAGCTTTAATAGTTACTGAAATAATCGACTGTGACAGACGGACGGACAGACGGACGGAGAAAGTCTCACCATAAGGGTTCCATTTTTACCATTTTGGTATGGAACCCTAAAAATGTAGTTTAACAGAGTGCATTTTAAAAATGATCAAGGTTTTTGTCCAATTCAATACATTTTTCTTACCGTATAACCTTTCCTTTTAACGTACAAGTCGATAACCTCCGTATTACATCGGTCGCTATTCGATAGAAAACTTGGTCCGCGAAAATAAAACCTTATTGAATCTGATACCACTCCTTGAGCAGTAGGAATTCAACTTAAAATGGAATCGGTTTTGTTGGTTAATTTTGGGAATTGAACTTTATGACCATGTTGAATTCAATATGAAAATGGTTAGAGAAAATATGATATTATCTTCCTATAATATTCCTATATTATTATTATTTAATATTAATGTTTATAATATATGGCACAGAACATACGCTTCACCACACCTTGGCAGACCGCAGAATACGTAAGCTCCTTATTACGATTTATCATCTTGATTGCATAGATTCAGGATTGGTAGTCGCTTCGCACCTCTACCAATCCTAAATCAATGCTCTTTCACAAAAAAATTAATGAATGTGAAATCTAGTGAATTCCATGTATTTTGAAAATTTTGACCGGGGGGGTGCTGTATTATCGATACTGAGCCCAAAACAGATTTTTATTTAATTTTTGTCGGTCTGTCTGTCTGTCTATGTGTCCGCGCATCACGCGAAATCTACGTTCAGTAGATATTGATTTGAATGAAAGGGGTTATTTCATCTTGGGCGAGGTACTTGTACGCTATAGCAAAAAATAGTATAAAATCATAGAAATGAAAATAAAATATGATTTTTTGCAGTTTTACAGTGAATATGAGGTACAAATATAAAATTGATGATTGGATACATTTGTAGAATAGCAAATCTCGGAGTGCATCCATCTTTTGTTGTCTATGTTTGTAATGAAATTACGTCATCTTAATGTCATTTCAATTGTCAAACGTCAATTGCTGATGTGTCAAATGTCAATTGTGGTCAAAATTTTATGTCAAATGTCATCATGACTCGTGTAGGTGCATGTTATTGTCGAAAAGAACGCCATGCTGTTGCGCGTTTATTTTTCAAAATAATTTCGCATTTCACCTCTTAAAAAGGACCTTTTCCTGAGAAATAAAGAAAAAATAATCACTATTTCATGACCCCGAATATTTTGAAAGACCGTACAAATACCTGGCCCAGGTTTCATATATATTTGAAACAACCCCTTAGGTATAGTGATAGCTGATACTTCGGGTCAACATATAGGATACTTTTTATCCTGATAAACAATAAGGTTCTTCTGGGATAGGGGATGAAATAATTTATCGATTTTATTTCATAGCTCCGTCAAACCGATTTTAATAATTCTTTTTTTTTAAGTGTATACTATCAGGCGTGTTCTGTCTAATTTTGATGAAGATCTGATAAATATTATCGGAGATAGAGAATATTATTCTTCACGGATAGCAGCAAGTCACTCGCATGAGAGATAACGATCCAATATATGCATACCATATTATGAGAAATCTTAGCCATAGGCATTTATTACAAATAAACTAAATAATTAACCTCCAGATATTTTAACTATTGTGTTTGTTTTGTAGTCTACCCGTGCGAAGCCGGGCGGGTCAACTAGTATCTTATATAACTTAGCAGATTCTTATTATATTTCCATGTAAGAATAAGATTCTTGACCTTTCGAGCTCACACTAATATCGTTATCCAACAGAAATAGGGATTTATTCGCCGGCTATGAATATCTATTGTCTGATTATATTATTGTTACAAGAATTTGCTATTAAGTTATATCACAGTTACACTATCAGTAAAAACCATCAGAATAACATGGTTCAGCAATGTGGCGCAGTCACGATAAAAAGATAAATTATTTGAAAATATGCTCGTACATAAACGTAATAATTATAAACTAATTATCGAAATAGCTGTTACTTTTTAAAAGTATACTAATTTATTCTGCTGACATTGATCCTTAACTCAGGAAGTCTAAAACTTGATAGAAACCTTTTAAAATACTTGGCTTAGTAGCTAGGTATAAATAGATAGGGATTTTATCATGTTCACTTATATGTCACTACTAGGTGTTGCCCTCGCGACTTCGTCCGCGTGGAATTAGGTTCTTTGAAAATCCCGTGGGACCTCCTGGTTTTATTGGGATAAAATTAACCTGTAACACTAAAGGTCCACAACCATACCAATGCAAGAATCACGTAGATCCGTTGCTCGATGTAACTAACTCGAAAAATTATGGACTTTCCATAAAAGTAAAGTGGAAAGCCCAAATACAAGATAAAACTAAAAAAATGACGGACTTTCATATAAGCTAACAACCCTTTTTTACCCCTTCAGGGGTAGAGTTTTCAAAACTGTGAAATACTTCTTTATTTTTAATCAAGAGCTTAATTACCAAGTTTCGTGGATATAACTTGAAAAATAACTTGAAAAATTAAAAATTATCATGTAAACATTCAATCCCTATTTAACCCCTTTGGGGGTAGAATTTTCAAAAACTGTGCAGCACGTAATTCTTTTTTTTCATTTAAAGCCCAAATACCGAGTTTTATGGGTATAAATTTACTTATTACTCGCCTACATCATAAAAGGAACCTACTGTCAAAATTTCAAGTTTCTAGCTTCAGTGGTTTAGGCTGTGCTTTGAGTATTAAAGTGTTGGTTTAATACTCAAAGAGGCTGTGCGTTGATAGATCAGTCAGTCAGTCAGTCAGTCAGTCAGTCAGTCAGTTAGTCAGTCAGTCAGGACAAGTCTTTTTAGAAGTATAGATTGTTTTTATTCGATAACAAGCTAGTCCTTGACTGCGATCTCACCTGATGGTAAGTGACGATGCAGTCTAAGATGGTAGCGGGCTAACTTGAAAGGGGTATGGCAGTGAATATTCAACCCATACCCCTAATTGTTTTCTACACGCCATCGTGCCGGAACGCTAAATCGCGAGGCGGCGCGTTTTTGACGGTAGGGTTGTAACTAGCCACGGCCAAAACCTCCCTCCAGACCAGACCAGAGAGAATTCAGAAATTATAAATTCTCAAATTGAACCCGCCGGGAATCGAACCCGAGACCTCCCAGTTATAAGACAACAGCGCTCACCACTGAGCCAGGGAGGTCGTCGAAGATTATAATATTATAACATTTTCTATCCGAGGATTTCGGATTCAATCCCGGGCATGTATTTATCTCCGAATTTTAGGAGTTACGTTGAAGAAAAACATCATGAAGAAACCTGCACGCCCGTTAGTTCATCGTACCTATCAGTTGATAGGTTGCTGATGAAGATAGTGATGGTAATATAACATTTCTACTTATTTTTGTTTTGTTACAAGTTAACCGGAAAAAACTTAGTTACCGGAATTTTCCAGGATTTTCTTTCGCAATTATTTGATGAATTCAATGAATTTCTAACTTCGATTGCAGAGATAGATTATGCGGCGCTTGGGGTATTATACCCAAAGCGCCGAGCAAAATTCTAAATGTGACAACAACAACAAAACGTGACAACAACTGAATCGCAACAGCGATCCATCACAAACATTAATAATCTGCATTAGGGAATTAGAAGATACCCAGCTGCTGCGCGCAAAATTAAGCATACATTCATTCAAATGTTTCAATTAGGTACATATAAATTTCTTATATTATATTCTATTCTACGAGGTTTTTTATATTACATATTTTAAGTCAAAATGTTATAATATGCTATGAGCTATTATTATCACCCTTCTCTGAGAGGAGACCTAAGTTCAGTAGTGGGCCGTTGATGGCTTGCTGATGATGGTGATAATGATGATGAGTTATTACGAAAATATTTTGTAGATCCATGAAGTACAGCTGTAGGTACTCATTGTTATTTGTACACATTGAGGCCAAGAATAAGAAACTGAGCCTTTAAATCTGTAGAATCTGTTTCACTCATGTGAGGTTTTGTCGCTTCGTCCGATACAGACAACGCTCTACGAAGTCCTAGCTAGCTGGTGAATGATATAACTACAGCCAAAAACCTTTTTTACCTTAAACCTATTACCTTTATCTATCTATTTTTACCAGACTACTGCATAGCCAAAACGAAGGGCTATGATTTTTGCAGTCTATGAATGTAATATAATAATATGTATGTATCTACCGAGGTGATTTTCAATTCTATATGATGGTTCGGGTAACATAGGCATCATTTTTAACCGACTTCAAAAAAGGGGGACGTTATCAATTCGTCGGAATCTTTTTTTTATGTTTGTTCACCGATTAGTCGAAGACGCCTGTATCGATTTTGAAAATTCTTTATTGTTTCAAAGATTATACTTCCCAGGTGGTCACATTGAAATTTTATCGAAATCGGTCGAGCGGTTTTTAAAATATCAACAATAAATTAAATACTTTGTAGTGGCACGGGCGTTTGAAGTCGGTTTTTTTAGTAAGAATTTTTTATATTTAATTATTATACGAACAAAATCAATATATGACGGATGTTACGTCCAATTTTTCGAACTAGGGTTACAGTTTTAAACTTTTACGTAAACAAAACTTTTGCAGAGGACTTTTTTCTCAAAAATTTTTAACTACATTTATGCTATCTATGCTTTCTAAATAACTGCCTCTTTTTAGATATTATTAATATAATTGTTTGAAAGATAGCTAGAGAAAAATTTTTGTCTGTCTGTTTGTCCGCATAAATCATATTTCTCAATCTGATTTAGAACAGCTGATTTTGACGAAAATTTCACAGGCATGTCATTGTCCATTGACTGTGTCTACATGACATAATTAAACAAGGAGTTATTTGGGCTTTAGTAGCCTTTCAAGTATGGAAGGCTACTTGTTATTTTGTGGAAGAGAAAAAGGTAAATGTTGTGGAAGAGAAAAGATACTAATTAGTATCAGCTTAATACTCTGATGCATTATTCAAAACTTTGTATCTATTGAAAACATTTCCACAATGCAATTACTATTAATGCGCAGCAACTGATGCTTTAATTTCAATGGAGGATTATTCCGCAACATTATTTAAATCAATCGACGAAACCAACACAATCAACGTGGCAACGATTTACAGTAGCAATCCATCACAAACAGTGGATAAACTGCATTAGAGCCATTGACGGTATTCCACTGGTGCGTGGATGGTTGGGATTTGATTATTTCCCGACTATGCAAGGCTGGCCTAGTTGCGATGACCTGCCATGAAGCAGAGATTAGTAAAAAGAAAATACATCTATTAAAATAGATATATTTCGTCTGGTGGGAGGCTTTGGCCGTGGCTAGTTACCACCCTACCGTCAAAGACGTGCCGCCAAGCGATTTAGCGTTCCGGCACGATGGCGTGTAGAAACCAATTAGGGGTATGAGTTGAATGTTCACTGCCATACCCCTTCCAAGTTAGCCCGCTACCATCTTAGACTGCATCGTCACTTACCATCAGGTGACATAGCAGTCAAGGACTAGCTTGTCATCGAATTAAAAAAAAATACTATAAATATACTATCAACTCTTTGTATAAAACTAATAACACTATAAAGAAAGTATCATATTCTATTAAAATATCCGATGTGGTGATTCCGAATCTTCGAAATATTCGCCATTGAAGTTCAATTCGACCAGAAATAGCTGCGTTTCTACTTGCACACCTATTAATCTATATATATAAAAGAAAGTGGTGTTAGTTACACTATTTATAACTCAAGAACGGATGAACCGATTTGGCTGAAAATTGGTGGAGAGGTAGCTTAGAACCAGGAGACGGACATAGGAACATAGGACATGGAATAACAAAACGCAAATGACAGTGGAATATCTTTGCAACGCCCTAACGGGGCCTCATGTAATCTAACAATATATTATGTAATTAAGTGGAAATACATAAATTCAAATAATAATAACAAATAAATAAATATATTTAAATATGTGATAGAGCTTATGACCAATTATGACATATGGACTTAATCAATCTGACGAACCATTTTGACATATTATTGAATGACATATTGATTGATTATCATTTTCCTAGTAATTCAAATCGTTAACCTATAATATTGTATTCCGATCTGTTAATGAATAATATTAATCCGACTTTTATTTAACACGAAATCGAAAATATTTTTATAATGACATAATATTATTATTAATTAATTTTATTAATTACATACGACACTATCAATATTAATTAATACCTAAAAAAAAAATACTGAAATAAAAATAATTTCGATAAAATACTCGCCTTATAGTAAATAATAATGTATACTAAGCTAACCTAATTACTTTGTAAATGTAACTTTGCAATGCCCTGACGGGGCCTCATGTAATCTAACTATAGTTATAATTAAGTGTAAGTGGATACATGAATGCAAATAAATAAATAAATAAATAAATAACAAAACGTAATTTTGTCTTTGGTTAAGTATGGTAAAAAAATTGACAATTATAAAAATGATAGCTAAACGTAATTGATAATATCATCAGTAATATGTTTTCTCTTTGAATCATCATTAACAATGCCGCGAGCAAGACGATCAAATGTTTCCTGCTACAAAGCTACGGATTGACGTGATTTATTGGATAGGTATAGTTGAGTACCTGGAGAGTGACAAAGATTTTCCGCGGGATGCTATGAACTAAATCCACGCAGACGAAGTCGCGGGCATCAGCTAGTTTACAATAATTTATTTACTACCCATCCCCGTCCAACTAAGGTCTAAATAAATTCTTCAAAAGGGATTAACTAAAGCCCTAAGCTGAGTTATCAGTATAATTTATAGGAACAGTAAATGTTAAGTACACCACACTCAAACAACAATTGGATAGATGAGGTCCTTCATCAAAGCGACCAGAGTACAAATTACTTAAACAATTAGTCCTCAAACTAAACATTTGATCAGCATAATAGTTGGTTACAAGGAAGGGTTAAACGCGCCTTTTGTTGAGCTAATAATTTACTAAACGATTAGCTAATACTAATACTGTTAATTTAGCAAAAAACCCCGAGAGTAACTATCCTTACTAATATTAAAAAAGTGAAAGTATGTTTGTTTATTGGTTTATTCTTCAATCACGCAGCAACGGATCGAAGCTATTTTTAACGTAAGTAGTTGTAGACGAGAACTCGTAGAGTGGAGTAGGTACATAGGCCGGAAAAATAAACTTGCTGCGGGATTTTTAAAAACCTAATACCACGCGGAATATGTCGCGGGCAAAAGCTAGCTTACATGGTAAAATTAAAGCGCACTCAGCAATTGAGATAAGTATCATTTTAAAGGTTCCGTACCCAAAGGGTACCAACGGGACCCTATTACTAAGCCTCCGCTGTCCGTCCGTCCGTCCGTCCGTCTGTCAGCGGCCTGTATCTCGTAAACCGTAATAGACAGACAGTTGAAATTTTCACATATTTTGTATTTCTATTGCCGCTATAACTTCAATAAACAGACCGAATTTTCCATTTTCAATTTTATTTAAAAAAATTCCACATGTAGAAATTATTTAAAATAAAATTGAAAATAGAAAATTTAGTCTGTCAAGCTGGGATTCGAACCATCGACTGTGAACTGTTAGGCGACTGCCGGAGCCACTAGGCTACGGAGACCCAATGTTGTATCGCGAAAATACCGAACATAATGCAAAATTCACATTCAACAAAAAAGTGTTGGTTTCAAAAATATGTCGAGTGTCGGTTCCTTAATATTTTCCGTCTAGCCCCCTTCCGTACCGCGCGATAAGGAACTTACGTTCCAATATTTCCATGGATACATGGAAATATTTTAATTAAATTTTTTTAACGGAACCCTAAAAGAGCGAGGCCCGTCTCGCACTTGGCCGATTTTTATATGCTACGAAAATTTCATATCAAGGAAAGCATAATTTTTCATTAAATGATAAAAGAACTGCTGACTGAAAAGCTGACTGATGCTACAATTAAAAGAGGTTAATATCAAAGAAAATATTATAAAAACGTCATAATAATTATCATCTTTGTTACTTTTAGTAAGAGAGATGTTGTACTACTAGTCTTTCATAATGACGTCTATTTAACTGATGTACAGGGACACCGTCGGGTTTATGTCGATTGGTAAAGAGCCCGAGGATTGCTCCTCCAGAATTACCTATGTTATCTCTCTGTTATTAATCGACATTCAAATTATACTTTAAAAAGATTCTTCTCCCTTTAATGGGCTTTTAATTGACTTATAAATTAGCATTCTAGGAAAAAGTTAAATAAATTTAACAAAACCAGATTATCTTCGCAAGTTACTTAGTAGATCGTTTTTAATTCCTTGGAGGCAATATATTTTCTACTATGAAAATAAAAATTCAGTAAAGCCAAGTTCAATAGAGGTATTTTAGAGATTGAGAAAAGTTTTATCAGCAAAGTTTCAAAGCTTTGCCAATGCGGCAGGCTTAGCGAATCGCCACGGAAGTGCAGCTATCGCTTATTATCAGATGCGTGCAAAAATAAATAAATAGAATAGACGAACAATTACAATTTTTGCTAGCTTTCGACAAAGGTTTTTCACAACTGAGTTAACCATTACAACTTTATATTTCGCGGATAACGCGCTATCTAAATTAAATGATCTATCGCGCTATATCACTCATATTTATTGAAGGTGTATCGTTATAATTGTATATTATACAATACATCTGCTGCATATATAAAAAAAATATATACAGCAGTTGTATTGTAAACAATCGTGGTGAAAGATTTTATTACACGATTATATAGACTAATTTTTATCCCAAAAAGGAAGTCCCCCGAAGACGAGATTTTGAAAATCTTTACCGACGCGATTTCACGAGCATGAACTAGTTATATAAAAAAAGAAATTTTAAAATCAAACAATAACATTGGACTTTTTAAAGCATGATGACACAAAACACAAAAAATCTTCAAAGTGCTCGCTCTTTTAGCGTTCCGTACATAATATGACCAAATCCCTTTTTTTAAAACTAGATATTTAGATAATATTTTAGTTCTTAGAAAGCACTAAATTAGCGGGGGAAAAATGCTCGTTTGTTTTGGTCACAACTTACAAACCGCATTATAAATAGATGTTTTGAGTACTTGTTGTTTAAATATACTATATTATGCTTACTATATAATATACAGAAATTTCAAATTCCTAACTAGTTTAGTTTTTTAGGTAGACCCCGTAACAAAAATTGTTTAAAACTGACAACTGCTGGGCCGTAAAGCCCCCATTTCTTCATTTTTGTAGCTAAAAATAATAATAAATATATTTAAACGACACCCCACATGCCAAGGTAAAAAAATAAAATTGTATTTCCAATCCTTTTTCATGTATGCCCCTTTATTTTTTATTTTTCTTCTTTGTTGTTATAGCGGCAATAGAAATACACACTCTGTGTTAATGTCAACTGTCTAACTATTATGTTTTACGAGATACAGCTCGCTGACAGACGGCCAGACAGACGGACATACGGAGGCTTAGTAATAGAGTCCCGTTGGCACACTTTGGGTACGGAACCCTAAAAAATTACACTGAACACGAAGCAAAACGCAAATTTTAAATGATGTGGTTGCCGCCATAAGAGATTAGGCCGCTCCGTTGACAGGGGTCAAACGAGCCAAGGCATCATCTCGCTAGAGAAATCTCTTGAAGCAAAACAACAGAAACCAACGGACCGTCCATCCTTGGGGTGCATTCGACCGATTCCTTTTCTTGCCGCTGCGCTGGACGTCAAACGAAACAAATCTCTTTGGAAACTCGCATCATTGATCATACTGCCGCACTCAAATTTGCTTAATCTCCTTAGATAGATAGTTTTAAAAATTTCCCTCGTAGAGTCATCAAGAGATTGAATGGTACTTAGTCAATCAGTAAGAGCATGGAAATTGTGAACTGCATGGAACTAATAATTTCGACTAAGTAGTCTTCCTAGTTCCATGGTAAACTGGTAGATTGTGTATTTTTATGATTTACAACTGATGTAAATCATAAAAATACACAAAACAAATTAAGCACACTTCTAAATATATTTTCTCTTTTGCTTCTTTGTCAACCAACAGACGTCCACTGCTGGACAAAAGTATCTTGCATGGAGCTCCACAGGCCTTGGTCTTGCGCCGCCTGAATCCAGCGGGTCCCTGCGACTCGTTTGATATCGTCGGTCCACTTAGTGAGGGGGTCTGCCAACACTGCGCTTCCCGGTGCGGGGTTGCCACTCCAGCAACTTGGGACCCCAACGACGTGATTTCAGTGTATTTTTTCGTAGGAACCCGTTCGTTTCCAAGGATTAAAATAATTAAAAGATGAAGGGTACACGGTACACATCTTCATCATCTCTGCTCCAGAAACATTGATATGATTTGAATTATAGCGTTTTAACTAACGTATTGTACAAATAACTCCGCACCTGAATTTCAACACCAGAGTAATAAAGTTTCTATTTTGAGAGAAAGCAAAATACTCTTAAATGGTGTTTAAGGCAACCTTTACAGCGAGATTCTCAGCCGGCTGAGCTTACTTAAAATGCAAAATGATTTTGTATTATGCATGCCCGTTGATCTAGATAAAGGGGTCACGACACAGAACATTAGCCTGCTTCTTTGAATGCTAATAGTGTCTTAAGTACGTCTTTAGGCCTCCGCTCAATGGAAAAAGCTGTTTAAAAAGGAAAGGAGGTTAATATAATCTGAAGTAAGCGCCGACATTACTGTTAATATAAAAAATACGATTATTATGACCAGTCCTCATATTATTAATGTAGTAATTTAGACTTCAATATAAGCACCTAATCATCGTAGCAAACGCTCAAAGGCTATGGCCCTAAGCCCCTTCCATTCTGAGAGGAAATTGAGGCCCAGTTATAATAGGCTAGTTATGGGTTGATATGAGACATTTTTTAAAAATTCGCGGGATCCGTTGTTTTTTCCGGGACAAACAGAATTCTTCGTCACTCATTAGGTCACACTATATTCATCCAAAACTCGCCGATCCGATGCTTAATCGCCGTTGGTCCTGCGTCTGATCTCTCTCCGATCATGTCGGATATGCGTCCCATCGGACTATGAGAGTGAGGCAATAGAGAGTGCACCTATGTTTGGGCTTAAACTTATCTCTGAGGAGGTTGGCCATCGTAACCGTATTCGGTTGAGAGGAAAAAAGTAATAGCTGTGTAGTGTGTACTTCTACTTTACAATTTTGCCTACTTTTAACATTAGATCGTTTTTCAGTCAAAAATAATTATTACATAGGTAGGTTAAAAGGTAGATCGGTAAGATTTCCGATTTTACAATAATATTTAGGAACATGAATATAAAAAAAAAATATTTTAACTTATCGTCTCATCTTCGCAATGATTGTATTTCCGAAATTAGTATTTTTACGCCCCAAACAAACAGTGTTTCACAGTTAAAAACGCGTTTCTCTGCTAGCTGTTTTATCCCATCGCGCCATTTGAATTAGAATAAATGAATGTTAAAATATTGATCTCAACAAGAGTGTACAGGATTCAATTATGTTAGCGAGATCTGCAATTTATTATTAATTAAATATAAGCGCGTTTAAGCAATTAAATATATGATATTTAATTGCTTAAACGCACTTGACTCCGAAAAGTCAGAGGTGCGTACCCGGGATCGAACCTGCGACCCCCCGAAGCAGTGATAGCCTAGTGGTTGGGACTGTGGTCTCAGTACCAGTACCAGAAAATAATTGCAAGGCACTCACACATTGATTGGTTGTTTTGAGCCTATGTTTGGAACGGAACTTTGTTAGAAACTTCTGTTCTAAGAGTTATAGTTCGATGCTGTGTTACAAACCTCATAAACCAGGCCTCATATCCCCTCAGGATTTGAGGCCTGGTTGAGACAGAAGATATCAAACGATCACGCTCGGTATCGGCAAATTGCCGATCAGTAACTTTTGTTCAGAGCATTCAGATCTTCGTGCATCGGTGGCAACGAGAAATAACGTCAGTATATAGTGTGAACGCTGTATCTAAACGGACATTTTACGACGCGCCTGATGCAGCTGACCACACATTTTCAGTAGGTATTGAAACTGTGCCCCTTTTAACTCTATTGGTTCTTACTACCGTATGCTGTTTAACTTATCCTACCCTTATCCTGTTGATAACAGGATAAGGGCAAAATTGTGGAAGACGAAAATGTTTCCAACACTGTTTTAGGAGCGAGACGCTTATTACATTTTTAATTATGAAAGTTTAACGGAAAATCCGGGCTTCTTCTCTAAGCTTTTGGTAAACACATTTTACATACCCAGTCCGGTCAAATGGTAATATTTTCAGCGTTTTGAATGGGGAAACAATTTTTATCTTAGAATGAATATCAGCCTTCATTTTAAAAATTCATTCAAATTCAAAATCATTTAGGTATTTCATGTATGCCAACCTATAGCTCTTACGATACGTCAAGACTCGAACTCTACCACCACCGGTTCGGAACGCAGATTTTGCTTAGAAGAGCCGGCAGGAAACTCCGGCAAGAAACTCAGCAGTTGCTCTTTTCAAAAATATTTATTTCATGTAGGCCAAAACTTGTGGCTCTTACGACACCTGAAGACTCGAACTCTACCACCAACGATTCGGAACGCAGATTCTGCTGAAGTACCGGCAAGAAACTCAGCAGTTGCTCTTTTCAAAATTTTTTATTTCATGCAGGCCAAAGCCTGTGGCTCTTAGTACAACTCAAGACTCGCACTCTACCGCCAACGGTTCGGAACGCAAATTCTGCTGA
The DNA here is from genome assembly GCA_029955525.1 of Oeneis ivallda. Lineage (NCBI taxonomy): Eukaryota > Metazoa > Arthropoda > Insecta > Lepidoptera > Nymphalidae > Oeneis > Oeneis ivallda. The sequence goes on from JARPMR010000008.1 coordinate 17,292,193, forward strand.
GAAGAGCCGGCAAGAAACTCAGCAGTTGCTCTTTTCAAAATTATTTATTTCATGTAGGCCAAAACCTGTGGCTCTTACGACATCTCAAACCTCGAACTCTACTACACGCAAATTCTGCTGAGAAGAGCCGGCAAGAAACTCAGCAGTTGCTCTTTTCAAAAGAGATGGACACCGCAGCTGAAATAGCTGAATGTGGCAAAATTATGACTCCCTATTTCTTCCTCTGTGCCAGTTTATGTTCTGTAACTCAAGATGATTGTTTAAACAAGAAAAAAGTTTAAATACTATAACCTGACCATAGAAAATTTTATATACCATGCAATGTTTATAGTTTAATCTTAAGCTTAAGTTGTAATTTGGAAAAATAAACTTCTTTATCTTTGTTATCTTTGTAAAAAAAAAATATTTTGTTCGTATAAAATGCAGCCTATGTCACCCGGACTATAATAACGAATCGATTGACACCTCAGTCATCCAAATCGGCTCAGTGGTTTTGGCGCTACGGTGGAACATACATACATAAACTGCTAAAACCATAACCCTTCCTTTTGGCTCTGCCATAGTTGGATAAAAATTAGAATTTAACCATATTATCTTTTATTATTAAGTGAACGAGAATTTCCTCGAAAAACTCGCTGCATATTTCAACTATTTCCTACAATAGCTTCATGAAGGCTTAATTGAATTTTGCTGAAAACAAGCCGGAATGAGCGTTAAACCTGGTCGTAAACCTTTTCAACGCCATCACAGTCGTAGACATTTATTACGCTTTAGATTATGAAATTTATATCCCGGATTTCATACTTTCCGTGCTTTATACCCAAATTAAAAATGAATAATAGACCTTACCTTTTACCAAATAAAAAATAAATTTTTTATTTATTTATTTTTATTTATTTATTTATTTCCCAACTTACAACTAGCGTTACAGGACTTTTCCTAATTCACTAGTGAAGCTTAATTCATTCTTATTCTAATATTATGTTAAACTAATTATTATTTATTATAACATATAGACCACAGAGCAATCCTTGTGAATTCACCCAGAGTGCACCAAAACAGATCTGTTCTCTCAGCTATGACGTTAAGGGTTAGAATCGCGCGCGTCAGCGGCGCCTTCTTGAGCAAGTTAGTGCGGCCGCACGGCACCGCCAGCAGCGGTGGCCTGCGCCTCCGCCACACATACCGGTCTGGGACACGGAGACTGACCTGTCCTAAAACGTCTGCGTTAAAAAACTTGCCCCTAATTATTTTAAAAATATACAATACAAGTGCTAGTTCCCTCCTAACCCTTAATTCATTATATCCAACCATACCTAGAACAAATAAGGTTGGGTACATTAATGGGTAGTATGGGTATACCCCGTATAGCCTCATATATAAGTACCTAACAAATTTATTTTGCACCCGCTCTAACATAAGGCTATATTTAGCCTCATGTGGAGCCCAAATGACTGAGTTACTTTCTAATTGGCTCCTAACCAAAGCATTGTACAATGCTACCACCGCCTTTAAGTTGTTGAAGCCCCTAACGGTACGAAGCAGAAATCCTAAATTTTTGTAAGCTTTCTTACAGCATTTTACAATATGGTTACGAAATGTGAGCTCCGTATTCAAACCAACCCCTAAGTCTCTAACTTCTGAAACTCTCACCATTGGTACCCCATCGATCTTATAATCATAACGGATAGGGGACTGTGCCTTAGAGAATAAATACAGTAACACAGCATCGGATCAACATGATTTTTTGCATGGATATAGTTGAGCACTTGGAGAGTGACATGGGCATAACGTGATCATTTATCCCGGAAAAACAGAGAGTTCCCGCGAGATTTACAACCTAACTCCACGCGGACAAATTTGCGGGCACAAGCAAGTTAAAAATTACTAATAGGTATCTTTTACCATTTTGCTTAGTTAGGCATGTGGTTAGGCGCTATAATTTGGTCTTGATTGAGAAAACAAACAGGATTGATAATTTTTAGTAATACCTTAAATCTTAATTACCTATATAATACTAGCTGACTCGGCGAACTTCGTACCGCCAACTTATCTATATAAGTAAAAAACAAATAAACTATCCCAATCCAAAAAAACTATCCTATCTTTTAAGTTGGACCAAATTACAGATAGTTACGAAGTTTGATAAAAATCGGTTAAGTAGTTTAAGAGTCCATCGCGGACAAACAACGTGACACGTAATTTATATATATTAAGATGTACCTACCAGTTGTTATACTTGTTAGATTAAAATATTAATACACCTTCTTATAATTATATATCCGACATGCAATCTGGAAAATATTTAGCGATACACGTCATATACTTACGCAACATAATATTTTATTATTCCCTATTTATAATACTTTGAAGAGCAACCGCCGAGTTACTTGCAGTTTCTTCTGGGTCGGAACTGCATTTCGATGCTGGTGTTAGATTCACTTGACAAAACACCTACACTTTTGTATTTATACATATTTCTATTCTATTCTTACATCATGAAATAAGATCGCCTTTTAAGTCTTGATTTAGGTAAGTTTTACTTTTATGGACCGCCAAATGAACCCCATTGCAGGTCGTCCTTACTGCTCACTGCTCCGGAGAGATCGTTTTTATTATTGTATTTCACAGTTAACGCTACGTCTAGCGTTATTCACAGTTAATTAAATTATGTAGAAAACAAACAGAGGAGCATTTAGCGTCGTTGTAAACAAAAACAACGTTTTTCAACGGTTTCATAGCACTAGACGTTTATTATGCCCTTAATTATGTGAGTTTTACAAAACATCCAGCCTTTCTGTTATCTCTACGCTATGTTTTTGTAAAATTGTTTAACAAAACATTGTTTATATACTAAACATGTACTCTTAAATTGTGAATAATGGTGTATATCATAAATGGTGTAAATTATGGTTTCGTTGTTAAACTTTCAAATATTTTTTGAAAGTTTAACAAGGTTGCGTGGATTTAGGTTTTCTAAAAATTCCGCTGTTAACCCTTTGTTTTTCCGGAATAAAGAAACGCTTTATCACTCATCAGGTCCTCAATTTTACACATACGATAATACCGTCGATTGCAAGACAAACGGAAAAACAAACACGCTTTCGCATTGGTAATATTAGAAAGGAGTTTTTCAGAGTAAAAATGACTCAGGAAAATATAGTACTTGCTGCCAACATCAACGGTGCTGATCTTTCACTGAACATATTTGCGTAAAACCATACAGTCAAGCATGCCTGTTACCAGATAGAAGTCTATAGAAGTGAGGAAGGTATTAACAATAAGGAAGAAATGTGCCTCACGTATCCCTTTGATTGAATTTATGGTGCGTGACCAAACTCAGTAACTATTTACACAGACTAGTAATATAAGTACCTACTTAATCATGTGTTGTAATTTATAATATCAATAAAACCGGCCAAGTGGGTGTCGGGCCAAGCGCAGTGTAGGGTTCCGTAGTTGCTTTTAACTACGGAACCCTACACTAAAAATTAATATAATCTCAAATATTATTTATGAATATTGAATACATTTTGAGTTCCATGGTTTAAATACTATAATATATTACAAAATATGCAACTTACACTACGTGTAATACCTAACTTAGAAAAAACAGATATAACTCTTTAACTTATGAGCCCTACTTAGCCGTGATAGTTTTCCTTTAAAATTCATTATATAAGTATACTACTGCTGTGAATTTTTTCTTGTATTCTTTATACAACCATTTAGCTGGCAGAGGGGGGGGGGGACACTTGACTCTAATAAAATTTAGCACTTTAAAATACCATATTTCACAAACGGATCCCTGAATTGAAAAATGGTGCTCCCACACCCACAATATTTTTGAAAGACCTATTCAACGACACCCCACACTATGGGATAGACGGGAAAAAAAATTCATCCCCACTTTACATGTAGGGGAGGTACCCTAAAAAAAATTATTTTTCACAATTTTATTTCACCACTTTGTCGGCGTGATTGATATTTATACCCTTGCCAAATTACAGATTTCTAGTACCAATAGTCTCTGAGCTAAACCGCGGACAGACAGACACAACAACAAACGACAGACGGACGGACATGGCGAAACTATAAGGGTTCCTTGTTTACTACGGAACCCTAAAAATGTCAATTGATAGACAATATGTTTTAAGTCCGTAACTCTTTGGCTGGTAATGAAACGAGTGCCGTAGTGTGTATAATATGGCTCTCAACGAGTACAAACGTGATTCATTCACAAGAGGTTAAATGGGCCCAGCACGGAAATAATATAACCAGCAATATAAATCATAAAAAAACTCATCCAATCATTATTAATTTGTCTAGTATTATTTTTAAATCGGTAGAATATAATTATATAAAAGCGAAAGGAATTCATCACGAAATCTCAGGAACTATAAAACCTACAAACTTGAAATTTGGAATGGAGGTTCTTTCTAGGCGGCTGAGAAAATTCCCCCCTAAGGGGGTGAAATGGGGTTTCGAAGGTTATATGAAAGTCCTATAAGTTATACATATGAAAATCGGCATTTAGAGTATTAAATTTAAATAATAAAGATTTGTATAAGTTATTTTGAAAAATCATCCCAAGTTGGTAAAATAGGGGATGAAAGTTTTTATAGAAAAGTTTTAACTATTGTTATCTTGAAATTTGGAACATAGGTTCTTTCTAGAGGGTAGGTGTTAGCTGAGAATTTTTTTTACGAAAATCCCCTCCTAAGGGGCTGAAATGGGGGGTTGGAAGGTTAAATTAAAGTCCTATTTTTTGAAAGTTTGACGTTTGACAATCGGAACTTAGGTAACTAGCTTTAAATAATTGTAACCTGTATGGGTTATTTTGAAAAATCCCCCCTTATGGGTGGTAAAATAGGGGATGAAATTTGAATGGAAAAACTGTACTTAATGATTTTGATTTATTTGGTAGGTAGGTTCTTTCTAGGGTCTAGACACCAGTAAAGAAAAGGTTTGAAAAAAACCATCCTAAAAGGGTTGAAATGGGGGATATGAAAATCCTATGTTTTTGAACTCAAAGACATGAAAAAAAACGGTTTTTCGTGATTTTTCGGAAACTTGGTTAGTAGATTTATATAATACAAATATACTCTATAAGTTATATTAGAAAATACCTCTTGATTGTGGTAAAATAGAGGACAAAAATTTTCAAAAATAAAAATACATTGAAATTGCGATATCCATGGGTGCGAAGTCGCGGTTTTTACTAGCGGTAGAACTTTTTCCGATAGGCTTCTTGCAGCGAGAAAATTTATCTTTTTATAATCTCATAGAAAATCAGAAATCCTACGCGGACGAAGTCGCGGTCGATCCCTAGTCGGTAGATACTTGTATTTTGAACCTAGATTAATATCTAACTCAAATAAAAGCCGCTTGTATATTTTTCCTCCAATTTTCAAGTATATATGGATGAACTTGTTGAGCAAATTGTTGAATATTGTGCACAAAAGAAACTAACATCACGTACGTAGGTACGCACGCCTCAATAATATCCGCCGCGTGCTTACAAGAAACCCGATTATCCTCAAAGGAACGAAACGATCCAATTATATGCCATCCTATAGCTCAGCTTGCTTGTTGAGCATCAGCTATCAGCTGGTATTAATGGTGTTGATGTCTACAGCAATGTTTTTGCTGTAGAATAGAATAGAATAGAAATGTTTTTTAGTCAAATAAACTTTTTTACAAATGCTTTTGAATCGTCGATGAGTCTACCACTGGTTCGGAATGCCCTTCCTGCCGAGAAGAACCAGCAAGAAACTCGGCGGTTGCTCTTTTCAAAACAAGTCTACAATTCAATAGATGCTATGCTATGTATGCAGTATTTCCACAATGAGTTCCACAAAAGCATACCTAATTATAATTTAACACGTTAAGACGGGCAGACAGAAAGCAGCTCCATTCCTGCTAGTGGCACCCGTTCACGAGCATGACGCATGATCCAGCCATATTTGAGGGAACGTAGACATCAGAACATCACAAAAATATGGAAAAATTTGACGTAGAAGAAACTTAGTTTGGCATAACTCTATAGCTGTTGATAAATCTTACTTTATGATTTAGTATTTACCTGTCTAATTTGATAGATGTACTCCTTACTCTATTATGCTATATTATAAGCCGATAAATACCCAACCTAATTCTTAAATATTAATGATAAATTACAATCAATAAAAACATAAAATCATTTCAGGCTTTAAGGAAAACTGTATTTTAATTTCCTCTTACAAGCCAATGCCTTAATACTATGATTCTACTGTCTTACTTGGACTTATTAATAAGTTGAAAGGGTAAGTAATTCATTTTGGAGAGCATTATCGGCTCTTTAAGTACTTACAGGAAGAGCTTAAAAGCTTATATCTGTCACAACTCATCTTCAAAGTTAGGATTTTAACATAATTCTCTTATGAATTACGAAAATCTTTATTTAATTTTGGAGAATTGAATTATTTCATAATTATTATGAGTATAATGTGAGTATCACGTAATAGCAGAGTTGGCTTGAATCCAGCGCTTCAAGCACTTGCGGATTTACATAATATTATTGTATTTAATAAAGCCAAATGTATGAATCACATTTCTAGGCACAGCGAAACAATTTTCAAAATTACTTTGCCTATAAAGTTTTTAAAGCTGTTATATATTTTTTCTTACAAGTGGAAATTAAAAAAAATCGGCTAAGTGCGACTCGCTCTTTTAGGGTTCCGTTAAAAAAAATTAAATTAAAATATTTCCATGTACCCATGGAAATATTTTAATTTAATTTAATTTTTATTATTTGTTGTTAGTGGCAATAGAAATACAAAATATGTGAAAATTTCAACTGTATCTATTACGGTTTACGAGATACAGGCCGCTGACAGACGGACGGACAGCGGAGGCGTAGTAATAGGGTCCCGTTGGCACCCTTTGGGTACGGAACCCTAAAAAACCAGCCAAGTGCGATTCGGACTCGCGCACCGAGGGTTCCGTACTCCAGAAGTAAAAGTATTCAAGTGAAACGATGTTATATTATATAAATTTGCTTATTATAATATTTTTTGTTTTAGAGGTTTTATCATCAAAATAAATATTTTCTTTTATTTTCTTTCACACAAGAGCACAATTTTATTTATTTACCTTATTTGAGGTTGGTGCCAATTAAGCAAGACCTCTAAATTGTATCAGCGCCCATACAACTCAGAGGACTATCTTTGCATCACTTTTCGCCAATCTTGAACAGAATTTCTTAGGCTTCGACTACCTTCGACTTCGGCGTCGGCCGAAGGTTGTGGTGACAGCCCATTAAACGGTTTCAGCTTCGGCCAGAAATCAACCTTCTGTACAACACAAAAAAAGAGGACAAGTGCTTCATTGCCTTGAATTGAACACGTGTTTGGAAGAAAATTTCGGTTACAAACCCGTGCTCAATTGGTGGACGAGTGCCTTCTATTGAACACGGGTTTTTAACGAGTGTTGGCACAACAAACCCGTTTCGAAGCAATACTGCCTCCTACTGAACACGGAAACGTAAACACGCCACGCGGACGATATCGCATCTTCTAGTAGTATAATAACTTTGTTTATATCACTTCATAGTAATTCCAAGACAGTAGTTTGACATACAATATGAAACCTTTCTACTTATGAGAAAAGATATGAGATTAAATTTCAGAACAGAATAAAGGATAAACAACATTATAATGAAAACGCCGCAGGGTTAAGTCTGCGAGGAAAAGTGCATTGCGAGTAGTTTCCCACAACGGATTCAATGTAGCTACCATATTTTATATTTTCTGCAAGTCGAAATGTAATATTTCTCAATTTAATATCATAAAATGCGATGATCTTTACTTTACCTACCAAGCAGCTTTTGCTGGTTACTTTATTGTTCCTTTCAATGAATTTAAGACGGGGATTAAATTATTTATTTATTTCATTTAAGATGAAGTTGTAATTTGTAGTAAGTTTATTTTACAATTAGCTTTTGGATAAGCTATACTTGTAAAATAAATGCTTCGTCGGCATGACGTTAGGTTTTGAAAATGCCGCGGGAACCTTCTGTTTTTCCGGGATAAAAGGTAGTCTTTGTCACTCTCTAAGTTCTCAACTATACTCATGTAAAAAATTCCGTTGCTCCGTGGCTCCGTTGCTGCGTGATTGAAGGAAAAACCAAATCAGCTGACCAACAAACAAACATTCATTTGTTGTCTATGAGCTTTAGCTGGGGGTATCGCTTAACTTTAAAATACCCACCGTACCACCGTCGTACGGCCAGGAGTAGGTACGGTGCAGTAGGGTTAGTACAAGACTGGATAGTTAACTATGAATAGTAAACTATGACATTACCATCAAAGTAAAATAAACCTTAACAGTATTGAGTTAGAGCTCAATTTCGTGTACATATTCTTATACGTTTACGTAACGAAAACGTTCCAAATTAAAATCATGTGTATTGAATTTGTGACTTTAAATCGATACTATTATGGTTCATTTTACTTTGATGCTAATGTCATAGTTAACTATTACGTACAAACGAATTAAGAGTGGGTGTGCGCTCGTTAGTAAACAGATTTGATTTTTACAGTAGTAGATCAAGTTTCAAGTATCCGAAAAAAAGCACGCAAGAATAACATCATACTACCAAGGGACGTGTTTGGGCAAAAACATAAAATGATGAAATTTGTTCGATAATAAAAAATCGCGAAGTTAGGTCTAATTTTTAGCCAATATTCATTTATTTTCAATGTGTTGCATATTACAGAGCCAAAATTTTTACATTAAAGTCCGATTGAATATTATCAAGAGAGTAGCCTAGTGAATTGAAAAGAAAATGAATATTTTACGAGTTACAAAGTATTTGGCGCTTACTACACTCCTATTCCGCGTAAAACGCTTTCTTTTGTCGCGCCTCACATGAGGTTGTGGCTATGTTTTATCTCATCGCGAAATCTGATTTTTTTTTGGGGTTACACGCGCTCTTAAAACTCGGACTAACCACACAGGTCCTTGATTGTGATCCCGCCTGGTGGCAACAATGATACATTCTAAGATGGAAGCAGGATAACTTGGAAGAGGTGGGGTAGTTTAATTAAATTCATGTCCCTAGTCGGTTACTATGCGGTATCGTATTCGAAACGAAACGCTTAGTTAGTTATTGTTTGACGTTTGGTTGGTAACTTTACTTACAACTGATTATTGTACTTTCAAAGAAAAAAATTGCATAATCCACCAAACCGGAAAGCAACTGAATAAAACAGTAGTAGTTTAATGCCCGTTTTCCCTAACTGTTACGGGCTACCTAAGGTAAGTTAAGTGACGCTTTCTGTCAATTTCGTTTTCTTAAGGAAACCAAATCTTTAGGGAACATAAAAAGTGGAAATGAAATTGGGTAAGGGAATGTATTTAGGTGAAAATATTTTTAGAAAAAATCAGTATGGCTCAGCGGGCCGCTCGTGCTGGACACCGTCGCTTTTCAACTTCAGTACTTACGTAAAAATACTCCCACTTAGGGGATGATTAAAATATGCTTGGTGTAAACAGGCATGAGAGTAGAAGTTGAAAAGCGACGGTGTCCAGCACGAGCGGCCCGCTGGGCCATACTGATTTTTCCTAAAAAATATTTTTCCTCAATTCAATGGAATTCCACAAAGTAACGCCAGCTTCTATCCAATTATTGTATTTTTACGATAACACCAGTGTTACCCTATTAATGTCCGTTATATATGACATGAATTTCCAATTCCAAAGACATTCAATACCAGATCAATGCATGCTTATGGCTGAAATTATCGTGAAACCGTATGCATACGAGCAATAAAAATTCATAACGATCTTTATGATAGCATTAATAGTACTTTACCGAAATGGAAAACGGCTTTCAAATCGTTTGAAATGTGCACGGACCGACTTTACGCGTGTGGTAAGAGAATATCGGAGAATCCTATGATTATTTGAATCATAAAATTGAACAAGGCAGAAAAATTTAAAAAGGTATTCAAACGTTTTCAAAAGCCTAAAACACACAATATGCGCGACGGATCCGTTACGTTGCTCCTAAGTTCATTCCAGCTTAGGAAGTTTGAAGTGCATTTAATTCTGAAATCTAGAGAGCGTGCTTTGACCAGACTTGGTCTTGAGGCAGAGTTAGAATGAAACATAAATAATTTATCTGTCTCAGTTAAAAAAGGGGCTTCTGAGGCACGGGGGTACAGCCAAATCTGGCCTGCAACTAAGAAACTTTGGACAAAAGAAACTGATACCTTTTTGGCTCAAATTAGGATTCGAACCTGTGACCTGATGTTCGCAGCTGAATAATCTAGGTACTATGCAGTCAAATAACTATTAAAAAGATAAAGATTTTTTATTTGCTCGAATATGAGTACAAAAATAGATTATAATTTTTTCAAATATTTTCAATTATTATCGACGAATTGGGAAACATCGAAATAAATAAAATAGTTTATGTTGTCAGTTCCAACATGTTCTTGCATTTCGACGGAAAAAATGTTATAAAATCTATTACAATTAATTAATAGAACGGTAAAACCATAATAATATGCTGTTCCCACTGAAGCTATAAGAGAAGTAATAGAAATCAATTCATTCAATTCATAGCACGTTTTGTCGCTCGCTCTCGAAGGATAATCCCATGATATACGATGGAAACACCGATTCCGTTCATACAGCATTCCTACTTACATCTACGGGTAGCGTAGTTTGAGAGACGGTTATTTACGGGTTATGCGATAAGATTTGAATATATTAATGCAATATTTTATTATGGCATACGCAAAAGTTGCAGTTTTTGGCGCTTATCTACTATTTATATATTATGATGCCCGCGACTTCATCCACGTGGATTAAGGTTTCTTTAATTCCCGCGGGAACTCTGTAAATTTCCGGGATAAAAAGTAGACTATGTGTTAATCCTGGGTATGAGTTATCTCCATTCCAAACAGCCAAATCGGGTCATTTGTTTTGCCCTTAAAGAGTAACAAACATCCATCCGTCCATCCATCCATCCATACATCCATCCATCCATCCATACATACATCCATCCATCCATCCATCCATCCATCCATCCATACATACATCCATCCATCCATCCATCCATCCTCACAAACATTCGCATTTATAATATTAGTAGGATTAGTAGTGTAAGATTCTTGCCTGGTAATAAAACTCGGATGCTCTGTATTACATGGCCGTATATTTTCTGTTCTTCTTTTACAATTATTTATCTTACGTCTAGCCCTGATGCGTGCTAGCAAGCTACTCCCCTCCGCGACTTACCCCGCGTGTTGCCATGCGTAAGGCTCGATTCATTTGTTTATTTATTTATTGAAAAGGCACACCAAACAGGTTGCAACCAAATATAAACGTAATATCTATAATTATCAACCATTAAATTGCAAATAATATGAAACCTAACACTCGACCATCCTGACCTCGTGCATGTCCCCATGCACGCGGGTAGTTGGTCTGCACAACCTAACACTCGGCCAATCGAGTGACTAGCATGCATCATTAACAAAATATCTATTATACCGCAGTTAAATCAGAACAAGTTCACACAAAATACCTACTATACACTAGATAATCAAAACAAATTTAAACAAAATAGGTATCTACAAAAACAAATTCAGACAAAATGTCTTCAAACATTAGTTAAATCAGGACAAATTCTGACAAAATATATATTATAATTAAATCAACCCAAATTCACATACTACTTTATACTTACTTTTAGAATTATGAATATTATGTGTGTTGCATGAACCTTCCTTCTCACACAAACACAACAAATTAAATTTCTGGTTATGATAGTCCGCAAAGCCCTCTTTCTCATGGACCATCACAACTAATTCAACTGTGCAGCCTTCATTCTCACAGATACTAATAGCAATACACTTGTGAACCATCCTTCTCACAAGGTAAAATATTCTCTAATTCAGATGAAACATCTTTTAAACAATAGTTAAATCAGATCAAATGCAAACAAAAATCTATTAGACAGCGTTAAGTCTAAACAAATTCAAACAAAATATGTATAGATCATATAGTAAATAAATCAAAACAAATTCAGACAAAATGACGTGTTCTAACATTAGTTAAATCAGGACAAATTCAGACAAAATAAATAAATATTACATTTAAGTTTAAAAAATATGGGTACTTACTGCCTGAAATAAAGATTTATTTCAGGCAGTAAGTACCCATATTTTATCAGTGAATCTACTATCTGTGGGAAAAATTACTATTATTATTATAAATCATTATTATTATTATCTATTAAACAGTAGTTACATCAAACCAAATTCACATACCTACTATCTTATATTTACTTTTAGAATTATGAATGTTATGTGTGTTGCATGAACCTTCCTTCTCACACAAACACAACAAATTAAATTTCTGGTTATGATAGTCCACAAAGCCCTCTTTCTCATGGACCATCACAACTAATTCAACTGTGCAGCCTTCATTCTCACAGCTATTTATGGCAATACACTTGTGAACCATCCTTCTCACAAGATAAGATAATCCAATTTTTTCCACAAAATAAATACATAACTTAGTCATAATATTAATCTTGTAAATCCAGTATTGACAGATACAACATTTATTACACAAAGTAGTATAGGCACTAGAATAATTAAAAAACAAATGCAAATCATGGGATGGAGATGAGGAGATGTAAATGACAGGACAACACCATGACAGCCAGGAGCAGAATGGCCAATTGTGTTGGAGCTCTTTGGCCAGTATTAATTTATCCTCCCCACACACCCGTTTATTAAATCATATTACATACACACATCATAATTATATCGTATATACGCGATCCGAACGCGACCGATTATCTCGGTCCCGCGCCCGAATCTGCCTCTCCGACGTACCACGTTGCGCCTGCCTCGCAGCCGTGCTGCGCCGATGAATGCGACTACGCCTAGATGATCCACGATCTTCATCTGATCGATTAGGCGTTGCTATACGCCCTCGTGGCGTTTTGCGCCTCACTTGTGGCATGCTCCAACACTCGTGAAGAAAAGAAAGTTTGCACTGAGTATAATAGAGATTTAAACCACGACGAAAATAGGCAAGTAAGCTCCTTTTTGAATTTATAATTCGAAAAGATAGGGAGAACAAGGAACGACAGTGAATTTTTTTGTGATTTCAAAACTTGTGAGATTACCTACAAAAAATAAAATGACAGCACACATTACACAATAGTAAATGCAAGTGAGATCAAAATCAACATGGAATTATTATGTACTTAAATCAAAGATATCCTGCAATCTGCATCTTGTTTTCTCTGGGTTCTAGCCTTTCAACTCGTGTTCGTGGTCTATGGACCAAGCATAGGCTACTAAAAACTAAAGGTGCCTGATATAATGCTCTATGCAACCCATTAGGGTGGAACCACACCTGTGAGGATCGTTTCGGATTTCGCCCATACAAAACTGTCAAATTCCATAGAAACGTGAACGGATCAATTCGGCTTTTCGCATCGATTCGGCTTTCGCATTTTTTGTACCTAAAAGTGCCTAAAATCCTTACAAGTGTAGCTCACGTTTCGCATGCGAAAGGATCCTTTCGCATCCTTACGGATCCGTAAGGATGCGAACGGATCCTTACGGACGCGAACGGATCCGAAAGGATCCTTACGGATCCGTAAGGATCCTTACGCGTGCGAAAGCGTCATCGGCAACTAGGGAAATGCATGAAGTGCCAAAAAGTATCGATATATCGATGAAATTAGTTTTTATCTCAAGTATGTATGCAAACACAGGTGCCACTTTTCCGCCATGTTGAAATTCTTTGTTATTGGACCGATTTCGTTCAAAATCGATATTTGGGCTTCCCTGGGCTCAAATAAGAGGAAATGATTTGCAAAATTATAAAAAGTCGCCGCCATATTGAAATTCTTTGTTATTGGACCGATTTCGTTCAAAATCGATATTTAGGCTTCCCTTGGGTCAAGAAAGAGGAAATAGATGCCAAAATTTTAAAAAGTGACCGCCATATTGAAATTCTTTGTTATTGGACCGATTTCGTTCAAAATCGATATTTAGGCTTCCCTTGGGTCAAGAAAGAGGAAATAGATGGCAAAATTTTAAAAAGTGGCCGCCATATTGAAATTCTTTGTTATTCGACCGATTTCGTTCAAAATCGATATTTAGGCTTCCCTTGGGTCAAGAAAGAGGAAATAGATGCCAAAATTTTAAAAAGTGACCGCCATATTGAAATTATTTGTTATTGGACCGATTTCGTTCAAAATCGATATTTGGGCTTCCCTGGGCTCAAATAAGAGGAAATGATTTGCAAAATTATAAAAAGTCGCCGCCATATTGAAATTCTTTGTTATTGGACCGATTTCGTTCAAAATCGATATTTAGGCTTCCCTTGGGTCAAGAAAGAGGAAATAGATGCCAAAATTTTAAAAAGTGACCGCCATATTGAAATTATTTGTTATTGGACCGATTTCGTTCAAAATCGATATTTGGGCTTCCCTGGGGTCAAATAAGAGGAAGTGATTGGCAAAATTATAAAAAGTGACCGCCATATTGAAATTCTTTGTTATTGGACCGATTTCGTTCAAAATCGATATTTGGGCTTCCCTGGGCTCAAATAAGAGAAAATGATTGGCAAAATTATAAAAAGTCGCCGCCATATTGAAATTCTTTGTTATTGGACCGATTTCGTTCAAAATCGATATTTAGGCTTCCCTTGGGTCAAGAAAGAGGAAATAGATGGCAAAATTTTAAAAAGTGGCCGCCATATTGAAATTCTTTGTTATTCGACCGATTTCGTTCAAAATCGATATTTAGGCTTCCCTTGGGTCAAGAAAGAGGAAATAGATGCCAAAATTTTAAAAAGTGACCGCCATATTGAAATTCTTTGTTATTGGACCGATTTCGTTCAAAATCGATATTTGGGCTTCCCTGGGGTCAAATAAGAGGAAATGATTTGCAAAATTATAAAAAGTGACAGCCATATTGAAATTCTTTGTTATTGGACCGATTTCGTTCAAAATCGATATTTGGGCTTCCCTGGGCTCAAATAAGAGGAAATGATTTGCAAAATTATAAAAAGTCGCCGCCATATTGAAATTCTTTGTTATTGGACCGATTTCGTTCAAAATCGATATTTAGGCTTCCCTTGGGTCAAGAAAGAGGAAATAGATGGCAAAATTTTAAAAGTGACCGCCATATTGAAATTCTTTGTTATTGGACCGATTTCGTTCAAAATCGATATTTGGGCTTCCCTGGGCTCAAATAAGAGGAAATGATTTGCAAAATTATAAAAAGTCGCCGCCATATTGAAATTCTTTGTTATTGGACCGATTTCGTTCAAAATCGATATTTAGGCTTCCCTTGGGTCAAGAAAGAGGAAATAGATGCCAAAATTTTAAAAAGTGACCGCCATATTGAAATTATTTGTTATTGGACCGATTTCGTTCAAAATCGATATTTGGGCTTCCCTGGGGTCAAATAAGAGGAAGTGATTGGCAAAATTATAAAAAGTGACCGCCATATTGAAATTCTTTGTTATTGGACCGATTTCGTTCAAAATCGATATTTGGGCTTCCCTGGGCTCAAATAAGAGAAAATGATTGGCAAAATTATAAAAAGTCGCCGCCATACTGAAATTCTTTGTTATTGGACCGATTTCGTTCAAAATCGATATTTGGGCTTCCCTGGGCTCAAATAAGAGAAAATGATTGGCAAAATTATAAAAAGTCGCCGCCATATTGAAATTCTTTGTTATTGGACCGATTTCGTTCAAAATCGATATTTAGGCTTCTCTTGGGTCAAGAAAGAGGAAATAGATGGCAAAATTTTAAAAAGTGGCCGCCATATTGAAATTCTTTGTTATTCGACCGATTTCGTTCAAAATCGATATTTAGGCTTCCCTTGGGTCAAGAAAGAGGAAATAGATGCCAAAATTTTAAAAAGTGACCGCCATATTGAAATTATTTGTTATTGGACCGATTTCGTTCAAAATCGATATTTGGGCTTCCCTGGGGTCAAATAAGAGGAAGTGATTGGCAAAATTATAAAAAGTGACCGCCATATTGAAATTCTTTGTTATTGGACCGATTTCGTTCAAAATCGATATTTGGGCTTCCCTGGGCTCAAATAAGAGAAAATGATTGGCAAAATTATAAAAAGTCGCCGCCATATTGAAATTCTTTGTTATTGGACCGATTTCGTTCAAAATCGATATTTAGGCTTCCCTTGGGTCAAGAAAGAGGAAATAGATGGCAAAATTTTAAAAAGTGGCCGCCATATTGAAATTCTTTGTTATTCGACCGATTTCGTTCAAAATCGATATTTAGGCTTCCCTTGGGTCAAGAAAGAGGAAATAGATGCCAAAATTTTAAAAAGTGACCGCCATATTGAAATTCTTTGTTATTGGACCGATTTCGTTCAAAATCGATATTTGGGCTTCCCTGGGGTCAAATAAGAGGAAATGATTTGCAAAATTATAAAAAGTGACAGCCATATTGAAATTCTTTGTTATTGGACCGATTTCGTTCAAAATCGATATTTGGGCTTCCCTGGGCTCAAATAAGAGGAAATGATTTGCAAAATTATAAAAAGTCGCCGCCATATTGAAATTCTTTGTTATTGGACCGATTTCGTTCAAAATCGATATTTAGGCTTCCCTTGGGTCAAGAAAGAGGAAATAGATGGCAAAATTTTAAAAGTGACCGCCATATTGAAATTCTTTGTTATTGGACCGATTTCGTTCAAAATCGATATTTGGGCTTCCCTGGGCTCAAATAAGAGGAAATGATTTGCAAAATTATAAAAAGTCGCCGCCATATTGAAATTCTTTGTTATTGGACCGATTTCGTTCAAAATCGATATTTAGGCTTCCCTTGGGTCAAGAAAGAGGAAATAGATGCCAAAATTTTAAAAAGTGACCGCCATATTGAAATTATTTGTTATTGGACCGATTTCGTTCAAAATCGATATTTGGGCTTCCCTGGGGTCAAATAAGAGGAAGTGATTGGCAAAATTATAAAAAGTGACCGCCATATTGAAATTCTTTGTTATTGGACCGATTTCGTTCAAAATCGATATTTGGGCTTCCCTGGGCTCAAATAAGAGAAAATGATTGGCAAAATTATAAAAAGTCGCCGCCATATTGAAATTCTTTGTTATTGGACCGATTTCGTTCAAAATCGATATTTAGGCTTCTCTTGGGTCAAGAAAGAGGAAATAGATGGCAAAATTTTAAAAAGTGGCCGCCATATTGAAATTCTTTGTTATTCGACCGATTTCGTTCAAAATCGATATTTAGGCTTCCCTTGGGTCAAGAAAGAGGAAATAGATGCCAAAATTTCAAAAAGTGACCGCCATATTGAAATTCTTTGTTATTGGACCGATTTCGTTCAAAATCGATATTTGGGCTTCCCTGGGGTCAAATAAGAGGAAATGATTTGCAAAATTATAAAAAGTGACCGCCATATTGAAATTCTTTGTTATTGGACCGATTTCGTTCAAAATCGATATTTGGGCTTCCCTGGGGTCAAATAAGAGGAAATGATTTGCAAAATTATAAAAAGTGACCGCCATATTGAAATTCTTTGTTATTGGACCGATTTCGTTCAAAATCGATATTTGGGCTTCCCTGGGGTCAAATAAGAGGAAATGATTTGCAAAATTATAAAAAGTGACCGCCATATTGAAATTCTTTGTTATTGGACCGATTTCCTTCAAAATCGATATTTGGGCTTCCCTGGGCTCAAATAAGAGAAAATGATTGGCAAAATTATAAAAAGTCGCCGCCATATTGAAATTCTTTGTTATTGGACCGATTTCGTTCAAAATCGATATTTAGGCTTCTCTTGGGTCAAGAAAGAGGAAATAGATGGCAAAATTTTAAAAAGTGGCCGCCATATTGAAATTCTTTGTTATTCGACCGATTTCGTTCAAAATCGATATTTAGGCTTCCCTTGGGTCAAGAAAGAGGAAATAGATGCCAAAATTTTAAAAAGTGACCGCCATATTGAAATTATTTGTTATTGGACCGATTTCGTTCAAAATCGATATTTGGGCTTCCCTGGGGTCAAATAAGAGGAAGTGATTGGCAAAATTATAAAAAGTGACCGCCATATTGAAATTCTTTGTTATTGGACCGATTTCGTTCAAAATCGATATTTGGGCTTCCCTGGGCTCAAATAAGAGAAAATGATTGGCAAAATTATAAAAAGTCGCCGCCATATTGAAATTCTTTGTTATTGGACCGATTTCGTTCAAAATCGATATTTAGGCTTCCCTTGGGTCAAGAAAGAGGAAATAGATGCCAAAATTTTAAAAAGTGACCGCCATATTGAAATTATTTGTTATTGGACCGATTTCGTTCAAAATCGATATTTGGGCTTCCCTGGGCTCAAATAAGAGGAAATGATTTGCAAAATTATAAAAAGTCGCCGCCATATTGAAATTCTTTGTTATTGGACCGATTTCGTTCAAAATCGATATTTAGGCTTCCCTTGGGTCAAGAAAGAGGAAATAGATGCCAAAATTTTAAAAAGTGACCGCCATATTGAAATTATTTGTTATTGGACCGATTTCGTTCAAAATCGATATTTGGGCTTCCCTGGGGTCAAATAAGAGGAAGTGATTGGCAAAATTATAAAAAGTGACCGCCATATTGAAATTCTTTGTTATTGGACCGATTTCGTTCAAAATCGATATTTGGGCTTCCCTGGGCTCAAATAAGAGAAAATGATTGGCAAAATTATAAAAAGTCGCCGCCATATTGAAATTCTTTGTTATTGGACCGATTTCGTTCAAAATCGATATTTAGGCTTCCCTTGGGTCAAGAAAGAGGAAATAGATGGCAAAATTTTAAAAAGTGGCCGCCATATTTAAATTCTTTGTTATTCGACCGATTTCGTTCAAAATCGATATTTAGGCTTCCCTTGGGTCAAGAAAGAGGAAATAGATGCCAAAATTTTAAAAAGTGACCGCCATATTGAAATTCTTTGTTATTGGACCGATTTCGTTCAAAATCGATATTTGGGCTTCCCTGGGGTCAAATAAGAGGAAATGATTTGCAAAATTATAAAAAGTGACAGCCATATTGAAATTCTTTGTTATTGGACCGATTTCGTTCAAAATCGATATTTGGGCTTCCCTGGGCTCAAATAAGAGGAAATGATTTGCAAAATTATAAAAAGTCGCCGCCATATTGAAATTCTTTGTTATTGGACCGATTTCGTTCAAAATCGATATTTAGGCTTCCCTTGGGTCAAGAAAGAGGAAATAGATGGCAAAATTTTAAAAGTGACCGCCATATTGAAATTCTTTGTTATTGGACCGATTTCGTTCAAAATCGATATTTGGGCTTCCCTGGGCTCAAATAAGAGGAAATGATTTGCAAAATTATAAAAAGTCGCCGCCATATTGAAATTCTTTGTTATTGGACCGATTTCGTTCAAAATCGATATTTAGGCTTCCCTTGGGTCAAGAAAGAGGAAATAGATGCCAAAATTTTAAAAAGTGACCGCCATATTGAAATTATTTGTTATTGGACCGATTTCGTTCAAAATCGATATTTGGGCTTCCCTGGGGTCAAATAAGAGGAAGTGATTGGCAAAATTATAAAAAGTGACCGCCATATTGAAATTCTTTGTTATTGGACCGATTTCGTTCAAAATCGATATTTGGGCTTCCCTGGGCTCAAATAAGAGAAAATGATTGGCAAAATTATAAAAAGTCGCCGCCATATTGAAATTCTTTGTTATTGGACCGATTTCGTTCAAAATCGATATTTAGGCTTCTCTTGGGTCAAGAAAGAGGAAATAGATGGCAAAATTTTAAAAAGTGGCCGCCATATTGAAATTCTTTGTTATTCGACCGATTTCGTTCAAAATCGATATTTAGGCTTCCCTTGGGTCAAGAAAGAGGAAATAGATGCCAAAATTTCAAAAAGTGACCGCCATATTGAAATTCTTTGTTATTGGACCGATTTCGTTCAAAATCGATATTTGGGCTTCCCTGGGGTCAAATAAGAGGAAATGATTTGCAAAATTATAAAAAGTGACCGCCATATTGAAATTCTTTGTTATTGGACCGATTTCGTTCAAAATCGATATTTGGGCTTCCCTGGGGTCAAATAAGAGGAAATGATTTGCAAAATTATAAAAAGTCGCCGCCATATTGAAATTCTTTGTTATTGGACCGATTTCGTTCAAAATCGATATTTAGGCTTCCCTTGGGTCAAGAAAGAGGAAATAGATGCCAAAATTTTAAAAAGTGACCGCCATATTGAAATTCTTTGTTATTGGACCGATTTCCTTCAAAATCGATATTTGGGCTTCCCTGGGCTCAAATAAGAGAAAATGATTGGCAAAATTATAAAAAGTCGCCGCCATATTGAAATTCTTTGTTATTGGACCGATTTCGTTCAAAATCGATATTTAGGCTTCTCTTGGGTCAAGAAAGAGGAAATAGATGGCAAAATTTTAAAAAGTGGCCGCCATATTGAAATTCTTTGTTATTCGACCGATTTCGTTCAAAATCGATATTTAGGCTTCCCTTGGGTCAAGAAAGAGGAAATAGATGCCAAAATTTCAAAAAGTGACCGCCATATTGAAATTCTTTGTTATTGGACCGATTTCGTTCAAAATCGATATTTGGGCTTCCCTGGGGTCAAATAAGAGGAAATGATTTGCAAAATTATAAAAAGTGACAGCCATATTGAAATTCTTTGTTATTGGACCGATTTCGTTCAAAATCTATATTTGGGCTTCCCTGGGGTCAAATAAGAGGAAATGATTGGCAAAATTATAAAAAGTGACTGCCATATTGAAATTCTTTGTTATTGGACCGATTTCGTTCAAAATCGATATTTAGGCTTCCCTTGGGTCAAGAAAGAGGAAATAGATGGCAAAATTTTAAAAAGTGACCGCCATATTGAAATTCTTTGTTATTGGACCGATTTCGTTCAAAATCGATATTTGGGCTTCCCTGGGGTCAAATAAGAGGAAATGATTGGCAACATTATAAAAAGTGACCGCCATATTGAAATTCTTTGTTATTGGACCGATTTCGTTCAAAATCGATATTTGGGCTTCCCTGGGCTCAAATAAGAGGAAATGATTTGCAAAATTTTAAAAAGTGACCGCCATATTGAAATTCTTTGTTATTGGACCGATTTCGTTCAAAATCGATATTTAGGCTTCCCTTGGGTCAAGAAAGAGGAAATAGATGCCAAAATTTTAAAAAGTGACCGCCATATTGAAATTCTTTGTTATTGGACCGATTTCCTTCAAAATCGATATTTGGGCTTCCCTGGGGTCAAATAAGAGGAAATGATTTGCAAAATTATAAAAAGTCGCCGCCATATTGAAATTCTTTGTTATTGGACCGATTTCGTTCAAAATCGATATTTGGGCTTCCCTGGGGTCAAATAAGAGGAAATGATTGGCAACATTATAAAAAGTGACCGCCATATTGAAATTCTTTGTTATTGGACCGATTTCGTTCAAAATCGATATTTGGGCTTCCCTGGGCTCAAATAAGAGGAAATGATTTGCAAAATTATAAAAAGTCGCCGCCATATTGAAATTCTTTGTTATTGGACCGATTTCGTTCAAAATCGATATTTAGGCTTCCCTTGGGTCAAGAAAGAGGAAATAGATGCCAAAATTTTAAAAAGTGACCGCCATATTGAAATTCTTTGTTATTGGACCGATTTCCTTCAAAATCGATATTTGGGCTTCCCTGGGGTCAAATAAGAGGAAATGATTGGCAACATTATAAAAAGTGACCGCCATATTGAAATTCTTTGTTATTGGACCGATTTCGTTTAAAATCGATATTTGGGCTTCCCTGGGGTCAAATAAGAGGAAGTGATTGGCAAAATTATAAAAAGTGACCGCCATATTGAAATTCTTTGTTATTGGACCGATTTCGTTCAAAATCGATATTTGGGCTTCCCTGGGGTCAAATAAGAGGAAATGATTGGCAATATCATAAAAAGTCACCGCCATATTGAAATTCTTTGTTATTGGACCGATTTCGTTCAAAATCGATATTTAGGCTTCCCTTGGGTCAAGAAAGAGGAAATAGATGCCAAAATTTTAAAAAGTGACCGCCATATTGAAATTCTTTGTTATTGGACCGATTTCGTTCAAAATCGATATTTGGGCTTCCCTGGGGTCAAATAAGAGGAAATGATTGGCAACATTATAAAAAGTCGCCGCCATATTGAAATTCTTTGTTATTGGACCGATTTCGTTCAAAATCGATATTTAGGCTTCCCTTGGGTCAAGAAAGAGGAAATAGATTCCAAAATTTTAAAAAGTGACCGCCATATTGAAATTCTTTTTTATTGGAAAGATTTCGTTCAAAATCGATGTTTGGGCTTCCTTGGGGTCAAATAAGAGGAAATGATTGGCAAAATTATAAAAAGTGACCGCCATATTGAAATTCTTTGTTATTGGACCGATTTCGTTCAAAATCGATATTTAGGCTTCCCTTGAGACAAGAAAGAGAAAATAGATGCCAAAATTTTAAAAAGTCACCGCCATATTGAAATTCAAAATCGATATTCAAAATCGATATTTCGGCTTCCTGTGGTCAAGAAAGAGGAAATATTTGCCATAAGTTTTAAAAGTATGACGGCACCCCCCTCATCGCCGAGCGTCTAATAAAAGGAATCACACACAATATCAGAACAGAACATCATTCTCAGCAATCGCCTTCCATCAATAAAAATAACTACCTACACAAAGGACGTAACAAGGATTGTAAAGAAAACTCCTTCATCAACATCTATCTGTATTTAATTATGTTGTTCAGTATAGATCTATATATTATAAAAATGACTCTAATGCCGTTTCGCAAAGTGCTATAGTCGTGTAGAAGAAAGGGCAAAGAAACTCCACGACAGCACATCTTTTAAAATATAAAAGTAAATATCGAAAACACTTATGGAGCCACAGTCGGCTCCCACGCTGAACGAGAACTAACTTTAAACTAATTCACATTTCCCTTTTATATTTTTAGACTAACAAAATGGATGGAATGGATGATTACAATTTCCCCTTACATTCAACCAATCAGCCCACATTTCCGCTTTAATACATTTTCAAGTCAAATTAAATTCTATCCCCAACTACTTTTTTATTTTCCGTTTCATCCTACTTCCTACTTCCTACTAATATTATAAAGGCGAAAGTTTGTGTGTATGTTTGTTCCTCTTTAACGCAAAAACTACTGGATGGATTTGGCTGAA
Organism: Oeneis ivallda; assembly: GCA_029955525.1. Classification (NCBI taxonomy): domain Eukaryota; kingdom Metazoa; phylum Arthropoda; class Insecta; order Lepidoptera; family Nymphalidae; genus Oeneis; species Oeneis ivallda. Next base: position 17,315,452 of record JARPMR010000008.1, read on the forward strand.
ATTTGGAATGGAACCGACCGACCGACCGACCGACTGACTGACCGACCGACTGACAGACTGACCGACACAAGTAGGCTAGCATTAGAATATAATATGTAGTTATAAGTTTATTAATTGTATGAGCGCAGACTCGCCAACAAACTGCATGTGCAGTTTGGCGTGGTAGAATAAGTTTACTAATACTTGTTATTATATTTCTGAATAAAAAATTAAAAAAAAAAAAAAGATAGATTATACCCTGGATTAACATATAGGCTACAAATTATCCCGGAAAATCCAAGGTTCCCGCGGGATTTTGAAAAACCACTGATAGATGGCGCTGATTGTACTTAAATCACGCTTACATTATCCGCAGTATCGAGAATAAGTAAAAAATTCCAATTCAACAATCAAGTAGGATAAACACAGTTATTGAAGTTTTTCATTAGCAATAGAAAATTTCTTAGGGATTAGGGATTAGGGATGGATTACATCATGTGTAGATCCTATCCTATCCTATTATCCTATTAAAAATTATAAATTATACACACATGACCAGTCATTATAATATCTAGCAATGTACTCACTATGACTGGACAAATCGATACCTTGTACTAATTGTATTATTTATTTCGTAATCCATCCCTAATCCCTAAGAAATTTTCTATTGCTAATGAAAAACTTCAATAACTGTGGTTATCCTACTTGATTGTTGAATTGGAATTTTTTACTTATTCTCGATACTGCGGATAATGTAAGCGTGATTTAAGTACAATCAGCGCCATCTATCAGTGGTTTTTCAAAATCCCGCGGGAACCTTGGATTTTTCCGGAATAATTTGTAGCCTATGTGTTTATCCAGGGTATAATCTATCTCCATTCCAAATTTCAGCCAAATCCATCCAGTAGTTTTTGCGTTAAAGAGGAACAAACATACATACAAACTTTCGCCTTTATAATATTAGTAGGAAGTAGGATACGCTCTAAATCGGGAGTCCCAGTAAAAGGTTTAGCACTTTTATCTTGAAGTTTTGATAAAGCATCTATTAATGTTGCTTGAAGTCGCGCTATGCTAGGGAGAAATTTTCGATAAAAATTAATCATATCTTCTAAATCCCTGTACTGTTTTAGGTAGAGGAAAATCCTGTAAACTCTTAATGCGGTCAGCAGGAGAGCCAATCCCGGGAGCGCTTATTTTGTATCCAAGGAAACGAACCTCTGGAACATTAAAATACCATTCTTCTCGTTATCAACTATACCGTATCCTTCAAAAACGTTTGAAAAGAATACGTAAATGTTTTGCATGCTGTTCGCTATCTTTTGAAGAAACTAAAATATCATCGACGTACGCGAACTAAAAATCTAAACCACGAACAACTTTGAACCCAGAGAAGCCTAAATATTGATTTTGAACGAAATCTGTCCAATAACAAAGAATTTCAATATGGCGGTCACTTTTTAAAATATTGGCATCTATTTCCTCTTTCTTGACCCAAGGGAAGCCTAAATATCGATTTTGAACGAAATCGGTCCAATAACAAAGAATTTCAATATGGCGGTCACTTTTTATAATTTTGCCAATCATTTCCTCTTATTTGACCCCAGGGAAGCCCAAATATCGATTTTGAACGAAATCGGTGCAATAACAAAGAATTTCAATATGGCGGTCACTTTTTATAATTTTGCCAATCATTTCCTCTTATTTGACCCCAGGGAAGCCCAAATATCGATTTTGAACGAAATCGGTCCAATAACAAAGAATTTCAATATGGCGGTCACTTTTTAAAATTTTGGCATCTATTTCCTCTTTCTTGACCCAAGGGAAGCCTAAATATCGATTTTGAACGAAATCGGTCCAATAACAAAGAATTTCAATATGGCGGCGACTTTTTATAATTTTGGCATCTATTTCCTCTTTCTTGACCCAAGGGAAGCCTAAATATCGATTTTGAACGAAATCGGTCCAATAACAAAGAATTTCAATATGGCGGTCACTTTTTAAAATTTTGGCATCTATTTCCTCTTTCTTGACCCAAGGGAAGCCTAAATATCGATTTTGAACGAAATCGGTCCAATAACAAAGAATTTCAATATGGCGGTCACTTTTTATAATTTTGCCAATCATTTCCTCTTATTTGACCCCAGGGAAGCCCAAATATCGATTTTGAACGAAATCTATTTATTTATTTATTTATTTAATAGATATGCCAGCGATAAATTGCAAGATACACTTTAAATAATACAATGTGCTTAATAAATTCTAATGCTGTTACAAATTACCAATTATAGGCATATTCAACATTGCCAGGGTAACTCCGATCAAAATTTTAAATAATTAATAAATATTAACAATGTCATAGCTAGTAAGATACAGTTATTAAATATTTACAATTTACAATTACAAACCGATCAAAATTTTAAATAATCAATAAATATTAACAATGTCATAGCTAGCAAGATACAGTTATTAAATATTTACAATGTCAAAGCTAAGGAATAGATATTATTAATTTGAATTAGATGATATTAACATAAATTATTCATGCTGATATTATGTACAATTTTTTCTTAAAGCTAAACAAACTATCATGGAATATGTCAATGTCAGGGCACGTCGAGTTATTGTATGCATTAATAATTCGATTTATTGGGGCGAATTTGCCTAGGTTAGATTTAGAGAAGTGGGGCTGGAAGATGTTTTTGATAGGATGTCTAGAGGGTCGTCGAGGGACATGAATGCTGACGTGGTACAACAGGTCAGGGGAATCCAAGGTGCTGTGGACTATTTTATAAAGTGTTATGAGGTCAGTCACCAACCTGCGTTTTTCCAGGGATTGGATTTTAAAATGTTTCAAGCGTGTGTCATAGTCAGCTTCTTGAGGACAAGAGTTGTCTTTGAAGGCTAGGTACCTCGTGAAGGAGCGTTGAACTCGCTCTATTCTTGAAGTGTGGATTTTGTAGTGCGGGTTCCATGCCGGGACTGCGTATTCCAGGATACTACGCACTAGTGCATTAAATATTTTTATAATGCAGTCGGTTCTCATAAAGTCACTCGTGTTACGTTTAATGAAACCCAGAAGCTTCCACGCTCGGGAGACTATTTGGTTGATGTGTTCCTTGAATGTAAGCTTACTATCGATCATAATACCGAGATCCCTGATGACTGAAACCTCCTCAAGCTGATGGTCGTGAATAAAGTAGCCAGTTCCTAGTATGTTCTTTTTACGGGTGAATTTTATGTGCGCGCATTTGGAAACGTTAAGAGTCATTCTATTTTTAGCACACCAGTCTACAATAGAGTTGAGATCATCTTGTAATAGATGATAAATCGGTCCAATAACAAAGAATTTCAATATGGCGGTCACTTTTTAAAATTTTGGCATCTATTTCCTCTTTCTTGACCCAAGGGAAGCCTAAATATCGATTTTGAACGAAATCGGTCCAATAACAAAGAATTTCAATATGGCGGCGACTTTTTATAATTTTGCCAATCATTTTCTCTTATTTGACCCCAGGGAAGCCCAAATATCGATTTTGAACGAAATCGGTCCAATAAAAAAGAATTTCAATGTGGCGGTCACTTTTAATAATTTTGCCAATCATTTCCTCTTATTTGGCCCCAGGGAAGCCCAAATATCGATTTTGAACGAAATCGGTCCAATAACAAAGAATTTCAATATGGCGGTCACTTTTTAAAATTTTGGCATCTATTTCCTCTTTCTTGACCCAAGGGAAGCCTAAATATCGATTTTGAACGAAATCGGTCCAATAACAAAGAATTTCAATATGGCGGTCACTTTTTAAAATTTTGGCATCTATTTCCTCTTTCATGACCCAAGGGAAGCCTAAATATCGATTTTGAACGAAATCGGTCCAATAACAAAGAATTTCAATATGGCGGTCACTTTTTATAATTTTGCCAATCATTTCCTCTTATTTGACCCCAGGGAAGCCCAAATATCGATTTTGAACGAAATCGGTCCAATAACAAAGAATTTCAATATGGCGGTCACTTTTTAAAATTTTGGCATCTATTTCCTCTTTGTTGACCCAAGGGAAGCCTAAATATCGATTTTGAACGAAATCGGTCCAATAACAAAGAATTTCAATATGGCGGCGACTTTTTATAATTTTGCCAATCATTTTCTCTTATTTGACCCCAGGGAAGCCCATATATCGATTTTGAACGAAATCGGTCCAATAAAAAAGAATTTCAATGTGGCGGTCACTTTTAATAATTTTGCCAATCATTTCCTCTTATTTGGCCCCAGGGAAGCCCAAATATCGATTTTGAACGAAATCTGTCCAATAACAAAGAATTTCAATATGGCGGTCACTTTTTAAAATTTTGGCATCTATTTCCTCTTTCTTGACCCAAGGGAAGCCTAAATATCGATTTTGAACGAAATCGGTCCAATAACAAAGAATTTCAATATGGCGGTCACTTTTTAAAATTTTGGCATCTATTTCCTCTTTCTTGACCCAAGGGAAGCCTAAATATCGATTTTGAACGAAATCGGTCCAATAACAAAGAATTTCAATATGGCAGTCACTTTTTATAATTTTGCCAATCATTTCCTCTTATTTGACCCCAGGGAAGCCCAAATATCGATTTTGAACGAAATCGGTCCAATAACAAAGAATTTCAATATGGCGGTCACTTTTTAAAATTTTGGCATCTATTTCCTCTTTCTTGACCCAAGGAAAGCCTAAATATCGATTTTGAACGAAATCGGTCCAATAACAAAGAATTTCAATATGGCGGTCACTTTTTAAAATTTTGGCATCTATTTCCTCTTTCTTGACCCAAGGGAAGCCTAAATATCGATTTTGAACGAAATCGGTCCAATAACAAAGAATTTCAATATGGCGGTCACTTTTTAAAATTTTGGCATCTATTTCCTCTTTCTTGACCCAAGGGAAGCCTAAATATCGATTTTGAACGAAATCGGTCGAAAAACAAAGAATTTCAATATGGCGGTGACTTTTTAAAATTTTGGCATCTATTTTCTCTTTCTTGACCCAAGGGAAGCCTAAATATCGATTTTGAACGAAATCGGTCGAAAAACAAAGAATTTCAATATGGCGGCGACTTTTTCAATTTTTGGCATCCATTTCCTCTGTGTAGAAGAAGATTAATATCGTGGTTGAGCTAGCAATTAAAATATCGATGCCATCATCGACCATCCCTACGCAGACAACAATGTTTATAGGCTTTCGCCTCCTTACGGATCCGAAAGGATGCGTACGCATCCTTACGGATCCGTAAGGACGCGTACGCATCCTTACGGATCCGTAAGGACGCGTACGCATCCTTTCGGATCCGTAAGGACGCGATCCTTACAAGTGTGTCTTATAGCATCGGCATAAATGCGAATCGATCCTCACAGATGTGGTTCCACCCTTATGCAACACAGGCAAATAACAACTGACATATTTTGCCATTGGCATTCCCATACTTCCTGTTTCCATGACGCACATCGAGTATTATTAAGGGTGGAACCACACCTGTGAGGATCGTTTCGGATTTCGCCCATACAAAACTGTCAAATTCCATAGAAACGTGAACGGATCAATTCGGCTTTTCGCATCGATTCGGCTTTCGCATTTTTTGTACCTAAAAGTGCCTAAAATCCTTACAAGTGTAGCTCACGTTTCGCATGCGAAAGGATCCTTTCGCATCCTTACGGATCCGTAAGGATGCGAACGGATCCTTACGGACGCGAACGGATCCGAAAGGATCCTTACGGATCCGTAAGGATCCTTACGCGTGCGAAAGCGTCATCGGCAACTAGGGAAATGCATGAAGTGCCAAAAAGTATCGATATATCGATGGAATTAGTTTTTATCTCAAGTATGTATGCAAACACAGGTGCCACTTTTCCGCCATGTTGAAATTCTTTGTTATTGGACCGATTTCGTTCAAAATCGATATTTGGGCTTCCCTGGGCTCAAATAAGAGGAAATGATTTGCAAAATTATAAAAAGTCGCCGCCATATTGAAATTCTTTGTTATTGGACCGATTTCGTTCAAAATCGATATTTAGGCTTCCCTTGGGTCAAGAAAGAGGAAATAGATGCCAAAATTTTAAAAAGTGACCGCCATATTGAAATTATTTGTTATTGGACCGATTTCGTTCAAAATCGATATTTGGGCTTCCCTGGGGTCAAATAAGAGGAAGTGATTGGCAAAATTATAAAAAGTGACCGCCATATTGAAATTCTTTGTTATTGGACCGATTTCGTTCAAAATCGATATTTGGGCTTCCCTGGGCTCAAATAAGAGAAAATGATTGGCAAAATTATAAAAAGTCGCCGCCATATTGAAATTCTTTGTTATTGGACCGATTTCGTTCAAAATCGATATTTAGGCTTCCCTTGGGTCAAGAAAGAGGAAATAGATGGCAAAATTTTAAAAAGTGGCCGCCATATTGAAATTCTTTGTTATTCGACCGATTTCGTTCAAAATCGATATTTAGGCTTCCCTTGGGTCAAGAAAGAGGAAATAGATGGCAAAATTTTAAAAAGTGGCCGCCATATTGAAATTCTTTGTTATTCGACCGATTTCGTTCAAAATCGATATTTAGGCTTCCCTTGGGTCAAGAAAGAGGAAATAGATGCCAAAATTTTAAAAAGTGACCGCCATATTGAAATTCTTTGTTATTGGACCGATTTCGTTCAAAATCGATATTTAGGCTTCCCTTGGGTCAAGAAAGAGGAAATAGATGCCAAAATTTTAAAAAGTGACCGCCATATTGAAATTCTTTGTTATTGGACCGATTTCGTTCAAAATCGATATTTGGGCTTCCCTGGGGTCAAATAAGAGGAAATGATTGGCAAAATTATAAAAAGTGACTGCCATATTGAAATTCTTTGTTATTGGACCGATTTCGTTCAAAATCGATATTTAGGCTTCCCTTGGGTCAAGAAAGAGGAAATAGATGCCAAAATTTTAAAAAGTGACCGCCATATTGAAATTCTTTGTTATTGGACCGATTTCGTTCAAATTCGATATTTAAGCTTCCCTTGGGTCAAGAAAGAGGAAATAGATGGCAAAATTTTAAAAAGTGGCCGCCATATTGAAATTCTTTGTTATTCGACCGATTTCGTTCAAAATCGATATTTAGGCTTCCCTTGGGTCAAGAAAGAGGAAATAGATGGCAAAATTTTAAAAAGTGGCCGCCATATTGAAATTCTTTGTTATTCGACCGATTTCGTTCAAAATCGATATTTAGGCTTCCCTTGGGTCAAGAAAGAGGAAATAGATGCCAAAATTTTAAAAAGTGACCGCCATATTGAAATTCTTTGTTATTGGACCGATTTCGTTCAAAATCGATATTTAGGCTTCCCTTGGGTCAAGAAAGAGGAAATAGATGCCAAAATTTTAAAAAGTGAACGCCATATTGAAATTCTTTGTTATTGGACCGATTTCGTTCAAAATCGATATTTAAGCTTCCCTTGGGTCAAGAAAGAGGAAATAGATGGCAAAATTTTAAAAAGTGGCCGCCATATTGAAATTCTTTGTTATTCGACCGATTTCGTTCAAAATCGATATTTAGGCTTCCCTTGGGTCAAGAAAGAGGAAATAGATGGCAAAATTTTAAAAAGTGGCCGCCATATTGAAATTCTTTGTTATTCGACCGATTTCGTTCAAAATCGATATTTAGGCTTCCCTTGGGTCAAGAAAGAGGAAATAGATGGCAAAATTTTAAAAAGTGACCGCCATATTGAAATTCTTTGTTATTGGACCGATTTCGTTCAAAATCGATATTTAGGCTTCCCTTGGGTCAAGAAAGAGGAAATAGATGCCAAAATTATAAAAAGTCGCCGCCATATTGAAATTCTTTGTTATTGGACCGATTTCGTTCAAAATCGATATTTAGGCTTCCCTTGGGTCAAGAAAGAGGAAATAGATGCCAAAATTTTAAAAAGTGACCGCCATATTGAAATTCTTTGTTATTGGACCGATTTCGTTCAAAATCGATATTTGGGCTTCCCTGGGGTCAAATAAGAGGAAATGATTGGCAAAATTATAAAAAGTGACCGCCATATTGAAATTCTTTGTTATTGCACCGATTTCGTTCAAAATCGATATTTGGGCTTCCCTGGGGTCAAATAAGAGGAAATGATTGGCAAAATTATAAAAAGTGACCGCCATATTGAAATTCTTTGTTATTGGACCGATTTCGTTCAAAATCGATATTTAGGCTTCCCTTGGGTCAAGAAAGAGGAAATAGATGCCAAAATTTTAAAAAGTGACCGCCATATTGAAATTCTTTGTTATTGGACCGATTTCGTTCAAAATCGATATTTGGGCTTCCCTTGGGTCAAGAAAGAGGAAATAGATGCCAAAATTATAAAAAGTCGCCGCCATATTGAAATTCTTTGTTATTGGACCGATTTCGTTCAAAATCGATATTTAGGCTTCCCTTGGGTCAAGAAAGAGGAAATAGATGCCAAAATTTTAAAAAGTGACCGCCATATTGAAATTCTTTGTTATTGGACCGATTTCGTTCAAAATCGATATTTAGGCTTCCCTTGGGTCAAGAAAGAGGAAATAGATGCCAAAATTTTAAAAAGTGACCGCCATATTGAAATTCTTTGTTATTGGACCGATTTCGTTCAAAATCGATATTTAGGCTTCCCTTGGGTCAAGAAAGAGGAAATAGATGCCAAAATTTTAAAAAGTGAACGCCATATTGAAATTCTTTGTTATTGGACCGATTTCGTTCAAAATCGATATTTAAGCTTCCCTTGGGTCAAGAAAGAGGAAATAGATGGCAAAATTTTAAAAAGTGGCCGCCATATTGAAATTCTTTGTTATTCGACCGATTTCGTTCAAAATCGATATTTAGGCTTCCCTTGGGTCAAGAAAGAGGAAATAGATGGCAAAATTTTAAAAAGTGGCCGCCATATTGAAATTCTTTGTTATTCGACCGATTTCGTTCAAAATCGATATTTAGGCTTCCCTTGGGTCAAGAAAGAGGAAATAGATGGCAAAATTTTAAAAAGTGACCGCCATATTGAAATTCTTTGTTATTGGACCGATTTCGTTCAAAATCGATATTTAGGCTTCCCTTGGGTCAAGAAAGAGGAAATAGATGCCAAAATTATAAAAAGTCGCCGCCATATTGAAATTCTTTGTTATTGGACCGATTTCGTTCAAAATCGATATTTAGGCTTCCCTTGGGTCAAGAAAGAGGAAATAGATGCCAAAATTTTAAAAAGTGACCGCCATATTGAAATTCTTTGTTATTGGACCGATTTCGTTCAAAATCGATATTTGGGCTTCCCTGGGGTCAAATAAGAGGAAATGATTGGCAAAATTATAAAAAGTGACCGCCATATTGAAATTCTTTGTTATTGCACCGATTTCGTTCAAAATCGATATTTGGGCTTCCCTGGGGTCAAATAAGAGGAAATGATTGGCAAAATTATAAAAAGTGACCGCCATATTGAAATTCTTTGTTATTGGACCGATTTCGTTCAAAATCGATATTTAGGCTTCCCTTGGGTCAAGAAAGAGGAAATAGATGCCAAAATTTTAAAAAGTGACCGCCATATTGAAATTCTTTGTTATTGGACCGATTTCGTTCAAAATCGATATTTGGGCTTCCCTTGGGTCAAGAAAGAGGAAATAGATGCCAAAATTATAAAAAGTCGCCGCCATATTGAAATTCTTTGTTATTGGACCGATTTCGTTCAAAATCGATATTTAGGCTTCCCTTGGGTCAAGAAAGAGGAAATAGATGCCAAAATTTTAAAAAGTGACCGCCATATTGAAATTCTTTGTTATTGGACCGATTTCGTTCAAAATCGATATTTAGGCTTCCCTTGGGTCAAGAAAGAGGAAATAGATGCCAAAATTTTAAAAAGTGACCGCCATATTGAAATTCTTTGTTATTGGACCGATTTCGTTCAAAATCGATATTTAGGCTTCCCTTGGGTCAAGAAAGAGGAAATAGATGCCAAAATTTTAAAAAGTGACCGCCATATTGAAATTCTTTGTTATTGGACCGATTTCGTTCAAAATCGATATTTGGGCTTCCCTGGGGCCAAATAAGAGGGAATGATTGGCAAAATTATTAAAAGTGACCGCCACATTGAAATTCTTTTTTATTGGACCGATTTCGTTCAAAATCGACATTTGGGCTTCCCTGGGGTCAAATAAGAGAAAATGATTGGCAAAATTATAAAAAGTCGCCGCCATATTGAAATTCTTTGTTATTGGACCGATTTCGTTCAAAATCGATATTTAGGCTTCCCTTGGGTCAAGAAAGAGGAAATAGATGCCAAAATTTTAAAAAGTGACCGCCATATTGAACTTCTTTGTTATTGGACCGATTTCGTTCAAAATCGATATTTGGGCTTCCCTGGGGTCAAATAAGAGGAAATGATTGGCAAAATTATAAAAAGTGACCGCCATATTGAAATTCTTTGTTATTGGACAGATTTCGTTCAAAATCAATATTTAGGCTTCTCTGGGTTCAAAGTTGTTCGTGGTTTAGATTTTTAGTTCGCGTACGTCGATGATATTTTAGTTTCTTCAAAAGATAGCGAACAGCATGCAAAACATTTACGTATTCTTTTCAAACGTTTTTGAAGGATACGGTATAGTTAATAACGAGAAGAATGGTATTTTAATGTTCCAGAGGTTCGTTTCCTTGGATACAAAATAAGCGCTCCCGGGATTGGCTCTCCTGCTGACCGCATTAAGAGTTTACAGGATTTTCCTCTACCTAAAACAGTACAGGGATTTAGAAGATATGATTAATTTTTATCGAAAATTTCTCCCTAGCATAGCGCGACTTCAAGCAACATTAATAGATGCTTTATCAAAACTTCAAGATAAAAGTGCTAAACCTTTTACTGGGACTCCCGATTTAGAGCGTATCCTACTTCCTACTAATATTATAAAGGCGAAAGTTTGTATGTATGTTTGTTCCTCTTTAACGCAAAAACTACTGGATGGATTTGGCTGAAATTTGGAATGGAGATAGATTATACCCTGGATAAACATATAGGCTACAAATTATTCCGGAAAAATCCAAGGTTCCCGCGGGATTTTGAAAAACCACTGATAGATGGCGCTGATTGTACTTAAATCACGCTTACATTATCCGCAGTATCGAGAATAAGTAAAAAATTCCAAATCAACAATCAAGTAGGATAACCACAGTTATTGAAGTTTTTCATTAGCAATAGAAAATTTCTTAGGGATTAGGGATTAGGGATGGATTACATCATGTGTAGATCCTATCCTATCCTATTATCCTATTAAAAATTATAAATTATACACACATGACCAGTCATTATAATATCTAGCAATGTACTCACTATGACTGGACAAATCGATACCTTGTACTAATTGTATTATTTATTTCGTAAATATCGATTTTGAACGAAATCGGTCGAATAACAAAGAATTTCAATATGGCGGCCACTTTTTAAAATTTTGCCATCTATTTCCTCTTTCTTGACCCAAGGGAAGCCTAAATATCGATTTTGAACGAAATCGGTCCAATAACAAAGAATTTCAATATGGCGGCGACTTTTTATAATTTTGCCAATCATTTTCTCTTATTTGAGCCCAGGGAAGCCCAAATATCGATTTTGAACGAAATCGGTCCAATAACAAAGAATTTCAATATGGCGGTCACTTTTTATAATTTTGCCAATCACTTCCTCTTATTTGACCCCAGGGAAGCCCAAATATCGATTTTGAACGAAATCGGTCCAATAACAAATAATTTCAATATGGCGGCGACTTTTTATAATTTTGGCATCTATTTCCTCTTTCTTGACCCAAGGGAAGCCCAAATATCGATTTTGAACGAAATCGGTCCAATAACAAAGAATTTCAATATGGCAGTCACTTTTTATAATTTTGCCAATCATTTCCTCTTATTAGACCCCAGGGAAGCCCAAATATCGATTTTGAACGAAATCGGTCCAATAACAAAGAATTTCAATATGGCGGCGACTTTTTATAATTTTGCCAATCATTTTCTCTTATTTGACCCCAGGAAAGCCCAAATATCGATTTTGAACGAAATCGGTCCAATAAAAAAGAATTTCAATGTGGCGGTCACTTTTAATAATTTTGCCAATCATTTCCTCTTATTTGGCCCCAGGGAAGCCCAAATATCGATTTTGAACGAAATCGGTCCAATAACAAAGAATTTCAATATGGCGGTCACTTTTTAAAATTTTGGCATCTATTTCCTCTTTCTTGACCCAAGGGAAGCCTAAATATCGATTTTGAACGAAATCGGTCCAATAACAAAAAATTTCAATATGGCGGTCACTTTTTAAAATTTTGGCATCTATTTCCTCTTTCTTGACCCAAGGGAAGCCTAAATATCGATTTTGAACGAAATCGGTCCAATAACAAAGAATTTCAATATTGCGGTCACTTTTTAAAATTTTGGCATCTATTTCCTCTTTCTTGACCCAAGGGAAGCCTAAATATCGATTTTGAACGAAATCGGTCCAATAACAAAGAATTTCAATATGGCGGTCACTTTTTAAAATTTTGGCATCTATTTCCTCTTTCTTGACCCAAGGGAAGCCTAAATATCGATTTTGAACGAAATCGGTCCAATAACAAAGAATTTCAATATGGCGGTCACTTTTTAAAATTTTGGCATCTATTTCCTCTTTCTTGACCCAAGGGAAGCCTAAATATCGATTTTGAACGAAATCGGTCCAATAACAAAGAATTTCAATATGGCGGTCACTTTTTAAAATTTTGGCATCTATTTCCTCTTTCTTGACCCAAGGGAAGCCTAAATATCGATTTTGAACGAAATCGGTCCAATAACAAAGAATTTCAATATGGCGGCGACTTTTTATAATTTTGGCATCTATTTCCTCTTTCTTGACCCAAGGGAAGCCCAAATATCGATTTTGAACGAAATCGGTCCAATAACAAAGAATTTCAATATGGCGGTCACTTTTTAAAATTTTGGCATCTATTTCCTCTTTCTTGACCCAAGGGAAGCCTAAATATCGATTTTGAACGAAATCGGTCCAATAACAAAGAATTTCAATATGGCGGTCACTTTTTAAAATTTTGGCATCTATTTCCTCTTTCTTGACCCAAGGGAAGCCTAAATATCGATTTTGAACGAAATCGGTCCAATAACAAAGAATTTCAATATGGCAGTCACTTTTTATAATTTTGCCAATCATTTCCTCTTATTTGACCCCAGGGAAGCCCAAATATCGATTTTGAACGAAATCGGTCCAATAACAAAGAATTTCAATATGGCGGTCACTTTTTAAAATTTTGGCATCTATTTCCTCTTTCTTGACCCAAGGAAAGCCTAAATATCGATTTTGAACGAAATCGGTCCAATAACAAAGAATTTCAATATGGCGGTCACTTTTTAAAATTTTGGCATCTATTTCCTCTTTCTTGACCCAAGGGAAGCCTAAATATCGATTTTGAACGAAATCGGTCCAATAACAAAGAATTTCAATATGGCGGTCACTTTTTAAAATTTTGGCATCTATTTCCTCTTTCTTGACCCAAGGGAAGCCTAAATATCGATTTTGAACGAAATCGGTCGAAAAACAAAGAATTTCAATATGGCGGTGACTTTTTAAAATTTTGGCATCTATTTTCTCTTTCTTGACCCAAGGGAAGCCTAAATATCGATTTTGATCGAAATCGGTCGAAAAACAAAGAATTTCAATATGGCGGCGACTTTTTCAATTTTTGGCATCCATTTCCTCTGTGTAGAAGAAGATTAATATCGTGGTTGAGCTAGCAATTAAAATATTGATGCAATCATCGACCATCCCTACGCAGACAACAATGTTTATAGGCTTTCGCCTCCTTACGGATCCGAAAGGATGCGTACGCATCCTTACGGATCCGTAAGGACGCGTACGCATCCTTACGGATCCGTAAGGACGCGTACGCATCCTTTCGGATCCGTAAGGACGCGATCCTTACAAGTGTGTCTTATAGCATCGGCATAAATGCGAATCGATCCTCACAGATGTGGTTCCACCCTAACACGGAACTAAAAATTGTCATTCAAAACTGTTGACATGGAACTAGGAATTACGCCTACGGTGGGCACAGAGTACTTTGGAATTTGTCTACGTGTGAGTCATAGAACGCAGAAAATGTGGTTATAGTCTCTTTGGTCATTGCAAAAAGTTAAAAACAATAACAAAACATTGTAAATAATTATTGTTGTTCATACTTGAAAGAGCCAAAAAGTTTAACAACTCATTTTAATTTAGTGGAAAATACAAAGAAAAATCTGGTGCGGGATAACACAACTCAAACTAAAATTCAAAATGGATGCACCGCAGAACAAGAACATGCAATGTAGCTAAACGTACTAACGTACGTAAAACTGTAGTGTACGTACCACTTCTGAGATGTAAGATTCTTGCCTGGTAATAAAACTCGGATGCTCTGTATTACATGGCCGTATATTTTCTGTTCTTCTTTTACAATTATTTATCTTACGTCTAGCCCTGATGCGTGCTAGCTCTGGTATACATAATCATTAATCTGTGGTGCTAGCAAGCTACTCCCACAGAACACATTACTCCTATTAGCGGAGGCTACTCCCCTCCGCGACTTACCCCGCGTGTTGCCATGCGTAAGGCTCGATTCATTTGTTTATTTATTTATTGAAAAGGCACACCAAACAGGTTGCAACCAAATATAAACGTAATATCTATAATTATCAACCATTAAATTGCAAATAATATGAAACCTAACAGTAGGAAATAGGATAACTCCTTAAATATGTATTATATTACAGAGAATTGCAAAAAATCATTACGCCTACAGCAAACACCGACAAAGAAGAATGGCGAATTTGGACCCAGTACATTTAAAAAGCGTACAGATTCAGAAATCATTTAATTTTAATTAATATTTTTCAAAGTATTTTTCTGTGTAAACCCCATATTTTTAGAAGTTGGGGATCAAAAATATAATTATAGTTCGGCCGTTCAGAGAATGCGTTCCTGACACCTATTAGAAAAATATTGTTTACCAAGTTATTTGACACTCAGTTTGGCACAAAATTATAACATTAATTGATTATTGATATAATAATGTTGTTTTAATGCTCATCAATTGTTAAAACGGTAAACAACCAGCAATAATATTTTTATCGTAACTGCAACGCCATTACAAAGTTACGTCGTCAGTTCAATCGCGACGTGTCAGGAACGCATTCTCTGAACGGCCGTAGATTATTCACAGTTACACAATATAATTAAGCGTTCTAATGGCAATACTTACCATTTTACGGAGTAAAGAGTAAAAACTTGTCAAATTATGTCAATGTCAATTGTCAACTCTACCTATAAATAGGAAGACTAATAGTCGCAATTCCTAGTTCCATGGTCAACTCACTCAAATGTCCATGGAACTAGGAAGATGAGTTGTAATTCCTCATCATCATCATCATTAACAACCCACTAACGGCTCACTACTGAGCGCAGGTCTCCTCTCAGAGAAGGGTTATAGGCCATAGTCCACCACGCTGGCCCAATGCGAATTGATGCGAATTGGCGGACTTCACACAACTTCGAGAACATTATGGAGAACTCTCAGGTGTGCAGGTTTCCTTACGATGTTTTCCTTCACCGTTGATGCAAGTGATATTTAATTTCTTAAACGCACTTGACTCCGAAAAGTCAGAGGTTCGTACCCGGGATCGAACCGGGGCCCCCCGAATAGGAGACCACAGTCCTAACCACTAGGCTATCACTGCTTCTAATTCCTAGTTCCATGCAAATGTCATTCGTGGTCATAGAAATAAGAAGGTTGTAATTCCTAGCTCCATGTTCATTGTCCGTGGTCATTTCATTTGTTTGTAATGCATTTGACATTTGCGCGTTTATTTTACTTTTTCGTTCGTTTTGTGTTTGTTATGCTTTGAGTAATAAACCAGCAATGGAGAGGACTTGACCCCTAATTTATTCGCAAAAAAGTCTGTCAATTACGGTGGGGGGCGAGGTAGCACACATGAAAACTTGCTTACTACAGTTGCATTTTTCCATCACGTCGCTATGCACGCACACAATATAATTAGCAAACACTACCTTAAAGTATATGCACACTATCACATTCACACACAGGGACGCTCTATCATTACATGAAACAATCGCATCATTTGTGTAAACATTTTAGGGATTTGACACTATCGATTATCGACTTTCGATAAGTTTTTCTAATAATTATTTACAACAGAGTTACTTTATTCGAGAGTAAATTTTTTTGTTCGAGATCTTTAACATGGTAGGTATATAGAAGCGCTAGGAAACGAGACTCTTGCCGTTATTTTAGTCATAATATGCCTTTGCTATTAGATTGACTCTTTGTAGGCTTTTAGTACTTGCGTAAAGATACAGCTAGAAACTTTGGACTATATTGACGCTGGAAAGCGATCTAGCTTATTTCGAAAAATAACAAAATGACTTTTTTATATATTTGGAAGAAAAAGATACTGCGTCGGATTGTCGGATTTTCGTTTTCCTATGACATTATTTTTCTAAGATACTATGTTGACCTTCTCTGCATGTTTATATTATATATCTTTTGTTATTCCACACCACACCACACCATCTATTTTTCAATATTATACAGATACTTCAAAAAAAGTTATCAATACTTTTTAGCAGTGCAGTGCACTTAGGCGAACCTACTGTAAGGACTTAGGATTATCTGATTATTAACAGATTTTGTAGATACCAAGGTATTTACTCCGTCACTATACTCTCAATCTCATGCTGAAAGCATGCTGTAGGTACCACAGTATATCACCTTAGAGCAGCTGTTTAGTTATGATTTAAGGTTATAAGCCACCAGGGAGTGCTGTACTTTGTCATAGGTTTTTAATAATATTGTTTATTAAGTTGAGAGACATTTAATTTTTATTTGAATACGTAGTGGGTATTAATATTGAACACATTGATTTTTTAAGTAATCTTGTTTAAATAAACATACAGCATTTTTAATGAAACATCATTTGTTTTATTTATGTTTAAAGCGAAATTTACGATGTATCTATTTCTAAAAAGTATATTAAGTACAAACTGTTAGGACTACATCATGTTTCCTTAAAAATAAATACAGCATAATTAGCATTTCAGAGTTTAGAGTTATTTCGTGGTTTCATATGTTTCAAATACCAAGTTACAGCAACATTGCTTCTTAAAATTGAAAAACTATTAGTCGAAATTGATATAAAACTAATGTATAAAACTAAAGTAATTCTACTTTAGAATTATATAATTAGTATCATCTGATGTGTTACTTTAAAAAATATGCTTTTTGAAAAAAATCTGCTCCTGATAGCTTATTATGAGCTGTTATGATTTTGACGTGACAACGTCTTATAAATTGGTTTGCCGGATGACACTTCAAGAAACTGCGTTACGCTCCGCTCACGTTATGCGCTCACAATGAGAGCGAGTGAGAGGCATGGTTAGCCCGCCTAAGAGCGAGAGAGACAGACATAAAAAGTGAAAGGCACGCGTCCCTTCCACTCGAGCACAGTTAGCCCGCCTAAGAGCGAGAGAGACAGAGCGAGAGAGAGAGAGTGAGAGAGATAGGCATACACACCGGTTCATGTCTTGCGCTTCTATTTCGGTTGTCACGTAAAACTTTCGCCCGTATACCGACTTTACAGGCAACCAATTTTTTTTTTAAAACGTTATTGGCTCTGGTTTAAAGTTCACTTTTTCGATTTACAAGATCGTTTTCCAGCGTTGAATAATATTCTCTCAGTCCAGTATGGAGGAAACATAAAAAGTAAAAACTAAACCCTAAAAAAAAATGTATTTAAAGTTATGATTGGTAAGTTAAAACTTGTACCTACATACTTTACTTGGAAGGCTTATTTTTTTCATCTACTTCATCTGAACGAAGTGTATATTTGTTTGTAATGCTAGGCTGCCGCCATGGCTATAGTGGCCACCCCATCTGTAATAAAACACCGCCAAGCTATTTAGCTTTCCGGTAAACCTAGCGGGATGAATAAGAAGTATGGGTACTTTAATTCAATTGCCAAGTTTTAATGAACCAAATATGTATAGAATTTAAATATTTTTTTTCGTCAATGAACCATTAGTAAGACGATAAAAATATCTCGGTATAAATAATTTATACAATCCCCCCACCAATATCGACATATGAAATCTTGCTGTCCAGCCCTAATTTTATTGCGGTGTGGCCGACTTCATAAAATTAAAGTCCTAATTTTCGAGTATGAAAGACTTACGTAGAACTTATCATTATTATTAAACAATTTTTTAGTCTCGTTTTCATTATTTTTTGTATTATATTTGTAAAAATCCTTTCTTAGCGGATGCCTACGTCATAGTAGATGTGCGTTGATAGTTCAGTGAGTCAGTCACCTTTTCATTTTATATATTTAGAAAATCATATCACACTGGTTATATGGAAATATATACCTATAACTTTTGAAATAATTGAGTAAAAAAACTAATTTTATGAATTCGCTGAGTTTATGGAGCTCTAGCTGCATCAATGCATTTTAAACAATAGTGGGAGAGTACCAGCCAATCAGACACCATTGCGATCGTTATAATAATGCAATCATTTTAACCGACTTCAAAAAAGGAGGAGGTTCTCAATTTGAATTTTTTGTATATTTGTTATCCAATTATTCCGCCAAATAATGAATGGAATTTGATAAATTTTTTTTGTTTAGTAGGGCATACTTCAGAGGTGGTTCCCATATAAATTTTTGTTGATATAATGTTAGATGTTACTCCATAACTACGTCAAATCTGAACCGATTTCAATTTTTTTTGAAAGAACGCATAATAAGGTTGGGCCTATTTAAAAGGTGAAAGATGATTCATATCTTCGGTGATGGAGGAAGGAACTCAATGATTAAGAGCAAATTGCTCGCAATCAGAGATATACACAAAAAAGCTTAAAATAATAATGTAAAAAAAATATCTTTAAAAAACCGACTTCATACGCCGATCGGGCAAAGTTGGGCTAGCGTCGCGCATTAGTTTCATCATTTATATTTAGGCCCGCCCGACTTCAACATACATGTACAAATTAAAATTGTTTTATACTTTGTAGTGGCGTTTAAAGTCGGTTTTATAGAAAGAATTTTTTATCATTATTTGATAATCCCACAGACGATCAAAGTTCGTATTTATATATCTAGTCATATTTTACTTAAAGCTTATAAATTAGTCGTTCACCCCTTCCTATTCTATCGTGATTTTAATTCTATGGGATCAATTTATAATGCAGTTCATGAAAAAGGTCTCTAAACGAATAGTAAGTAGGAAGATTAATTTTCAATATTTTCCCCAAATTATTTCATGTACGTTTAAGTAGCAACATTTTCAGATCGACAGTTTTCTTAAGTTTTCTGCATAAGTATTGCATTATTTGGATAAAATAATACATCAGAAGTAAATAAATGTTATCCTTTAGTAAACTGGATGTTTTAAATATTTTTTTTAGAAGAAAATACTCTCATATTCGGCATTTATAGCGGAGCTCATTCCCCGCTAACCATACGTAGTTGACAGGCGCGTGACTGGAGTCAAACAGTTTTATATAACGAGTATGAGCACTGCTCATACCCAACTTACAGAGGGGTACGCGCGTCAATTCTTCTCCTGTGTTGGTTTATTACTCAAAGTTGTTATGCATTGTAGTGTATTAATACTAACGATTTGGCGTGATTTTGGACAAGACACAGCATTTCTTTCTGAACTTAAAGTAATTACAAGCAAATTGGAGTGTTGTAGGTATATAGTATATTCATCATTTAGTCGTTTTCCTAGTTCCATGCACTATCATAATACTTTAGACGTAGTCGTAATTCCTAGTTCCATGATAATACCATTGGCCGCATTACATGACAGTACTATTCGAATTACCATGGAACTAGGAATTGCGACGAATTACACATTTTAGGTAAGGTTGGTAGGAAGCGTGTTCTCATATTATGTATATTCAGACAATAATATTCTGTGCCTATTAGATTATTCAAAGCACAGAATAATTATTGATTCAAAGCTATAGTGGTAATTTGCCTTAAATATATTAAATGGAAACATAACCTCATTTTCAACAATTTACTACTGAATATCTTTTTTCTCCCAACTTTATTTGATTGACTTTGATTAACTTTTTTGTTAGTCTGGTTTACTAGAACAAGTATCAGAAGTTTGATTCGTGAACGTGGGCCACAAGTCTGGGTCAGAAACTATATGGGTGCTCGCCAATCGCCTTTTGTTATTTTTTTAACTTTCCTTTACAAAACAATCACCCAATTTAGCCCGGTTACTAAATTTCGGAGTTTGGATAAAGAAAAAAAATTATTAACAAATTGTCCCCCAAAAATCATTTTAAATTTCAAAAATGTTTACGATGAATAAAGTACGTCCAGATGCTTACCCTAAAGTGACGTTAGTGAAACGTCCTCTTTAAGACGAACATAGGTAGTAAGTCCAGATGCTGACCCTAAAGTGGCGTTAGTGAAACAACCTCTTTACGACGAATATACTAGGTCCAGATGCAGACCCTATAGTGATGTCAGTGATACGCCCTCTTTACGAGGAATTTAGTATGTCCAAATGCTGTCCTTAAAGTGACGTTAGTGAAACGTCCCCTTTACGACGAATATAGTACTTCCAGTTGCTGTCCCTAAAGTGACGTTAGTGAAACGTCCTCTTTACGACCAATATGGTACGTCCAGATGCTGTCCCTAAAGTGACGTTAGTGAAACGTCCTCTTTACGACGAATATAGTACGTCCAGATGCTGACCCTAAAGTGACGTAAGTGAAACGTCCTCTTTACGACGAATAACGCACGTCCAGATGCTGACCCTAAAGTGACGTTAGTGAAAAGTCCTCTTTACGACCAATATGGTACGTCCAGATGCTAACCCTATAGTGACGTTAGTGAAACGTCCCCTTTACGACGAATATAGTACGTCCAGTTGCGGTCCCTAAAGTGACGTTAGTGAAACGTCCTCTTTACGACCAATATGGTACGTCCAGATGCTGTCCCTAAAGTGACGTTAGTGAAACGTCCTCTTTACGACGAATGTAGTACGTCCAGATGCTGAACCTAAAGTGACGTAAGTGAAACGTCCTCTTTACGACGAATAACGCACGTCCAGATGCTGACCCTAAAGTGACGTTAGTGAAAAGTCCTCTTTACGACCAATATGGTACGTCCAGATGCTGACCCTAAAGTGACGTTAGTGAAACGTCGTCTTTACGACCAATATGGTACGTCCAGATGCTGACCCTAAAGTGACGTTAGCGAAACGTCCTCTTTACGACCAATATGGTACGTCCAAATGCTGACCCTAAAGTGACGTTAGCGAAACGTCCTCTTTACGACCAATATGGTACGTCCAGATGCTGACCCTAAAGTGACGTTAGCGAAACGTCCTCTTTACGACCAATATGGTACGTCCAGATGCTGACCCTAAAGTGACGATGGTGAAACGTCCTCTTTACGACCAATGTGGTACGTCCAGATGCTGACCCTAAAGTGACGTTAGCGAAACGTCCTATTTACGACCAATATGGTACGTCCAGATGCTGACCTTAAATTGACGTTCGCAATACGTCCCCGTAGCGTCCGCTCTTGACGAAAAACTGGCTGACCTTAAACTGACCTATGAATGACGTCACCTATACGTTTCTGACGTCAGTCTGCTACCTGGGGCCAAGCTTGGCGTGCAAAGAACAATCCTTAATAATTGAAACCATGTCAGTAAAATACGGAAAATCAATTTAACTCTTCAATTAGGTAATCATTAATCTTAATACATTTTATCTATAAGCATGTCAAATAGTGCTTTTCTAAATCGACTTAATGGAAAACTTTTCATATTATCCGGCAAGTGATTAAAAATGGGAATAGCCATACCGTATGCATTTTTTTGGCTACCGCCAGCTTCTGCATATGAAATGTGTATATTTGTAAAAAAAACCCACACCTATTCAAAACTGATTGTACAAGAAGGGAAATATATATATTTAAGTTATAATAGAAACCAACATAAGAAACACAAGCTATGCGTCCCTATGCAGAAGCTGGCGGTAGCTAAAAAAATGCATACGGTATGGCTATTCGCATTTTTAATCACTTGCCGGATAATATGAAAAGTTTTCCTTTAATGATTACCTAATTGAAGAGTTAAATTGATTTTCCGTATTTTACTGACATGTTTTCAATTATTGAGGATTGTGTTTTGCACGCCAAGCTTGGCAGGATATGTTGACGCTGTATAATTGTAAACTTAACACCTATGTAAATATGTCTATATTTCATGTACCATATTCTTGCAAAGTAATATGATTGATTGGTTGATTGATTGATTATTTTTATGTTTTCAAAAAATCTCCATATTATTTTAATAATATAGGCTAACAAAGCATAAAGCTTGTGTTAGAAGTGTGCACGACAGCTACGGATGCTACGTACTAAGGATGGGGTTCCAGCTTTCGGGTTTCAGTCTTCTTACTTCCCGGTATCTTTGTCCGCTGAGCTATTCGAGCGAGTTTGTCCCTTGTATGTTTGTAGACCTTTGTAGACGCTTTATGTGAAAGTTTTAGGAATTAAGAAGTACCTATAGGTACAAACTGCATGCACAAATCATAAGACTGATTGTTTTTGTAAACGTCGTGTATTTTGTCGGCTTTTTTTGTTCGAAAGGCGATTGGCGAGCACCCATATAGTTTCTGACCCAGACTTGTGGCCCACGTTCACGAATCAAACTTCTGATACTTGTTCTAGTAAACCAGACTAACAAAAAAGTTAATCAAAGTCAATCAAATAAAGTTGGGAGAAAAAAGATATTCAGTAGTAAATTGTTGAAAATGAGGTTATGTTTCCATTTAATATATTTAAGGCAAATTACCACTATAGCTTTGAATCAATAATTATTCTGTGCTTTGAATAATCTAATAGGCACAGAATATTATTGTCTGAATATACATAATATGAGAACACGCTTCCTACCAACCTTACCTAAAATGTGTAATTCGTCGCAATTCCTAGTTCCATGGTAATTCGAATAGTACTGTCATGTAATGCGGCCAATGGTATTATCATGGAACTAGGAATTACGACTACGTCTAAAGTATTATGATAGTGCATGGAACTAGGAAAACGACTAAATGATGAATATACTATATACCTACAACACTCCAATTTGCTTGTAATTACTTTAAGTTCAGAAAGAAATGCTGTGTCTTGTCCAAAATCACGCCAAATCGTTAGTATTAATACACTACAATGCATAACAACTTTGAGTAATAAACCAACACAGGAGAAGAATTGACGCGCGTACCCCTCTGTAAGTTGGGTATGAGCAGTGCTCATACTCGTTATATAAAACTGTTTGACTCCAGTCACGCGCCTGTCAACTACGTATGGTTAGCGGGGAATGAGCTCCGCTATAAATGCCGAATATGAGAGTATTTTCTTCTAAAAAAAATATTTAAAACATCCAGTTTACTAAAGGATAACATTTATTTACTTCTGATGTATTATTTTATCCAAATAATGCAATACTTATGCAGAAAACTTAAGAAAACTGTCGATCTGAAAATGTTGCTACTTAAACGTACATGAAATAATTTGGGGAAAATATTGAAAATTAATCTTCCTACTTACTATTCGTTTAGAGACCTTTTTCATGAACTGCATTATAAATTGATCCCATAGAATTAAAATCACGATAGAATAGGAAGGGGTGAACGACTAATTTATAAGCTTTAAGTAAAATATGACTAGATATATAAATACGAACTTTGATCGTCTGTGGGATTATCAAATAATGATAAAAAATTCTTTCTATAAAACCGACTTTAAACGCCACTACAAAGTATAAAACAATTTTAATTTGTACATGTATGTTGAAGTCGGGCGGGCCTAAATATAAATGATGAAACTAATGCGCGACGCTAGCCCAACTTTGCCCGATCGGCGTATGAAGTCGGTTTTTTAAAGATATTTTTTTTACATTATTATTTTAAGCTTTTTTGTGTATATCTCTGATTGCGAGCAATTTGCTCTTAATCATTGAGTTCCTTCCTCCATCACCGAAGATATGAATCATCTTTCACCTTTTAAATAGGCCCAACCTTATTATGCGTTCTTTCAAAAAAAATTGAAATCGGTTCAGATTTGACGTAGTTATGGAGTAACATCTAACATTATATCAACAAAAATTTATATGGGAACCACCTCTGAAGTATGCCCTACTAAACAAAAAAAATTTATCAAATTCCATTCATTATTTGGCGGAATAATTGGATAACAAATATACAAAAAATTCAAATTGAGAACCTCCTCCTTTTTTGAAGTCGGTTAAAATGATTGCATTATTATAACGATCGCAATGGTGTCTGATTGGCTGGTACTCTCCCACTATTGTTTAAAATGCATTGATGCAGCTAGAGCTCCATAAACTCAGCGAATTCATAAAATTAGTTTTTTTACTCAATTATTTCAAAAGTTATAGGTATATATTTCCATATAACCAGTGTGATATGATTTTCTAAATATATAAAATGAAAAGGTGACTGACTCACTGAACTATCAACGCACATCTACTATGACGTAGGCATCCGCTAAGAAAGGATTTTTACAAATATAATACAAAAAATAATGAAAACGAGACTAAAAAATTGTTTAATAATAATGATAAGTTCTACGTAAGTCTTTCATACTCGAAAATTAGGACTTTAATTTTATGAAGTCGGCCACACCGCAATAAAATTAGGGCTGGACAGCAAGATTTCATATGTCGATATTGGTGGGGGGATTGTATAAATTATTTATACCGAGATATTTTTATCGTCTTACTAATGGTTCATTGACGAAAAAAAATATTTAAATTCTATACATATTTGGTTCATTAAAACTTGGCAATTGAATTAAAGTACCCATACTTCTTATTCATCCCGCTAGGTTTACCGGAAAGCTAAATAGCTTGGCGGTGTTTTATTACAGATGGGGTGGCCACTATAGCCATGGCGGCAGCCTAGCATTACAAACAAATATACACTTCGTTCAGATGAAGTAGATGAAAAAAATAAGCCTTCCAAGTAAAGTATGTAGGTACAAGTTTTAACTTACCAATCATAACTTTAAATACATTTTTTTTTAGGGTTTAGTTTTTACTTTTTATGTTTCCTCCATACTGGACTGAGAGAATATTATTCAACGCTGGAAAACGATCTTGTAAATCGAAAAAGTGAACTTTAAACCAGAGCCAATAACGTTTTAAAAAAAAAATTGGTTGCCTGTAAAGTCGGTATACGGGCGAAAGTTTTACGTGACAACCGAAATAGAAGCGCAAGACATGAACCGGTGTGTATGCCTATCTCTCTCACTCTCTCTCTCTCGCTCTGTCTCTCTCGCTCTTAGGCGGGCTAACTGTGCTCGAGTGGAAGGGACGCGTGCCTTTCACTTTTTATGTCTGTCTCTCTCGCTCTTAGGCGGGCTAACCATGCCTCTCACTCGCTCTCATTGTGAGCGCATAACGTGAGCGGAGCGTAACGCAGTTTCTTGAAGTGTCATCCGGCAAACCAATTTATAAGACGTTGTCACGTCAAAATCATAACAGCTCATAATAAGCTATCAGGAGCAGATTTTTTTCAAAAAGCATATTTTTTAAAGTAACACATCAGATGATACTAATTATATAATTCTAAAGTAGAATTACTTTAGTTTTATACATTAGTTTTATATCAATTTCGACTAATAGTTTTTCAATTTTAAGAAGCAATGTTGCTGTAACTTGGTATTTGAAACATATGAAACCACGAAATAACTCTAAACTCTGAAATGCTAATTATGCTGTATTTATTTTTAAGGAAACATGATGTAGTCCTAACAGTTTGTACTTAATATACTTTTTAGAAATAGATACATCGTAAATTTCGCTTTAAACATAAATAAAACAAATGATGTTTCATTAAAAATGCTGTATGTTTATTTAAACAAGATTACTTAAAAAATCAATGTGTTCAATATTAATACCCACTACGTATTCAAATAAAAATTAAATGTCTCTCAACTTAATAAACAATATTATTAAAAACCTATGACAAAGTACAGCACTCCCTGGTGGCTTATAACCTTAAATCATAACTAAACAGCTGCTCTAAGGTGATATACTGTGGTACCTACAGCATGCTTTCAGCATGAGATTGAGAGTATAGTGACGGAGTAAATACCTTGGTATCTACAAAATCTGTTAATAATCAGATAATCCTAAGTCCTTACAGTAGGTTCGCCTAAGTGCACTGCACTGCTAAAAAGTATTGATAACTTTTTTTGAAGTATCTGTATAATATTGAAAAATAGATGGTGTGGTGTGGTGTGGAATAACAAAAGATATATAATATAAACATGCAGAGAAGGTCAACATAGTATCTTAGAAAAATAATGTCATAGGAAAACGAAAATCCGACAATCCGACGCAGTATCTTTTTCTTCCAAATATATAAAAAAGTCATTTTGTTATTTTTCGAAATAAGCTAGATCGCTTTCCAGCGTCAATATAGTCCAAAGTTTCTAGCTGTATCTTTACGCAAGTACTAAAAGCCTACAAAGAGTCAATCTAATAGCAAAGGCATATTATGACTAAAATAACGGCAAGAGTCTCGTTTCCTAGCGCTTCTATATACCTACCATGTTAAAGATCTCGAACAAAAAAATTTACTCTTGAATAAAGTAACTCTGTTGTAAATAATTATTAGAAAAACTTATCGAAAGTCGATAATCGATAGTGTCAAATCCCTAAAATGTTTACACAAATGATGCGATTGTTTCATGTAATGATAGAGCGTCCCTGTGTGTGAATGTGATAGTGTGCATATACTTTAAGGTAGTGTTTGCTAATTATATTGTGTGCGTGCATAGCGACGTGATGGAAAAATGCAACTGTAGTAAGCAAGTTTTCATGTGTGCTACCTCGCCCCCCACCGTAATTGACAGACTTTTTTGCGAATAAATTAGGGGTCAAGTCCTCTCCATTGCTGGTTTATTACTCAAAGCATAACAAACACAAAACGAACGAAAAAGTAAAATAAACGCGCAAATGTCAAATGCATTACAAACAAATGAAATGACCACGGACAATGAACATGGAGCTAGGAATTACAACCTTCTTATTTCTATGACCACGAATGACATTTGCATGGAACTAGGAATTAGAAGCAGTGATAGCCTAGTGGTTAGGACTGTGGTCTCCTATTCGGGGGGCCCCGGTTCGATCCCGGGTACGAACCTCTGACTTTTCGGAGTCAAGTGCGTTTAAGAAATTAAATATCACTTGCATCAACGGTGAAGGAAAACATCGTAAGGAAACCTGCACACCTGAGAGTTCTCCATAATGTTCTCGAAGTTGTGTGAAGTCCGCCAATTCGCATCAATTCGCATTGGGCCAGCGTGGTGGACTATGGCCTATAACCCTTCTCTGAGAGGAGACCTGCGCTCAGTAGTGAGCCGTTAGTGGGTTGTTAATGATGATGATGATGAGGAATTACAACTCATCTTCCTAGTTCCATGGACATTTGAGTGAGTTGACCATGGAACTAGGAATTGCGACTATTAGTCTTCCTATTTATAGGTAGAGTTGACAATTGACATTGACATAATTTGACAAGTTTTTACTCTTTACTCCGTAAAATGGTAAGTATTGCCATTAGAACGCTTAATTATATTGTGTAACTGTGAATAATCTACGGCCGTTCAGAGAATGCGTTCCTGACACGTCGCGATTGAACTGACGACGTAACTTTGTAATGGCGTTGCAGTTACGATAGAAATATTATTGCTGGTTGTTTACCGTTTTAACAATTGATGAGCATTAAAACAACATT
This sequence comes from Oeneis ivallda, assembly GCA_029955525.1. Taxonomy (NCBI): domain Eukaryota; kingdom Metazoa; phylum Arthropoda; class Insecta; order Lepidoptera; family Nymphalidae; genus Oeneis; species Oeneis ivallda. The sequence goes on from JARPMR010000008.1 coordinate 17,343,331, forward strand.
ATTATATCAATAATCAATTAATGTTATAATTTTGTGCCAAACTGAGTGTCAAATAACTTGGTAAACAATATTTTTCTAATAGGTGTCAGGAACGCATTCTCTGAACGGCCGAACTATAATTATATTTTTGATCCCCAACTTCTAAAAATATGGGGTTTACACAGAAAAATACTTTGAAAAATATTAATTAAAATTAAATGATTTCTGAATCTGTACGCTTTTTAAATGTACTGGGTCCAAATTCGCCATTCTTCTTTACCGGATAAAAAACAGACAGGCTGTACAGTTATTGCGAGGTTTTTAAAAATTAAGCACGGAAAAAGATTTTCAATCTGTGACGTCTGGAAACATAATACAGTTAAAACCGTTTACGACATAGTTTAGAACAACATATCGGTTATATTGACCAAAATCAAAGGTACCTACCGGCTGAATGCTATATGACCGACTTATTAAAAATATCGCTTTTTAAGACATCGCTTGCTACGACATACGGTACCTGATTAAGCTACTACATTTTACCATGCATTTTACTAATATCTTCAGAGCATAGCTTTGGAGAATGATATCACGACCAGCTGTATTGTAAACAATTTGAATAGGTAACAGTATCCACATCTGGGGCACAATATAATGGTCAATCTTTTGTAATTCTTAGAAACAAAATACACGTGCATGCAATACTCTACGCAGTATAACTCCGTTCCCGCCAAATGCGCGCCCACGCGGCATGCGCCTGATGCCGGCGGCCGGACGCGACGCTTAGGAGTGATACGTGATAAAATATCGATAAATTCGATATTATCGAATGATTGAATTGAAGTCAATATATAATATCGATATATTTTATTCGATATATGAAATACCGTACGAAATTAGAATATTTAGGAAAAATCATCAGTAATTAATTTGCTTATTTATTAATTTCAAACATGTTCTAAACTATTACTTCAACAGTCAACTATACCTATCGTTAATTTTCAATAAAAACTTAACTACAAAAAATTAACAATCTATATAACAGCAGCACGGGTCGTCTTCGCTGGCCGTGGCCAGCGGAGGGTACGGGCTTCGAGGCAGGGCCTCATTACCCGGGCAGGGCGCGGGGAAGCGCACTTCCCCGGTGATGGTTTTTCAGCCGTCTTGGCAATTAGGTCCATGGCGGCTGAGGCTCCTGTTCCGCTATGGGTAGGGGCCTTGCGGCTGAATGTCAGTCCAGTGGCTCCGCTCGCTGGCGGGCAGGATTGCCGCCGCGAGCGGAGCGGTGTCGGGTTCAGAGGGTGATCCCGCGCTACGGGCGATAGGGTCGCTGCCGTGCGCGGGACCGGTGTCGGTCCGGGGGCCCCGCGTCGCAGGCGGGCAAGTCGCCGCCGCGAGCGGAGCGGTGTCGTGTTCGGTGTGGGGCCCCGCGCTACTGACGAAAGGGTCGTCATCGAGCGCGGGGCCAGTGTATCGCCAGGGGCCCCGCGTCGCTGGCGGGCAGATGGCCGCCGCGAGCGGGGCGGTGTCAAGTCCGGTGGAGTGCTCCGCGCTACGGGCGATGGTGTCGCCACCGTGCGCGGAGCTGAGGTCAAGTCCGGTGGGTCTCGCGTCGTCGTCGCTGTGGCCGCCTGCGTGCCTCCTCGGTGGTGGCGATCGCAGGCGCTCACGAGGTAGAGGACGCCCGGTCGGTGGTCGGCTGGCTAGCGGTGCGATGCCGTGGAGGTGTTCGTACGGTCCGTTGTCGGCGCTGGCGAACATGCGCCGCGCCAGTGTACGGACGTACTCCTCCACGGTGGGCGTCTTGAGGTCGCGATGGATCACATCGTTCCTCACGTACCTCGGAGCTCCAACGATCAGGCGGAGGCACTTATTCTGTTGGACCTGTAGGCGGCGCCTATATCTATATAACTTGTTGTTCAAGTTCGCCAATCTTAAGATGGCAGCACTGTACTTGTATCATCCCGCTTGAACTATGAACGTGTTACACATCTATATTCTATTTTTAACCGACATAAAAAACAAAAAGAGGAGGTTCTCAATTCGACGCGTATTTTTTTTTTATTTTTTACTTTTTAGGGTTCCGTACCCAAAGGGTGCCAACGGGACCCTATTACTAAGCCTCCGCTGTCCGTCCGTCCGTCTGTCGGCGGCCTGTATCTCGTAAACCGTAATAGATAGACAGTTGAAATTTTCACATATTTTGTATTTCTATTGCCGCTATAACAACAAATAATAAAAATTAAATTAAATTAAAAATATCAAATTAAAATATTTCCATGGGGACATGGATATATTTTAATTAAATTTTTTTTTAACGGAACCCTAAAAGAGCGAGGACCGACTCGCACTTGGCCGATTTTTTTTTCCTTATGGGGCGTTGCGCAGGGGTACCCTAGCCGGCAAAAAACGTCCGTAACATTAGAAAATAAAAGCGTAAGATTTTTTCGTCACAGTGCTTGTAGTCTTCGTTTATTTTAGACTATCCATCAATGCTTCGATGGTGCAGCGGTAAAAAGAAAGAGTGATATTATCGGTTCAGAGGTTCGAATCCTGACTTCAGATAATTATTATTATTTATTTTATTGTTATTATTAATTTATTATTATTGATAATATTTGTTAAGAAATTAAAAACAAATTACACTTGTTAAATCATTTTAAACAAAATAAAAGTGTTAAGATAATTTTGTAAAGTAGTTTTTTTGATTTTTATCGATAAAAAATCATGATAAAAAATGTATACCGGAATAATTATTTTCTTTATACCTCGAATAGAACTTGTACTTAATATTTTTATAATAAGGAACTTCGTTCCTATCTGGTGTCCCACGACACCACACGACTTTTTGTGGATGTTACTCCATATCTCCGTCAAATCTTAACTGATTTCAATCATTTTTTTTATTTGAAAGGGTGTATTTAAAGGTAGGTCCCATTTAAATTTGGTGAAGATTTGATGAATATCTTCGGAGATGGAGGACGGAACTCCTCAATGAATGAGAGGAAATCGCTCGCGATCAGAGTAAGTGTAGACTTTCAACCATGCTTATTAGTACATAATATACATACTTATGCTAAATTTTTATTTATCATCTGATTTTTACAAGCTTTTATCTAAATTGCAATGTATGCTTAGTTCAAATCTTGCAAGATGTATTAGAATCATTCCCGGTTTCCGATTGAGCTGAAAATGTGCATGTAAATGTAAATCGGATTACAATGCAATATTATTACTGTAACATGGAGCTGATCTGATGATGGTTCGGGCTCGTTTGATACGTCTTGAGAAGTACTCTGGTCCTAGATCCAGGTTCTGATGATGAAGCTGAACGGTAGTTATGAGCTATGTAATGAAATTACGTAACCATATTTAGTTTGGGCTCGTTTCATTCGTATTAATAAGTAGTCCTAAATGATATCCATGGAATGGCTCTGATGATGGAGCTGAAACTGCAGCCAGGATATCCAGCACACTAGTACACTCTTGAAAAAATAATAGCAGATATGTCATGTTTGGAATCGATTTGACCAGTATTTGATTCTACATAGAATGCAATTGTGCCACCATTGAGCTGATGGGCTGATGCTGCAAATTTGGTGAAGATCTGATGAATATCTTCGGTGATAGAGGACGGGACTCCTCAATGAATAGAAACAAATCATCAATCAGCGATCAGAGAATGTGTATATTTATCCTATAAAGCTACTATTAAAGCTATAATAACAGTATATAAAAATTCTTTTAAAAAAAACCGACTTCAAACGCCACTGAAAAGTATAAAATAATTTCAGTTTGTACACGTATGTTGAAGTCGGGCGGGCTTTAATAAAACTATGAAACTGCAACGCTAGCCCGACTTCAACATACCTGTACCAAGTACTATTATATTCTGTGCCTGGACCTACAAACTAAAATTTTGGCTAGCGAAGCACATTCGTTTCATCGTTTCTATTTTGGCCCGTCCGACTTCAACATACGTTACAAACTGAAATTATTTTGTAATTTTCAGTGGCGTTTGAAGTCGGTTTTTTTAAAGAATTTTTATATAATATTATTATAATGCATTATCCTACTAATATTATAAAGGCGAAAGTTTGTGTGTATGTTTGTTCCTCCTTAACGCAAAAACTACTGGATGGATTTGGCTGAAATTTGGAATGGAGATAGATTATACCCTGGAATAACACATAGGCTACAAATTATCCCGGAAAAATCCAAGGTTCCCGCGGAATTTTGAAAAGCCACTGATAGATGGCGCTGATTGTACTTAAATCACGCTTACATTATCCGCAGCATCGAGAATAAGTAAAAAATTCCAATTCAACAATCAAGTAGGATAAACACAGTTATTGAAGTTTTTCATTATCAATAGAAAATTTCTTAGGGATTAGGGATGGATTACGAAATAAATTATACAAATAGTACAAGGTATCGATTTGTCCAGTCATAGTGAGTACAATGTACATTGCTAGATATTATAATGACTGATCATGTGTAGATCCCATCCTATCCTATTATTCCTATCAATATTATAAATGCGAAAGTTTGTGAGGATGGATGTTTGGATCGATGGATGGATGGATGGATGTTTGTTACTCTTTAACGCAACAACGAATGAACCGATTTTGCTGAAATTTGGCACAGACATAGAATATAGTCTGGAATAGCACATAGGCTACTTTTTATCCCGGAAAAGCAAACAGTTCCTGCGGGATAGCATCGCTATTTTTTACGCATTTGTCCTTCAAAACACGCGCAATGGAGTTTTAGATTAACGTGATTTTTTTGCACAGGTAAAGTTAAGAGCCTGAAAAATGACAAAGGCTACTTTTTATCTCGGGAAAACAAACGGTTCCTGCGGCATATTAGTATACTACTTTTCACACATTTATCTTTCAATTATGCGCCAATGGAGTAACAGATTGACGTGGTTTTTTGGATTGGCATAGTTGATGACTTGAAAAGTGACAAAGGCTACTTTTTATCCTGGGAAAGCAAACAGTTCCCGCGGGATATTAGTGTTCTACTTTTCACATATTTATCCTTAAATTAGGCGCCAACGAAGTTACAGATTGACGTGGTTTATTGGATAGGCATAGTTGAGGACTTGAAAAGTGACAAAGGCTACTTTTAATCCCAGGAAAACAAACAGTTCCCGCGGGATATTCGTATGCTACTTTTCACATATTAATCCTTCAATTATGCGCCAACGAAGTTACAGATTGACGTGGTTTTTTTGATAGGCATAGTTGAAGACCTGAAAAGTGAAAAGGCTACTTTTTATCCCGGGAAAAAAACAGTTCCCGCGGGATATTCGTATGTTACTTTCACATACTTATCCTTCAATTATACGCCAACGGAGTTTTAGATTGAAGTTTTAGATTATTTTTTAGCGCAGGTAAAATTAAGGGCCTGAAAAGTGACATACATACACACATACTGTAGTAGTAGGTATGTATGAATGTATGTATGTATGTATGTATGTATGTATGTATGTATGTATGTATGTATGAATGTATGTATGTGTGTATGTATGGAATGCATGTATGTATGTATGTATGTATGCATGTATACATGTTTGCATGTATGCATGTATGAATGTATGTATGTATGTATGTAGGCATGCATGTATGCGAACATACATACACACATATCTACTACTACTGTATGTGTGTATGTATGTATGTATGCATGCATGCATGTATAAGTGTATGCATGTATTTATGTATGTTTGTATCCTCCTCCTACTAACAATAAATACTTTAATTATATCCTATCCTACTTATTATTACTCATATTATCCCACTAATATTATTCACTAATATTATTATTATATTTTATATTTATATTATACTCCATAACTTCGTTAAATTTGAACTAATTTTTATTATTACTTTAACCGACTTCAAAAAAGGGAGGAGGATCTCAATTCAACGGAAACTTTTTTATGTATGTTCACCGATTACTCGAAGACGCCTGAACCGATTTGGAAAATTCTTTTTTTGTTTCAAAGGGTGGATTCACTTCCCAGGTGGTCCCATTTAAATTTTATAGAAATCAGTCGAGCGTTTTTAAAAAAATCTACAATAAATTATATACTTTGTAGTGGCGCGGGCGTTTAAATGTATGCTCCCGGGACAAAAAGTAGCCTGTGTTATTTTCCAGGTCGTCAACTTTACCTGTGTAAAAAAATCAGCCAATTGCGAGTCGGTCCTCGCTCTTTTAGGGTTCCGTTAAAAAAAGAAATTAAAATATTTCCATGGGTACATGGAAATATTTTCATTTAATTTTATTTTTTTAATTTAATTTAATTTTTATTATTTGTTGTTATAGCGGCAATAGAAATACAAAATATGTGAAAATTTCAACTGTCTATTACGGTTTACGAGATACAGGCCGCTGACAGACGGACGGACGGACAGCGGAGGCTTAGCAATAGTACGTCAGTATTATAAGGTCTGTGGTAATAGAGTCCCGTTGGAACCCTAAAAACCACGTTGACTATATTATGCACTTACACTTTATATGGTGAAATATTAAAACTGCGAAAGTGCGTTGGTTTGTCCTTCAATCACGCCCCAACAGAGCTACGGATCGACGTGATTTTTTGCAGTGTATCTACCTATAGTTGAGGACGGAGAGTGACAGGCTACTTTTTATCCCGCAAAGTCAGAGTTCCCAAGGCATTTTAAAGGCTAAGTTCACGCAGACGAAGTCGCGGGCATCAGCTAGTAATAATAATATATGGTGGGATTTGCAGATCTATTTTGATTATTGTATTATCTATGGTGGATTGGTAGAAGTAAGATGGCTGGCCTGTGCGTGCGGTATTTTTTAATGGAAGTTGTCCGTGTTTACTCTGTTAAAAAAACTTACAGTTTACAAAATTTTGTTGTTGTCGGGTTTAGATAAGAAATATTGGGATTGATAATAAAGGATTGTGTGGTTTTATGAAACCACGGTAAAAGTGAAACTTTTTTCACATTATAGACATTTAAATAGGCGCCGCCATATTGGCCTTGGCTGCTCTGACGAGCGTCTTTCTTTTTATCCCTACTCCGCGGCCGACCGTCACGCGACACGCAACACACAGACGAAAAAGTTTGAGACGATGTAATAAAAGTTTCACTTTAAAAATAAAGTTGATTGGTTTTTTAACCTTGGTTACTAACTTATTTACTAGTAAAGTCTTTTCCTTCTGATATATCGTTTAACATCGATACAATATTTCGATAGGTATATTATATCGCAAAAAATATCGATATTTTTGACATCACTACCGATGCCTGCGGCCCGACCGCCCGGTGCCAGCGCCATTTTGAGTTACCTTTGGCTGTGTGTACGACGTGCTTAGCTTACAATCAAGTGGCGTTAAAATCACGATTTAGCGTCGTAAATCGGTTTATACATAAGTTTGGTTTGCCCGTTTGCCCTTTGACATTTTGTGAAATTGTGAAGTGTGAACTTTTGTGCTAGGATCAAGGATGTATATGTATAGTGTGGTTCAATTCTCGCCATGTGAAGGAGGAAGTGTTTCTATTAAACGTGTTCATGAATGTTTTAAGAAACTTGTATATAACGGTTTTGCACTTTGTGCTAAATCCATTCGTTTAGCTGATTGTTATTGCTATGCAAAAGACATAGTGGTTGAAGTACATAATATACAGAGATGTAAAATTAATGGAAAAACATTATTTCGAAATGTGTTGTCACTCCCCAAGACACAAATAGTAACTATTTTATTTGTTTTCCTATTCTCCATGCATATTGTAATTGATTCATGTACAACTATTATATTATAGATAGAAAAGAAGTAACGAAATAAATGAACGAATTGAAATTTGACAGAAAGGACCATGGGCAATTTTGTATGGACCCCGTCCCCACCCTCCAACAGTCACCGGATTTATGTTAATATGTTCATTTGGATCCAAATAGACGTAAATAGTTGGTTTCAGCTTCAAAATCGCTGGGGTTCTTCTAAAAAAAAAAAAACTTTTTGTTTGAAATTGATTTATTTTTGTTATTTTTTCTATATTTTATCGTATAAAAATCATATAACAGTAAAAATAACTACTTCTACTCTGTTAGAATAACCCAGGTTTTTTTTACGGGGTTTTTAAAAAGGTACACTTTCCTCTATTAGGTGTTTTAAATGTACTATTTTTGAAATTCAGTCAGACGTTCTTTTTTTGAAATTCATACAGTTATCACGCATCGAGCAGTAAGAATGTGGCTGTCTGTTGAGAAACCTTTTTGCAGAAGGGATCGAAAAAAAACAAAGGTGTGTTATAATGAAATTCAGTACAACATTATATCATACTTTTGAATGATATAATGGTTATTATGACATTGGGTGTTTTAATGTTGGCAATAAGCTAACTGTTTCAGAATCTATTAAAGAGGATTTATAGCATGGGAGTAGATAAATAGATAAATGAGTAGGTATTTTGGAATTAGTCATCAATAATACGTCAACGAAATATTTTTTTGAACGTAAGATACAATGAGAACCCCATGCATTTGGGCATCGTCGCCATAGTAAAAAAATATCATCTTGCCAAGGTCAGCTTATCAAGAGTTAGCTAGTAACTCTGGGTTACGACATTTCTGCAAGCGCGCCTTAGTTTATACAGTAAAATCGATTTTGAACTAATTACTTTTCTTCTTTTCTTTCCTAATATGTAATATGAAATTATATTATGTTAATATGTATCTTGTAATTATTGTGTAATCTGTTTGGCCTTATTTTATAACTATTCTTAATTGTATACTTATTAGATGTAACGCTGTTGATTACTTTATAATAAATAAATAAATAAATAAGTACCCCTTAATTAAGAAAAAAGTTGTTCAATGATAAGCTCTCATGGAAAGCTTGAAGAAAAAACTGATTTTATTAATAAAAGGGTTTTGCAATTATGCTAAATCAGTTAAAATTGTGGTTTTATTTTTCTTTTAGCCTGTTCTGTTTCCGTCAGATGTCCAGAAATGGCTTTTTTGACGATATTTTGACGGTAAGATGACGTCCTCTCATAGTCTGCAAAAACGTCCTACTGACGTTTTTAGAAGACGTCCATATTACGGTTCTACAAGACGTCCTACTAACGCCTCCAGCAGGCGTCCTATTGACGTCTTCAGAAGACGTCCTGATAACGATTTCAGGACGACCTAATAACGACCTCAAAAGACGTCTTACTAACGCCTCCAGCAGGCGTCCTATTGACGTCTTCAGAAGACGTCCTGATAACGACCTCAAAAGACGCCCTACTGACGCCTCCAGCAGGCGTCCTACTGACGTCTTCAGAAGGCGTCCTGCTAACGACCTCAGAAGACGTTCATATTACGTTCTATTTGTAGTTCTATATGACGTTCATATTATAATTATATTTCTATATGACGTCCTACTAACGACTTCAAAACACGTTCTAATTGTAGTTCTATATGACGTTCTACTGACGTCTTATCGTCGACGTCCAATAAACGTCATTTAGAGACGTCCTGAGGGATATGACATATGTTGGTCATTTCGTACGTCCGTGCGACGAAGATTGCGACGTCATTTACGTCGGAAATGACTGTGAATGGACGTCGTGATGACGAAAAATTGCTACCTGGGGCAGGATATGTTGACGCTTTATAATTATAAATTTAACATCTATGTAAATATGTCTATATTTCATGTACCATATTCTTGCAAAATAAAATGATTGATTGATTGATTGATTCATAAATATACAAGCTAGGCAACGGTAGCACTTTCAAAGATTTGAACAGTGGCCTACAGCTGTGAAGCATATAATTACGCCATACAGTACCCTGATACATTTCTTTTGTACTTTAAATGCTCTTTCCCATTCTACTACAACATTACATTACATTCATAAACTACATACCTATTACAATTTTAAAATAGCAAAAAACAGAGAAATCTATATTATGATTATGCTCACTTTGACTAGTAGAGAATGTATAATTAATGGACGTAAATTGGCAAAGTTTGACCCTTATTGTAATTAACACCCGTCCTTTATGGCAAAAGCGTGTGGTATCTACATTCTGCTAACCTTACTTAGCCTGTAACTTTGATGAGCTGGAGCGTGCGAGTTGAAGGCAGATATTATAAGCCTGCTTGACGACCTCGCTGGTGTAGTGGTGAGCGCTATTGTCTTAAAAGACGGAGGTCTCGGGTTCTGTTTGCGGCAGCGGCAATTTGGGAATTTATAACTACTTAAGCCGTGTCTGTGGTTTGGTCTAGCTAGACTCTAGGCTTTAGTGTAAAATCAAAGACGTGCCACCAAGCGATTTAGCGTCACGACACGAGATGGCGTGTATTAACTGATTAGGGGTATGGGTTTTATAATTAATTTACACTGCCTTACCCCTTCCAAGTTAGACCGCTGCCTTCTTAGACAGCATCATCACCAATAATCTAAATACTCTTTCGTTTGCTCGCAATTCCTCTGGGTTCATTCAAAACAGCTTCAAATTGTGATCACAGATCAGCCAGCAGATTTACAAAATTAAACTTTCAGTTCTTACAGCTAATATTACCTTGAAATTTTGTTTTTTATAGAGAACTAGCTGACCCCGCGAACTTCGTACCGCCAGCAAAAATATTTAGTGGTTGGTCACCCTTATCATTTAGGGGTATGAAAAATAGATGTTGGCCGATTCTCATATCTACCCGATCTGCACACAAAATTTCATGAGAATCGGTCAAGCCGTTTCGGAGGAGTACGGGAACGAACATTGTGACACGAGAATTTTATATATTAGATAATATTATTGCGTATATTATTAGGCACTTGACTAATAGTCTTATTTTAGACGTGTTAGGAGTGGGTACGAAATTTTTCAGTCCGCACCTTTTAAGGGCAGGATCTCCGGGCGCAGTAGGCATTTAGAGCAACCTCAGTCCCCGCGCGGTGAGGTGCGCGTAGGCGCTTTTCAAATGAACTCGCTCACCCCAAATTTTACATCATAGATTAAATAGCTTTATTGTACCTAACAGTACAGGGTCACTTGTAAGTTTTAGAAACATTTAAGTATTTTATTTTTTATTCATACATTTATATTATGTAAGTTTGATGGTTATTTTACATATTAGGTATAGGTACATTTACCTACTTTTTTTTTTGTTTTTTTTTTTTGTTATTTCTTTCAAACTCGATATCTGGGGTTCCCTGTACTTATAAAATACGTAACCGTTGCCAAAATGTCGGCCATTTTCTCTTTTTTTGTTATAGGGCCGATTTCGATTTAAATTTATATATAAAATATCAATTTTGAAAGAAATTGGTCCAATAACAAAAAAAATGGCCGCCACCTTTTCTTATTTTGACGAAGGATACCTCTTTTATTAGCACTGGGAACCCCAGATATAAAGAAATCGGTCCAATAACCAAAAAAAAATTGCCGCCTCTTTTTCTTATTTTGACGATGGATACCTCTTTTATTAGCACTGGGAACCCCAGATATCAATTTTGAAAGAAATTGTTCCAATAACAAAAAAAAAGTGACTGCCACTTTTTCTTATTTTTACGATGGATACCTCTTTTATTAGCACTGGGAACCCCAGATATCAATTTTGAAAGAAATCGATCCAATAACAAAAAAAAGTTACTGCCACTTTTTCTTATTTTGACGATGGATACCTCTTTTATTAGCACTGGGAACCCCAGATATCAATTTTGAAATAAATCGGCCCAATAACATAGAAAAAGAAAATGGCCGCCATTTTTTCTTATTTTGTTGATGGTTACCTCTTCCATTAGTACTGGGAACCCCAGATATCAATTCAGAAAGAAATTGGTCCAATAACGAAAATAAAAATGGCCGCCACTTTTTCTTATTTTGACGATGGATACCTCTTTTATTAGCCTTGGGAACCCCAGATATCAATTTTGAAAGAAATCGGCCCATTAACAAAAAAAAAGAAAATGGCCGCCTTTTTTTCTTATTTTGACGATGGTTACCTCTTTTATTTGCACTGGAACCCCAGATATCAATTTCGAAAGTTTTCGTAATTTAAATCAAGATATTTTGTTCTTTCTTCCGTTTTTATTCCCCATATTTACCTTATTATATTATTCTTATATTACTATAGTTTAACACTATCTATACAATAAGAACTATACAATAAGACTCTAAACCTAAAACCTATCATACTAATATTTACAGATTTATTAATAAATACTAAAAATTACAACAATATTAACACTCTGATTTGATTTAATCTATGATAAATGAATACGGAATGAAAATAATAGGTATCTATGCAATAGATCGCTTGATCAGCGGGGGATCGCAGCGAGCCAGCGAAAGCGATACGTCCTACCTCGATGATACTTTGGGGGCTACTCATAGATTAATATATATAATACTCTGGAACTACTGAAATGAAGCGCACGAGCCACTTTGTTATATAAAAAGTAAAAACGTCGTGATTAAAAAAATACAAATTTGTTAGAGAAAAAGTAATCACAAAAGAATCTTCTAAAAGTGTTTGCCTATTTTATGAAATTTGTTTTTTTAGTCTAACTTTAATATTCTATGAACACGACCTGAAAAACGATAAAAATTACACTGTTTTCGAAATTATTTTTGATCGGGTGAAGTTGTAAATATAGAGTTTTGAACCACAAAAGAATTAAGAAGATATATTAAACTACAACATATATTTTTAACCGATCAAAACAAAGAATATTTCATTGTTTACGATTCAATCAAAAATAGCTCGATGTCGAAGATCCCGCCGTTAACTGATTGGCTAATGATAAACTGTACCTACTGCTTCTTGATGTATGGATTTATGCACTATTTTTGCGATTACTAAGACAAGTGCAAAGCTTGCTTTATGCCTCTCCGACTGTATCTAGGTACTCGTATACGTATACCTACATGGTTTACTACAATAATAATATTTGCTTTCTTAGAACTGTCTTATTCCTAAGCTATCAAGTGACTAAGATCTAAGACCTATTTTTCCGGCGTATGGATGTACTATCAGATAATTAGTATCATCGAGATGGTAAACAACAATACTTTCATGTATTTGGACCACAGCCAATAAGATGAGGTCACGGATAAAGAAATGTAATTTTCTTATGAAACCATAACCGTGTCGCTATTATCCTATACATCAATTCAGACGTGTATCTTATTTATATTCATAACTAGGTAATACTCGTGAATTCACACGCGTGGTTTTGGGATTTTTTATGCCGTGCTGAGTGTTTTATTATACTCTTTTCCGTGGTGCAGAGATTACCTTGTGGATGACTTTGGCCTCCTTTTAAGGGGTGGACTACGGGGTTCGATCCCCGGCACCATTTCTGACTTTAAGGAGTTAATTGCGTGCTGGTACGATGGCGTGTAGAAACCGATCAGGGGTATGAACTGAATATGTACTACCACACCCCTTTCAAGTTAGACTGCATCGTCAAGTAGGATCGTAATCAAGGGCTATCTTGCCATCAATTCAAACAAATTCACCGCAGCAAAAGCTTCTAAATAAAATAGGATTGATCCTTTGAAAGGTCCCGATAAAAACAGTGTTCACAGAACGAATTGCGTGAGGAATACGAACAGAATCAAATAGTTGCTTTCAAAAATATTCTCGTACTGAGATATTATATATTTTGTATGTCATTTTCCATATGCACGACGTAAAACAGAACTTATGCTTTATCTATTTGGTTAGCAGAACTTCTATGTGCTGAAACTGAATTAATTTTGGTTGATTGATAGATCCTACATATTTGTGCGAACCCATAATACTTATTATAATTGTAATATACTAGCTAATGCTCGCGACTTCGTCCGCGTGGATATAGTTTTTAAAATCCTGCGGGAACTCTTACATTGTCTGGGATTAAAAGCAGCCTATGTCACTCTTCCAGCGTTCTTCTGTTCTAGCCTAAGCATTGATAGCCTAGTGGTTACGAATGTGGTCTCCTATTTAGGGGGTCGCAAGTTCGAACCCGGGTACGCACCTCTGACTTTTCGAAGTTAAGTGCGTTTAAGAAATTAAATATCACATGCTTTAACAGCGAAGGGAAACATCGTGAGGAAAACTGCACACTGCACTGAGAGTTCTCCATAATGTTCTCGAAGGTGTGTGAAGTCCGTCAATTCGCATTGTGCCAGTGTGGTGTACTATGGCCTATAGCCCTTCTCTGAGAGGAGACCTCGCGCAGTAGTGGGCCGCTGATGGGTTGATAACGTGATGATGATGATGTCACTCTTCAGGTCTTCAAGTATACCCATGCAAAAATCACGTCGATCCGCTGCTCCCAACACCTTGGTTGGGACCCTGGCCCAACGGCCATCGGTTTTTAGAACTATGTGTTGTGTATTTAGTATTATCTATCTATCTATATAAATAAAGATGAATGTTGGTAAGCGCATAACTCAAGAATGGATGGACTAATTCGGTTAATTTATTTTTTTGTATGTTCCTTAAGGTCCACGGAAGGATTTTAAAAAAAAAAAAAAACAAAAAAGAAATTTATAATAGATAAGTTGGCGGTACGAAGTTCGCCGTGTCAGCTAGTGTATAATAAAATTCTCATGTCGCGGTGTTTGTTGCCAAACTCCTCCGAAACAGCTGGACTGATTTTTATGAAATTTTGTGTGCATATCGGGTAGGTCTGAGAATCGGCCAACATCTATTTTTTATACCCCTAAATGATAAGGGTGACCCACCCCTAAATATTTTCGTTGGCGGTAAGAAGTTCGCGGGGTCAGCTAGTTATGTATAATTATGAGAGAGACTGAAGTGAGATTATGATGATGATAATGGTGAAAGTATATCTGCGAATTTTAGCTCTTTCTCATATTCATGAAAATAATCTCAGAACTTCTGCAACCTAACTTTCAACAAATTATGCAGCTTGGTTTTATTTCAACTCACGAAATCAAAATCAGAATCCCAGTGAGTTCAGGTGAGTTTCTAAATTACATGGTTATTGGCGGTCAAAATTCAATTCCGGATCTGCCACAAAGCTGAACGATTCTCGATTCACTTTGCATACGTATAAAAGAATTTCATTTTTCGTTACGTACTTACATATTGTATAACAAGCTCTGCAATTCATTTATGCAGTGTTGTCTGTTTATCGGTCTTCTGTCGGATATCCTTTGGTTTGCTCACGGATTTCACAAAAGTATTCCAAAGATATTATGTATCTGAGATACATAATATCTTACAGTACAGTAAGTACAGCGAGAAGTTGTAATCGTTAGCATCAGTTTTGTGGATCAATTTGCATTAAACATAAAACCAGTTGTATCAACAGTTGACTTTCCTTTTTCTTCTTCTTCTTTATCAACCTATAGACGTTCACTGCTGGACAAAGGTCTCCTGCATGGACTTCCATAGGCTTCGGTCTTGCGCCGCTTGAATCCAGCGGCTCCCTGCGACTCATTTGATGTCGTCGGTCCACCTGGTGGGGGGGTCTGCCAACACTGCGTTTCCCGGTGCGGGGTCGCCACTTAAACACCTTGGGACCCCAACGACCATCAGCTCTTCGAACTATGTGCTCCGCCTATTTCCACTTCACGCTGAGAACCAAAGTCACCGACAGGTGACTTTGGTTCTCGTAAGAATCTCCTCATTTCTGATTTGATCTCGCAGGGATATACCGAGCATAGCTCTCTCCATCGCTCGCTGGGTGACCCTGAGCCTTCTTATGAGGCCCATAGTTAGCGACCATGTCTTTCCTTATCTATTTAAATAAAAGAAAGTGGTGTTAGTTACACTATTTATAACTCAAGAACGGATGAACCGATTTGGCTGAAAATTGGTGGAGAGGTTGCTTAGAACCAGGAGACGGACATAGAATACTTTTTATCCCGTTCGACCGCGTTTCCTTCAAGTCACTATAAAACGTGGTATAACAAAAACGCATCTGACATGGAATAACAAAACGCAAATGACAGTGGAATAACAAAACTCAACAGCTAAACGTAATTTTGTCTTTGGTTAAATACGGTAAAAAATTTGACAATTATAAAAATTATAGCTAAACGTAATTGATAATATCATCAGTAATAATATGTTTTCTCTTTGAATCATCATTAACAATGCAAAACGTAGTGGTTACATTCTCTTTGAACAATGCCGCGAGCAAGGCGATGAAATGTTTCCTGCTACAAAGCTACGGATTGACGTGATTTATTGGATAGGTATAGTTGAGAACCTGGAGGGTGACAAAGATTTCCCGCGGGATGTTATGAACAAAATCCACGCAGATGAAGTCGCGGGCATCAGCTAGTTTAAATTAAATTAAATGTTTTAACTCGAGTTCAAGGGAGGCTTTTAAATTTTTGACATCTAATATACCGAGAGCCGGTAACACTAAAATTCCCGTCATGCGGAATCGAAAACTCTTTATGGAAATTAATAGTTCACAATAATTAAACGATTAAATTAAGCTTGGTATGCGTTAATTTAAGTAGCGAAAAAATGTTTAAATTTTTTTTTTGTCATTGCAAAAACGTATTACCGTCATCGCGGATATTGATTGCTTGCTGTATTCGATAGAAAATTTTGTACTCTTTCAGAACATTGCGCAAAAACTTTTTTGGGCTGGACCTATCTCGCATACCTATTTAAAGTGTTCTATATTAGGGATAAAGTTTCTCCGTCATCTTATTATGCATTTGAATAATGTTTTTCTAAAACAGTAGGAATATTTCTATCAAATACAATGCAAACAATCAATCCACGGTGACGCTAATACACTTTTGCATAAAAAAAATTTTTAAACATTTTTTCGCCTATTTATATTAACGAATGCCAAGCTTAATTTAATCGTATAATTGTTAACTACTATTAATTCCCAAAAAGATTTTCGATTCCGTATCACGGGATTTTAGTAGAAGATCCAGCCCTAAAGCGTCCTTCACCGAGGTGAGTAATGAACGAAACATATTTTAAATGAAATTTAAAATATTAAAAAATAAATAAACAATGGGTTCGCTGAAAAAATCCTGGACAGGCTATATTAAATTATTAATTAAAAAATGATTTTTTATTAAAAATTGTACTGATGAGAGTAATAAGAAAATCTTATACCAGCTGAAAGTATGAAACTTGCAGAATGTGCAATTGTTAGGTTCTTTATTTTTTTCCTTGACGGACTACAAGGTTCACAGGTATACACAGGTATATTGATAGTAGGTTTTTACACTTTTAATGATTAATCAATAAATTTTATATCAACGTGAGCGCTGTTTTATTGCAAACACGTTGATATAAGGTTCACTGCAAAAATGTTGGTCCTAAGTGCGGTTCGCGAATTTTAAAAATTGGAATTTTAGTCTTCAAATTCAATCAAAGGGTCATCTGAGTCACATAAAAAACACTTTTTAGCCATTTTCACCACAATAATACAGAATAACACGTGTTTGCTACGATATTGTACGTTACTAAAGTTCGGCCGTTCAGAGAATGCGTTCCTGACACCTGTCAGTTAGTCACGACAACTGTCACAAAATTATAACATTAATTGATAAAAATAAAAATAATACTCAGTATTTACTACTATCATTCTCTATCGCATGAAATAATGACATGCGCACTCTCTCTCGTTCGAGGGCCGCGTCGCGCGCAGCTGCTATGTTGCATCTTTTTCTGTCCCATGAGATACTCAGCTCGGACTTCTTTGTCGGCCTGTTCCCAGCCGGACTAAAATTCCAATTTTTAAAATTCGCGAACCGCACTTAGGACCAACATTTTTGCAGTGAACCTTATATCAACGTGTTTGCAATAAAACAGCGCTCACGTTGATATAAAATTTATTGATTAATCATTAAAAGTGTAAAAACCTACTATCAATATACCTGTGTATACCTGTGAACCTTGTAGTCCGTCAAGGAAAAAAATAAAGAACCTAACAATTGCACATTCTGCAAGTTTCATACTTTCAGCTGGTATAAGATTTTCTTATTACTCTCATCAGTACAATTTTTAATAAAAAATCATTTTTTAATTAATAATTTAATATAGCCTGTCCAGGATTTTTTCAGCGAATTCCAATTTTTAAAATTCGCGAACCGCACTTAGGACCAACATTTTTGCAGTGAACCTTATATCAACGTGTTTGCAATAAAACAGCGCTCACGTTGATATAAAATTTATTGATTAATCATTAAAAGTGTAAAAACCTACTATCAATATACCTGTGTATACCTGTGAACCTTGTAGTCCGTCAAGGAAAAAAATAAAGAACCTAACAATTGCACATTCTGCAAGTTTCATACTTTCAGCTGGTATAAGATTTTCTTATTACTCTCATCAGTACAATTTTTAATAAAAAATCATTTTTTAATTAATAATTTAATATAGCCTGTCCAGGATTTTTTCAGCGAATTCCAATTTTTAAAATTCGCGAACCGCACTTAGGACCAACATTTTTGCAGTGAACCTTATATCAACGTGTTTGCAATAAAACAGCGCTCACGTTGATATAAAATTTATTGATTAATCATTAAAAGTGTAAAAACCTACTATCAATATACCTGTGTATACCTGTGAACCTTGTAGTCCGTCAAGGAAAAAAATAAATAACCTAACAATTGCACATTCTGCAAGTTTCATACTTTCAGCTGGTATAAGATTTTCTTATTACTCTCATCAGTACAATTTTTAATAAAAAATCATTTTTTAATTAATAATTTAATATAGCCTGTCCAGGATTTTTTCAGCGAACCCATTGTTTATTTATTTTTTAATATTTTAAATTTCATTTAAGATATGTTTCGTTCATTACTCACCTCGGTGAAGGACGATTAGGGCTGGATCTTAGACTATTTGTTCCGTAGTGTTACCGGCTCCTGGACCGTTGCACTATGAGGTTTGCTCTTCTTGGCCTATTACTGACTCTGTGATATGAACATCGTAAATTGCTATCTTCTCATAAACTACAGGCAGATAACATGGAACGTGCCCTTATAATGCCTTATATATACGATAACGTGCTAACCGCTAGCATTGCCTGGTATCTTGATTGCAACCGCATTGAAATGACTAATCTTGTTCATAGCTACCTATTATAGTAAGAACCTTGTATTGCTGTGCCTACTTTATTACAAATAAATTGATAATCAATACGTACACAAATGGAAGCATGCTCACCAAAGTGTGCATAAAGTACTTTAGAACTGTATTTCATATTTATGTTTTCCATTTCAGGATCCTCTGGAGGAGACATCAGAATCAATCCAGAACCTACTAATGTCTCCCCTACTCTGGGAGATTTCAGAAGTTATTTTAGGTACTCGGTGGATGTTGGGACCACTGGGGGAAACCTTTTAGTACTGAAGCCTACTCTACCCTGGAGAGATATCAAAGTATAGTATTGTAGGTACCAGTATTCGGTGAACCTCCAAGGGACAAGGGGACATCAGGAACCTTCTAGTGCTGATATCTCCCCTAACCTGGGAAGATATCAGGACTATAGTAATTCAGTTACCTGGTGGATCTCCGGGTGACGATTTTAAGAAAGCTTGCATTACTTCAGGTGTCTGCCCTAGATAGGTAATTAATTGACTGTACATTTTTTAATTTAAAATAAAATATCAAGTAATTGTGTAATGTGTAACTTGGCAATTAAATATAACTATCTTTGACGGTAAGGGAAAACATTGTGAGGAAGTATGAAAGTTCTCCATAACGTTCTCTCAAAGGTATGTGAAGTTTACAGATCCGTATTACTTGGCCAGCGTGGTGGACTGTGGTTAAAATCTTTGTTTGTCAGTTGAGAGGAGATCTATGTCTAGGTCGGCGAAGGGTTGAGAAAAATTAATTAATGAAAGTAATTGCGTTAATTATATTTAAGAAGTAAACATGCTCCAAAAGACAGACAAACAAAGAACAATTTCGTCTATGTAGATTCGGAAAAGTTGCTTCACTCGGTCAATTACTTATGTACATATATTACCCAACAAGATTTTGTACTTTTTCTTGAATTTCTTTTTGCAATTTTCAGCCTACTTAAGAAAATAATATCGTTACGACCTTCTGAGAAAAATCATGTAAATTAGTTACGAAGTTTCAAATCCAAATCAGCCTACTCTATAGAAAAGTTATTCTTGATTTTCTCTTAAGTTTTTCAAAATATTTATCTTATATTGCTAACCAATTTTTTAGAGACATCATCACAATACTCATATATTCTAATATCAACCCATCGCCGCGGCCGGTTCAATACTGGATTGTACTGGTGGTAAGGTTGTTTTTTTTTTTTTTTGTATTGTTTTCATTTGACATGTACTTGACGGCACCCCTCTCACCGAGCGTCTAATAAAAGTAATCATAAATTATCTCAGAACAGAACATCATTCTCAGCAAATAACTTCCTACAAAGGAAGGTACATTGTAATCGTTACGTAGCTAGTATAGAACCCAATATTTCCATGTCTGACTAGACAAACCCGTCTAATTATTCTAGCCTAGGTGGAGCCTCCACCCAACCCCAAATAGCTGCCCGTCTCCACCAAGAAGACCCTAGCAAATCTCCTTTCTATTCGCTCATGGCCCATCTCAAGGCAACAAAGTACTATCACAGTAACATCGAATATACATTGGGACGGACTCACCAAATAACCAATTCAGCAACACTCCCTCCACAACGACTGATCAATCGTTTCGCACCATAACCAATCCTTCCGCAGCATGACCAATTACACAATCAATCGCTCCAGATCCCAAATCCATCGCAACCACAATAAAAGCACACTGCACCAAAAAAAGCTACGACCATGACAGTGAACCTAGCAATTATTATCTAGTCTCCATAGCAACCAGTAACTAACTAATTCTGCAAAACTTTTTCATAGTTCTAATGTTTGTCGGTTACATTAAGGGGTTTTATTCTCCTGGAGCTTAAGTATAGACCTGTTCTCGTAATTTTCAAATTACTCTGATCAAACTTAGGAATGGAAAATACTAACAACAGTGGAACTGCAGTCCTAGCAGTACAGTACAATATTTCTATGCAGATTCTGCTTGCTTGCTCAAGTAATCTTGGCCGGTCAAAATAATAATATTATTTTGACCGGCATTTTATGTCTCGGCATGATGCCCAGGAGGATCAGTCAGCCGTGTATAATCATTACTAAACGATTTTTTAGAGTGCACCAATTATTATATCATACTTATACCCGTATTATTTATGTGCCATTATACTCGTATTATTAAATTGGTGCAATTGTGGAATAACAAATAAACGGCACTAAACTATTAAATGAAATCAACTTAAAAGAAATAAACGTCAATTGCACAACAACTGTTTCAAAATTTAATTTTTACAGTACTACGTCTTCTTGCGAAAGATAAACTAGGAAAAACTTGTACTGATGAGTCTGCCAGACTTGTTACGGATGAAATTCGAAACTATACGGAACAAATAAAAACAAAGAATTTTGTTGCAAGTTCGTGAGAATTTATGTTGCAAGGCGGTACAATATATCGTACTTTGCTATGAAATCACATCTGTTGTATCCATATTTGTATCACATTTATTGTACACTTTATGCATAGATAGAAAATTCAAAATTCAAAATTATTTATTTCATGTAGTCCAAATTGTGACTCTTAAGATATTTCGAGTATCTAACACGATATCGAGAATGATTATAATAATATACTTAATAATACTTATATTATTTCGTCCTTGTGGATTTAGTTTTTAAATCCACGGGACTCTTTGATTTTCCGGGATAAAAAGTACTATATCACTCTCCAAGTCCTCAATTATATCCATGCAAAAAATGACGTCGATCCGTAGCTCTGTTGCAGCCTGATTGAAGGACATATCTACAAACAAACACACTATCGCATTTATAATATTTGTGTGATTATAAATGTGAAAGTGAGTTTCCTTATTAGTTTTTACTGTCATTTATAGCAACAACCTACGGAAAAACGGATTCTACCTGTGCGTTGTTAAAGCTTAGATCTATTAAAGAGTGATCTGAATTGACTCTAAGACAGAATTAAAACGAGACACAAGCTATATAATCTGACATGCAAAAGTCACGTCGATCAGTAGCTCTGTTGCAGCGTGATTGAAGGACAAACCAACAAACAAATACACTTTCGCATTTATAATATTAGTAAGATACTTATTAGTGAGATAGAATGTTCCTATATTCACGTACATTTTCTTAACTGGTGTGTACTCCGTATTCACATAGCCTTAAGCGAGAAAATAATATTCTCTACAAACTTCTGAAAGGGATCTTACAAAATAATTCTGAGATGCGTTTCTTCCATATTCTCATTTTTTTTACAATCTTGCATACGGTGAAACTTTTGTTTTCGTAACAAAACTTCAGTGTATTCGCAATGATAAAATGTAAGACTATTTGCTTTTTTTTTTAGTAGGTAAATCCTGCTCTTTTGTAGTTGTTAATATTATTTTCTACTCTCTCTGTTTTATGGGGCATTAAGTAAGTAATACCTTATAATTTATGTTTATGGGTATTACCTACTTGAATATTATAAGATTAAAAATAAATATTTAAGGTATGTTAATAATTTATTTTATAAATTTTATCTTACATGAAGAAATTATTTGAGTATCAATTCACATCAAAATAATATTAAATATAACATAGTAATTAAAATAATTTATAGTTTATAATTATGTTTTCATAGAATTTAGAAAATCAACAAGTTTTATAGCTTGCAGTCTATTGTTTTGAGGTCAACTCTTCAAAATATATTTTCGTGTTTTAATAGTTACCAATAAAATTGCTTTCTTCACTTAAATTTTTTTCAACCATCAATGGTAAAATAATAGTAAGCTAATAACGAATCTCTATTTAAGTACATAACACTTAAAATTGCAGTCTAATATATTTTACATTAATTTATACACGTTGATCATTGGTTTAACAATTAGCCAATTTTGGCAACCATATATTATTAATTAAAAATAAACAAATACCACGTAACATTTTCCTTTGGTAAATAGGTATTTCATAAAACTCCACCTACACTTAATACAATTTTATTTCTATTCAGAACCATGAGCATGCCTTTCATCACATCTTCGACTTATACAATTTTTGTGCATAAATATTTTTACGAGCATCTTAATTTTATTTTATTTAATAGACATTCTATTAAAAATTATCAAATAAAATGCTACACTTCTAGTGTCACATAAGGAAAAAAGTTAATTAAAATTAAATTAATTACAATAACAGTTTAAAAAATTATTCTGTATTTGACTCAAACAAGAAAAAATCTTTTGTTCAAAGCCTGCCGTAATTCTTTAACAAAACTACTCTGAAAGTCGTCAAACCTTTTTTACAATACAAAATTATTTATTAATCTTATTAAACCTCCGTCAACTCCAATTTTACAAGCATTTTAATCTTCCGTTCCGAAGGGAATACCAAAATATTTTATTTCCATTATTCTTGTGACAAAGAACTTTTTCCATAATGCCCAATATAATATAAATTAAAAAAAATATATATTCATAATTTTCAAGCCTCAATAGCAAAATGCTTATTTTTCAGTATGTTATCAATTAATAAGTAGTTTTTTATGTACCCATTAATCATGCTAAGTTGGTATTGCAGTTCAGTAAGATGAATACTTAGAGCAGGGTATTCAACAAATCTCTGTCAATTTCCTGCCTGTGATTTTAGGGTTCCGTACCAAAATGGTAAAAATGGAACCCTCATGGTGAGACTTTCTCTGCCCGTCCGTCCGTCTGTCACAGTCGATTATTTCAGTAACTATTAAAGCTATCGACATGAAATTTGGCATAGTTGTGTATAATAGTGGCCCAACATCATTGGAATAAAGAAAAATCGAAAATTATTTTTAGTTTTATTAAAAAAGGGGGAAAATCGGGGGTTTGAAATTTCAAAGTAAAATAACTATACCGAGTGGGGTATCATATGAAAGGCCTTTACTTGTGCATTCTAAAACAGTTTTTTATTTATTTCTGTTTAAAATAGTTTTTGAGTAATCGGCCAAAATGTCAAAAAAAATACCGTTCCCCCCCCCCTTATCTCCGAAGTTTACCAATCGAAAAATCTGAAATAATTATGGTCAATAGAAGTTCATGTATATTTTACAGTAAAAATAAAAGCAACGCGAAAATTACTTTAGTTTGATTAAAAAAGGGGGAAAATCGGGGGTTTGAAATTTAAAAGTAAGATGACTATACCGAGTGGGGTATCATATGAAAGGCCTTTACTTGTGCATTCTAAAACAGTTTTTTATTTATTTCTATATATAATAGTTTTTGAGTAATCGGGCAAAATGTCGAAAAAAATACCGTTCCCCCCCCCCCCTTATCTCCGAAGTTTACCAATCGAAAAATCTGAAATAATTATGGTCAATAGAAGTTTATGTATATTTTACAGGAAAAATAAAAGCAACGGAAAATTATTTTAGTTTGATTAAAAAAGGGGGAAAATCAGGGGTTTGAAATTTAAAAGTAAGATAACTATACCGAGTGGGGTATCATATGAAAGGCCTTTACTTTCGCATTCTAAAACAGTTTTTTATTTATTTCTATATGTAATAGTTTTTGAGTAATCGGCCAAAATGTCGAAAAAAATACCGTTCCCCCCCCCCCCCCTTATCTCCGAAGTTTACCAATCGAAACATCTGAAATAATTATTATGGTCAATAGAGGTTCATGTATATTTTACAGGAAAAATAAAAGCAACGCGAAAATTACTTTAGTTTGATTAAAAAGGGGAAAAATCGGGGGTTTGAAATTCAAAAGTAAGATAACTGTACCGAGTGGGGTATCATATGAAAGGCCTTTACTTGTGCATTCTAAAACAGTTTTTTATTTATTTCTATATGTAATAGTTTTTGAGTAATCGGCCAAAATGTCGAAAAAAATACCGTTCCCCCCCCCCCCCCCTTATCTCCGAAGTTTACCAATCGAAAAATCTGAAATAATTACGGTCAATAGAGGTTTATGTATATTTTACAGGAAAAATAAAACCAACGCTCTAACTAGCATAGTTTTTTTTATATTAACAATAAACCTCTACAAACAAAGTTAACGATAAATAAGCAAATTAATATAATATTATCGTTTTACTTTTACTTTTGGAGTACGGAACCCTCGGTGCGCGAGTCCGACCCGCACTTGGCCGGTTTTATTTTTTACTAATGAAATGTCTGTCACATTTATCGATTCAAGAACACATTAACTGTATGTGAAAATCTATATGGGATTTGTTAGTTATGTTTCGAGGCGTCACCACAAAATATAAAGCGTACTGATGTACTCTCCTCCTAATGTTCCTGATAATGCTCCTAGTTTCCATCAGCTAATAAGCTTAAATTTGATACTCAGTGTAATCCCATTTCCATGTTTTATTGACGCTGTTGTCGTAGACGGGAGTCATGAGTGGTTTAAACAGCTCTCGGTACTGTAAACAAAGAGTATTGTCAAAACAAAATTCTCTCACATTTAGGGCCGATTGCACCTGATATTGGTGTCCTATAAGTCCTCTTATATTTTGACAGTTTTTTATTGAAGATCTGCCAAAATATCAAATTCACGCTCGGATTAGACTTATTTTACATTAGTGAAATCGGCCCTTAGGCTCTTTCCGCACTGTATTCTGTATTATTTTCCGATGCGAATCCGAGGATTCTCGATAAGTAGCCTTTGCACTATTTGTTGAATGGTTGCACACTAGATCCGAATTTCGTTTCACAAATCCAAGAATATCTCCAATTCGGAGCGTTGTTCACGGACAATACTACGTCTAGTATGAACGCTTGCGCACTGCGTCCGATCTAACCCGAGCCAATCGTCCAGATGGTAGTGGTGGCGCAATCCGCCTTTTTGTAGATCTGAACTGTCTCGGATACGGATCGGATTTGAATCGGATCTTATTCATGTACCTAGGTATACAGAAATACGGAAAATACAGACTGCGAAACACAAAACAAAACAGCTTTACAAGTTATGCTCGACAGTGCTTTGTACTAATATACACTCTGCATAAACATACATTAATTGAATAAACCATTTTCTTTAAATATTAGCCAAGCTGAAGAAAATATGAAGCCAAAATTATAATTCTCCTATTTCTTCCGCGTAAGCATATATACAGGAAGCTTTGTTAGTGTGTGGTACGAAAGCGTACGTATTAGTAGGTAAGTACATGCAAAAAACACGTTGATGCTTTGCTCCATTTAGGATAAGCTAATAAACCAACAAACAAACACACTTTCGCATCCTTATTAATATTATAAACCCCTTTATTCCATATTCCTTATTGAAAAACAGAGGAATTCCATAGTATTTCTAAAAACATTACTATACATTATTATACAAGCGGACGAAGTCGCTAGCAAAAGCTGGCTTATAATATTTACAAAGAAATAAAGTACGTATTGATATTACCTGACTAGGCTCATGTACCGGTAAACCCGGAGTATCTTTTGGAGGAGGACACGGTGGCACCAGATTTAGGGGTTCATACTGATCATCAGAAACCCCACTGTCTGGCGAATCTGGTTCCATAGAGTTGAGGTAACCTTTCGGCTCTCGGCTCTTGTGCACACAGTAATCGCCAGTAAAAGGGTTCTGGTAGGCTACCACAGTTCTGAAAAGAGATTATCACGTTTTAACTAGGTAGGATTTAAAGGTTGTAGAAGTTGAATATTGAGGTTTTTTTTTCTTCTTCTTTATCAACCGATAGACGTTCACTGCTGGATAAATGCCTCCTGCGTGGACTTCCACAGGATACGGTCTTGTGACTATTCTGAGCTGTTATCTTTCCTAGACCATACCTCAATCTAGATACAAAGAAATAAAGCTTGTAAGTATATTTGTTTGGGACCACCTCTGGATATAGTTTACCATTTTTAAAAACCTTTTAGAAAAACTTAATATACTTTAAAGACGTATAAAAGCTATTTTTTTTTAAATCTACTCGAACGAAGTCACAGGTAGTTTCATCACAGGTAGTAGGTACATTCTACCGAGATTCTACCCGGTTTTATTTTTTTTGTGCTAATTAAAGTTTTTTAAAGCTACTTTTAATGTTACGTAATAGTGTGATTCTGTGCGATTTTAAAACTAGTGATTTTAGAATTTTATAAACACATATCAAAAATTCAGAGGCCGGCGGGACTCGAACCCACATCTCTTGGGAATCGCGCGGAAAAGTTAACTTTAAAGAAAAAGCCAACGCACTCGGGCGCAATTCCCAAGAGATGTGGGTTCGAGTCCCGCCAGCCTCGGAATTTTCGATATGTATTTATAAATTTATTCTAATAAATATAAAAAATAAATAAGTGATTTTATTAATAAAATACAATTATTCAAACCACTGCTAATTTAATTTATCCTCTTAGTTTTAGTATGAAATACTAGAACTGTAATTTTAATGAAGTTACTAACATAATTGCGAAAATTTAGTATCAAAATATAGAATGATGATGTAATTAGACCTTAAAATTAAAGTTAGTTCCTGATTCAGAATTATCTTTACATACATAATATTATATTTAGGTAAGTATATATCATTAATCAAGATGAAAAGAAACAGACCTAGTAAATATGGTGTACTAGCTGATGCCCGCGACTTTGTCCGCGTGGATTTAGTTTTAAAGTCCCTCAGGAACTCCTTGATTTTCCGGAATAAAAAGTAGCCTAGATGTTGACCCGAGTAATAAGCTACCACGGTATAAAATTTTTTAGAAATCTGTGCGGTAGTTTTTACGTGAAAGAAGGACAAACAAACAGACAGACAAACAGACAAAAAAAAATTAGCTTCTGTTTTGATATCTGTATCTTGAACACAATTAGAAGCAAAAACCCTTTTTTGAATCTATTTCATGTACAGAATTGGTTTCGTTTCTGTTTTATTATATGTATAGATATTTGACCAGTTAGTTATACCAACTGCCTGACCTGACTGCCTTAAGCCACCGAGGTAAGTATAAAGTATATAAAAATCATAAATTGGTTGTCGTTTCGTAGAAGCGACTAAGCTACTAGTCCTTAATCTATGGTAAAAACACTGACTTGTATAAGAATAAAAAATGCTCGAATGTCGTGGAACACTTAGTTTGAACGAAATTCCTTTTAACAAATTTTAATTATGGTACCTATTTATACAGTATTATGATAATATTTTGTTCCAAAAATGAAAATGTTACCTTTTAGAATCAACGCCATCTCTCGCCACATGTTAGAACCATCTCGTAATAAATAAGCCTATGACTGGGCAAAGTCAGCATACGCGCTATGGATAACCGTCTACACTACTCGGGAAAATTCTAGAATCTTATCTTTACTCTGTTAGAATCATTGCCATCTCTCGCCACATGTTAGAACCATCTCGTAATATAGCATACGCGCTATGGATTGGAACTGTCTGGAATTGAACGGTCTACACTAGTCATGACGAAAAAATCTAACACTTATTTTCGCCTAGCCCCCATCCGCTAAGTCCGTACCTTCCGATAAGGAATTTCGTTCCAACAAAATTAAATACCTTAACTGTTCACTGTTAGTTCCCTCTTTTTTATGAGAAAACAGCACTTTTGTAGGCCTCAGCAGTATAGCAACCTGAAAATTACATACAAACCTATATTAAGATACTTATTATCTTTTATTAATTATTTATCTACAATGTGAAAGAATTTGAACTATGACTATTGTCTAACTCAAGTTCCAAATCTGAGTTACAAAAATTTCGTGAGTTAGGTATACATAACAGCTATTCTCTGTTATCTTTTTAAAAATATGACTATAGATGTAACAAACGAAAATAGCACATGTTTATGTAATTATACATTAAACATCTAAGTAGGTAATAGAGAAAGATAATACTATTAGTTCTTGAAAATATTTTTGGCTTTTTTTGAATAACACAAAACAATGCTTTCACGAATATTCAAGCTTAAACACTTGAACGCGCGAATATAATATGTAGGTACAACAAAATTATTTCGTCAATATATCCGGATCAGGTGGCTCCCGGGAAAAACATCTCCCCGGATAAAGGATTTTCCTTTGAAACGTACTTTGAATACGTATATTATAAGCACCCGCCCTCTGTAGGGAAATAAAGGGAAAATCAAATATATTAATCCGTCCTTTAATATATTTTACTTTGAAATCTATACAATTTGACCTTTATTACCCTAAACTGCGCGACGAAAAAATGTTCAAACATATTACAGATGACTGACTAAAGAGAGAGAAATCAGAATAATAGCAGATAATTAGACGTCATGGTTATAGTCAAGACATAGTCGATAGTGTCAAGCTAGTCGCCGCGATTCCTCATTCACACGCATTACGTAAGTACTTATTCTATTTTTTTTTTCAGATCTAAATCTATTGCCGATATCAATTTAACTCCATTAAAACTTACTGGAAACAATAGTTTGACTATTTTGAAGTGATGATTTCGTTCTATAATAAAATTATTAGGTATTAATATGCAAGCTAAGCACTGCTTTACTGAATAATAATTGCATTAAGTGTCTTTATTTCGTTAAAAATATTGATTTGTTTTCATCATTATTATCATCATCATTATCGTTGATAATGATGATGATGATGGGCATCATCGGCTCACTACTGAGCGAGGTCTCCTCTCAGAGAAGGGTTATAGGCCATAGTCCACCACGCTGGCCCAATGCGAATTGGCGGACTTCACACACCTTCGAGAATATTACGAAGAACTCTCAGGTGTGCAGGTTTCCTCACGATGTTTTCCTTCACCGTTAAAGCATGTGATATTTAATTTCTTAAACGCACTTCACTTCGAAAAGTCAGAGGTGCGTACCCGGGATTGAACCTGCGACCCCCCCGAATTGGAGACCACCACTAGGCTATGACTGCTACTTTTTAGGGTTCCGTAGTAAACAAGGAACCCTTATAGTTTCGCCATGTCCGTCCGTCTGTCTGTCTGTCTGTCTGTCTGTCCGCGGTTTAGCTCAGAGACTATTGGTACTAGAAATCTGTAATTTGACAAGGGTATAAATATCAATCACGCCGACAAAGTGGTGAAATAAAATTGTGAAAAATATTTTTTTTAGGGTACCTCCCCTACATGTAAAGTGGGGATGAATTTTTTTTTCTCGTCTATCCCATAGTGTGGGGTGTCGTTGAATAGGTCTTTCAAAAATATTGTGGGTGTGGGAACATCATTTTTCAATTCAGGGATCCGTTTGTGAAATATGATATTTTAAAGTGCTAAATTTTATTAGAGTCAAGTGTCCCCCCCATCTGCCAGCTAAATGGTTGTATATAGGATACAAGAAAAAATTCACAGCAGTAGTATATATAATGAATTTTAAAGGAAAACTATCACGGCTAAGTAGGATTCATTAGTTAAGGAGTTATATCTGTTTTTTCTAAGTTAGGTATTACACGTAGTGTAAGTTGCATATTTTGTAGAATATTTAAACCATGGAACTCAAAATTTATTCAATATTCATAAATAAAACAAAAGCACTATCCTAGGCCAGCAATAATATTTGAGACTTTCAACTACGGAACACTACACTGTGCGTGGCCCGACACGCACTTGGCCGGTTTTTGTTTTGCTTTGCTTGATTTGATTTGCTCTTTGCTAAAAGTAAACCTAGCTTAACAAACACTTTTTTTGCACGGTCAAAACATGGTGAATTTAGCTCTTGAGCATATCTCACCCGAACATGCTGGTTGAAATAATAAAGACAGTACCTAAAAGATCACGTGACACTTTAAACTGGATTGTTACCTAAACTAATTGTAGGAACACTTTGTAAGGCATTGGTCCAGACGTTTACTTCCCAACCGAACCTTAAGGTGGAAGACACGGGTCTGCCCGCGAAATTCAAATTTAATTTGGTTTTTCGCAATTTGTAAACTAATACGACAAAGTAGGCTTATGGCCTTCTAATTGCGCCAGTAGAATTAACATCTTCACAGGTTTACATAAAAATCTTTACTTGAAAGTGACCAGTTTAAGAAATTAATCTAAATACTGAGTTGGACGTGAGTTAGTCACAAATTAATTAGTCAATATTTTGATTAATTTCCTAAACTGGTCACTTTCAAGTAAAGATTTTTATGTAAACCTGTGAAGATGATAATTCCACTGGCGCAATTAGAAGGCCATAAGCCTACTTTGTCGGTATTAGTTTACAAATTGCGAAAAACCAAATTAAATTTGAATTTCGCGGGCAGATCCGTGTCTTCCACATTAAGCCGCATGTTATAATATAGGTTTATAATATTTGCATACCTGTCCGTTTTGTTGTAGTCTATATACACGGTACACTGTGTACCCGCATGTAAATAGAATGAGCAGTAGCTGAAATAATGAATGTTTAAAAATGTCAGTCGGTAATTAATAATTTGTATTATACAATACAATTTGTATAATAGATATAATTATTAATTATTCTGTTATATAGTATACCTACTATACGCGACAAGCCTTGTTTCCCGCTCTTACAACCAGGTTCATTTCCCACCATGGTTGAAGATTTGATAATAATATTATAGTATTCTAAGCAAGCGCGTTGCATCTTTAGATTTTTTATCAGGTTCATAAAATATACTTACTGAACTAGAAAATTACTAAGGAAAAATAATCCCCAACTCTGCGTTAAAATAGCAACTGAAAATCAAATCGTAAGATAACAAAAGTCATAATATTTTTAACGACAAAATATATGGTTTTACTATATTGAAAGTCCTTTATTTGGTTTTCGACATTAATCTCGCACCATGTTGAACGAGTCGGAACCCGAACTTATGGCAAAGTTGGCAAATTGTAGAATACAGTTAAAATGAGCATATATTACTGGAGCATATGGATTGAGGAGTTAACAACCAATGTTCAAGTTATGTTTTACTGACATTGGAATAGCATATTAATATAAATCGATATAAATTTTTTATTCATTTCTGCCTCATAAAAGCTATAAGACTCGGTTCAGTAGAAGTAATTATTCAAAAAGCAGTCACAAGATTTGAAAAATATAAGCTAAATTATTCCGTTTGGAAAGTCCAACATAACCATCAAATTGAACTTACCAAAATTGACAATAGTAAGATATCAATATAAATTATGATCATATTTAAACACAACACTTTGCACTCATTTCACTTATTACTGAACACACCTCCTATGTTATTATTCTTCAACGGTCAGAAGAACATGAAAATAGAGAACTCCAAATGTGTTTCTAATGGCTCAAAATATTCTTCCAAGGTTAACTATTGGACAAATTATCAAGCAAATGTAAACAGACCAATCGGACTCTTCTTCAGTTTTGATATGGACGCAACCGCGCTTTTTCAAAGATTATGAGGGAAACAGATAGCTATATTAGACAAGGAGCCAAATGCACCCAACTGCTTTATCTGATTGTGCAAGAAAATCATATTGATTTGAAAACTTAAAACGAGTGAGTAAAATAACTTTCAGATTAATACGATTTTCATGCACAATCGCACGTCTGGTTTAGTTACATCTCAATTAAAAGTTACTTAAAACTGCTACGTTTTTACATTTAATTCCAGGATTGACGAGAAAAAATAAAGAAAACAACAGAAAAATTGTTAATTATAGTGGTCTCAGACTTACGCTACTCGTACTCATTTCAAAGTAATATTAGGTACATCGGATCGCGAAGTTTGTTGCCAGATCTTTAACAAAACATGTTTCATAATTCTTCATTGATTGAAGGTATATAAAGTTGCGTATTTACTAGGTTAGCATAGCAACTTCGTTTTACTAATCATCAGTCCGAGAGACATATTAAGCTCAGCTTTTTAATACACTTTGTGACGCGTCCTGTTCGTTACTGATTTTTTTTTAATCACTCAAATTGATGAAAAGCTGAGCTTTATGCTTTGCAGGCTGAAAAGCTCCTCTATTGAGAGAAAAGACTCGAATCTATTCCACTGCCAGCAGCTAAATCACAGAATCTTACGATTTTAGCTTAACTTCTGGTTTAACCCATTTTTAATATGTTTGATGTTTGCGTAAATATGATTGTTTTTAATAAAAAAAGCCGTTTAGTTCTAGTCACAGTAGAACAATACAAAAAATAATAAAGTTGCATAAATTCAATTAATAATAAATGATTCGATTACTTTTTGATTTGATTTTATTTGACTGTTAGAGTAGTAAGTGTTAATACAGTTATACATATCAATACTTCAAAGAACATTACCCTCTTCTTATAATATTACTCTTTGAGCCGTGGCGAGAGCTGGCGCCTATGGTGTCGCGACGTCTGTCTCCGGGACCCAGGCCACGTTATCCCGATCCATACTCAAGTGAGAATTTCGTCATCGTTTATTCTGTGAATAAAAATATTCTTCTTCTTCTTGATGGTTGGAGTATTGAGTATAGCAAACCTCTTCAAGAAAGCTTCAGTTCTAAAGATTATTTATTAGCCATGCTGAACTTGACTACTACTCCCCTTTTCTCTCGAAATATACCTACGTAAAGCTTGTGCTAGGAATAGGTACGATTACAGTGTAACACGTGGGGATTGAACAGACGACCGTTCAGTTTCACTCCGTTGGACTCTTGAGGCTTCGAATTCATCCTGTGACTGCGCTGACATCTGTTGACAAATGACGATGCAGTTTAACTGGAAACAGACTAACTTGAAAAGAGTATGGCAGTTTAATCAAACCCATAAAGGAGATTCATATTATACTGAAACGCTAATCCACTTGGTGTCACATCTTCAACTGCAGGGTAGCTAACGATGGCAAAAACTTTCTGCCAACCCTATTGGGCATCGAACCCGAAACCTCCATTCTAAAAGACCACAGCTGCGCTCACCACTGCACCAGGGAAGTAGTAAAAAAGTACTAAACCTTCAGGCTTCAGCAATGTAACTTTGCCCTCATAAAACTGTTCTGAAACCTCCTCGATAACTGCATTATGTTAGCCCAAGCCATTATAATATTCTGTTGAACATAAACTGGTGAAGAAGAAACTATTACTTGCAATAAGTTTTGAACTTTTACAAAAGCTCTCCTCTGTTTACGGTAAATAGATAAAAAATAACCATCTTATATTTAGAAAACAACTAGACTGTTGTAAACGACGTTTAATAAAAGATCGTCTCAAGCAATTAATTGAAACTTTGCTGATTAAATCTAAATGGAGAGGGATCGACTTTCATGATGTTGTTTCTGACCCTCGTTATATCTTGAATAAAACGGCTCAGTTGCAAGTCTTATAAAGCCTAACGTCCACTAGATAGCCCCTGCTTACCGCTACAGTGTAAAGGTTTTAGATATACACATTGAATTATACATAGTCAAAAGGCAAAGGGCGCCGCACGATTTTGCATGTTCAAATAATAAAGGAGCAAACTGAAAACCAACGATGAGCATTGTTGTTAATGCTCAGATATGCTGCGATTGCCACTGATTGTTTATTGTTAGACTTAATTTAGCCATAGGATAAGTTCTTAGTATTAATGAATTTGTATCTAACAGTAAGAAAAACAATAAAGCATTTATTTATTATTTAAGGAGTTACGGAAAGTCGCAGGTGGAGGACACAAGAAAAATCCGGATACACTTAGAATTAAATTTATTCTCTATAACTAACATATTTCATATAAAATAGTTTTAACGCGATGTTAGAAACGAAGCCACATCCTAAAGCTAAAGCGTGTGACCCCGCCCGATGGTACGTACTATAGGTACGGAGTAGTGGGAATCCATCGGGTACCCGAGCCGGTGTCTGATGATTTCGCTGATCGCCGGTGTTCAGTCGCTGAGAACGCGAATTGTGCTTGCCTTATCAGTTTCTCCTAGGGCTGTCGATTTGCACCAGGGCTGGCAATTAACAAAGGTAAGATAAGATTTGTTTATTTATGGAAAAATATTTGGATTTGTTTATTTGTGTTTTTATGGAGAATTTTTCCATCCTTTTTGTATCCATACAAATGACAGATTTACGCTCAATTAACGTAATCTTGAAAAGTTACACTAGGGCCTCTAGTTACATCTTTTGTCACCCTTGCTGAAACTAGGATTTTCAAATAGACTGACTTTTTTTATTCGATGATAAGATAGTCCTTGACTGTGATATCACCTGATGGTAAGTGACGATGCAGCCTAAATGGTAGCGGGCTAACTTGGAAGGAGTGTGGCAGTGAACATTCAACCCATACCCCTAATCGGCATACCCTTCTCTGAATAAAATCGAATTCGGCAATGGAAAATCATGTACAATCATTTACACGCGCGGTGACTGAGGAAAATTTGGAGGCGATAATTGTTTTCGAGAGGCGAACTCCCATCATTTGTTTACACTAGCCGTAGGCGTTAATGACACGATAAGAATATTGCCCAACAAGAAACTGTCACTTGCATTTGAGAAACCCTCCCTGTGTAACTGAGCCTTCAATCATTGCATTTTACGAGTTTAATTTCGTACCGTACAATGCAGTGATTGAAACAAAGAATTCAATTGGTGTCTTGGTGTCGTATTAGAAGAGTTGACGGAATGCTGAATCTGTAGAATGTGGAATTGGAAAAGGGATTATCTCGGGGAATATTAATATGTGCGGTAGAGTTTCGGATACTCTGAAACTTAATCTGCAATAAACACTTACCTATTACAATTTTCCCTTTATCACGACTATTATGTGCTTAGCGGATTTATTAAAAAAAAAAAAAGCCGGCCAAGTGCGAGTCGGACTCGCGCACCGAGGGTTCCATACTCCAAAAGTAAAAGTAAAACGATAATATTATATTAATTTGCTTATTTATCGTTAACTTTGTTTGTAGAGGTTTATTGTTAATATAAAAAAAACTATGCTAGTTAGAGCGTTGGTTTTATTTTTCCTGTAAAATATACATAAACCTCTATTGACCATAATTATTTCAGATTTTTCGATTGGTAAACTTCGGAGATAAGGGGGGGGGGGGGGGGGGAACGGTATTTTTTTCGACATTTTGGCCGATTAATCAGAAACTATTATATCTAGAAATAAATAAAAAACTGTTTTAGAATGCACAAGTAAAGGCCTTTCATATGATACCCCACTCGGTATAATTATCTTACTTTGAAATTTCAAACCCCTGATTTTCCCCCTTTTTTAATTAAACTAAAATAATTTTCGCGTTTATTTTATTTTTCCTGTAAAATATACATAAACCTCTATTGACAATAATTATTTCAGATTTTTCGATTGGTAAACTTCGCAGATAAGGGGGGGGGGGGGGGGGGGGAACGCTATTTTTTTCGACATTTTGGCCGATTACTCAAAAACTATTATATGTAGAAATAAATAAAAAACTGTTTTAGAATGCACAAGTTAAGGCCTTTCATATGATACCCCACTCGGTATAGTTATCTTACTTTGAAATTTCAAACCCCCGATTTTCCCCCTTTTTTAATGAAACTAAAATAATTTTCGCGTTGCTTTTATTTTTTCTGTAAAATATACATAAACCTCTATTGACCATAATTATT
Organism: Oeneis ivallda; assembly: GCA_029955525.1. Classification (NCBI taxonomy): domain Eukaryota; kingdom Metazoa; phylum Arthropoda; class Insecta; order Lepidoptera; family Nymphalidae; genus Oeneis; species Oeneis ivallda. Next base: position 17,379,796 of record JARPMR010000008.1, read on the forward strand.
TCAGATTTTTCGATTGGTAAACTTCGGAGATAAGGGGGGGGGGGGGGGGGGAACGGTATTTTTTTCGACATTTTGGCCGATTAATCAAAAACTATTATATATAGAAATAAATAAAAAACTGTTTTAGAATTATTTTTATTTATTCAAAGCTTGCATGGCATTTTTATTATATTATAGATAGAAAATTTCATATATACAATACTATAAACCTAAATTTAATTCTAAAATTAAAACTAAAATAAAAACTAATTAAAATCTAAAACCCCATCCAAGCCACCGCAGTGTGGCATAGTACCCAAGATGCTGGCAGCATTACCTCTTTGGATGGCCAGGCTAATCCTTTGGCCAAGGTAGCTGCCAGCTCTTGGATCCCCGGTAGACTCGATCACCTTTTTTGATATCTCTAGAATGCACAAGTAAAGGCCTTTCATATGATACCCCACTCGATATAGTTATTTTACTTTGAAATTTCAACCCCCCGATTTTCCCCCTTTTTTTATTAAAACTAAAAATAATTTTCGATTTTTCTTTATTCCAATGATTTTGGGCCACTATTATACACAACTATGCCAAATTTCATGTCGATAGCTTTAATAGTTACTGAAATAATCGACTGTGACAGACGGACGGACAGACGGACGGAGAAAGTCTCACCATAAGGGTTCCATTTTTACCATTTTAGTATGGAACCCTAATAACCGCAAATTACTTACTAGATGGGTCATTGGTGCTTGTAGCCTTTGAGGTAAGCTAGATCGTTACGTGTCTACTACGTTTATGATAGCCCGGTCAATTTAGACATCCAAGGTTACAATAATTCCCACTTGGCTGAAAATTGGTAGGATTGTTCAAAACACTATTATAAATGAAGTGTGAAAAGTCCTCAACGATCCAACACCTGGAAAAAAAATACTCGGATCAAAGGTCATAAAAACGGGTTTTTCGCGATTTTCAGCAAAACGGTAAGTTTTATCATAAAATTAGCCCTGACAAAAATTGTAGATCAGACAATTATCTATAAAAATGTCTGAATACTTTTTTTCCTAAGAGCCACCGTTTGATTTGATCATTATACTCGATATTTTTTTAAGCTTTTTTATACGACTAATTTCGTTTACTCTCTAATTGCTTCGCTCTACCCCTAGTTATGATCTACAGCTGAAATTCAGCTTATAAAAAAGCGTATTAATAAAAAAAATACTACCTATGTATTGCACTATATTATTGTCAAAATACGTAAAATCCAAATTGCACTTTCAAAATACAATTCCCAACTCCAATTACCCGCTGAATTCACCCCCGGGTGCTCGATAAATTTTAATTGTGTCCATAAATATTTACATTACAGTTTGCTTTTTGTAATCTAAAGTATCCATTGTAGCCAGCTTACCTGTTGATAGTTTTGAATTTACTGTTTTGGCATTAATGTGCCCCGAAAGCGATTTTAAGTAACTTTTACCAAACATTTTAATATTAAGCACGAATATTGAGCGTATTTTTAACCGACTTCAAAAAAGGAGGTTCTCAATTCGTCGGAATCTTTTTTTTATTTATTATTTAACCGATTTTTATAAAATTCTTTTTTTGTTTCAAAGGGATATCATTGTTCCCATACGTACCATATAAAAATTTTATCGAAATCTATCGAGCGGTTTTAAAATATCAACAATAAATTATATACTTTGTATAGTTTGTGTGTAAAGTAGGTGCCTATATGGAATGCAAGTTAGTGATTGTGTGATAAAGTCGTTATTGAGAGTTGGAACCAAGTCACTTTAATAGCTCGCAAATCTTTTTTACCATTATTTTTATTATTAAAGCGATGCATCGCATGGTGAAAACAATTTACAGTTTATTAAAACACCTTTGTCAACTCAAAATTCAGGTAAGTAAATAATAAGTAAGTAATTTTTTTACTAATTTAAAATTTCATTTTGGGCTTAAGGCATAGATAGATTTACATAATATTGTTACTTATCTATAAATTTCATATAACTGTGGCTTGATATTTATTAGATTGACTAGCTGACCCAGCGAACTTCGTACCGCCACTACTTATAAATGAAAAATAAGTTAAATAAACATTTTCCAGCGGACCAAATTGCGAATCTAAACCATCCTCGAATCCCCTTGAACTCACACAAAAAATTTCATCAAAATCTATCCACCCGTCTAGGAGGAGTTCAGTGACATACACACGCACACAAGAAATATATATATTTAAATTTCTTGTAAATTCTGAAATAAATTCCTATTTAACAATTGGACAAGTGAAATTTTTTTTAAATTCCTTGAGGAAGAAACGAACATTATTCCTTTATTCGAAAACGAGTTAAAACTGAAAGCAACTCTTCAAAATTATACAGGCTAATGACTTCATTCAGTTCGATGATCAGAAACTTTTAATGAAGGGCCAAATAGGGGGTTGTAATAAAGCAATTATTCTTAGTTGATGAATAGGTATCTTGAAGGCAACTCAGGCTGTGTTATGAAGTCTTCCGAGAAGTTTACATTATGAGTGTTAAAAGTTAATACCGGCTAAAAGTTAATACAAATTCTCATGTCGCAGTGTTTGTTACCAAACTCCGATTTTTATGAATTGGCCAATATCTAGTTTTCATACCCCTAAATGATAAGTGTGACCAACCACTAAATATTTTTGTTGGCGGTACGAAGTTCGCTGGGTCGCTAGTAATATTATATAATTATTATGTTTAATTGAATATTGGACGTTTTCAGTAGGTACATTACAATAACAATGTGATAGCAAAGTTTTGAACACTGAAGAGATACGATATTTCTGCTCTCACACAAAACAGTAGAAGAAAGAAAGAAAAAGAAAGAAAGAAAGAAAATTTATTTATTACTCGATGGTGACACAGACAAAACTAGATACAATAAATAATTCTTTTATTTATTCTTAATCAAAAATGAATGTTGTTTAAAAACAGTTTGAAAAAAGTATATAAAATGTACCATTGACGGAAAAATTGTTTCTTAGAGCCAATCTCCTAAGCCAACACTATTTAAATTTTTAAAATGACATCTAAACAAAACGCACGCGCTCAACACGTAGCTAAAAGTACCGATTGAATACGCTATTTTAAACCAGTTACTATTGTAACTGTTTATTCATTGCTACGAAAATCGCCAATCAGAGCATCGCTAATGAATAGGTATACTCGGCGCTAAGGACTGGCATTATCGTAGGTGGTTAGACCTTTTTCCTCTATTAAGAATCGCGAATGTTCAGATTAGGCTGAAAAGCCTTACTAAGCTTAAACCACGCATTTTACATTAACTTTGCTCCGATGCGGATTTCCTTATGTTAATACCAGAAAAGCTAAAAGTACGCAAAATTATTCGCAACTTTGTAACCGGTTATTCAATTTGTAAATCATGTTATCTTCCCTCTTTTCATACAATTCTCACCCTTAACATCCGAGTCATAAGGGTGATAAACGTTTCCCTTCTGATACCCTATGAGCCTTGTCAGATTATACTGTATGTAAAGTAGTTGACTTTTAATAGACATCTGTTGGTAACGATGGAAGGAACATTATACTTTAGCGTAACTTAGTAGGAAACTTACAGGTTTCTGTTATCATTAAGCTCACAAGTTTGCTTACCACTGACACAAAAGACAAACAAAACCACCATGTAGAATAAGTAGCAATTATAAGGATGTGTGATGAATAAAAGAGTACCTACTTAGTCCTATTAAAGGGTTCCGTTTTTCCATTGTAAGGTGAGGAACCCTAAAAAGTGAACGTTTTATCTATTTACTTTGGATAGTTCACAATAAAAGTATGCCTTATTATTATTATATGATAATAATAAGAAACCGTTGACCCCTAAGGTCAATTCAGAATCGACTTAATACCACAAGTCATTTTTGAGAAAAAGGACCTTGCCTAGAAACATACGACAAACAGAAAACAGAAATCTGAAAACAGTGGTCCTATTTAAGCGTTCCATTTTTCCATTAAAAGGTGAGGAACCTTGCAAAGTGAACGTTTTACCTATTTACTTTGCAGACTCCACTATCTTTTCTTCCAGCCTTTGAGCTTCTAAAAACAAAATGGCCATCCTTTATCGGATATTGATTGCATTTAGGAATCAGTCTACTTCCATTACGTTGCCGCAAGTCTCCATTTGACGTTTCTCGCCTAATTTCCTCTAAAAGCGACGGTTCAGAATTCGATTCTCGATCGTTTTCCGGTCCGATTGATTTTATTACCGCTACTCCTAAGTCACTTTGCGTTGGAAAATGTTGCTTTCGTTGCCCGCCGCCATTTTTATTTCTTTATTTTTTCCCCGCTTAAATGGTACGGCTTCGAAGTGTGATGGATGCAAAGTGTTACAAAAGACAGAGACTGATTACAAGAACTTCGTATCGTTTATTGTGGACAGTTACGACTTAGGAATACCTTGCAATACACAAGTAATGTCCCTATGATAAGAATGATATTACATTAGTGCACTGGGTGCCGCAACAAACGACGGGGTGATTGCCACACTGCTGGGGCGGCATCGCAAGTGATAGGAAGAATGGTGAAGCATGTTCAATTTTTTTTTAGTTTGAGATAGGCTTACGCTTGACGACAATTAATACTGAAAAGCACTTATGAGGTCTAGGTTGGAGCGCGCTTGCCTATAAAATGCCTATTCACTCTTGCCTTGAAGGTACTGAGGTTATACGTGGCCGATAACACAGATGCTGTAAGTGCGTTCAACACCTTAGCGGTTCGTTTCAGAAACGTTGAAGTAAAGTGTTTGATATTTTTAATAGCTATTATTAAATGAAATAAAAATATTATTATAGTCAGAATGGCGTTTATTTTAAAACAAACAGGTTTCGATTCGCTTCGCAAACCTTATAATAGTTTTACTAGGTAACATTTCTTAAAAGTACTTGGCCGTAAGAATTTTTTGTAGATTACCATAATAAACAATAAACCATAGTAAACATCATCGGTATTTTATTGAAAATTTTTAAATTTGTAATACTTGAGGCTTCTACTTCCTACCAACTAGAACTTTTCATAAGTAGAATATAGATATAATTAACTTGTTAAATCATGTTTATGCAATAGTATTTTTATTATTAAAGGTCATTAAACATAGTACTAATACTTGCTAAGATTAATAATAATAATCGAGATAATACAAAAAATGCAGATAGCACCCAGATCCTAAGCGTGAGGTCAATTCGCGATTGATTTACTAAACTGATTCTTCACTGATGCGACCTATTCATGCCGCGAAAACAACATGCGACAGTATTATGGCATGCACAAATTTTGGCATGCGTGTTCTTGTACACCAAAAAAAAATTCAATTAAAATGTTGCCGGGATCATATTATGGCTCGCACTGTCAAAAAGTTATCAGATCATGAGAGCCAAGCTTCTAACCCTACAAGCCCTAACTTCACAAACTCTACAACGTAGTCAAAATATGTGGCTTAGCCGTTTCGCTGCATTCACATGGGTAAGGTGAAAATTTTATTCATTGTTCATTACTTTTTTGGTATACAATATTTCTTGTAGTAACGCCACATATTTTGACTAAGATGTGGAGTTTGTGAAGTTAGGGCTTGTAGAGTTGACATGACATCTGATAACTTTTTGATAGTGCGAACCATAAACCATAATATTATGGTCTCGGCAACATTTTACATGAAAATGTTTTTGGTGGGTTTTTACTACTTTTTGTAAGTTGCTTATAACAATATTTTTTAATTTTGTTTATTATTTATACTAAGGAGTCCCTTAGTATATCAATTTTCAGACTTCTAGCATCAAAATTTGCGGAAGTATCATACAGACTTCCATCCCTGTATGGGATGGGGGATAAAAGTTGCAAGTTTTTGGATTTTTTTTTCGTCTGTGTACTTATAATAGCTAACACACCAAATTTCAGCTTTCTAGGACTTCAGTTGGTACCCTAAGAATTTTGGTGATCATCAGTGAGTCAGTAACAAAATCGGGTTTTTTTAGATATCAATCAATTGAATCTAAAGTATAAGTGCTATGCAATTGAAACTTTATATGTTTAATAAGTCTACTATTGACATCATATTCCAAGAATTTGGTTTGTCTGGTATAATCCAAACTCAAGTTATGAGGGTTCAAAAAAAACAAAGCACTTCGAGAAAAGGTAGGTTAAGGGTAGGTTGTTCCCTTGCACTTCGCTTGGCTCGTCTCGGCGGGGACACTCCGTTGTCCCCAGATATTGTCATTTATTATTTTTTAAAGAGCTACCACCAGCAGATTCACTTATCGATTTGAAGGCACTTTGTTAAATTTTATTTGGATATAAACTATTCTATTCTATGTTATGGCTCGGACGATGCAAATTCTTATTGTATGCTTACTTAAAGCCTTAGATTTCCCATTGTAGTACACTGCAAGGTTGCGTGTCACAATTAGCTGCATGCCACATTGTCACATGTTGTTAATCTGGCATTAAGCTGCCTATAGCTTGTTTAAATGTCCACTTATTTGGGAAAACCCACTAACTCCTGTTGTCCATGAATGTGCTATTTCGATTCAGCTAGAGGCGTCAATTCGGGTGCAGAAGGTAGAGGTCTCTCCTTAAAATGCGGCATCAATGGCTGTTTAATGGAAGCTGGTTGCAGCAGTCCGCGCCTCGATACCAGGGTGAGAAGAATCGTCACTGACACGACGAATGAAAGCAACTGGGAACAGAAAATGTTAAACTATTTAAGTACTTAATCACTTTCCCTGCCGAAAACTAGAGTTTTGTCGTCCTAGCATGATGCGGGTGAGAAGTCAATATAAATTAACCTATTTTGTACCTTATCCTCACATAAATAAGGTACAAATTACGAAAACAGATTTTCAGAAAAAGATTAGTCTCAAGAGATGGTAATAATGGTGAGAACTTGAACCTTATGATTACAACAATATGATACAAAAGAAGTAACGTTCTCTTGACCTTTCACCCACACCATGTGTCAACGAAAAAACTAAGTTTAGAGTCTAAGAATGAAAAAATAAATGTGCTCTCACTCTGCTCAAACTTAAAACGGTGACAGATTTATGTCGGGATATATACACACATCAAAAGTGTCTAGGGATCAACATATATTTTTGCAATAACTTTTCTCCTGATTGATATTAATTAAAATTTTCTTTAAGGATTCATCAAATAAAGTGTTTTCGTTTGTCACAGTAACGATAAACTAAGTCACCTTTGCATTAATAAAGAAATTTGCCATTTTCCTAATAAAGGGATTTTTGACATTTGAACCACTAACATTAAAGTTCGAAAAAAAGACTGAAATAACAGTTTTCTTTAAAATTTTATTGGGTAACTTAAACAATTAATTATCCGTGTTTCTACCGCGAACACTAACAACACAAGAACATCGGTTTGGCATACTCAAAATGAGTTCATCCAAATCACGCTGTGGAATGGCCGCCCATGTTCGTTGCAACAACAAAAAAAGGTCTTCTTGCCACTGGATACCCTCCATATTCAGCAGAGCTCTTCTCTGTAGCATATCCCATGCATGCTCAATCGGGTTCAAGTCTGGCGACTGAGCAGGCCAGGGCAGGACATTGATGTTAGCTGCGGCGAGAGTCTGTCTTACAACTCTTGCGGTGTGCGGTCGTGCATTATCATGCATTAACTGAAATAAGGGACCGATTTGCACTTGTAGAGGAACGATGACGTCTGATACAATCGTCTCAGCATAAATTTGAGCGTTGAGGTTGCCTCTGATCCAAATCAACTCAGTTCTTCCGCCGATCCAAATACCCGCCCATACCATGATGGTTCCACCACTATAAGGATGGACTTCCTGGCAGGATTTTAATCGCTGTTGGCGTCCAGGGGTTCTCCAGTGTCGTATACGTCTTATAATATTATAATAGTCTTATAATATTATAATATCGTATTATAATAGTCCAGGGTAGATAATTTTTGAAAACAAAAAAAATTATAGTAGGATGAAACCCATTGGAAACCATGATGGTTCCACCACTATAAGGATGGACTTCCTGGCAGGATTTTAATCGCTGTTGGCGTCCAGGGGTTCTCCAGTGTCGTATACGTCTTATAATATTATAATAGTCTTATAATATTATAATATCGTATTATAATAGTCCAGGGTAGATAATTTTTGAAAACAAAAAAAATTATAGTAGGATGAAACCCATTGGAAAAGGAAGAGAATGCAACAAAAATGAAAGGAAAAATAAATTACGGGCGATCTGAGGTCGGGAAGTGGGGGGAGGGGGGGTTTAAGGGTAAAAAACGGTTTATCTCAATTACTGGAAAAACTACAAGTCCTATGGAAAAAAGTTAAATGGCAAAGTTGTAGGTAATAAAAAGATTTACAACTTTTGTATTTAGACTTTTTTCACATAACCTCAAAATGTATGTGAAAAATTCAAATAACCAAGTTATTGGGTTTTTATTTTTATCTTTTAAAAAAAAAATATTTTTTCACGAAATTTCTTGAAAACTTACCTTTTTATGTCCCAAACACACTGTAATTTTTCTGATTTAAAATATTTATTTTTTTTACTTAATATTGAAAAAGCACCTAATTTTCAATCGAAAATTCTCCCGTCAAAATATCTGCTTTTTTAAAAAATTCGATGAACTTTTTGTTCGTAGAAATCTCTACTTTCTGATGATGTAAAAAAAAATATACATTACTATGGTAAATGCTCTCAGAAAATGCAGAAACGAAATACGAAATAACAGGTAGTAAGGCCCAGACCCTCCTAGCCCCTTCCCCAGGGCTAAAATTTTCCGTATGTTACTCAGATATATAAGTTATCTTAAAATAGCAATAAATAGCCATCTACGCATGTAATTTAAAAGGTATTCATACCATAGGGGCTAGGAGGGTCTGGGCCTTACTACCTGTTATTTCGTATTTCGTTTCTGCATTTTCTGAGAGCATTTACCATAGTAATGTATATTTTTTTTTACACCATCTAAAAGTAGAGATTTCAACGAACAAAAAGCTCACCGACTTTTTTAAAAAAGCAGATATTTTGACGGGAGAATTTTAGATTGCAAATTAGGTGCTTTTTCAATATTAAGTCAAAAAAAAGGTGAAAAAATAAATATTTTAAATCAGAAAAATTACAGTGTGTTTGGGACAAAAAAGGTAAGTTTTCACCAAATTTCGTGAAAAAATATTTTTTTTGTAAAAGATAAAAATAAAAAACCAAAAACTTAGTTATTTGAATTTTTCACATACATTTTGAGGTTATGTGAAAAAAGCCTAAATACAAAAGTTGTAGAACTTTTTATTACCTACAACTTTGCCATTTAACTTTTTTCCATAGGACTTGTAGTTTTTCCGGAAATCGAGATAAACCGTTTTTTACCCTTAAACCCCCCCCCCCTCCCCCCCACTTCCCGACCTCAGATCGCCCGTAATTTATTTTTCCTTTCATTTTTGTTGCATTCTCTTCCTTTTCCAATGGGTTTCATCCTACTATTATTTTTTTCACATTTATTATTTTTTAAGGCTTCTACCCTGGCCTATAATCAGAATTCAGAGTTAAATAATCAGAATGCCGCAATTCGCGTAAATGACAAACATGAAAAAATCGGCCAAGTGCAAGTCGGGCCTCGCTCTTTTAGGGTTCCGTTAAAAAAAATTAAATTAAAAGATTTCCATCTACCCACCTACCCATTTTAATTTAATTTTTTTATTTTAATTTAATTTTTATTATTTGCTGTTATAGCGGCAATAGAAATACATAATATGTGAAAATTTCATCTGTCTATCTATTACGGTTTACGAGATACAGCCCGCTGACAGACGGACGGACGGACGGACGGACGGACGGACGGACGGACGGACGGACGGACGGACGGACGGTCGGACAGCGTAGGCTTAGTAATAGGGTCCCGTTGGTACCCTTTGGGTACGGAACCCTAAAAATTGAACGATGAACATCAAATGCTGATGATGCGATAATAAACGAGTGCAGCTTTTAATTACCTAAAATGCGATTTTTAAGCGTAAAATGTAAAACAAACATTTAATGTATGGAACGACATGACAGTTATCAGATTAAACGCAAATTACAAGAAATAATGTGTTCTTGAATGCTTAATAACCTGACGACACTACCTACCTACAGAGGCGGTTTGAATTAATGCAAAACGAACGAAGAATGTGGAATTCTGACATAATAACTAAAAATTTTGAGGAAATTGAGCAAGTCGAAAAAGTTGCATAAAATATATAATAATGTTAAAATTGAAATAAAAATAACCTCTTAAGTAGGATCTATCCAAGGGAAAATGACTATTGTCCTTTCACCTTTTAATTTAGTAATCGTCGTAAACGTAAAACGAGTCGATTCATAATAATTTACACAAAGGTGTGTTTAATATTTTATTTCCACACTGACCTATTAATGTAAACAGTTTCGGTCAGCAAAGTTATTTATGTTTGAAAAATCACAATAGATAGGTATATCTTACCGCTGAGACTCCAAATGTTGTCACTATTTCATATGATAAGAACATTATTACTTTATTTATGAAAAAATATAAACAATAACACAACACAGTTAAGGAGGCTGACAGAATGATCGATGCCTCCAGAAGTCCAGACTATAGAATAAGAAAGAACTCAATAAGTCAATAACTAGTCACAGCTAAGCTTCATCGGACACAAAGAGACACAGTGACGCAGTATGTAAAGATTCGTATAGGTACCACCACTGATATAAATGTATCAGTACTATTTAAATGGTGTAGCATGACATCGCACACACGCAGTTGGAAAAGACAATGTTGACATTTACCTGCACGGTGTGGCAACGTCTGGATTCAGCGTCAAATATAATAATGACATGCCGGTGTATCGGAAAATGCGACGCGTGCGCGCAGAGCGGCAACGTCGCGAGTATGCGTCATTCAATCTTGATTTAAAAATCGAAGCGCAAGCGCACACGACACGCCTTCATTAGGTCTAACAGATAAACACGTGCGCTTTCAAATTGCGTTTCAACTTACGTTAGACGCATGCGCTAACTATAACCTAGACATAATGCCCCTGCTTGCATGCCTCCGGTTTGTTGGCAATAGCTCATGTTGGCTGGCACATTTCAGCAAATGGGTATACCTAAAAGAAGGCGTTATTGCATGCATTTCTTCGCATTATTTTTTCATGCATAAGCCAGGCATTACCTTACATGACGTATGTTGTGAGCAACCCGACTGAGCGCAGGTCTCCTCTCAGAGAAGGGTTATAGGCCATAATCTACCATGATGGCTCGTTGCGAATTGGTAGACTTCACACACCTTTGAGAACAATATGGTGAACTCTCAGGTGTACTGGTTTTCTCACGATGTATTCCTTCACCGTTGAAGCATGTGATATTTAATTGCTTAAACGCACTTAACTCCGAAAAGTCAGAGGTGCGTACCCGTGATCGTACCTGCGACCCCCCGAATAGTAGACCCCAGTCCTAACCACTGGGCTATCACTGCTTAATATGACGTATACCTCTACACCTTTGAGTAATAAACTCTACACAAATTGAAAGCGCACCAGTGTAGTTAGACCAATTTTTAATTCCTATAAAAATAAAAAGTTGTACCTATCTATTGTTACCTGATTTTTAGGGTTCCGTACCCAAAGGGTGCCAACGGGACCCTATTACTAAGCCTCCGCTGTCCGTCTGTCCGTCCGTCCGTCCGTCTGTCAGCGGGCTGTATCTCGTAAACCGTAATAGGTAGACCGTTGAAATCACAGAGTGTGTATTTCTATTGCCGCTATAACAACAAATAATAAAAATAAAATTAAATTAAAAATAAAGGGGGCTCCCATACATGGAAAAGGAGTAGAAATAAAATTTTATTTTTTTACTCTGGCATGTGGGGTGTCATTGTCTAGAACTCATTTAGTAGAGTTCAAATATACTTTTTATTATTTTTTAGCTTCAAAAATGAAGATAATAAATAGAAAAGAAAAGTTTTTATCCAAATAAACTTTGTTATAAGTTCTAAAGGAGAGCGTAGTAGTAACCCCGCTAATAACGTTATAAATTATAATAAACGAAATAAGCTTCATCATATCAAATTATAATTTGAGATGATGATGAAGCTTATTTCGTTTATTATAACGTTTTATTAATGTTGACTTTTCTAGTTTTGTAAGCTTAGTTATTCCGTGTACAAGAAAAATTTATGACATAGTTAACAAATTCGACAGTGTTTTCCCCAAGACCTTTTAGAAAATACAACCAAGCGGAAATCGGTCTGATAACTCGGGCAAAGTTACCCGAACATAAAATTGAAAAAGACATTATTATCTGTCGCGGTTGACGACTAATGTATTCTTATCACTTCCAAGTTGGTTTTGCGGAGTTACACGCTTTTACAAATTGCGACAGTGCAGGGGTGCGATTCCTAATTGCTTAGGTAGGTAGGTACTTTGCTGGATGAAGTCTGCCTGTATTAATCAGGTTTTTGCTATAATCAAAGTAGAAATTTTTATTTCAAAGTAGGAATTTACATTAAGATTTACTTGTATCAAAAAGATTCGTTAGCGCTGAACAAAGTATCAAGTAATATCGCCGCTATAATAAACACCATAGAAACACAGGCTTCGATAGTTAATGATTAGATTTGCAATAAAACAATAAGACTCATATTATGCTCTCTCACTACACGTACGAAATCGTTTGTGTATGAGCACGAGTAAGCGAATCGTTTGAAATCGAACTTAATGGTCAAATGAATTACCCATTTGCACCTACTCTATATATCTCACGGTATAAAATACTGGCAAGGGAATTCGTGTCAAATACTAATCTATGGTTTGTATAAACAATAAACATTTTATTGGAAAAGTGTTACTACAATATAAATAATTTTTTTGACGATGCAATTAAAAATAAATAAAATCAAAATTTATAATAAAATCGGTCGGTCGATTCCAAACCAAGTTGCTACACCCTATGTATGGGTATGTGTAAAGAATCTGCAACTGAAGTAATAAATAAATAAATCCGTTTTTGAATGATAAAAGCTTTAGTAGTAGTAGGTACTTAAGTAGTATTCAAGCACTGCAAGCACATTATACTTTCGCGAAAACTTGACTTTGTTTAAAATAAACCCTTACCAATATAATAAATGCGAAAGTTTTTTTATTTGCTGGTTTATTGGTTTGCCTTCTGGTGGTCTCAACTTCTTTGCGGGTCAAAAAAAATTCCACTACGATGCCATGTCTGCTGTCGCGTTGCATTCTCGATCTACAACCTAGAGTCAGCTACAACAACAGTTTTACTTTGCACAGTCGTATCGTACGTAGTAAAAGACACCTCACGAGATATTTATGGGATGTCTGCTGAACGAGAGAAATTCCATCGGAATCTATTTAACTTTCAAGACCTATGTTTGTAAACTTGCTGGGGAAGGTTGTTATTCTAAGAGTTGCAGGAAACTTACGAATATGTTGACGAAGTATTATAAAGTTTGAACTCTACTTCGTATTAATAAACAAAATTATTTATTTGGAAAATAGTTCTTGGCTTTCTTGGTATTCTTTTTTTTCATTATTACATCTGTATAATAATAATATCATATAAAATTCAAAGTCCTGACTGACTGTCTTACTGATATATAAAGAAGAAGAAAGAAACTTGAAGCTTTTGACAGTAGGTTAATTTTATGACGTAGGCACCCACTAAGAAAGGATCTTTAAAATTCCATCTCTAGGGAGACGCATACTGGCTACTTTTAGCGGTAGCGATCGCGCGCTTTTATTGCCTTTAGCGTTTTTATGGCCTCTTGCGTCTGCTGCGCGATTCCCGCGTTTTTGTGGCTTTTATTATGGCCTTTTGCGTCGCGATCGAATGCAAAAGGCCATAAAAATGCTAACGCGTTTGAGTCACGAATACGGGACGTGAATGCAGTTTCAAAAGGTCATAAAAACGCTAAAAGCCTAAAAACGCGCGAATTGTGCAGCAGACGCAAGAGGCCATAAAGTTGCAAGAAGCCATAAAAACGCCAACGCGTTTGAGTCGCGAAAATGTGATGCAGTCGCAAAAGGCCATAAAAACGCTAAAGGACATAAAAACGCTGCGATCGCTGCCGCTGAAAGTAGCCAGTGTTGCCTCTCCCTAAAGGGGTTTTAAATAGGGAGTTAAAATTTGTATGAAACTTTCATTCATTTTTACAATCTTTTATTTAATTTGCAATGTGTATGTATGTATACAAATGTATGTTTAGCTCAAATCTTGCAAGATGAATTAGAACCACTTCCCGGTTTCTGATTGAGCTTGCATGTATATATCTGTAAATCTGATGACAATGCAATATTATTGTGACATGGAGCTGATCTGATGATGGAGCTGGAAGATGACTATCGGAACTCTGTAATAAAATAACGTAACCTCATTGAATTTTGGCTCGTTTGAGTCCCCTTGACAAGTACTCTGGTCCTAGATGATATCCAGGGAAGGTGGTTTTGGCAACTCTGTAATTAAAAGACGTAGCCCTACTTAATTTATATTTGTTCAAGTTATATCTAAGAAACTTTGTAGTTTGGCTTTCGATTGAAAACAAAGAAGTACCTACGTGTTTCACAGGTGTTGAAAGTTCCACCCCAAAATACTAATTCCGCGCGGGGGTACAAGCTAGTCATAATATTGTAAATTCGAGAGTATGTTGACGAAGTCGCAAGCAAATCTAATATTTCTTATTTCTATATCTACACCTACTTAATTTGTGTTCTGAGTCTTGGACCTATGTACTTTTGAAAGTAATATTTGCTTAAACTTTATATTGGGAAAACTTATGTGGAAATTCAAACGAATTCTTGATAATCCTTGATATTTTAATAATGGAAAACAGCTCGCGCTGGAAATTTAATGTACGTGTGACGTGAAAAATGGGGAAAACTTGGAAATGTATTGTATACCCATCTAGATTGATTGATGAAAATTCCAACTAGGACTAAAAATTTTCACTACGAATTCGTTCGTAAGTATTAGGAATAATATATTTTTATTAGTCACCGTTGTTGCCCATTTTTAAGAGAAATATGCGTGCCTCATTTAAACGAAGATTAATTCTTTTTAACCCTCAACGAAAAACCAGGAAGCGAAAGTATGACCAGCCAAATTTTCGAATGGATGGCATTGAACTTAAATTCGGTGAAAGCTTGAAAGTTCTCGGCCTCAACCTTGATAGAAACCTGAACTTCTCCGAACACTTGGATCAGATAACACTGAAGGTGGCTAAACTGTACAAAATTATCACAAGATCAGCAAGACCTCAGTGGGGTCTAAACTCTGATATTACAGCAACAATTTACAGTGCAGTGATTGAACCCACTATCCTATATGCAGCAAATGTATGGGGGGCAAAAAGCCATAAAGCATACATGCGCAAAAAGCTGGACAAAATAACCCGCATGTTTGGCCTGATGATAAGCAAAGCACATCGCACCGTATCACTTATGTCGTGCGCCATCTTGGCAGGAATTCTGCCCCTTGACCTCAGGGCAGCCGAACAAAGGGACGTATACGAGATGAAAAGGGGCAAGGCTCTCCCAGACCTACCACGTTGCCAGATGGAAAGGCCGATTAGCCCCTTCAGCTTACCTCACCCAGCTTCAAGGCAACGCTTGACGTTTGACTCCATCAACAACGCAGAAGAATTAGAGGCGGTAGAGAGCAAGACGGGAAGAGCTGACGGGAGCAAGATTGGGGGGGGAGTTGGAGCAGCTGCAACTATAATGGAAAAATAACGCAGAAATGCATTTTATGATTATTGTTCAGTGTACCAGGCTGAGATAGTCGCCATACAGGGGGCCTTGGAAGCCATGGAACGAAACAACGTAGTGCCGAAGGCTCATATCTTCTCAGACTCCAGGTCTGCTTTGGAGAGCATAATAAACCCAAACAACTTACACCCGCTTGCGGCTGATCTCCACGCTCGCATCTGCGCTATAAGTAAAAATGGAGGGGACGCGCTGACGAACTAGCTAAGGGTGTGGCTCTAAACCACAAGTACGCACCAACCTACGACCGACTCCCTTTGTCCTCAGCCAAGCGGCTCATCAGGGGCCCAACTCTCAAAGCCTGGCAAGAAAGATATAGCACAGCAGCAACTGGAGCCGTTACGAAATTATTCTTCCCTGAAGTCCAAGAAGCCTTCAAGACTTTGAAAAAGATCAGTCTTAATAATACTATGTCTCAGTTGTTCACGGGTCACGGTGGATTTAAAAGTTACCTCTCTAGATTTAAGCTTGCCCCCAGTCCATTGTGTGTTTGCGATGATACTGTCGAAACAGTAGAACACATACTCGTAGCATGTCCAAGGTTCGCGAACGAAAGGCTTGATTGTAAGCACAGGATGGACAGGGACATTGAATCTAATAATTTATGCGCGCTGGTCAAGGACGAAGATTGTCGGGACGCTTTCCTGGGCTACGCTGTTGAAGTAGTTAGGAAGGCGGCAAGGGCTAATGGTTCCACCATTTAGATATAGGTTAGGCTAGTTCCTAGTTAAGTTAGTTAAGTTCTAATTAAGTAATAAAAAAAAATCAGACCTAAAGGTTGCTACATGATAGAAAGTATTAATAAAATAAAAAAAAACTGAAACGATGGTGTTAGGTTTATTTTCGTTACGGAATTTCTTGATTCGGTCGCCGCGCTCAAAGCCCGCGATAAAAGCTATGCAATAGCTTAAAATTCGTTTGAATGACCCGAGCTTTTAGAAATACCGGCTCCAGGGCCAATAATATAACATGCTAAGTATAACTACGTAATAACGTTACGTAACGTAGGTAAATCCTTTTACCTACTTACTACCAAAATACATAATCTGAATAATTTTATTTTAATCCACAATTTCGTTAGTCGTTTTAAAGAAGATGGGTTAGGTTTTCTCGAAATCAGACAAACAAAAAGGAAATTCCCATAAAAGTTCAGCTTTAACCTTTTTAATACGTCGTATAAATTGAACAAAGGACCCAAAAGGTTCACAGCTTCAAGTTCTTTTTTACATCTTCAAGGCAGATTTTTAGCTCTCTGTGAAAGTTTGATGAAGGTTAAAATAAAAACCTTTAAGGAAAATCACCGACGGCCTTTTATACAGCTCTATATATGTAATTTTCTTAATTTTTTCCCAGTAAAGGATGAGTTATATTGAAGTGGATTTTATGTGTATCTATCTACTTACTTAGTTACATTAATAGATATAGGAATAAAAATGTTGTTTGCGTCAAAAAGTTAGCGACTTTTTGTTTTGAATTGTGTTTGAATATTCTCTGTCTCTAATTTCATCAAGATTGGTGCAGAGTGAAGGTGGTGAAGGTAACAAACAGATCGACACTGTCGTAGAACAAAGTTGCTACTTTACAGGAGAGCAGTTTACAGTTTTGAATTTGGTTTTTTCGGCATTCCGTAGAATAATGTTGGTTCATATTATACACATGGTTTTTGAGTATTTCTCAATTAATTTTTTTTTTAATTAAAATTAAAACATACGAATCGCGACGGCTTTCCAACTAACAACATTGCAAATGACAATCAACTGGCGGCCGCCGGCATTTGACAAGTTAGCGACAGCAGCGCTTCTTTACAAGCGACGTTTTTTTTTGGGAATGATTATTATCTAATACAACTTTGTCGGATTGAATTTCTTCAAAACTACTGAATATATATTTTTTCTTTTCCTGTGGTGTTAAGAATTGTTTATAAAGGCCAATAATGTCAAACTCAAGATTTCGCTGTATATTCATATTCGACAGTGTCAAGATAATCATCATCATAATAGGGAATATGCATGATTTTTTTTTAATTTCTTAAATTAATCATTTACATCTTTATAACATATAAAAAATACAAATAGGTTTGAAAATAGTCAAATGATTTTTCAAAGTGAAATTTAAAACATTGAATAAATTTGAGCCGTTCAAACGCCACCATTAGCGCGCGCTTTTAATGACGTCATTCGACATGTCCCGTGTTTGTTTACTATAGCGTTTCAGTTACTTCATACTTATTTTCAGTTTTAATTGCTACACAAACCATGGAAGAAGTTAAAAAACCTTCTTACAAGTATTGTATGGTACCTAAGTACAAAAACACTATTATTAGTACACCCGATAGAGTTTTTTCGTATTCCACGAGATGCGAAAGTAAGAAAAAAAGTGTAAGAAAATTGTTCATGTAAATCGGAATATCGTATTTATCTAATACTTATTTGCAAAAAGTATATCTTCTTCTTCTTCTTCTTCTTTATCAACCGATAGACGTCCACTGCTGGACAAAGGTCTCTTGCATGGACTTCCACAGGTCTCGGTCTTGCGCCGCCTGAATCCAGCGGTTCCTTGCGACTCGCTTGATGTCGTCGGTCCACCTGGTGGGGGGTCTGCCAACACTCCGCTTCCCGGTGCGGGGTCGCCACTCCAACACCTTGGGACCCCAACGACCATCAGCTCTTCGAACTATGTGCCCCACCCATTTCCACTTCAGTATCGCGACTCGCTGAGCAATGTCGGTGACTCTGGTTCTCCTACGGATCTCCTCACTTCTGATTCGATCCCGCAGGGACACTCCGAGCATAGCTCTCTCCATCGCCCGCTGAGCGGTCCTGAGCCTACTTATGAGGCCCTTAGTTAGCGACAACAAATTAATTTGATATTATCGTTTTACTTTTACTTCTAGAGTACGGAACCCAACTAGAGTACGGAACCAAAAAATATATAAACATATCAAACTTGATTGAGCTTCAATATTATAATATTACGTATAAATTATCATGATATAGACGTAAATTAGGAGTTTAGGAACACAGATGGTTATTTAAAGGTTATGTTTTGTTTTAAGTATTATATAAACATATAAGAATAAAAATCTATGTTAAGGACTAAAATATACCATGTTACATAATAATTACATTGCAGCTTTCACTCCTTTGATCTCTGCGCTCGTAAAATCGAGATTTGATACAAAATATGCTGACATTATAAATGCATCTATTTTCGGTAGATTATCCGATTGTGCTTTGACAAAACCAGTTTCAGTCATCGACCTAGATTGACTACAAATATAAATTCACAAGTAATCACACAGGAATACAGTTTTAAACAATTTTTCTCACAAACACTGTATGAATATCGACGCCGTAAATCAACCGTAAAACAAATGACGTCACATTTCGTTTCGACCAATGGCGACGCGTTTTGAAAGTTTGAATTTCCTTCCTTTATTTTTCACTTTCTATATAATATTTTCTGGGTTTAAATAATAACTAAATAAAAAAATACCTTTTAAGTATAATGTTAAGGCAATAAAGAATCTAGAAAAAAATATTTGAGACAAATTTAAATTTTATGCATATTCCCTATTACCTAGAGCCCACAACTGGACTATTTAAATGGACTATCAAAGTGAAAAGAGTTCACACACTTTTGAGAATATCAAACTCTCAGGCATGTAGGTTTCCTCACGTTTCACTTCGTAGTTAAAGCAATTGTGACATTTATTTGCTAAAGCCCACATAAATCCGAAAAGTTAGACACCTGGGTTTCGAAACCTGGGCCCCCAAAGAGGACTAAATACAGGCCATCGCCGCTAGTCAAAAATATAGAAAAAACTTTCACACTCATTATAACAAGTAGGCACCGTTTTTCTGCATTTGACTAGCAGAACTTCATCAAATATCATAGCAGAACCTCATATTGTGAACTAAAAAAACCCTCCATTACTGTTCCTAAGTGATGTGGCACGTATTGAGTCTGGTTAGGCTTTAATACTTCAAAAATTGTGGAAATGCTTGGTTCATTTCCGGAATTGTTCAAAGGCTTCAAACGACAAAGCTTGGGGCAAAATTTCCTTTACAAGTTAGTTCTTTTACATTTCGGCATAACTTTTTACTTCTGAAGGTAAAGATTTAATGCTCCTAAGTCCTATTTACCTAACCAAAAAGTTGGTTTAAAAAGACTCCACCCTCAAAAGCTCTCCAGCGTACTCCATAAAAACGAAGTTTGATGAGTTTTAATATTATTAGGTAACCAATGAGCAGTAGCAGGTAGAGAAGCAGTGATAGCCTAGTGGTTAGTACTGCGGTTTCCTATTCGAGGGTCGCAGGTTCAATCCCGGCACGCACGTCTGGCTTTTCTTAATTATGTGCGTTTAAGAAATTAAATATCACTAACTTCAACGGTGAAGGAAAACATCGTGAGCTAACCTACACACCTGAAAACTCTTCATAATGTTCTCAAAGGTGTGTGAAGTCTGCTAATTTGCATTGGGCCAGCGTGGTGGACTGTGGCCTGTAAAACCTTTCTCCTCTCAGAGAAATCTAAGAGGAGATCGCTGATGATGATTAAGTAACCAATCAAAGTATTTGTAAACACACTCTGTATCTGACTAATATCTGTAATTGTGATTTGTCAGATTTCCATAAACAAGTGTAAATTAAAAATCTTATTTTTAAAAAACAAGCTTTTAGTAGCTGGCTACATCGTCAGACCGTGGCTATCATCTAGAAACAGACTACTTGTCAATACGAATCAAACGAGCCCAAACTCGATGGGGTTACGTCGTTTTATTACAGAGTTGCCAAAACCATCTTCCGGCTTCATCATGAGACCCTGAATATCATCTAGGACCAGACTACTTGTCAACACTAATCAAACGAGTCTTAACTCGATGGGATTACGTTATTTTATTACAAATAGTGACCAAAACCACCTTCCGGTTTCATCATCAGACCCTGATCAGATCAGACCCTGGTAACCATCTAAAAACAAAGTACTCGTCAAAATGAATCAAACGAGCCGAAACTCGATGGGATTGCGTCGTTTCATTACAGAATTCCTATGACCACCTTCCAGCTCCATCATCAGACCATGGTTACCATTGAAAGACAAATTAGTCGTCAAGACGATTCAAACGAGCCCAAACTCGATGAGGTTGTTTCGTTTCATTGTGAAGTTCCTATGGCCACCTTCCAGCTCCATCATCAGATTAGCACCATGTCATCATAATATTGCATTGTCACGCGATTTACACAAGTATGAAAAATTTCAGCTCAATCGGTAACCGGCAAGTGGATCAATTTAATTTGCAAGATTTTATGACAAACATCGTTGATGACAAACATCGGGACAGGTGAAACTAAATAAAAGCTTGTACATAAGTTTTAATTTATTATACAAGACCTACCTGAACCCAATAAATCAGTAGTTTTAAAAGGATGCCAGAGGAATTCTGAACATTTCGTCCTTTAAAGCTCCAGGATCAAAGCAACTTAGTTGAATTATTTTATCAAAAGATAAAATATAATCAAATATGATAATAATTCAAGCATAAAACAAAATACCTAACATCTCGAATCATTGAGATCGCAAGAATTTGTAAGAAGTCTTTACAAAATCCTGAGAATGCTAATTCGCACCCAGAATATTTGATATCTTGCTGATTGATTATAAACGGCGGCGTTCCAAGACATCACGTCATAAAAAGATAAAAGTATTTAGTATTATAATGTTATTAAAATAATCTTCTGATTATTTAATTGTATCGGCAAACGCCTATGACATTGCTATTTAATAAGTGGGTACAGAATGACTGTCCTTTTAATTTTAGTTTCGAGCATATTAGTTAAAACGGTGATTGCTGCAAATAGCGCTATTTATTCCCGGTACGTAATCAATTTCGATATTCCAAAATCCACTTATTGCCAATTTTACCACTGTCGAGTAACATTTAACTAAGGAAATTGGACTTTTTGGCAGATTTTCAATACAAAAACTATCGGAATGTATTTATTCCTTCGTTTAACGTTACTCGGCAATATTTAAATCGGTTCTTAAATTGCCACTAAGTATTTCAATCTAGGACACTGCTTCTATCAGGTACAATTCGCGAATTTTTTTAAGCTATTGCATAGCTTTTATCGCGGGCTTTGAACTAGGGCAAACAGTTTGAGCGCGGCGACCGAATCAAGAAATTCCGTAATGAAAATAAACCTAACACCGTCGTTCAGTACGCGTTCAACATTTTAGAGTTTCACAAGTAGCTCTGTTTGGCGCAGTGGGCGAGTGGCCGCTTTCTTTACCGTATGGTGTATGATGTCGCAGGTTCGAATCTCACTCGCGAAGTAGTGACAGTGCGCTTTTCTTGTTTGTTTGTTTTTTAATTATTTTTTTGCATAATTTTTATTATGCAAAAAAAATTTGCATAAATATTATAATTGCATAAGTTGATAAAAAATGCTATGCAATAGCTTTACCGCGGCAGTCCCCGAGTGCCACTTAATTTTTTTTTTGATGTTCTTTTTTATCTATTTTGACGATCTTCCTGAGACAGTGATGGTGGCTGCTGTTTTCTCATCAGGAGAAGGTCAAATTCAAATTCAATCATTTATTTCATGTAGGTACTTAGGCCAACTTGTGGCTCTTATGACAAATCAAGAATCTACCACTGGTTCGGAAAGCTGATTCTACTGAGAAGAGCTAGCAAGAAACTCAGCAGTTGCTCATTTCAAAACAAAAATGTTACAAAATGTAATCTTAAAAATATTGCTGATTTAATCCGAATGAAAGAGATATAATAGGAAAGCTGCAAGTCACTACTATAGGTACTTTGTCGCTGCCACGTCGTCAAATTAAATACAGTACTGTGCACCAGAAATAACATTTAAAATTGCTTGTATATTGCGCAGCGGAAAATTGAAGTCATGGCGGGACGCGATCAAAAGTACACAAAACCGAGCGGCTATTATCTCCGTCATTCTTGCACATGTTTTATGAACAAAAATGACCCTTACGTGTTAAAAAACCTTAAAAACTCAGATACGGTACCTTCTGAAACCCTGCACAATTACATAATATTATACAGCTCGACCCAAATATTGAAAATCAAGTGAGCATATACCTACGAAGAAAACTTGAAGAAAAGCTTTAATAAAAGAAGCTTCGAATTACAAACTATTAATAAGTTTATGGTTTAGATCTTACGGTAGTAAGAAATAATATGTTTATGGCTTAGATACTCCGTCCATGGGGTCGAGCTACGTCATCGGGCAGACCAAATAGTTCTCTACAACCTACAGACAGATCTGAATGTAGATCTGTGGGATCATGGTGCACCAGGAACTCGTGACGCGTTCATCATGCTGTCACCAGAAAACAGCGTGGAAGCTCTCGATATCTTAGACGCAAATGATATGAAACATTACATTCACCTTGCTGATGTAGCCAAGTAAGTGCCCTTAACTTTTTTTCCGTGATCGAAGACTTAACATTGATCAATGACAATTTGCGACTTTAGACACGAGTTATGAATTCATTTCGTAAACAAATTAACAGCGTGAAATTTTTTCGTTGATTTCCCGCGGCAGGCGATAATTTTATACGAATATTGTAAATGCGAAAGTGTGTTTGTTTACTGGGTAGCTTGTCCTTCAATCAAGTAGCAACGGAGCTACAAATTTACGTGATTTTACCATGGGTATATAGGCTAATTTTTATCCCGGAAAATCAAAGAGTTCCTACGGGAATTTTAAAAACTAAGTACACGCGGATTTATTTCCATTGTACCTACGACCCAGACAAAATCATTACATTGCGTGAAAAAAATCATTATTTCAGCGTGCAATTCAATGCTTTACTAAGTACGTAATTGATTTTCTAGAGCTCTTGAAGGACACCAGAATGATATATCTCAGTGGCAGCAGACACGAAAGAACATCGTGCCTTTCCAGACATATCCAACTTATGCTGAGGTAATTCGAACTTACAATATTGGTTTCATTTTTCGATGTTTTCTAGTCTTGGCAGTTCGCACCATTCGACGCATACATAATTTATATAGTAATTAGATTTTTTTTAGCTATAAGATTTATTGTAGGTAACAATCTAATAAAAAATATACAAAAAACTTTCTGATATCAACTAATTATTTATTAATATTGATTGCTTTTGTTGAATTTAAGGTGGCCGCTTATATGGAAAACATCGCCAAGGAGTACCCGGACTTAGTGACATTGGTTAATGCAGGCAACAGTTTCGAAGGAAGAGCCATCAAATACTTAAAGGTATTTTGTATAATACATTTTTTGCTTTCCAGTACGTACGTTTTGCATTCCATTCTACGTACTTATTCGCATAAAAATCTTAAAATTTACTATTAATCTTAAAACTTTCTGCTTATTTGCTTAAAATATAAGTGTAGAAAGTTAAAAAGTAATTTATAAGATTCGTACAATGTTTAGAAGTTTAATAGGTATTAGCTAATTATGTTTACAGTACTACGTAGTCTGAACTTTTTGTTAAGTTGTCACCGTTGAATTATTATTCTTATCACTATAAAAGAATAACATTATTACACAAGTTTAATGAAGTTAATAAGTTTAATAATAAGATCCATTTTACGAGCAAAATTGTATTGAAAACTTAACTCTTGTAGATCTCGACAAGCAACTTCACAAACTCAATTAAACCCATTTATTTCATGGACGGAACGATGCATGCAAGGGAGTGGGTGACGACGCCGATAAATCTCTATACAATTCACCGATTGGTGGAAGATCTGAGAGAAGGAGAAAAAGATCTGCTAGAGAATGTTGATTGGATTATTTTGCCGATTGTAAATCCTGATGGATACGAATTCACTCATACAGACGTAAGAATATTATTTACCTTTTTAAATTCTTGATAGTTTCTGTTAGATGGACATTATACAAAAATTATTTATCTAAGCTGACTTACGTGATAATATACTTAATTAATTAATCAATTGTACTACTGGATAATAATAAATTGACGAAAATAAATAGCCTTAAAATTAAAAACTTATGAATATTAATTTTATTTACGAAAAATAAGTTTATGATGTAATAATTACATTAATTACTCGTAGTCGTATGTACTTGTATGTGGTAGATACTATATATATGCAGCAGTATACCCAATTTTTCTGCCTGCAATTTTTCATTGGCTTTTATTTATAAAAATGCCTTATAAAAAGTTTTATGATGTTCCTAGAATCGACTTTGGCGCGGTACCCGATCATTCAACCCAAATGTGAGCACAACTTGCTACGGCGTCGACGCCAACCGCAATTTCGACGTCAACTTTAACACACTCGGCGTCTCCAGCAATCCTTGTGCGCTAAACTACCCAGGTCATGAGCCCTTCTCGGAGCCTGAAACGAGAATTGTCCGGGATATTCTCTTTGAGTACATCGACCGGATCCAGATTTATATGAACATCCACAGCTTTGGCAACTACGTTCTTTTTGGCTTTGGTAACACTACTTTGCCATCTAACGCAGCGCATGTGTATCACGTTGCGGCTGCGATGGGTGCCCACATAGATGCTGTAAAGCTACCTCAAGCTCGATACTACACGATTGGAAACAGTCATCTGGTTTTATACGGTAGTTCTGGTAGCGCTCAGGATTACGGTCAGGTATGTATGAAATAATTACTCTTTAACTAGCTTTTTCCCGCGACTTCGTACGCGTGAAGTTAGGTTCCTCTGATTTTCCGAGATAAAAGGTACCCTATGTCGCTCTCCAGTCTCAAAGTCCTCAACTATAACCATGCACAACCATGCGTGGTTGAAGGACAGAGCAACACCCTGTCGCATTTATAATATTCCCATCTTATCTGTTTTAACAACTTTGGTATCGAAATAATATCTGCCACGTTCATCTAATCCATGAAAATGATAAACATTGCCGAAACGATAAAAATCTAGGTTGAATAAAAATCCCATTAAAAAAATATTCGACACAAAAGTTGTTTCTGTTGACTGTAAAACTAATGGAATTAGGAAGTTTTGGCATAATATACAATTACCTATATCCTCATTTGCTAAAACTAAAACCAGCCTAAGTTTTTCAAGGTTACGTTAACTATGCATTTTGATATTGGATGGCAAAGGATTGCAACAAGTGGAAATCAAAAATTTGATTTTTAAAAACAAGCTTTTAGTAGCTGGCTACATCATTAGATGGATATCATCTAAGTACTTGTCAAGACTAATCAAACGAGACTTGATGGAGTTACGTCGTTTTATTACCAAAGTTGCCAAAACCACATTCCGGCTTCATCATCAGACCCTGGATATCATCTAGGACCAGAGTACTTGTCAAGATGAATCAAACGAGCCCAAATTCGACGGGGTTACGTCGTTTTATTACAGAGTTCCGATTGCTATCTTCCAACTCCATCATCAGAGCAGCTCCATGTCTCAAGAACATTGCATTGTCATCCAATTTACACATACATACAAAATTTCAACTTAATCGGAAACCAGGAAGTGTTTCTAATTCATCTTACAAGATTTGACCTAAACATACATACATTGCAAGTTAAATAAAAGCTTGTAAAAATTCGTTTGTTTGTTTACATGCGCATAAAATATCAGGTACCAAAGGTGTAGACGAACGTGAAACCGCCATGATTCAATTGCATTAAATTGTTACATCTTTCAGGCCGTTGGCGTACCATTCTCCTACACTTTGGAACTCCCAGGTTACAATTACGGGTTCCTGGTGCCTCCAGAGTACATTGAACAGATAAACGCGGAGACCTGGCGGGGCATCGCAGTCACCGCCCGACTATCTTATATGTACTACAGTGCGAGGAATTAGAGCTTATGTAATTTAAAAAAATCTGAACACAATAAATAAAATAGAACACCTACCTTAATTATATAGACAAAGTCTTTAATCTACGATGATATTTTACTACCTCAAGTATTCATTAAGTGCTGATTTCATCAACGCTGAGTGACGTATAACCGAGGAATAAATTGGGCGTTCTGACAGTTCTTGTATTGAAAAAATACTGTCTAAATATCAAATTTACGCTCGGGTCAGACTTAAACGTTGGTCAAATCGGCTCTTAGGAATATAAATTAAAGTTAAATATCCTGAAATACCTATAATACACTAAAATTGAGATACTTAATTATCCGAATAACAAAATAGTAACAAATTGCCAATTTCACCATAATGGAGGAATTTTGACATTCTGGCAGTATTTGAATTGAAAACCTACGAAAATTTTGAATTTATTCCACGGTAAACCCATGTAAACCGTTACTCAATGATTTTGAAATTGGCACTTTATCACGAAGGTATCAAAATTAGTATGTCAGAATTTCAATAAGTTAATTTAAATTTAATTTTATTTCAATCTATAAGTATTAAGTTTTAGATTTTAAAAACAGATAATTATTATTGATATCAATTATTACACATGAAGATAAGGGAGATAACTATGCCAATAATATGAGTTTTAATATAGACAGGTATGTTTAAGTAGACGTACAGCATTTGAACTACATAAGTAAGAAAAAATGAGGGCTGCTATAATATTTTTAGTTAGTATAGTTAATTCAGTGATAGCTGCAAACAGTGATATTTATTCTGGGTAAGTACGTATTTTTCTGTTTAAGATCTAGAAGAGGGTGGTTAATAAATTATATTTACTTTAATTTACGTGATTTATTCATTTATTAATCAAATCACTCCCTCATCATGTAACGGAATCTAATAAACGTATATTTAACGATACTTATAGTGGAAGCAGACAAACAACATTATGTTACAATATACATTATACGTATTATGAAACATAAGAATTGTATAAAATTTTTAGGGGGCATTAATAAACTACAGACCTATTTCAGGGAATGTGCAGTTTTATAAAAATTTGTAAAAGGTTTCATATTCACATAATATTGTTAAACATATTTCCTAGGAACGGTTTGCAATTCTTAAAATGTAGTGCTAGGAAATGTATCAAAATAGACTCCAGGCAGGCTAGTCTGGCTGGTCTATCTCTAGAGTGTTTTTGTAAAGCGCGAAACTTGAAGCTCGCGGAGATCCTGAATGAAGCGAGCTCTCAAGATCTAGAGAACGATACGAATCCCTCTTCTACAAACTCCATCAAAAATTCCCAGATACTCCGTGCACGGTGTGCAGCTACGTCACAGAACAGACCAAGGAATTCTCTACAACCTGCAGACAGATCTGAACGTAGATTTGTGGGAACATGGAGCACCAGCGAATCGCGACGCGTACATCATGCTCTCACAAAAAAACAGGATGAAAGTTTTCGACATTTTAGATGCCAATGGAATTAAACATTATGTTCATATTTCTGATGTAGCCAAGTAAGTCTAATTTATAATCTAGGTCTGAAATTATTAACTGTTTCGATATTTGTGTTATATAATAATTATGTATGTCTAGTGAATTTAAATGATAGCCTACCTTTATAGCCAGTTAGTTATCTAAAAGACAGTTTGTACTAATGTAAAACCTTAAAGCAAAGCTGTATTTTCCAGAACTCTTAAGGAACACGAGGTCGATTTGTCTCGTTGGCAGGTTAAAAGACAGAATCCGGAGCCTTTTCAGATCTATGCAAGATATGCTGAGGTAACAAAAAATTTAGTTAATTATTATATTATGATTCCGACATGATTAATGGCGCATCACCTAATAATCCTCTCAATAAATTCCTCTCTTTTCCTTTGCATGTCTTGATTGCTTTTCAGATTAACGCGTATCTGGAGCGAATTGCAAGACAGTATCCGAGCATTGCAACATTGGTTAATGCCGGCAAAAGCTTCGAAGGACGAGACGTAAACTACTTAAAGGTAATACAAAGATTTCAGTAAGTTATGTATACATTGAAATACATTTTAGGAGCTTAGATGGAAAAGCGTGATTTTATTGTAAAATTTAAAATTTTTTAGATATCATCCAGCAACTTTACAAATCGGAACAAGCCGATCTACTTTATGCAAGCAACAATACATGCAAGAGAATGGGTGACAACGCCAGTAACCCTCTATTCAATTCACCGGTTAGTGGAAGGCTTGAGAGAAGAAGACAAGGATCTACTGGAAAATATTGACTGGATCATATTGCCGGTCGTTAATCCTGATGGATACGAATTTAGTCACACAGACGTAAGATATTATATACATGAATTTGTGTTATTACACTTGCACATAATACATCTACATTCTACAATATAATATTTACAAAAACGCAATTTATTCACAGAGACCCCTAACTAAACCTAAAAGACAATGCAATATTATTGTGACATGGATCTGATGATGGAACAGGAATATTGCTTTCGGAACTCTGTAATAAAGTGACATAGCCCTATCAAGTTTGGGCTCGTTTGATTAATTTTGACAAGTACTCTAATTCTAGATGATATCTAGGGCCTGATGATGTAGCCAGAAGGTGGCTATGAAAACTTTGTAATAAAACAACGTAATCCCATAAAGTTTGGGCTCATTTGATTCGTCTTGGCAAGTACTCTGGTCCTAGATGATATCCAGGGTCTGATGACGTAGCCAGCTACTAAAAGCTTGTTTCTTAAAAATATTTTTTTAATTTACACTTGTTCTAGCTTACTTCTAAAGCTTTGAATAGCTTTTTGTATTGAGTAATTTAATTTTTACCTCTTTCAGAACCGTCTTTGGCGTGGTACACGGTCAGTGAATGAAACAGCTAACACTACTTGTATCGGAGTCGACCCTAATCGGAATTTCGACGTCAACTTTAACACCCTTGGGGTCTCGGATGACCCTTGTTCTCAAATATACCCCGGTCATGAACCCTTTTCAGAGGTTGAAACTAGAAACGTCCGGGATATCCTCCTAGAGCATATTGACAGGTTGCAAATTTTCATGGACATCCATAGTTGGGGCAACTATATTCTGTATGGACTTGATAATGCTACGTTGCCAACTAATGTAGCACATCAGCATCATGTTGCAGCTGCGATGGGTGCTCACATAGATACTGCAAAGCTGCCGCAAGCTGGATTCTATGCAGTTGGCAATAGTAACCTGATGCTATATGGCACTTCTGGAGCAGCTTCTGATTATGCACTAGTAAGTCTAGCAACTAACTTTGAGGATATTACTATTCGAAGGTATTAATTTAGTCAAAATTCGAAACTTTATTTATGAAGTAAGTAGCAGTGGTAGTTGTATATTTTATTATTGAAGGTACGAAATGATAACTTTTATCTTTTTTATTTAGATAATCACTAGATAATTATATTTATTACTAGCTGATATCCACAACTAGGTCTCCGTGGATTTTCGTTTTTTTAAAATTCCATTGCTTTTCTTTGACTTTTCCGGATAAAAGTAGCCTCTCTTGCATCCTGAGAGAGGAAAGAGAAGATATATCGCCGTAGTCGAATGACGCAAGCATATATGTTGTTGAAAAGTGAAACGGACCAGATAGACCGGATAGATACTTTCGCATTATTACAATTTTCATTCGTTACCCGTGTTATTACTAACTAGCATGGATTGCTCGGTCCACAATATCATCTAATCTATACTGAGGTCGTCAATTTCGTTTAAATGAATTAGCCTTAACATGATTAGATAATGTAATAATCATAACATGATTTATATCGGAGTTACCCAAGTTTTTAGCGGTAATTCCAATGTTATAAAATAGGGTTTTATCAGCTCTTTAGGGTTTTAATATGGTTTTGCTAGGTTTTGGAACGTAGTTCCTTATCGCGCGGTGCGGAAGGGGGCTAGACGGAAAAAATTAAGGAACCGACACTCGACACTTTTTTGAAACCGACACTTTTTTGATGAATGTGAATTTTGCATTGTGTTCGGTATTTTCGCGATACAATATTGGGTCTCCGTAGCCTTGTGGCTTCGGCAGTCGCTTAACAGTTAAAAGTCGATGGTTCGAATCCCAGCTCGACAGACTGAATTTTCTATTTTCAATTTTATTTTAAATAATTTCTACATGTGGAATTTTTCCCTAATTTTTTATTGCATAAATTGGATAAAATGTTATTGTACTACTAACGCCAACTTTTAAAAAACCAGAGTAACTCTTTGGTTTTGTAACATTGCTGCAATAGAAATAAACTAAATATAATTCATCGTAGTTAATCAATTTAATACTAGATGACACCACTAGTTTATTACAATTCCTTCACTAATTAATCGAAAGGAACTTCGTTCCATCCGGGTGTCCCTTGACACCTCTCAAGTTTTTTTATATATTTGTCGGAACACCAGGTTGTTTTTTTTAAACATGCAGCTATAATGCTGCGTCGGAGCCATTTTGCTTCTGTGATATTGTTGATTATTTAATATTATTGTTTGTGCTTCATTTCAATTTATACCTTTTGTTAGAGAAGCAAATTAACATATTTTCTTTCTTTCTTCCTTTCTTCTCTTCTTTCTTCTCTATAATGTAAGGCATATTTTATAGGTTTCAGGCGTACCGATGTCGTACACCCTGGAGCTTCCTGGCTACCGATATGGATTTTTGGTGCCTCCGGATTACATCGAGCAAATTAACACGGAGACTTGGCGTGGCATCGCAGCCAGTGCCCGACTCGCCTCGTTGTATTATAGAGCGAGGGTGAATAGTTAATATACTGTACTAATAAACTTTTATATAATTTTTTTTTTAATTATTAAAAACTTTCCAATAACTACGCACGGATCGAAGAATGTCTTCACGCATACGTAAGTATATATTATATTTACCTTAACCTATTGTTATTAATATTAACCTTGTCTGGTCAAAATTACAAGGCCACGGCACCAGCGGTCTCGCTGTTAATGACCCTGGTAGCGATCTTAGTACTAGAGGGGCGGAGGTGCGGTTGGCAGACCCTCTACTAGGTGGGCCGACGACATCAGACCTGTCGCAAGGAGCCACTAGTATCTAATACCAAAACTTAAACTAAACCAAACTTTGTTATATTATCATAGAGAGCTATCCCACAAAAACAACATAGTTTAAAATGTCAAATATGTAAAAACTAACGTCGAATCCATATCAGTTTTCGTTGGTAAGCGGGCAGCCTGAGGCATCGAGGAAACACAAGTGAGCGGCGCGGGTATATAAAAAAGTAAGACACAAAGAAGTAGCTGGAGCCGTTCTGTTTCACTCAATTAGAAAAAGTTGAGCTTTTGTTTTGTTTAGATTAGGAACTTTTCAATGGAATCTAGCTAAAAAAATTAGTACAATACCTAAAAATGATAACAATATTTTTCCCGTAGAGTATAAGAATAAGTACCCATAAGCGTCGGAACGAAATTTGAGGAGATGAAAGATCGAGTGATTGGCAGCTGGATAAATTATTACTACTTTTAAAGAGCACGGTAGCACGGTTCAGACTATTATAGGGTTATTTTGTAATCAGGTTCTAAAGTTCGGTTTCTGAGAGCATAATTAATAGTTGGTTAAAATCTCAAATTGGCTGATTTTATGGGTTTCTTGCTGCATGCGTTTTAACCGCTAGCGAGAGAGTACCAGCGTATCAGAGGTGTTATCATTTTAAATATTTTTTTGTTCCTATTCAATCTGTGGAGTCCCAAGCGAGTGATGGGGTATGAATTATGATGGACGTGTTCAGATGGCTTTGTGTAGGATGGCAATGAAAGTCAGCTCATCAACTGTGTATTATATTTATTACCGCGCGTCGTCCCCCGCGTCGCCCGGCGGACGGTTCGGTAGAGACTAACTAGGCGTCTTGTGCTAGTTAACACGCTGCTGAGTCAGCCCCCACAAATCCGCTTGCGCTTGTTAATGAGAACGCAGTATTCTATATAATCCGCCACGCTCACCGTAATAAAGTGTCACGCTAATCCCAGACACGCTTCGTGCAAGCCTGCCGGCTTAAAGTCTAGCACGAGCTTCAAATGCTTACTTTTAATAAATAGACGTAAAGTACAGATAACACGAGTAACCTATTATAGTTACCTACGTTTTCTTTACGGCACTGGTGGACATTTGCGATTACTATAAAATCCAAATAAAATCCTATAACCAACAACTATTTAAATAAATAAAAGATAAAATATGTGCTTTATTTTCTATTATAATATTATATGTATTTATTTACTCATTTAATTAGAATCTACTCCAATGTCAAAAAACATATTACATAAAAGTCGCCCCTGCAGTGAAGGCCTCCCCCAAATCTCTCTAAAACTCTGTCTACTCAACAACTACTACAGTATTAATATTATTTAAATCTAAACTCTTGAAGAAGTAAACCTCGGTGAAATCAATCTGAGAAGAACATTAGTGGTGCCTCTGATTCTCAAATGTTCATGGACGGCGGTTATCACTTAACATCAGGTGACCCGTCAGCTCGTTTGCTCGCTATGCATATAAAAAACCCATTACCTA
Organism: Oeneis ivallda; assembly: GCA_029955525.1. Taxonomy (NCBI): domain Eukaryota; kingdom Metazoa; phylum Arthropoda; class Insecta; order Lepidoptera; family Nymphalidae; genus Oeneis; species Oeneis ivallda. The sequence continues at coordinate 17,413,004 of JARPMR010000008.1, forward strand.
CAAACTAAGATAAACAGAAACTAAACTAACATCCTAAAGCAAGAAATAGAGCAGAATAAGGAGTAAATATAGGTAACTAAACGATAATAATTACTCAACGTAATAGGCGATTACGCTGCCCAAATAGGGAAACTTCTTAATGAAGGTGATATTACACTAGGTTCATAGTAATAGAGTCATGTTATAAACATTGTGGGGAAATAGGATACAGTTATGATAGCAATTAGAAGGTTCATCATTATGTAGTAAGCAATCATATTGATAGTAGAACCCTCAACTAGGTGGACTGACGAAATCATACGAATCACAGGAAGCCGTTCGTACAGGCGGCGCAAGACCGAGGCTTGTAGAAGTCCATGCAAGAGGACTTTGTCCCACACTGGACGTCTATCATTTGATAAGGAAGAAGAAGATCTGATAGTGAAAGACGAATGATCATAAAACCAGTAATAAAAGATACTGCCATACCCTTAACATTAGATGAAATCGCAGTTTATTTGTCAACAAATCCTCCTTATTTAACCTACCCTATCCTACAATTATCTAAATCCAAAACTGTGCTTACTTGTAGGTTTGTGCTTCAATCACGCTGGAACGGAGCTATGGATCGGCTTGCTATGGACGATTTTTTGCATGGGTATAGTCGAGGACCATAGAGAGTGAGATCGGCTACTTTTTATTCCGGAAAAATCTGGACGAACACAAAACCCATCCTTATTGGACCATCAAATTCCGCTCTTGCTTAGCTAAAATAACAAAAAAAAAATAGTGGCAGTTGAGTGGCAACTGTTGTAGAGTTCTTTGAGCTGACATTAAATTGAATATTTTCCGATTACTGGTGAAAGAAGAATTTAATAAATATGTAAATTATTTATTATCAATATAAAGAGATATTTTTTTATCATAACCACGAGTCCTTACTTATTATTTATGCATTAACCACAAGATGAATCCGTGTTAAATGTAGCCTCGGCTATTGACCTTTTTGTAAAAGGTATTGAAATTATACGACTACGAGACTTTTGAGAGTTATTACAAAAATGTTACTTTATTGATAGTAATTTATCTTCTCAATTACGTATTTTGAGTATTATAAATGTTAATTACATTTTTTCTATCAAAATATTTTATCCAGCCCAAATATAAAGTACCGGAGAAAATATTCTAAGAAAAGCGTCGGGTCGCACTGTTCGTAATTTTTCCAGTAATTGGCTCGAGCGCACTCCACTAATTGGTATACCGATTGCACCTTAACGGTGAGAGATTCCTCAAAGTGTTAAATTGGCGTGATATTTTTTTTTTACTTGGGATATTGGTTGTACGGAGCGTAGCCACCGGAGACAGATATATCCCAAGTTTCTGTTATATTTTCTTTTTTCAATTGTAAAAAAAAGTATTGTTAGATGTATCCGTGGTGGCACTCATGTAATGACTCCCATTGCAGCTTGCTGCAGTATGACCTGACCTGGTCTGGGAGACCTGTATTTGATCATAAATGTTTTATTTTAGTTAGATTTAGTTTTCATTTTTTTGTAATTGTTTTCTTTCTTTTTTCTATCTTGAAAATGTGAGAAAATAAATTTTGGAACTCACGAAAATTCTCCTGCATTATTTCAAACTAGCTTCTGCCCAGGACTTTCTCCGCGTGGAGAAGGTTTTTAAAATCGGGAAGACTATTTTATTTCAGGATAAAAAAGCCTATGTCACTCTCCAGGTCCTCAAATATACCCATGCAAAAAACCATTTATCAATACATTGCCCCGTTGCCGCGTCATTGAAGCACAAACCAACAAACAAACTTACTTTCGCATTTATAATATTACTTAGTTAGGATAGTACGGATTATTTCAAATAATGTATGAGAATTTTCGCAATGTTGCGGATCGGCCGGCCATGATTGTTGGGACCTTTAGTGTATTAATGAGTAGAGATAAGAATAAATATTTAATTGCTAAGCAAAGCCTCTTTCTTACAGAAGACTCTTCACTGCTCAAGTTCAGATTGGCTGGTTAATAAATAAATAATCTTGCTTCTGAAATAAACATTCTCTATGTAAATAGGGCTCGTGTAGAAGGCAGGCATCACCGAAGTCTCGGACTTTTACGGTACTAAATCTTGGGGCGTTAAATAATTCATGAACACGCCTTAAGGTTTCCAGGATCTAATATTCAGATTCTTGTCTGTATCGGATTTGTTTTCTCTCCTTCTATATGGAAAGTTGGACAAGAAGAACTTGTAAATTGAGTGCTGTCGGCAAGGAGTTTTTGAACGTACTTGTATTATGTTCAGTTTGAGGCATACATAATGTAGGTACAAACTCAACAAAGTGTAGAACTTTGTTGAGTTTGTAGCTAACGACGAAACGTTAATTTTACGTACACGACACGACACGCTTGTCGTAGGAGAGATGACTGCAAGTTGAAGAGTGGAGACCATTATTTTTTTAAGAATTTAATAATAGATAAATAATAGTAATAACAATATCAAAATAAGATAGACGCCTGTGGAAGTTCATGAAAATAGAATGAGAGGAAAGAATTCGCAAGGTCTGTGTATTCGTTTGGGCGATATTTTGCTGTTGTCTCTCTTGATTTGATGGTAGATGATGCTGTCAAATATGGCAGCGGGCTAACTTGGAAATTGATATGACAGTTTTAATTGCACCCCTTACCTACCCCAAACGGTTTCTACAGTCTACAGGCCATCGTGCCGGATCCCTGAAACGCCAGAGTAGTAACTAAGCCATGACCAAAGCCTCGCACCAGACAAATTTCAAAAATCGGCCATGTGCGAGTCGGGCCTCGCTCTTTTTGGGGTTCCGTACATATGACCAAATCATTTTTTTAAAACTAGGTAAATATTTAGATATCTTAGTTCTTAGAAAGTACTAAATTAGCATATTGGGGGAAAATGCTCGTTTGTTTTGGTCACAACTTACAAACCGCATTATAAATCGATGTTTTCAGTATTTGTTGTTTAAATGCACTATTTACTACATATTACACCAGAATTTCAAATTCCTAACTAGTTTAGTTTTTGAGATTGATCCCCTAACCAAATTGGTCTAAAACCGACAACTTTGATGGTCCTCCATTTCTTTATTTTTGTAGCTAAAAAATAAAAAATATATATTTGAACTCCACTTAATGAGCTCTAGACAATCCCACCCCACATGCCAGGGTAAAAAAATAAAATTTTATTTCGACTCCTTTTCCATTTGCCCCTTTATTTTTTAAATTAATTTCATTTTTATTATTTGTTGTTATAGCGGCAATAGAAATACAAAATATGTGAAAACTTCAACTGTCTACCTATTACGGCTTACGAGTTACAGCCCGCTAAAAGACGGACGGACGGACAGACGGACAGCGGAGGCTCAGTAATTGCACCTCTAGGCTCCTCATGGAATATTTCTTAATATCAAGGTCCACTATTTTAGGCATTGTTTTTCATTTAATTCTTCAGTTATGGTACTTTTGTACTGCGTAATAGATAATATAGACAAAGCTATATAGTGCTATGGTGCAGTCATTTGCTGAATTATTTGATATGCAAATGAGTTGGGTTGAAAGCAAAATGTCTGCTTGCGTTTTCTTTCAATCTCAATCCAGCCTTTAATTAGGTTAACGAGATGACATTTACGGTAGCGCTTCGCTGAGGGAATATAATCCGAATTTACAATAGGGTTTTTGTTTTTTTTTTTAGTATGTAGTGTTCTACTTTACCAGTTATTCAGTAACAGGCAGCGAGCAGCCTTGCAACGGGAAACGCAGCACTGAAAGACCCCTCAGAAGGTAAACAGATGATTTCAAGCGAGGCGCTGGCTACAAGCGGCTCAAGAAACTATTCTGTGGCGATTTTTGTAAGAGACCTATTCCGAGCAGTGAACGATTAGGTAGGTGTTATATCATTAATATTAAATTATTTCGATTGTCTCATCCCTGTAAACTTAAGCAAGTCTGCAACTTATAAAATCGAAAGTAATAAAAATGTGTTAAAATTATTAGTACGGGGAAAACTTACGAGATAATTAAAAAGTTACTTCATTATTAGATTTTCACTTCCGGATTCTCGATAAATTCTGAAGTTATTGTTAATTGATAAAAACTTTACCCGTTTGGTTATTATACTTCTTTTACTAGGTAGGTAACACGTCTTGTTGAAAGATCTTAGGATCCAACATTTAGAACTTCGGATCAATCGGTTGTACACAAATCCTTAGGATTTGAATGATCACTAATATTTGTATGTCAACGACGAATTGTATGAAGAAAATAGAAAGACAGTTCAGGATATAATATATCCGTTCAGTTCAGTTCAGTTCATTAACCAAATTGGTTACTAAACTGAACGGATATATTATATTCTGAACTATATTTCTCATTTCTTCATACAGTTCGTCGTTGAATTTCAATGGGATTGAATTCAATTCTAGCGTTACGTCTAACAAAATGATTCCCTTATATAAATCAGGCGGATGTTACGACGGAAGATTAATTTTATCTAATACAGGGAGAAATTACTCGCTAATACAAACGTGCTGCTAACTTGGTGCAAATAAACCGCGGTTTTACTTCGGTTAAGCTCTCTTTGTGTTTGTAACAGCCGTTTTTATATATTTTTAGGCTTCTGAAAAAAACGGAACCTACGGAACCCTACACTGCGCGTGGCCTGACATGCATTTGACCGTTAATTTTTAATAAATAGGCTGCGATCACACCTGATAGTAACTGAATATGCAGCTTACGATGGAGCGCGTTTGCCTAGAAAATGCCTTTTGACTCTTGATTTAGAGGTTGGACCCAAGTTGGATAACGGAAGCTGGAAAGGCATTCCTTTATGAAGACGATGGAGGCTTAAAGTTGGAGGTTTTTCTATATTTGTTACGTGGTGCGCAGTACCGCAGGTATATGTATTGTATATTCATTCATTCATAAAGATACCACTATGCTAAGGTAAATATTTACAATCTATTCGAAATCCCGATATGGTACCTTTTATGTATGTAAATTCCTTTTTTCACGTCATTATAACTCCTATATTTTCAGAACCTCAGTACTTATTGGCATGAACAAAATACAAAATATAATTACGCGTCTCTGAAATCCTTCCAAATATAATAACGTATTGCTAGCTTTTCATTAAATCCCTGCCAAGCTTAAAGATTTGTCATGCCAATTATACAAGAACCAATTTTTCAGAGCCCTGACTTCTCACGGTTCAATTTGTGGCCCAATTAAAGAAGTGCACTCACACATATTAAGCCGAAGAAACTCTAACTCTAACTCTTTGTAATAACCTAGCATTTCTTTCAACATTAAATTTTCTAGCCCTTCTTTACTAGAGACATCTTAGAACATTTTCTCACTAGAAATTGAACAAAATTGCACGTTCTTAATTTTACCACGACTTCCATGTGGGATTAGGTTTTTAAATCTAGCGAGTATGTGGCTTACCTTAAGGTACCTTTCTTTGCGGGGAAAAATTAGCCTATGTCACAGGTCCGCAACTACTTAACCCCAAGCAAAAATCAAATCAAACCCAAGAAACAACAAATAAACATACTTTCTCATTTTTTATTAATAGGAAAAGTATATAAAATATTATTTAAGTAGACTATGCAATCAATTTCAATTTGCAATTATTAAACGAAAGAAAAAGAAAATCGTAACTGACACTATGAACTTACGACTCGGTCGGTCGGTTAAATTGGTCGTACATTATAGGCAAACAACGCATCGCTCTCTCCGCAATTGCGGAAGATTTTGTCTCAAGGTAACGCTTTTCCATTATTAGGTACTAAGAAAACAAGTGAAATCAGCAAGTGATGACGAAGTGATATCACTCATGTGATATGAATGCAGGTCATGTTGTGCATCCGTATTTCGTTATAATATTATGTCTGATTTAACTTTATTGATTGCTATATTTTAATATGCGACGTTGGAATTTTACAATTATTATTTATTTTTGAAACAATTTATTATACATATAGAGTTTTCCTTTTGTGGTAGGTTTTCAAAAATCTTGCGGGAAACCTCTGGTTTTTTCGGGATAAATGGTAGGTTTTTTCACTCTCCAAGTTCACTTTATCCATGCAAAAGATCCGGTGAATCCGTTGCTCCCTTGCTGCGTGATTGAAGGACATACCCAGAAACTAACCAACAAACAAAAAAAGTTGTAAATAACCTTACAAATATCTAAAAAAATCTTTACCCAAGGCTATGGTGCCTGATCACACTCTCGCCTAAGACGCTGGCGCTATTGCCTCTTTGAATAGTATGACATAGCCTTTGGCCAAAACAAATGCCAGCTCTTGAGGAATCAGAGGCCAGCTCTTGAGGAATCTTGGATCTGCTCTTATGACGCAACGTCTAATACTGATAACGACATACGAGCTTAAGAGCGCGTGTAACCCCAAAAAAAAATCAGATTTCGCGATGAGATAAAACATAGCCACAACCTCATGTGAGGCGCGACAAGAGAAAGTGTTTTGCGCGGAATAGGAGTGTAGTAAGCGCCAAAATACTTTGTAACTCCTAAAATATTCATTATCTTTTCAATTCGCTAGGCTACTCTCTTGATAATATCAATCGGAATTTAATGTAAAAATTTTGGCTCTGTAATATGCAACACATTGAAAATAAATGAATATTGGTTAAAAATTAGACCTAACTTCGCGATTTTTTATTATCGAACAAATTTCATCATTTTATGTTTTTGCCCAAACACGTCCCTTGGCAGTATGATGTAATTCTTGCGTGTTTTTTTTTCGGATAGTTGAAACTTGATCTACTACTGTAAAAATCAAATCTGTTTACTGTTAACGAGCGCACACCCACTCTTAACTATTGAAAAATGCGATGTTTGCGGCGCGTGCGGTGCGTTATTGAATGTGTGAACCGCATTAAATTTTCCTTTATACATTTTATTAAACTCTAGAGGTATTGTCGCTTCGTACAATTTCTCGGGATATCTCGACAACTCATTGTCAGGTTCAATTTGTGGAGCAATTACTGGGAGCCTGTCGCCAATTAACCCGCCTGAAATATTACCCAGGGTATAATCTGACCAGTGATCTGCTGTACCATGAATACGCAAAAGTTTTCGTTTTCACTCTCGACGTCTGTTTATAGCATTAACAAATAAAATTACCAAAACGACAGCAAGCCATTATTTTCATTGTAGGCAAGTTGTTTTTTTTTTTATTATTATTATAAGGCCGTTTTTCTGCAACGTGACTGTTGCTGCAGATTTTTGATGGTTGACTATTGGAACCATAATGTGTTTGAGGTTTATTTTTCTTATTCATGACTAGATCTTACGTTACGTAGGTTACGTAGCTGTTCCTGCGATCTCATCTGATGGTAAGTGAGGAGACAGTCTAAGATAGTAGCATGCTAGCGTGCCCTTATCGGTTTCTACCTTTCTATCGTGCCGGAACGTTAAATCACTATTCTTAACTCCTATAATATACTCTTACGTTTAGATATTAAACGTTTGTTCGTATTTTATCATTCATTCGATTGAGCTGTGACTATGCAAAAAAGCGTCCCCACTCACCAACAGACTTCAAAACCATCTCAGTTAATACATCATGGCAGCCTGATGATTTTTTATTATGACGACATCCACCGTAGATTAGAGGTTTTCGTAGAAATCGAATTTGTAATATTTATTATTTATTTATTTTTCAGTGAATTGTTTTGGATACCAATTTAGTAGTTTACAATTATAAAACGAACATACAGGAGCATTAACCAACTAGAAAAAAGCTATTGTAAGACGCAGACGCGTTTCTGAGACGCAGAGAAAAAATCGTGCCTACATTCTTGTGTATTTTAAAAAAAAGCCCCAAATATTTTTGGGTTGAAAATTATTATTACTTAGTCTTTTTATGGAACGTCTGTTGGGGGTTGGGGACAGTTGCCATACAATTTTTTGCATAGCCCATTGGCACAGCTTGCATCTTTGAGATATTCCGTGGATAAATGTAAACTATATTCCAGAAATGAGTTTCTCCGAAAACGACTCCATGGGCATTAGCTAGTTAAACATTATATTTGGATCTTAGCATACATTCCTAATGAAAATTGACAGTCAGACAGTAGGTCCCAGACACGTCCTAATAATGTCATAACAGGTTAAACTCATTTATCGACGGACTCAACCTTTGATTCGAGGTGAAAATGTCGATTATGAGGATTCAGCTGAAACCACGAGGCCGTTAGACCCTCATTAGAGGACGATCTAGTCCTAACCGAATACAGTTGTGCAACACACTTACCAACATAGTTTTGAAAATATGGTCAAAATAGTACGGCGGAGTTAATGTTGTTAATCAAATAGGTACATCAGATTCAAATGTTTTCTTGTATTTTCATTTACGGAATTTTATACAATAAATACGAATACTTGTACCTACAAGTATGCCCTATATATATATTTACTCTTTGAAGTACGATTTTGTTTTTCCTTAGCTGAACTTAGAAAACGTTTCGACTTTCCCCCACATATTAGGTAGGGTTTTGACGAAGCGCGTAGAAGGTAGTAACCATGGAACTAGGATTTGCATGGTTTTAGAGTTTAGTTTTTCACGTAGTCGTAATTCCTAGTTCCATGGTTTTGTGGGCGGACGATCTCAGGCGAGTTGCTAACGGCACAAAACCGTGCTCTGTGACGATCCTTGTATCAGACCTATATCTTAGATTATACCTATATCATATAGTTAATTGGTTGGATCCATAGAAATAGGATAGTCGCAATTCCTAGGTCCATGGTTGGAACAAAGAGCGATCTAATAAAAAGTTCCTATAAAACACCCACCTTACCAGCTTGCATAAATTACGCAAACCACGAAGTAAACTAAACTAAAACGAATTACAGCCAAACTTGGCCGTAAAGTTGGCTGGAGCAATTCATTATTCTTCCTGGTAAGTGCCAACCGAGCGGAGTAAAAAGAGTTTTATTTTATCTCTTTTCTTCTAAGGCGTTGATCTCTGAAGTTGTAGCTGAGATCTCACCTATAAAAGTCAGGCATTAACGTTATGTAGAACATAAATATGTAGAGGAATAGTTTTTATGGGCCATCAGCAAATGTTTGTATCTAAGCTCTTGTTTGAAGTTACGCGACTCTTTCTTGCAAATTCCCTGTTCCGACTTAACATTTTACCGGAAAGATTACGAAAAGCTTTAATTTTAATAATGAAGTTACTGATATGAATTTGCAATTAAATTTAAGTTACAGTTATAGAGATCTCGGAAATTTTCCCAAAATAGCATCATTATTTTTAACTTACCTACCCTCACCGCCTGATATGCAACCAAGCCTATCTTACATATATTTTATACGAGTAAACTCATAATTTACACTCCAGATCTCGGAAGATACTTTGCGACCTTCTCCCACCTAATGAAAGGAATTTATAAAGTATAATGATGTCTGTAGTACCTTTTATGTCACCTTTGTGCAATAAAATTAAACTTCAATAAACAATACCGACCAGATTACTTGTCAAGACGAATCAGACGAGCCTAAACTCGATAGGGTTACGTAGTTCCATTACAGAGTTCCCTTAACAACCTTTCAGCTCCATCATCATTCCCTGGATATCATCTGGGACCAGAGTACTTGTCAAGATGAATCAAACGAGCCCAAACTCGATAGGGTTCCGTAGTTTCATTACAGAGTTCCCTTAACAACCTTTCAGCTCCATCATCATTCCCTGGATATCATCTGGGACCAGAGTACTTGTCAAGATGAATCAAACGAGCCCAAACTCGATAGGGTTACGTAGTTTCATTACAGAGTTCCGTTAAGCACCTTTCAGCCCCATCGTCAGATCCTGGATATCATCTGGGACCAGACTACTTGTACAGACGATTCAAGCGAGCCCAAAGTCGAAAGGGTTATCTAGTTTCATTACAGAGTTCTCTTAAGCACCTTTCAGCTTTATCATCAGATCCTGGATATCATCTGGGACCAGAGCACTTGTCAAGACGAATCAAGCGAGCCCAAACTCGATAGGGTTACGTAGTTTCGTTACAAATTCCCTTAACAACCTTTCAGCTCCATCATCAGACACTGGATATCATCAGCGACCAGAGTACTTGTCAAGACGAATCAAACGAGCCCAAACTCGATAGGGTTACGTCATTTTATTGCAAAGTTGCCACCTTCCAGCCCCATCATCAGCTAATCCTGAGCATCCTGGCAAGTATGATGGGACAAACTATTTAAATTGTTGCATTGTCATCAGTCCTTGATAAGTGTGCGAAGTTTCAAATTAATCTGACGTCTTGAAGGGGATCAAAAGTTCTGTTACATAGATACGAACCAAGCTAATATAAGCGTGTATAAAAACAGAACTTCTCATCAAAAGTTACATTATATTTACTAACCTAACTTAATAGAGAACACGGTTCTCTAACAAACTTCATCCAACAAAATGAGATGCACTTTACAAAGTACTAAGTTAACTGGGAGCCTTAATATTACAAATTACCTTACAAGCCCGCGTTGCACTACGAGTATTATTAAACACTACTTTCGCCACGTAATTTAGTGAGCATTAGTGGTATTATAGCAAAGCCGACACTCTACGGAAAAGTAAATCTGTATTTATACAAACGTTCCCGCCCGAACCCTAAAAATGGAAACAAATGAGAACAATTTACCGGAACGTAGTTGACCACAGTCACACCGCATGCTACGAGTATTTAATTAAGTGCTATTGTAATCTTAGAGTTCAACCAATGTGTTCAACCAACAAAACATTGTTTGGCTTTAGCTCCCGGTTTCACATTGATTTTTATTGTTGGTATTCGAATTTTATGACTATCATGTTATGCAAGCTGTCGAAAGAGTAAAGCGAGGTTTCTAGTCTAATTGGAGTTTGAATTTTATTTCAAATATTGACAGTGGGATATCAAAGCTATGGTTTCTAGTCCTCTTGTGTTCCGGAGTATCTCAACTTAGAGTGAACTTTTAAATCTTTACTAAGGAGATAAATAACGATTAAGCTACCCTTAGTGTGGAAGTTGGTTTTTGAAACAAGCAAATTGTTAAGATGACCAGACTGCTTCTTAAAATGTAAAACAATGACACTCGGGATGATGTCAGGATTCAAACGATACAATTTATGAACCTTGTTAATAATATTAGGGCCGATTCACACCGGGTTGGCAGCGGCCGGCAGCGGCGCGGCGAGCACTTTCAGTGTGAAATAATTTTAAACTTTATTAACACTAATTAAAAGTTCAGTATGGCTTGAAAAGGTCACGCGGCCACGCGCGTTTTGTCAACGGTAGGGCCGATTCACACCGAGATGGCAGCAACCGGCAGCGGTCGGCAGATGCACGACGAGGCCAGCTGCGGAAAACTCGCGTCGCCGCCGCCGGCGGCCGCTGGCAGCAGCTGGCGTCCGCTCGCGGCCTCCCGGCACCGCGCGCCTAGTAATGGAATTGGTTATTATAGCACTTATTTCTGAAGAAGAAGAAACAAACAAACAAAGGAAAAAAATTGGTTGTCTGTAAAGACGGTTTACGGACGATAGTTTTACGTGATAACGTCATAAAAAAACATTCATGAAAAATTGCATACTTTTATCATTTATGAATTGAATGGAATTATTATCACTGAATTATGATTATTTTGTATAATACAAAGAAGGAGTTGACTGAAAATTAACACAAGCCAACGCCTGGGCCGATCGTGCCTCTCTATCGCTCGTTCCGCGCTCTCGCTTGCACTGGCAAGAGGACACTAGGCGCACGGTGCCGGGAGGCCGCGAGCGGCCGCCGGCGGCGTCGCGAGCCTTCCGCGGCCGGCCTCGTCGCGCATCTGCCGACCGCTGCCGGCCGCTGCCATCCCGGTGTGAATCGGCCCTTACACTCCTTTTTTGGGCAATCGTGTAAAAATTACAATACGGTGTGATGGGCTTCCCGCTTAATTACATTCACGTAGGGCACAAGTTTATATGCCGCAATAAACGCCCGCCGTAAATCCGAAATACGTCGCGATGTCGAACAACACCGAACCTTCTTTATTACGTGCTTCTCACGATGTGTCTTTGTTTAATTAATTTAATTTATTTATGGAATTGAGCCAAATTGAAAAAAAAGTTCATTGGCCTGATCGTTACACATGCTCCAAGATCCATGCTTCCCAAGCACGCATCTCTAACTTTTCAATTAAAAATTACTTACTTGCTTTAACGGTGAAGAAAAGCACCGTGAGGAAACCTGCACACTTCCTATCGTTCTCAAAGGTTTGGCAGACTTCTCACAGTCTGGCAATCCGCATTTGGCCAGCGAAGTGGACATATAAGGCCCTTTTTAACCGACTTCAAAATTTTTTTTGTATGTTCATTGTTCACCGATTACTCGAAGACGCCTGAACCGATATGAAAAATTCTTTCAAACTTTCAAAGGTTGTATACCTACATCCGAGGTGGTCCCATTGAAATTATATCGAAATCGGCTTAGCTGTTTTTAAAATATCAACAATAAATTATATACTTTGTAATGGCGCAGGCGTTTGAAGTCGGTTTTATAAATATTTTTTTATATTAAATTATCATTTGAGAGGAGACCTGTGTCTAACTGCCTAATAGATAGGCCTAATAGGTTATGCCTAATAGGTTGTAATAAATAATTACTATGAATGATTTATTTAAATAATGCCAAAGTGTGTTTGTTAGTTTGTCCTTCAATCACGCAGAGACTGGAACGGATCGACGTTACGGCATGGGTATAGCTGAGGACCTGGAATTAGACTACTTTTTATACCAGAAAAACAATGCGTCCCCGCGGGATTTTTAAAAATCCCTAACTCAATCTCGCACGCAAAAGATAGTAAGTAATACTTAGCTCTTTTGAAACTAGTACATAGTCTATTCAGACCTCACATGTACAAACCCTTCTCTGTTGCTCTGTGCTCAATTAACTATCTGAAAAGTGCTGGGAACATAGCTCCGATGCTAAAAAAAATTATACAATTATGTATTCTGTACTGATGCCCGCGACTTTTGCAACAAATACAAATGCAAATTAAGCAATTATTTCTATATGTATGACATATAGAAATAATTGCTTATTATTGGTATTTTAAAATAACCCTGTAATATTATATAAGATCTTTGGATACCAAATACCAATAAAGAAGTACTATAGAGTAGGGTTGAAATTTCAACTCTTTGTGTAAAGATCGTCATCGAAAACCTGAAAGTAAATATACAAGGAGACCTAAGTAGATAGCTAAAACCTATTACAACGCCGCGGTATTGATAAGGGTTAAACGAAGGGCGAGAGGCCTTATCCTTTTTATACTACACAATAGACAAGAGGGTTCTTAAACAGATCTTTTTAAATACAGACACATTAAAAACCTAATTATCTCGTTAATAGGATTCATATTCCAATGTTATGTAATATGTTATTACGATGCCCTAAACTTACTGTATGTAAGCTGAAGTCAGCCGTAAAGTTGGCGGTTGCCTGTTACTAACTATGACGTGGTGTTTTTACCCAAGTAAAGCAAAGCCAAAAGGAAGGATTACTATTGCAGCAGTCTATGTATGTATGTTTGTATTCATGTATGTTCCACCGTAGTTCCTTAAGTACTAAGCTGATGAATGAGGTAAAGCTGAGTTGTCAATCGATTCACTATTATGTATGTTTCGGGTGACATAGGCTACATTTTATTAGAACAAAATATATATACTACATCCAATTTTTAAACTTACTAAGGTACTTTTAAAGTTAGACAGATTATAAATCATGAAACGCTATTAAATTACAAACTGAAGGGAATTAATCTATTTCTAAATCAATAAGCTTATTTGGGTAACCCAGATAGGCATTACAGGCGTTCCTGCTATGTCTAGGACCCTCGTCAAGGCAACATTCTAGACAGCAGCGATTTCACTACAGACGTAGGTACAGGCGAAAATCGAACAGAGATTCTGAAAACTTGATTTATAACACTAGAGATTAGTCAAAGCAGTATAGATTGCTCTTTGAAATGTTATGCCATCTACCGTAACCCTTTAAACTCTCTTTTTATATTTTACCCTAGAAATAAATACAAATACAATACATCGTCGATTTCAATCGATTTCAAGTGTAGTAACGCGGTCGAGGATAATTTTTAGCGTAATATGAATCATAAAAGAGTTATCAATTTACCTATTTATTGTTAAGAATCTCTGATAATAAGTAGGTACCTAGAAGATGCCTAGATAAAATTTACTCTCGCTTATGCGTTGACTTTAACTTCAAAATCTTCCTTAAAAAAGTACATGGCGTGACAGCATTTGACTTTAGCTTGCTAAGTTTTTGCGACGATTGGCAGGTTTATTGATATTATATTTTGGCTTTCAGAAAATGGTTCTACCTTCAGGACCTGTTACCCTTTGCGAATTAACTGCTAACTGCTTTTCGGACCGGGAGGAAAAGTCTTAACTTGACATAAGAGCCACAGGTTGCCCTAAATTAAATAAATAATTTCGTTCGCTAATAGGTAATTTCGTTTGTTCAAAATAGTTGTGTTACGAGTACGTCTTATCAAGCGCTTCTGCTGCAGACTGCAAGAATTTTTTCATAATAGGTACGTAATAACTGACAAATTATATTAACTTAAGGCCAAGCTCCCATCCATTTGACCAGATTCAAAAAAGGGCAGTTCGGCTTGTGGACAATCCCAAATTAGCTAGCTCACTGGAACGCCTGGAGCACCGCAGAGACGTAAGCACTCTCTGCGTATTCTATCGGCTATGTAACGGGGAGTGTTCTGAAGAACTATTTGACCTTATCCCTCCCTCTCTCTTCTACAACCGCACCGCACGCCACCGAAAGCAATTTTACCCTCACCACCTGGGTGCCTAGAGCACTTCGACCGTCCGCTGTGGCCGATCTTTTTTCCACGCACTACCAAACTGTGGAATCAACTCCCATCGACGGTGTTACCGCTTAATTACAACATGGGGTTATTCAAGGGGCGAACCAACAAATTCCTGAAAAGCCGGTAACGTATTTATGGTGCCTCTGGTGCTACAAACGTTCATGGGCGGCGGTAATCACTTAACACCAAGTGACCCGCCTGCTCATTTGCTTGCTATTTATATAAAAAAAAGCTAGTATTAAGCAAGGTGCAAGGAAAGGTTTAAACAAGATACTCGGAAGCCAGAAAGAGTAACCTAGTAAAAAATAATAATATAATTTAAACAAACCCCATAGTACAAATAGGCACGAGTAGGTAATGTATTCTCATTTCTCAACATTCAAATATTATAGCTACTTTTAGTTTCACATAGTCTGGAGCTGGCTACGTTAAATATAACTATTATATAAGCACGTACTAGGTACCCTACTACTAACGTGCAAAGTTTCTTTATAATACACCCAATAATAAAGCGTCGGTTGAATAAAATTTTACTGTTAACCGATATAAGAAAAAAGCTATTTCCACTGAACGCAGTAACGGTCAAAAGCCACTCGGCGTTTGAATAGACTAATATAATAGTTAGTTTATTCTATGGTTATAAAATTTAGCTTTGCTTAGTAAAAAATACGACCTAATGTGATTATTCAACTAAATGAAAATGGGGCGCATACCTAGCTCGAAATACTGAAAGACGTTAAGGCCCCCAAGGTGCTGAAATAGCGATCTCACACTGGAAAGCCTTTGACAACTCGTATATTTATACTAATTCGTCTATGTGAAAAGCACATTATTGGCATTTTCGAAAATATCGCAGGGAGTCGCCAGATACAAGTGGCGCGAGATCAGACCTTATGGCCTTACGTTCCATCATTTGACTACTATCGATCGAC
The DNA here is from genome assembly GCA_029955525.1 of Oeneis ivallda. NCBI lineage: Eukaryota > Metazoa > Arthropoda > Insecta > Lepidoptera > Nymphalidae > Oeneis > Oeneis ivallda. The sequence goes on from JARPMR010000008.1 coordinate 17,428,838, forward strand.
AACGAAAGAACGAACGAAAAGAAATTCTAATGTTTCATGTTGAAAGCCGGCTGCGGGAGTTCCCGGGGAGGGACTAGGCTAGGAGCCACAGAGCGACGACGTGAGTCAAGCCTGTGAAGTGACGTCCAGCCCCAGAAGGGGATGAGTGACAAAAGGGACAAAGGAGTAGAGAAAAAGAACTTGTAGGGAGTCAAGAAGGCGCACCGGGAAACACGCCAAGAGCAAGTACCGGGCGCCCTCTCAGTGTTTCGGCCCAAATAACCGCGAGGTTCGAGGGGCCATGGGAGTTGGCGGGTTTGTTTCATGTAGAAGAGAAGTCTAAGAAAATAAACAGGATATTACAGAATAATTATAGCGCTATATGCTTAAGTAAGGTAGCTATACTAACTAGGATGCGGTAAAAATAAGTTTAACTGTTATAGTTTCTGAATAAAATGGTTGAATTATATAATCAGATAAACAAACAGTTTCTTATTTTACTATGGAACAACTGAGTCTTGCCACGGCACGGCAACTATTAATTCGAACGCCTGGTATGTGGCGAAATAGAGGATGTTTCACACTTGCTATTGGCATGTGTTCGAAACCACAATTTGAGAGAAACACTAATGTCTGAACTAAATTTAAATTTTATGAATACGGGTATTTTTAACTCTATTTTCAGTACACCTTTGAGCATTCCGGCCATTAAAGTTTACAAATTTGTTAGTGATTCTCTCAAATTGGTAATATAGTTTTAGTTTTAGATTTAATTTTATATGATTTCATTGATTATTTGTAATTTGTGTGTACCGATGGGGCTGACATGTAGGTCACCTATAAAAGCTCCGTAAAATAAATGAGATAAAAAAAAAAAAAAAATCGAACGCCGAAATCCTCTCTACTCTCTAGGCCTATAGATAGTACAGAAATGGTGGAAACCAGAGTGGCGTTTGCAGCGTGCATCGGTTAATTGAAATGTTTGGGCTCTACCTCACTGCAGAGTACCCGTATTAGTACCAGGTTTTACTTAGTGATGCCGCCTAAAGTAAGGTTTTTAAAAACCCTCGGAAATCCTTTGATTTTCCGAGATAAGAACATTTATTTTAATGCACCTAATGGATGCAAAATTAAGTTCACTCTCTCGCTCGTCTCTCGACTCTCGATTGTGATTTTCGTAGACGTTTAACGATATTTACAATGTACCTATAAGGTATCGTAATAAAAAAATTATCCACCATGTTCATGCCATAAAGATAGTATTGCTTGTAGTAAGGAATACGTACATGTTTACGGTTCGTGCCTATTCGATTATACACAAGTTTCTATAATAGTACAATACCAATTTTTTATGGTTAGAATTTTATATTATACTAGCAATTGCCCTCGGCTTTGCTCACGTTAATTTCGATTTTTCAAACTCCTATTTTACCCCCTTAGGTTTTGAATTTTCAAAAATCCTTTCTTAGCGGATGTCTACGTCACGATAGCTATCTGTGTACCAAGCAGCCCGATCCGTCCAGCGGTTTCAGCTGTGCGTTGATAGATCAGTCAGTCAGTCTGTCAGGCAGTCATCCAGTCAGTCACCTTTTCCTTTTATATATTTAGATTAATTTATATGAATAAACAATCGGAGAATATCCTGTTCTATCGTACTATCTTTTACAATATAATATGCCTACCTATGCAATAGCGCAATTACTTCGCTGGCTCGATGACGCAAAGAGAATCTTGGCCTCCAATCTTAGCAATGGTAATGATGATAATACCTATTCAAATAACAAAACTGTAAACTTATGAGAAAAAGCACAGACGAGTTAAATATTCCATTTAGTTACAGAGAAAATCCAAATGCTTAAATCCCGCGGCATTGTCTTCCAACCTGACGAAAAGGTGGAACGGCTGAAATGTAATAAATGTTCCTTCAAATAGCTGACCCTTATCCGGATGACACATTTGTTAGCACCTTAAAGAGATTGCCGTCATTTCGTCCCATAGAGAAAAAGTACGAGACAGGTCGTAAAGCAAGTGTCCATCTTAATTTTAAATATTATATTGCCTTCACATTTTATGAGGGTCTGCGGTTTGACTATGGATATCAAGTACGAAAAGGTCGGACACAGTTGGATTTATTTCCAATAGCTGATTGGGGTTTCATTTATTCGAAGACGGGATTAATTGGGGCCATTCAAAGCTGGGTTTTTCGGAAATCTGATCAGCTGTTTAAATATTTTCAGCCCTTATCCCTGCAGTGAAGAGATCTTGCTCATACAATGGATATTTTAAGTGTTTCCACTTATCGGGCCTACACTTACGGCAGTATTATTTCAATACTGTTTTGACATATTATGTTATACGGCATTCCGAACCAGTGGTAGACTCATCGACGATTCGAAAGCACTTGTAAAAAAGTTTATTTGAATAAAAAACATTTCTATTCTATTCTATACAATGTCAACCTCAAACCAATTATTAGTGTAAGGTTGTCATTATATGATATCATATTTTATTATATTATAATTATATTAGCTGACCCGGCGAACTTCGTACCGCCAACTTATCTATATAAATAAAACAAATAAACTATCATAATAAAAAAAAAACTACCCTATCTTTCAAGTTGGACCAAATTACAGATAGTTACGAAGTTTGATCTAAATCGGTTCAGTAGTTTAGGAGTCCATCGCGGACAAACAACGTGAGACGTAATTTATATATATTAAGATTTAATGTTGAAGTAATACTACTTTAAGCGTTGATGGTAGACCCCTGATCGACTTTTGAGGTAAAGCATAGAAATAATATTATTATGATAACCTTGGCTCAATGACGTAACTAAAATTACTTACTTTCAGTTACATCGTTACCGACGATTGGACTCCTTCACAACTTTTTTTTAATTAAATATACTAGCACTTAACTGCAATCACACCTGATGATAAGTGAAGATGCAGCCTAACAACGAATAGTTGAGGATCTAGACAGTGACACGTGCTACTTTTTAAAAACAAACAACAAAGAATTCCCGCAGGACTTTTAAAAAACACTCCACGAGAAGTCGCAGGCAAAAGCTATTACACGGATACATCAAACATTAGTTTACCCCAAACTAGTTAATTCAACAAAGATAGACATTATTTAGTAATACTAATATTATAAATGCGAAAGTTTGAGAGGATGGATGAATGGATGGATGGATGAATGGATGGATGTTTGTTATTCTTTCACGCCACAAAACCTTAATCCACGCGAACGAAGTCGCGTACATCATCTAGTAATAAATAAACCATAATACATAAGCCTACTGGTGCGTGATGAATACATCAAATCACGTCAACGGCAAACACGCCATCACACACGACGCACAAACATCGCGTCCACATTGTTACAGTTCATTCAATTTTACGGTTATTAAAATACCCAATTCATCGTGTTCATTTTTGACTCACTATTAATATTGCCTACTGACTTTGTTCGACTATCTAATTCTTTTCTCAATTATTATGTGAATAGTCTGTATTAAAGTTGGTTTAATACTCAAAGTGATTCTGTGTTGTTTGCATCACACCTCAGACTGGTCGCTTCTTCGCTGGCTGGAGATTTTCACCTGTAACCTTCGTTGTCAAGACGAATCGTTTTCATAAAGTAGCCTCTCCATACATTTGTATAAGTAATTAAAATATTATTATTCTGACCGCCCCGTCCAGTAAACATCTCAGCCTATTGTACCTGCTATTTTTACTCCGAATCTCGTATCAATATTTCAAGTTTCTTGTGTTATGCAATATAATTGTAAAATGTGAAAATAGAAGATTAACTGACTACTGTGTTTCATTGGAATACCTCTAGACGTAGCAGAACAGCTCCATAAATAGTAGTCAATAATTCAGGTAACATTTGAGATACAATACGACCTCCTTTGTACCTACCGTGTCCTCAACTTTTCTAGTACAATTTGGATTAGATAGGTAAAACCGGTCGTTAGAGTTCAATACTGTCTAGAAACCGACTATACTAGCGGCACGCTATGATGGCCGGTTTGACGTTTGTCCGCTCATGAAGTTCCGTATTAATTGATAACGACTTTGAAGGAAATAATTGTATTACTTTATTGACGATAGTGATGTGCAGAGATTCATAAATTTTATCGAATGTAGTTTTAGGTTTAGGACTCAAAATTTATTTATTAAATTGATTTCTAAAATGTATACAAGTGTAGAAAAATCAGTTTGCACCATTTAAGGGGTGAATGTACTTGTGAATATGAACAATTTTCACTATGTGGACAAACCTCTGAAATCGCAAAAAAATATCAGCTGTTTCATACAAAAGGTAAAATTTTTATTTTTATATGATATATACCACAACTCGGCATTTGGTTTTCTAAATTGAAAATTTTTAAAAATGGAATCTAATACGATCGTCACATAGGATCGCTGGCTAGCACAACTACTACCTCCGGCAAACTCGCGTCAATGCTCAATGCAAAACAAAGCAGTTTCGAATTGACGTTGCTTCGAAAAGTATAAACTGTCAGTGCAATGCGATTGTGATATCGTTTTGACCTGGCTTTGGATTTCAAATATTGATACTGCATTACTGTTGACCCTTGCTCGTTAATTTGGACTCTGTTCAAGCCCTTTGTTGTGGATTTCGTCGATATGACCGAACGTACGCAGAGAACTGTTCTAAATAGTCAGACACGTGAGTTCGTAATACGCCTTCGTAACTATTTATCATTCAAATATTCAGTTCGTTCAAATAAATTAAATAAACATATACATTTTTGTTTTATTAAACCTATTTAATCAGGTACAAAAACAAAACTTAATTGTTTTTTGTTCGAGAATAAATTGACATTCCACATCACTATTGTAATGTGTCAAACCGGCCATCATAGCGTGCCGCTAGTTTAAGGTTGAAGAAACTGCCACTTTCCCATCAGGCCGCCTTCATCGACTGCAGTCTGACTGCAGTCAGACTAAGTTATGAACTTAAGACCAGTGAGTTCAGTAGTGGTAAGATTTACTTGACGATTCAAAAGCACTTTGTGAGTATACTTGAATAAAACATTATTTCTATTCTATTCTAAGTAGGTACAAATCCCATTATCGCATTTACATACAATTTTCTCATACATAACTTGAAAAATAACTCGAATAATGTCTAAAACTGTCATAAAAACTTTCATCTCCTATTTTATGCCTTTGGGGTACAATTTTAAAAACGCTGAAATACGTTGTAACGACCCCTATTACTTCGTACTAAGAAATTATTCCTGATCATTAGTACTAACGGCTCATAGTTTTATGGTAGGTATTTCAGGGATTTGTTCACATTTCTGATTATTTATTTTGAAATATCTACACTAAGTTTATATACATTCAAAGAAACCCAAGTTACAATCTCATTGCGTCAATTATTATTAAAATACATTATTGATTTAATGGGCGCAACCGAGTGGTCCTTGATTTACCACAAAAGGCAGGAGCTCACCATCGTTGGCGTGTAGGGAGCCAACGATCATCATTAATTTATTTTTCACAATAAAGTAATGCCACCTTCAGCCTTCATTGTTGGGTCTCCTGATAATAGAGCAAACCAATGTCATTCATAGTGGATTTTAAACATACTTTAATATAAACTAAAACGGGAACCGCCTACAATCTAATACACAAACTCTCGCATGAATCGCCTAGGTCTTATGAACTCATTACTTCTGACGCTCTAAAAGTTCTTGTGTTAATACGATCACAACAATATAAAGAGTCTTACCACTAGCGAATCACGTCCCATTCTAAATAAATAATTTAAAATATGTAGAAAGATTAATAGGAATCATAGGGTAGAGATTTTCGTAGGGTAGTTCAGTTACAACGTACTTCTTTGTTTTTAATCGAGAGCCAAAATACCAAGTTTCGTGGATATAACTTGAAAAATGACGGACTTTCATACAAACTTCCACTTCTCCTATTTGACCTCTTAGGGGGTAGAATTTACAAAATCTGTGAAAAACGAAATTCTTTGTATTTAAACAAGAGCCAAAATAGTTCCACATACGTAACTTGAAAAATAACTAGAAAAATAAAGGACTGTCATGAAAACTTTCATTCCCTATTTTGTGTCTTCGGGGGTAGAATTTTCAAAAATTGTGAAACACGTACCCACTTTTATGGGTATAACTTGAAAAATGACGGACTTTCATACAAACTTTAACACCCCATTTAACCCTCTTAGGGGTAGAATTTCAAAAAATCCTTTCTTATTGCTCGCCTACGCCATATCAATATATACACAAGTCTTTTTATGAGTATACAAGAAGATATATTTAAAAAAATCGTGAGCAGAAAACGTTCATATTTATTTTATTACATTAATCTTTCTTCTTTGTCTCATAGGTTCTCGAGGAAATGTGAGATTATTAAGAAAAAATGAGAGCTTCCACTCTGAATAGCCAAGTTTGAACAAACGACGTCCATTGCAATTCTCAAACTCGTTTCTATAATAAATGCGCGTAATTCTTCCTTTCCTTTCCTTTCACTCGCTGCCACTAATGCTCCCGAGTGCACCTTGCGAACAAAAAGCAAGCGATGCGATCAAGAACGTGATTTTCACCTTTAAAGGGGCCCGTATTACAAGGAATAATAAAATACTCCCGAGAGCAAGTATTCATCAAGGAAGTTGTCGTTAAAATAATTTAATTTGAAACAATTTGTAGAAGGACGCCCTAACCAAATCTATTTTCCGCATACGTGCATCAAGGAAAAGCTGACAGCGGGTCTTTCGTAGACTGAAAACGAAAGTATCTTTCAGTTGAGAGTACGTAAACACCTTGGAAACACGTAAACATCCAAAGTATTATAATGTGACGGCCCGCGTTGAGCGAGTCGACACTGCTTAGTGACGAGATAATAATTTCTAATATTTTCATCAGTATCTTATTATAGAGACTGAAAATATAGGTATTACGCACGCACGACTGTATCCTATTCTTCAAAAATGTCAGTATGTTTGGTTTTCGATTCGTCCTCAAAACACGCCAAAACACTATATAACTATCGACAAAACTTTTTGCATGGATATAATTGAGAACCTGGAGAGTAACATAGGCTACTATTGTTCCGGAAAAATAAAGGTTTCCCGCAGGATTTGTAATACCTAACAGTAAGCAGACCATCAACTAAACGACTCAAAATTTGGCTGGCCGATGTCTCAACTTCCGCTTAAACAGTTATGATGAAAAAATATTAAAAGTTTAAATTAGAAGTGTTGCGGATCTCTAAGCTAACTACAAGGTGGCAGGGTCCGCATTCTCAAGCACCTAATGTCGGTAAGTGGCCACTGCAAAAACCCTGAATTTTCCGCACTTAATCCCCTACTATAGATTAACGCTACGGCACGTACAACTTGTATTTTAGATTAAATAAGTAAGTGGAATTGTCTTAAGGTTGTTTTATGAATTCTAAACTTGAGTCTTGAGTCAAACTCTTCTTTTCTTTGTGATCGAGGGTACTAGGTACTCATTATTTTTTTCATAGACTTCTAGAATAATGGCAAGACACAACGATCGATAGTAACCTCCAGGGGTAGAATTATCATTTATATTAAACTTTTAAAGGTCTCAGGGTATTTTTGCTTATTTGGTGACTGCTTAATAAAAATGTTTGTGTATTATATAATATTTTTTATTAGAATTGTATTTATTTCATAAATCTTACGTTATATATTACATTTAATATTAAGTAAAATTTTAATAATTATACAAAAATAATAATTAGCTTGCAACTTTTCAAGTTAACGTTATATTATAACTGTGCGTAACCTGTCATTTAGTACGGACGTGAAGGGGACAGAGAATTTTTCCATCCTTTTTCTGTCAATACTTACCTACCTACAAATATTTAGGCACGCACAGTTAAAGTAAGCTTGAATGTTACTACTAGGACCTCAGAAACTAAGTAAGTTGGTACACATTTTATCTTGAGGTACAGTACAACGTCACAGGCATAACTTCGTATTCTTAAAGTGCATTATCTATGTTTAAATAAATCTAAGTAATTGCTAGTTATGTACACTTCTTCGGCAGTCAACATCGTCATCTTTTACAACGACAGATACGTCTCAAAGCTCTCTTAAGACCGGCGTAGTAGTGAATAACTTGCTCCTGGAAATAAAATGATTACTCTTAAAGCTTTAGAAAGCACTTGGTCTGCTTACTTCTCTAAAAACTTCACTGTTTTTCATAATTGCAAATACAAAGTTTACCACGTTAAATTTTTATTTATTTGATATTATGTAAAGAAATGGGTACGGGTTAAATACTTATATTATTATTATTAGGGATTACATTTATTTTTTCAGAAGAATAATATAATTTCATGAAAAATAAAAGATACAAAGTTTTTCTTTAAAAAAATTATAGTATTTAATAATAAGTTAAAATTACAAGTTTAAAAGCAATATTTTAGTCAATATGCAAGGAGAGCTCAAAACACTGGCTTCGTTATTCCGCTGAAAAACCTCCATAACTTACGAGTAGGTATACCTATTATGCTGATCAAGGTAACTACCGGCCGGGTATACTTACAGCTGGCAGCTTACGCTGGACTTTACCTGCATGAGATTGAAGCACATAGCAACTAGCGCCATTCCCAGCATGATGTAGAGCGAGCACACTATGAACGAGGTCTCTATACGCGGCGTGTACACTCGCACACGGGGCACAAAACTACCGAAACAATACTCAAAAAACAAGTGAACTTTACCTGCATGAGGTTGAAGCACATGGCGACCAGTGCCATTCCCAGCATGAGGTAGAGCGACCAGACTATGAACGAGGTCTCTATACGCGGCGTGTACACTCGCACCCGGGGCACAAAACTACCGAAACAATACTCAAAAAACAAGTGAACTTTACCTGCATGAGGTTGAAGCACATCGCAACTAGCGCCATTCCCAGCATGATGTAGAGCGAGCACACTATGAACGAGGTCTCTATACGGGACGAGGACACTCGCTCACGGGGCACAAAACTACAGAAACAATACTCAAAAAACAATTAGTGAACTTTACCTGCATGAGGTTGAAGCACATGGCGACCAGTGCCATTCCCAGCATGATGTAGAGCGAGCAGACTATGAACGAGGTCTCTATACGCGGCGTGTACCCTCGCACACGGGGCACAAAACTACCGAAACAATACTCAAAAAACAAGTGAACTTTACCTGCATGAGGTTGAAGCACATGGCGACCAGTGCCATTCCCAGCATGAGGTAGAGCGACCAGACTATGAACGAGGTCTCTATACGCGGCGTGTACACTCGCACCCGGGGCACAAAACTACCGAAACAATACTCAAAAAACAAGTGAACTTTACCTGCATGAGGTTGAAGCACATGGCGACCAGTGCCATTCCCAGCATGAGGTAGAGCGAGCAGACTATGAACGAGGTCTCTATACACGACGTGTACCCTCGCACACGGGTCACAAAACTACCGAAACTATACTCAAAAAACAAGTGAACTTTACCTGCATGAGGTTGAAGCACATGGCAACCAGTGCCATTCCCAGCATGAAGTAGAGCGAGCACACTATGAACGAGGTCTCTATACGGGACGAGGACACTCGCTCACGGGGCACAAAACTACCGAAACAATACTCAAAAAACAAGTGAACTTGACCTGCATGAGGTTGAAGCACATGGCGACCAGTGCCATTCCCAGCATGAGGTAGAGCGAGCAGACTATGAACGAGGTCTCTATACGCGGCGTGTACACTCGCACCCGGGGCACAAAACTACCGAAACAATACTCAAAAAACAAGTGAACTTTACCTGCATGAGGTTGAAGCACATGGCGACCAGTGCCATTCCCAGCATGAGGTAGAGCGAGCAGACTATGAACGAGGTCTCTATACGGGACGAGGACACTCGCTCACGGGGCACAAAACTACCGAAACAATACTCAAAAAACAAGTGAACTTGACCTGCATGAGGTTGTAGCACATGGCGACCAGTGCCATTCCCAGCATGAGGTAGAGCGAGCAGACTATGAACGAGGTCTCTATACGCGGCGTGTACACTCGCACACGGGGCACAAAACTACCGAAACAATACTCAAAAAACAAGTGTAATTTACCTGCATGAAATTGAAGCACATGGCGACCAGCGCCATTCCCAGCATGAGGTAGAGCGAGCACACTATGAACGAGGCATTTATAAGCGTACACTCGTTCACGGGGCACAAAACTACCGAAACAATGCTCAAAAAACAAGTGTACTTTACCTGCATGAGATTGAAGCACATGGCGACCAGTGCCATTCCCAGCATAAAGTAGAACGAGCACACTATGAGCGAGGCATTTGTAAGCGGCGTGTACACTCGTTCACGGGGCACAAAACTACCGAAACAATGCTCAAAACACAAGTGTACTTTACCTGCATGAGATTGAAGCACATGGCGACCAGTGCCATTCCCAGCATGAGGTAGAGCGAGCACACTATGAACGAGGTCTCTATACGCGGCGTGTACACTCGTTCACCCGGCACGAAATCGCCGAAACCGATACTGAATAACATAACAAAGAAACAGAACAATTGTCAATTGAACCAATCAACTCAAAAAGTAGTTCAATATTCGCATGAATACGTGATCTCACAAGTGTAGGATGATGTTCAAAAATAAATATAAAATACTAGCTTTTACCCGCGGTTTCGCTCCCGCCATCTACACAAAAATTACCAATTTTGATTTTTTATATTTTTCAGCTATTCTTCTGGGTTTTCCCTATTTTTTTTTTGTTTTTAAACCACCTCTGTATCGAGGCAACGAAACAGAAAAGAGTTATTTAAATCGGTCAAGCCGTTTTTGAGTTTCAGCCAGACTAACGAACAGCGATTGTTTTTTTATATATATTATATGGGTATCTTTGAGTATATAAATGGGTATACATAGATTTGTATATTTTGCAGGTTTTGAAAAGCATAAAATATTCTTACTGTGCCCGAATCGTAAGAAAATATCAGTAGCACGCTACTGCCCTAACAGCTAACAACGTTACCTTTATAAGATTTCATTAAAAAATATCATGACAGTATTCGGGAAAAATCATCTGATTTACCTAACTTCTTAGAAAAAAATATTTTTTCTTCCAGATTTTTATTCGGAAATTTTTGAAAGTATGATTTAACATCATTTGCCCTTAAAATATAGCTCAGGGTATTTATTTCAAGTTAACGTTAACTGAGCGTTATTTGGATCGCTGCTTTCCTTACTCATTGACATTTTTTGGGCACATAGGCAACCATCGTAGTCGTAATTCCTAGTTCCATGTGGTCAACTTGAAAACTTATAGGTAATTTACATTCAAGTTGTAAGTATCAACCATCGAATTACCTGCTCAGTGATATAAAGCAAAAGTAGGCGCCATCCAATTTGTCCCACTTCTCCCAAAGGCCAAAAATCATGGACCCGAACATGATGTACCTAAAAAACAGGATTAACAGTCCAGCTTAGAATAAATACTCCTAGAAACGCAATAGTCGACGCGGTGATAAGCCATTTTTAGGAGGCCAAAAGCATAAATATTTCTACGCAGTATCGTCGCATTAGTACGACGAGCTCGTAGAAAATTATTTATTAAAAAATAGCGTACTGTGCTGCAACTGTGGAAGGGTGTCATAATTCATCACAATAACCATCAAAAACTCAATTAACAGTACCAGTACAGAAAATAATTACATGGCACATACACACATTCACTGCTTGTTTTTGAGCCTACGTTTGAAGCGGAACTTTGCCAGAAACTTCCGTTCTATGAGTCCTAGTCCTGAGTATTAATCTAGGCAGTCCAGTCAGGAAATAATTTATATCAAGAGAATTCCATCCAGCCGATCTTCTTGGATATTTACTTACCCAACCATAAAAGCAACGCAGACGCTGATGGGTACAGTGATAGTTTGAGCATCGAAGGTGATGTAGCTAAAGTCGCTCAAAGCCGGACTATCGTGGTGAACGGGTGCAGACCAGCCTCGGACTTCGGGACGCATGCGAGGGGAGTACGGCTGGGGCATGGATATACTGCGCATGTACCCTCTCCTGGAAATATCATCATCATCATCATCATCATCATCATGAGCAACCTATAAACGGCTCACTACTGAGCGCTGGTCTACTCTTAGAAAAGGGTTATAGCACGCTGGCCCAATGCAAATTGCAAATAGTGTCACAAATTTTTGAGAACAATGGATCTAAAACCAAAACTGCAGCGTTACACAATGAAAATGAAGTATTCCTGTTGGTGGATTTTCATTACACCCCTCTCCAAACATAATCGATATCCCCGATAGCAAGACGTCAGTGTACATAAAAATGAGTTTTATAAATAATTGACGCTTGCATAGACGCCGGGTTAGGCTTAACCCAGGAATAAATTTTAATTTTGACAGAAATTCTATACGAAATTTGTCAAAGCAGCAGATAACTCTGGGTTAAAAGGATAAATATGGAATCTTCATACCTTGGGTCAGGAATCTGCGGTGGTATTCTGTTGTCGGGAGTAACATCAGACTCTGTGTATTCTTCTCTCCAGTCTCTAGGTCTCTCTATACTCTCCGCTTCACTAGTTTCATACTGAAAAAACCTTTGCTTTAGTTATAAAAGCTAACTTGTGCTTTACCTTACACGATTCAGTAAGCCGATATTCTTATGAACATAGTACCTTTACTGATAAATGTCTTGGAAAGGGTCTCGTTTTGTCTTGTCTGATTTTATTTGAAGAAATTACTATATGGCGTTAATTTCCACTTATTTACGAATTTCCTAAATGTACATAACGTGATATACCATGGTAAAATATTCTTGTCGGAAATGTCGATATTTCAACTAATCTATATATCTACATACATATATAAAAGAAAGTCGTGTTAGTTACACTATTTATAACTCAAGAACGACTGAACCGATTTGGCTGAAAATTGGTGGGGAGGTAGCTTAGAACCAGGAGACGGACATAGGATACTTTTTAATATTATAAATGCGAAAGTGTGTTTGTATGTTCGTTTGTTTTTCAATCAAGTAGCAAAAAAGCTACGGATCGACGTGATTTTTTGCATGGGTATAGTTGAGAACCTGGAGGGTGACAAAGGCTAACTTTTATCCGAGAAAATTAAAGAGTTCCCGCAGGAATTTAAAAATGATATCCACGCGGACGAAGTCGCGGGCATCAGCTAGTTTCTTATAATTTCCGATTTCAACTAATTTCACATAATTTCCGACAAGAATATTGATCTTAATTTGTACTCGGGTAGTTTAATATCTTTATTATTGCAGTGTCGTTTTCATTAAAAGTTGTAGTAGTAAAAGTTTCATTTCAGTGTATATAATACACATATACCTACAAGTATTAAACATCTGAATCTTTTATGCCTCTTATCCAAAGACGAGATCGAAACAGCCAATAAATATCGCGTTTATTGACCTCTGAGCCTTGTTTTACGAATTTAGGTACGTATGAAACAGTAAGCACGTATAAAAACGAAAATCCCGCCAAAATACCTATTACGAGCACATTATACGGAGCGTGACGTGTAATGTAATTACTGGCATCATTATTACAACTTCAGCTTGGTTCTGCTCGTGTATGTTCCGACCCGAATAATTGTAATATATACATATACCTATACATATGTGTATAATACGAGTCCGATCCGAAAATATTGTTTAAATTGGAATAAGATTATACTGTCCTGTTTATATATGGGTTATTCTCAGGTGTAAATTCGCACTGAGCCAGCGTGGTGGACTATGACCTATAACCCTTCTCTGAGAGGAGACCTGCAATTAGTAGAGAGATGGACCGTTGTTGTTGATTATGATGGTTCTCAGGTGCGATATCCACCAAGAGCAGAGAGAAGAGGCAGATGTTTCGTATAGGTATAACCAACTATCTATCCTGAATCCTGCGAGAACCCTATGTTTTTTCTGAGACAAAAAACCTAATCTCACTCGCTAAATAACGTCAATCTGTTGCTACATTTCGGCGTGATCGCAGGACAAACCAACAAACAAACACACTTTCGGATTTATTATATAAGTAAGGATTCTTAGATGCGAAGGATTCGCGCAAGAAGATTTTCTTCGCAATTCTCGGAAGATCTCACCGTGCGATATCCACTGAAAGCGAAGATGGGCGGGGGAAGCGGGAGATGTTTCGTACTATAACCAATAGGATATCACAATAACTATCTCTTATTCAATATTTAAAATTAAGAAGGTAGGTTTAAAAATTTACTTACTTACTTAACTTTAACTTAAATCTAAAATAATAAATTAATTAATACTAATTAAAACTAAATAAAATCTACAACCCCATCGAAGTCACAGCAGTGTGGCATAGAACCCAGGATGCTGGCAGCATTGCCCCTTGGATGGCCAAACTAATCTGTTGGCCAAGATAGCTGCCAGCTCTTGGATCCCCGGTAGACTCGATTACCTTTTTTGATAGTTCTACATAAAGAAATTTGAAACTACTGTCAAGTTATTCATATTTGCTCCTCTTAGCCTGTTCCTGAGGTCGTCTGGATGTGGGATGCAGCTAGAATATCCACACAGGTCGGGTGGCATCCCAAACAACTGCACAGCTATTAAAATATATAAATATTTACATACTTGGGTTCGAATGTGGACTACACGTCTTCTTGAAAAGCCAGGGCAACCTCGGCACAGGCACATCAGAGCGTAAATGCATTTGAACCAGCCAGCCAATAATTCACCTAGAAACACGAAATTGTTGACGCTGTTTCAACTTCTAACACTAGATGGCGCCTCATACTCACAAACTCAAATAGTACCCACCACGTACAGAGATCCTGTATCACGCTAGCAAAATATTTTCTCGACAACGATACTATGACAGGATCAGCTGCTAGCTAGGCTTTTTTAGGGAGATTTCTTATTATATTTCAATTGCGCTTGTACTTACAAGTCTCTTACAAGGATCCCCAATTGACGGGCAAGTGCTGTTCTTATGGACGCTTGTACCTGTGGACACAATCAATACCGTCGAAACTAGCAACCCTAAAATTCTAATTTGAAGGTGACCGTAAAGCTTTGTCTGTGGTCGACAGTTCGCGTACAAATTAGAATTTTAGGGTTGCTAGTTTCGGCGGAGATTGTGTCCACAGGTACAAGCGTCCATAGGAACAGCACTTGCCCCTACATTGACTTCTTCAATACTTTTATTTTCGATATTAAACCTTAGGTAAGAAAACTTAAAACAAATCTACGAGGGCTCGAAATGCGCCACACAAAATACTCTGGATCTGATCTTACCAACATTACTGAGATACAGCAAAAACAGTGGCATCCCCAAAAGAGCGTAGAAAACGGTCATAATTTTGCCCCAACTGGTTCGAGGACTCAGGTGGCCATAGCCTGAAATTCAAGATGAAATTAATTAAAATAAAACCACCAAAATACTATCGCTTTAACTAACACAAATCATTAATATTTTCTCAAATAAATATAAATATTTCATAAAAACAAAAAAATATTTCTCGGTCTTCCACATGTGTATCTCGGTGCACGGGCGTGGTAGATCAACGCAATAACCCCATTCATGGATCCCCAACTTCACTTCGAGAAGTCCGCGGTAACCTGGTCCTTCTAGGCTTCTGAAGTGAGCTGGGATAGTTAGAGTGACAACATAGTGATAGTGTGGTGTCGTGTGGTGCGGGTTGTTACGTTCCCTCAAATATGGTCGAGCGAAGCAACGGCTGGATCATGCGTCATGCACGTGAACGGGTTTCACCGGCGGGAATACGGCTTACTTTCTGTCTGCCGGTCTTAACATGAATTGAATTGTAGTACCTACGCTTTTTTTCGGAACTTCACCTCATTGTGGAAATATTATATTCTATTCTATTCTAATAAAGTTGCATGGGTTAACTCAGCATGGCATCCGGCTGCCCACAAGATAGTATAAAAAACTTATTACAATGCAATAGCTGTATAATAATATTGTAAAATGATTATTTTGTTAAGAGCAACTGCTGAGTTTCTTGCCGGCTCTTCTCAGCAGAATCCGCTTTCCGAACCGGTGGTAGATTCATGACGTGTTATAAGAGCCACTGGTTGGCCTATGTGAAATAAATAAATTTGAATTTGAATTTGAACACCGGAAAGAGTAGTGCATCACACACAACAGACCATCGTGGTTTATGTGTGAAGACCAGCCCAGCAAGAAGAAATAAATTTAGCGTGGAATATGAACATGACTAATATTCCCCTCTCCCCTCCAAACAAGAGGAAAGCTTGTGTTAGGAGTAAGTACGACAAAAGTGCAACGGGTCAAACAATCAGCCTTTCAGTTTCCGTCCGAACCTTTAACCGTTAGGCTACGAGGCTTCAACGTGAATAAAATAAGTGGCTACATTATCAGATAAGGTTTTATGTTCGTTTTTATGCGAAGGTCTCTTAGTACCTCATAAAATATGGCACATCAATGTGATTAGGTACAATATTCTGTTTACCCTCTTACTGCGAACAATTTTATGGTATTCGGTACATAAATATTATCAGAACTACTGTTAGTCTAAAAGGTCATGAAATTCAAGGGGACCCATAAAAAAGAAAGCAACCGGGAAGTTGAAGATGCCTACCTTGCTTGCCTTGGCCTTGGTTTTGGCGCGGAGCTTTGATTGGTGATCAAACACGATTGAGTGTGTGTATGTCAATTTACTTATAGGTATATAATTTTTGTGTCAATTGCACTGTGACTTCAGACAAAAAATATTTCTCGCGAATCTATACATCTGAACTTTGAGTATATAACCAATTTAAGCAAAGCATCTGAAGGCTAAAGGCCTACGCCAAGCCTACGTCGTAGACAGAGCCATCTACGGCCTTCGCTAAAGCGGCTCGCTAAGGCTCCTTGACTCGACGTGTGCTCTATGGTTTTCGTATTAAAAGTAAGGTCACTATACCTGTTTTACCTGAGTAACTTACGTAAGTAACTTACATTAATTATCTAAAGAGTCAGAGTCAGAAATGGGTGAGGCACATAGTTTGAAAAGCTGATGGACGTTGGGGCCTCATGTTGCTGGAGTACCCACGACACCCGGAAGCGCTGTTTTGGCACTAACTAGGTGCCCCCCACTAGGTGGACCGACAAAATGAATGGAGCTGCTGGATGCGAGCGGCGCAAGACCGAAGCCTGTGGAGGTCCATTTAAGAGTTTGTCCAGTGGACGTCTATCGGTTGATAAAGATGAAGAAGGAGTTAAAAACTTAAAACTGAGTGGCAAAAATGTTTATCATCTGATTCCTACCTATAGTGGTGATCACAGTAAGAGAGTACAAGAAAGCAGAAGGGAAACTCCACTGCCTCGAGGAGCGTCCCCCGTCCCAGCCACGCCGCACCGCCTTAACAACTTTACCTTGGTAGCGCTTCAGCTCGATGCTTATACTAAAACAAAAGATGAATTAATGACACACAAGTTACTCCAATATTAAGCCAAGCATTCACAGCATCGTTGACTACGGATTGCATAAGGTAACGGCACCTAATTCCGCGGTATTTTCATCAAAACTTGAAAAATCATTCACTATACCTTTATACAGAACTGGCTATTTTTATCAGAAGGGTTATTTGATTTACCCTTGAAATAGGCTAAAAATTTGATAATTAAACCTTAATTTATATGTAAAAAATATGAAAATAGTCCGGAGGATCTAATTCCGATGTAAAAGTCCTTATTCCGATGCATTTGGTACCTAATTCCGAATGTACAAAATACAAAACGAAAAAGAGTAGGAAGAATACTACAGGGTGTTTAAAAGCCAACTGCATTTATTAACTTTGGTTTCTAAATCAGTCGTCTCTGTCTTCTTAGATGATTAGTAAACTGATATCACAATCTACCATTGATAATATAGGGTGAGTAATATTAATTACCATAATAAATATATTATATTAAGATAATCTTAATGAAGTTCTTTGCTTATTTTACCTCGCTTATGAACACTTATCTGAAAATATAGTTAAAAATTTTATATAAAAAAATTATAAAATTACATACTCTAACAAACACTATTAGAAGATTCTCAATAAGGCATTTTTACAGCCCCTGAAAACAACACTACTAATAAATTATTACTACTAAATAACATCCAATATTATCGATACCGGTAAAAAAATTACCAATATTTATGACCGGTAATAATAATATAGGCAACTAAGAGTATTCTTCTTCTTTTTTATCAACCGATAGATGTCCACTGTTGAACAAAGGTCTCTTGAATGGACTCCCACAGATCTCGGTCTTGCGCTGCCTGTATCCAGCAGCTCCCTGCGATACGTTTGACTACTACTAGTAAACTTACTGAAATTATTATTTTTTTTTTTTGCACGTGGCACTACCAACGTGTCTGGTAAGACTTGATTTTCCGTGGTGCTACCAGTAGTACCACCGATAGTACCACGGGTGAGTACCCCCTATTTCATTATTGTATTTGCAAATTTTACATAAACGTTTTAGATTACGAATGCTATTTTACATGGCAAATAGGATACTTTGCGTTACTGAAATCATACACGCTGCGGTAATATTGTGAACATCCTATATTTAACTTCTGTTTATACCATGTAATAAGGTGCTCATAGAACCTAATTCCGATTTATATACATCGGAATAGCGTTTTATAACAAAAAACATGTTTCTTAATTCCGAGTATTAAAAAAGAAAATATTTTTCCACAATAAATAAATAAACTATTTCTCAATTGGAATATCTTCGCAAAAATATACTATACTATTATAACATTGCATCGAAATACGTATGAACTTAATTTTCCTTTTTATCTTTCCCATGCGATCATTTAATGAATTACCTAAATAGGTAATCTTTGATATGCTATAATTAGTGATTTCGACGCCAAAGTGTACCTAGGAATAAGGTTTTCTAATGCTGATTGACCATTTAAGTATTCAAAATCGAAGCAAGAAGTGCTTATCATAAAAACGGCCCTAAGAATTAAAAAAATGTTCTGGCCTATAAAATTGCTATTCCGCGGTAAACATCGGCATAAGGAACCAGTTAAAATATTTAGCACCTAATGCCGTGTTATTTTTTAATATTTATTTTCACCTTCATTTATTTACAAAACCTGACAAAAGTTAAGCGTTTTCGATTAAAAATATAATCCTTGCAATATTTTAACCTCAATAAAAACAAACACAGTACAAAATTAACGAGTAAACACTATTTCAAAAATTTAGGTACTCACGTGCACAAGGTTCAAAATGTATGAAACGTGCGTTCGGGCCGACTGCTACCGCAAAATTTATCGGATAATTTAAAACTTATACACATAAAACCACCCTTTTAGTCAATCAAACACGGAACGATAAACTATCAATTGATTAAGATATCTTGCAGTATATATGAGCTTGGTAATCGGTAGAAAAAGCTGTTTTTCTATGTACATCGGAATTAGGTGCCAATTTTAGAACCCCTCGGAATAAGGAGCCCTTACCTTATATACCAATTTTTTAATTCTTTATAATATGGTCAGGTTTGATATCCCTTTTACTTCTTTTCCGTGGTTTAATCATAAAAGTGCATCCATTGATAAGCATTGAGCATTAATGTCTGCTGGATCTATAATTACGTGCCTTCAGATATACTGTGGGCTGCTCGGTCGTAACACTAACCATTATGGTATGTCTTCGCCGTCTCAATCGATAGAAGTCCACTAGACGTTGTTTTCTTGCTCGTTAGATCGTTAGAGAACACAATTTTGTGCATTGTATCCTTTGAGTACTAAACCAACTTGTAACATTCCCAAATCATCCGCCCACCTAGTAGAGAGGTTCTTCGCTGCGTTACTTTTACCGGAAAAGTCACTTTGGCTAAAAAGTTGATGTCTTTGAGAACACACGTCCTACCAGGACGATCTTTCAGGAGATTATTTGTCTAGAGCTTGCCTCTCTACCTGGAACATTTCTCACCAACTCTCACAGCGAAGAGATGTCTTTGACGCGACCACAATAGCTACAGGCGTCGTGAATAGTTTTTAACCGTACACCTAATACCTTCCGACCTTTGGTCCTTTGTCTCGTAACATGGTATCCTAAACCTTCTTCACTTTCACTACATAATATATTATTATAAAAAAGTCTCCCGCCGAGTCTGTCTGTCTGTCTGTTCGCGATGAACTCAAAAACTACCGAACGGATTTTCACGCGGTTTTCACCAATTAGGGTGATTCACGAGGAAGGTTTTAGTGTGTAATTTGTTAAGGTTTTGTGTAAATTGGTTGAAATATGACGATAATTGTTGCCAAAGTCGGAAAAATTCAAGCTGTCTGGGAGCTTTCATTGAAAACCCTGCCTAATCCCATACCCATTATAAATTTTTTTATACAAATTTTAAGTTCTAAAAAATGGTCACGTACTATGCGGTAATTTGAAATCTGTTTAAACGAATACAGTATTAATCCTTATGAACTTACCCAAAATACGTTAGTTACCATAAGCATTTCATGCACATTATGATAATCATTTACATCATATAATTTAAATGAATGTCTTAGGAGTTATCGCAAAATAAAAACGAACGTGTGCCAAAAAAAATACGCGGGTTTCTATTTCCGATGGCGATGACGGGACTCGCTCGCGAGTGATAATTCTTTTATAAGCCTATGTACTGTTCAATATGCTTTTTAAGATATAACATAAGGAACATTCCAAGGAGTTTGCAAAGCATAGACGTTATGCTCTACTACCCGTGCGAAGTCGGGGCGGGTCGCTAGTACTAGATAAAGCTTGAATTGATGACTATAATGGTTAAACAACACACTAGATGGCGCTTTTACCTTGCAATAGTAAAGTATTCAAACTTCATTAATTTCACTTCATTCTTAATTCAATTGTAGTAGCTTTAACTCCTGGAAGATTCGAAGAATAAGTCAAAGGCTTACCTTTCTTTCAGAGCAGTCTCGTTGAACAAATTGAGGGTTAACGTGACATTTTGCCACAGATACTGAGCGGTGCTGTCTCTTTCCCGCGACATATTGTTCACTCGCTGAATCTCGCTTGCACCTTCGATAGATTGGAACATAAAAGCACCTGAAAAAGAAAAAACCCGGAGGTGACAAATCTCTAAACGACTTTGATTAGTCCAATACTATTCTGTACACAATTATCTCTACTAGCACAACTTGGATTGGCAAAATAGAAATATCTACACAATATTTTATAAAAACCCATAAATTTTAAACTTTATCAAAAAACTGAATAATTGTAGTAAGGAATACTATGTTTATGAAATAGGTACTATTATATAAAACACATAGTATTCTTTGTATAATGACTTGGGGGGCGCTTATTTTACAGCTGTTCTTGATTTTACCACAAGCAACGAAAGCCACCTCAAAGGTCTTTCACGACACGACCTCTGAAAATTAGCACATTCAAGATGAAACCTAATGTCTACGCCTAATTTCAAACAATACCCTTTTAATATTATAGTAGCGATGATTAAAACCTCGAACACAATAGATTTATTCGGACAAAAATCGATTTCCGAAGGTCTTTGTTAATGTAACAGCATAAATAATTCACGCTCCATTGAATTTTAAATCTCGATGGAAACGATTTGTTCTATAATATAATGAGCTTTATAAATTGGAAGGTTTTGTTAAATTAACGCATTTTTCAACCCTTGATCGTTTTGTTGGTAAAGTTTTAAGTTTTTGTATTTAAGAAAACTAGATGATGCCCGTGACTTCGACCGCATGGATTATCGTTTTTTAATTCCTGCGGGAACTCCTTAATTTTAAGGGATGAAATGTAGTCTTTGTGTTAATGCTGGGTATGAGCTATCACTATTCCAAATTTCAGCCAAATCGGTTCATTCGTTGTGGCGTGAAAGAGTAACAAACATACATCCGTCCATCCATACATCCATCCTCACAAACTGTCGCAGTTATAATATTAGTAGAATATCAATGATTAATCTTTTGTTCTTTCGCTTCTTCATCCGGTAGACTTCCACACTGGACAAATGTCTCTTGCATGGACTTCTACAGGCTTCGGTCTTGCGCCGCCGTTAACCAGCGGCTCCCTGCGATGTCTTCGGTCCACTTAGTGAGGGGCCTGCCTAGACTGAGCGTTAACAAAGATTATAGTACCTTTTAACGGGGGGATTTTGTCCATCCTAGACCCAGGGACTAACCGAACAGAGACTAACTAAATTGTGCATAGATTTGGTATATAATCGTGTCAACAGAAAAAACTTTCGAGTATTCGTAGTTCTTTGGAAAATAATAATACCTTATCACTAATAACACTGTGAACAGACTTATAAACTATAATCTCAGTAAAACAGCTAAAGTTAGCTAGACAGTTAAAAATCAGTAAATTACCAGCGATAGTATAAGCGACGACCAACACAACAACTCCCACGTTGGAGAAAAGGAAGGCGAGTAGACTTCTCACGTAGTTGCGAATGCGCGAAGCTAGCCTGCGCTTGCGACGTGGCATATTCTACGTCATCCTGGCCACGTTGGCGCCATTGGCTCGACTAACTCATAACTTAGGCAACACTATCTGGAATAAAGGGATTTATATATTTAGCATTCAATATATATAGATCATATAAGCAGTGATAGCCTAGTGGTTAGGACTGTGGTCTCCTATTCGGGGGGTCGCAGGTTCGATCCTGGGACGCACCTCTGACAGTCCGGAGTCAAGTGCGTTTAAGCAATTAACTATCACTTGCTTCAACGGTGAAGGAAAACATCGTGAGGAAACCTGCACATCTGAGAGTTCTTCATAATGTTCTCGAAGGTGTGTGAAGTCCGCCAATTCGCATTGGGCCAGCGTGGTGGACTATGGCCTATAACCCTTCTCTGAGAGGAGACCTGCGCTCAGTAGTGAGCCGTTGATGGGTTGTTAATGATGATGATGATATATAGATCGTTAAACTGTTAAGCGTAAATACGCTGAAATAATGCTGAAGGCAGAAAGAAGGGCAGATTAAGGCAGGTTTTCAAGTATAGAGATATCTCTCCCATAATCCATAGTAGGAAAGGTATTCGACTGCCTACCTTTTTGTGACGTTACACTGCTGTACAAAATTAAATTTCTACCCTACACATTTTTTTTAAATGTCATATTTTTATATGACTTTTTTTATAAGCAGTGATAGCCTAGTGGTTAGGACTGTGGTCTCCTATTCGGGGGGTCGCTGGTTCGATCCCAGGTACGCACCTCTGACTTTTTGGAGTCAAGTGCGTTTAAGCAGTTAAATATCACTTGCTTCAACGGTGAAGGAAAACATCGCGAGGATACCTGCACATCTGAGGGTTCTTCATAATGTTCTCGAAGGTGTGTGAAGTCCGCCAATTCGCATTGGGCCAGCGTGGTGGACTATGGCCTATAACCCTTCTCTGAGAGGAGACCTGCGCTCAGTAGTGAGCCGTTGATGGGTTGTTAATGATGATGATGATATATAGATCGTTAAACTGTTAAGCGTAAATACGCTGAAATAATGCTGAAGGCAGAAAGAAGGGCAGATTAAGGCAGGTTTTCAAGTATAGAGATATCTGTCCCATAATCCATAGTAGGAAAGGTATTCGACTGCCTACCTTTTTGTGACGTTACACTGCTGTACAAAATTAAATTTCTACCCTACACATTTTTTTTAAATGTCATATTTTTAAAGGATTTTTTTATAAGCAGTGATAGCCTAGTGGTTAGGACTGTGGTCTCCTATTCGGGGGGGTCGCTGGTTCGATCCCAGGTACGCACCTCTGACTTTTTGGAGTCAAGTGCGTTTAAGCAGTTAAATATCACTTGCTTCAACGGTGAAGGAAAACATCGCGAGGATACCTGCACATCTGAGGGTTCTTCATAATGTTCTCGAAGGTGTGTGAAGTCCGCCAATTCGCATTGGGCCAGCGTGGTGGACTATGGCCTATAACCCTTCTCTGAGAGGAGACCTGCGCCCAGTAGTCAGCCGTTGATGGGTTGCTAATGATGATGATATTTTTATTCACCAGACTATACGTTCTACGTGTATCTATAATCTTTATATACAGTACAGTATATAGTATGTGTAAGTATATATGTAGTGTATAATTATGTGTGTGAATCGTAGACCTTCGTTTTACAGCGTTCAAATCTATTATAAGAAGCTTATAAATCAGCTTAACAAGTATCATACAATTTAATAAAAATTATGAGTCGTATTCGCATTATTTACATCAATACATCAACACCATTCTCATTTTTAAAATGAATAATATGAGTCGGAAGTTCTCTATCATAAAGATTACAAACATTTACTTAAATAAAAAACTATGAGTAGGTACAGTACGTACATCGTCTTTACTAATATTATAAATGCGAAAGTTATTTTTTTCTAAATTACGAAAACTTTGTGCGCCTGTTTTCCGAACTAGTTGAAACTGTATCTCGGAAAACAGAGCCACCAGCTCGGAGACACAAATACCTGAAGATAAACGAGTGCGTTAGTAGTAGCCGCATAGTTCTGTTTCAATAGCCAATCTTTAAGAGTGATTTTGAAATTATAGGTAGGTATTTAGAGAGTGGAGCGAAAGAATCCCATGTAATTTATTATCTATTAAGTATATGTATTAAGGTCCAAGGAAGACAAAAAACCTACGACTGAAAGCTGTATTACGTTTGCTGTAGATGGCAAGTTGAGGCCTACGATTGGTGATTTCGTTGATGAAGTACGTAACAGAATGTTGTTCTAGTGCAGTAGCAAGTCTAAATAATTGACGGACTGTAAGCACTTGGCAATCCTCATAGAGCTTATCAGTAGGATACATACGGGGTTTGAAGCAGCACACCTTTAGAACAGCTCTTTGTGCCCGTTCGATTTGGATTAGGTGAGTTTTAGCTACTTTTATCTCGGCAAAACAAAATAGGGTCCCGTTGGCACCCATGGGTACGGAACCCTAAAAATATTACCGCCGAATTTTTAAAACCCAACTCCGCGTGGACAACGATGCGGGCAAAATCTAGTAGTAAATATCCAATATCTTCTGGTTATTTGTTTTCCATGATAGCTCTTAACTGAATTGGATTTATTCGTTACCCGGGCTAACACAAAAGCCATCTCAACAGTGCTTTACTATAGATTAAAATGAGAACGAAGTGTTCGTATTCTGAGAGGGTTTTGGGGAAGAACTCTTCAGAATAATAAAGTGATAGAAACGAGTCTCCTTCTTAAACCCTTTGAAAGCTTAAACTCGTAAGTTACTAGCTGTTGCCCGCAACTTGGTTCGCGTGAATTTTGTTTTTAAAAATCCCCTCCCCTGGAAACTCTTTCATTTCATGTCACTCTCCAGGTCTCAAATAACACCCATGCAAAAAATCATGTCGAACCGTAACTCTGTTGTTGTAATTGAAGGACAAACAAACTCAGCTTCGCATTTATAATATTAGTGAGGATAGTGTTCGGGTCTGTGTTTAGGACCATTTATTACAGTAACAAAATTATGATACCTGGTTTGTCTCTTTATTTTTTGTACACGCATAGGTAATTATGATGATAATCATAATGATATAATACGAGTACGTACCACGATAATTATTGTTCTAGTTCAGAACAATTATCGTTGTCCGTACTCGTATAATATATATCATAATTATGTCATTAAACCACGAAATAAGTCTAAAATCTAATTATGATAATTATTGGACCAATTTTGAACTTTTACGGTGTGATTTGAAAGCATAATAAAACTGAGTGAGGTTAATTAAAATTGATTGAATTAGAAATACAGCTCAGCCGGAAGTGCATACGGACGCAGCAATTAGCATACGCTAGCTTATTATAGGAAAGAAAAGGAAAAAAATTAAGAATAATTTTGACCTGGATTTTGCATAGAACCTTTTATTGTTTGAAAGCTTGTTTAAAGGTAAATTTTTCAACGAGTATTTTATAAACACACTTTGTCAAGTATTGCCTCGAGAATCACTCTTTGTCATACTTTATGCTAACAAAAAAGGAAGTAAAAAATTCTTAAAACACTCAAACATTTCGTATTAAAAGAAAGTAATCCGACCTGCATCTATGTATTTGCTTATAACTTCAAAACGGATTTCAATATGAAATCATTTCATATTTCATATTGAAATCATTTTACCAAAATCTCAAAACTATTGACATATTCAAAAAAGCCGGCCAAGTGCGAGTCGGACTCGCGCACCGAGGGTTCCATACTCCAAAAGTAAAAGTAAAACGATAATATTATATTAATTTGCTTATTTATCGTTAACTTTGTTTGTAGAGGTTTATTGTTAATATAAAAAAAACTATGCTAGTTAGAGCGTTAGTTTTATTTTTCCTGTAAAATATACATAAACCTCTATTGACCATAATTATTTCAGATTTTTCGATTGGTAAACTTCGGAGATAAGGGGGGGGGGGGGGGGGACGGTACTTTTTTCGACATTTTGGCCGATTAATCAGAAACTATTATATCTAGAAATAAATAAAAAACTGTTTAAGAATGCACAAGTAAAGGCCTTTCATATGATACCCCACTCGGTATAGTTATCTTACTTTGAAATTTCAAACCCCCGATTTTCCCCCTTTTTTAATCAAACTAAAATAATTTTCGCGTTGCTTTTATTTTTCCTGTAAAATATATATAAACCTCTAGTGACCATAATTATTTCAGATTTTTCGATTGGTAAACTTCGGAGATAAGGGGGGGGAACGGTATTTTTTTCGACATTTTGGCCGATTAATCAAAAACTATTATATATAGAAATAAATAAAAAACTGTTTTAGAATGCACAAGTAAAGGCATTTCATATGATACCCCACTCGATATAGTTATTTTACTTTGAAATTTCAAACCCCCGATTTTCCCCCTTTTTTTATTAAAACTAAAAATAATTTTCGATTTTTCTTTATTCCAATGATTTTGGGCCACTATTATACACAACTATGCCAAATTTCATGTCGATAGCTTTAATAGTTACTGAAATAATCGACTGTGACAGACGGACGGACAGACGGACGGAGAAAGTCTCACCATAAGGGTTCCATTTTTACCATTTTGGTATGGAACCCTAAAAAAGAAAATAACGTCCAAAACGAATCTAGTTAAACCTATCAAAATTATCCTTATTAAAGCCTATTTCGGTAGTCGCTATTTTAAAATATAATACCGTTCGGAAACACAACGTTGAAAAATAAACCCCTTTCGAAGCGACTGCAAACGTAAAATGAACAAACAATGAAATAAAATGTAAACTTCAGTAATCAAATAATATCTACCTCGCGTATGAATATAATACCAGAGTCAAAAATAAATTTTGTATCGTATTTAAGTGGCTAGAAGCATGCGACAGGCAATTCTCGGTGAGCTCTGTGGGGTTTACAAATTGAAAACTAAAATTCCAATTTGAATAATTTCAATGCAATATGTAATTTGGGTATCTTAACTAAATTCGCTTAGAGATAGAAACACGATTGGAAAAAAAATCTCGATAGAAAGTTTTCCCAAACTTTGATCCAATAATCTCCTTTTTTAGGTTTAAACCTTGTTTAAACAGAAACGGTAGGATTTTTTCCTGCTATTTTTTTATTTGTGTTGATATAAATAATTACTAAAAGCGGTGAGAAAAATTCTTTGATTATTGGCATCCCTAATTTTTTAAATCAATTTTAAAGATTTTTTTCAATTCCCGACCCCTGAATGCATAATTTCCATCTCTTTCTTAGCACTGCAAAATATATAGCTCTATCCCACTCGTACGACCCAAACAATTTAGGATCGTTATATATTAAGCACGAGCTCCGAACTAAATCGCAGCAGTCTATGGCACGAACAAACAAAACTACTACTTACTAAACAAGATAAATCTTCTTATTTTTTATGAACTGATAGACGTTCACTACTAGACTGATTTGTGCGCAGAGGTCTTTGTAGTCCAGGTTAATAAGACTCCAATTCCATTCCAATTCAGATCGCCAGTTCATGTTGTCTTGGCTTGTACACTTTAGAACTGAATAGTACCTTATTTTGGTTGGACTAACATCAAATATAACAAGATAAACAGAACTGCAGATGGTCTGTGGAGTGTCCATCTGATATTTGTAGTCTCGACTGACTGTTTGTGTAATATTTTCAAGTAATTTAACTGAAATATGTTCGTATGTAAATTCAATCTATTTGATTTGGCTACAAGAAGTTTTAGAATTTGTTAGCTCCCAGTTTGTATCATGTAAATATAGTATTCCTTACTACAGGAATACTATCTTTATGGTTTGTTTACAATAATTAAAATTACTACCAGATTGGGTATGTGTTCGACAGAGAAAAAAATAAACGGCAAATTACGTGTCAAGCCACGTGCAGTGTAGGGTTCCGTAGTTGCCTGTCACAATAAAGGGTGTACACAACTGTATCTACATACTATGCCATTTTTATCATGAAATATTTTATATTTTAAAATTCATTTAATAATTTACATAATATTTATGTAGATCAGCAACTGCCAATAATAATAATATTATTATAGCCGATCGCCCTTGTTATTGGATATTCATTTTGCATACTGCATTCAAATTAAATTTTTTGATTTTTTGATGAAACATTGATTTGTGTGTATGAGAAAATGTATGAGAATATTTCTGATCAAAATGTGAATAAGTATACCAATATCTTTCCATAAAAAGTGTAATGTGTTCATTTAACACATTTTATTGTAAACCACAGAAATAAAGGCAGGTACCTAATTGGAAAAACCTATCACTGCGTAAAAATCTATTCAGGCATTCAATCAAAATAATAATACGGAGCCGGTAACATTAAAAGCCCCACCTGCGGCATCGAGTACTTTTTATTGGAATTAGTAGTTAACAATTATTTATTATACGATTAAATTAAACTTGATATTCGTAAATTTGAATAGCTGAAAAATAAATAAAAATAAATAAAATAAAAATATTTTAATTCGACCAACTGGGATCATATTGGGTTAGTAACAATAAGCTTAAAACCTACATGTTAGTCCGACTAAAATCTAAAACTTAACCTAGGACGGCACCGATTTGTCAGCACATGAACCATGCAACAGTGGTTCAAGTACTGACAATCGATCCTGTCAGCAAATGCCCTCAGGACGCTATTAGAGCTGGCCCGGACTCTACTCAACAGGGATGTGCACCGCTTTCTCATAGTGGTGTAGAAACAGTCTACACGAGCGTCGGCAAACATCCCTGATGCGCTGCAGAATCGGGGCAGTCCCAACAGCATCCTGAAAGCATTGTTGTACTGTACACGCAGGGCGTTATACTGCTTCTGCGTATAACTGATCCACAAGCTGCTCGTGTAAAAGGAGGTGCAGTATGCCCTAAAGAGGGTGACTTTGACTGGCACTGAACAACGAGCAAACCTGCGGATAATCATGTTTGCCCTGACAGACAACGCCCTGCGCTCTCTCTCTATATCTGCATCGTCCTTCAGGTCAAAGGAGATCACATGACCTAGATATTTGAACTGCGACACCCTCTTCAACGGGGTACCGTATAACTTAATGGGTGGTACAGTTGAGGGCAAGGATTTTCCCCTGGCCTGAAAGACCATACATTCGCTTTTTTTGACATTGTATGTCAATCCGTGAATGTAAGCGTATCTTTCACATATGCTCAACAGTTTTGTTAAGCCACACACAGAAGCACTCAGCAACACCATGTCGTCCGCGTAACTGATATTGTTGACACATACGCCATCAATATGACAACCGACGTGAGTGGTGCTAAGCGCCTCTATCAGTTCATTGACATATAGGTTAAAGAGCGCAGGGGAAGTTAAACCACCCTGTCGTACCCCACACTAAAACCTATATGGCTGCGAATACGTTTCAGACCATCGCACGACATTGACCTGATTTCGATACCAATATTTGAAGATCCTAGTAACTTCTTCGGGCAGTCCCGTATCTTTTAATTTCTGCCATAGGATATCGTAGCTTACCAGGTCAAACGCCTTGCTAAGGTCCAGAAAACATGCATAAACAGGTGTCTGTCTCACCGAGTAGTACTTAACAGTTTGCTTCAAACATAATATCGCTGATTCAGTTGACAAACCTGGCCTGAAGCCAAACTGATTATCATGTAGGGATATATGTTTATTCAGCTGGTTGTTAAGCAAACTGTCAAGCACTTTCGCAATAACCGCGGCAAGTGAGATAGGCCTGTAGTTGGACTTATCAGATATGTCCCCTGTTTTGTTCTTCACAATTGGCACCACCACCGTTCTCATCAGTGCTGCGGGCAAGTACGAGTGCGCTACACATAAGTTATAAAACATGGCAAGTACTCTAGGTAAGTGAGGACCTGCATGCTTTAAATGTTCAATATTAGTATTAGTCCGTCATGGCCAGGAGACTTGCCCCGCGACATAGAAACTATAGCATTATGGACATCCTTCGCTGTAAATTGGATTCCAACTTCCCGGCCAGACGTACACTCCTCGTTTCCGGTTTGTGATGGTCCCAGCGGTGATGTCACTGTGAAATGCTCTCTAAACATATCTGCTATAAGGCTGTGATATAAGGCTGTGTGTGTGTGTGTATTGTGTGTGAAATGTTTAAAACAAAATTTTTAATGCAAAAAAAGGTATTACCGTCATCGTGGATATTGAGTGTTTGTATTTTATTTGATAGAAATATTCCTACTCTTTCAGAAAAATCTTGCGCAAACAACTTTTTTGACCGGACCGATCTCGCATACCTACTTAAAGTGGTACAATAGGGTATAAAGTTTTTCCATAATCTTTCTAAAGTTTTTCTTTTTTAAAGTTTTTTCATAATCTTGTGCATTCGCATAATGTTTTTCTGAAAAAGTACGAATATTTCTATCAAATACAATGCAAACAATCAATATCTATGATGACGGTAATACATTTTTGCATAAAAAAAATATTTAAATTTTTTTCAGCATTTAAATAGTCGCATACCAAGCTTAATTTAATCGTATAAATTTAACTACTAATTCCCATAAAGAGTTTTCGACTCCTCATGACGGGGCTTATGTTAACGGCTCCCGGACCACATGTGGCAGCCTAATTTGGTCGTACCTATTATGTCAGATGTAAATTAGCTGGTCTATCTAGTATCGTAATTAATTTCAATTAGCTTCAAATAATTGTAACATTTACCTACTTACCGTTACTTATATAAATCAAAAACATAAATAAACTTCTTATTTGATTATGGTGATCTGGATGTTTGAATGGCTCATGTCCACCGAACAGGTCTTCAGTCAATCTTTTCTTCAGTCTGACGTGTATCTATTAAGATTTATCTACTTAACTGATCTTAAAACGGATGAAGCAAAACATTCTCTATTATCATTGGAAACGGCAATAAAACTAGGTGAGACAACAAAAACTGTTGAGATCCAACGCCGAGATCAATGAGAGCCGTCTGCAGCGCCGTCACAAACTGACAAATATAAATTATTAACGTGCGCTACGCTACGTCACATCCCGCCCACGCTTGTTTTAAATTTATTGCCCTGTGGGGCCACTGAATAGGCGAGAATTTATAACTAGACGGTTATCTAAAGAGAAGTCTCTCTTGAGAACTTCGGAGCAAACGAAGTTTCAAACTTTCAGCACATCTCCGCCACGAAACAACCTTTTTTTCTTCTTTCTGGGATTTGTTTCTGTACGTAGGCGACGGGCGGACCGTTTTATGTGAGTCCACTGGTACGTCTCCCACTACATAACAATCCCGGTCGTCGAGGCCACAAAACCATAGTAGTACAATGAAAGAAATACACTTATAATAATTTTTGCATTAGAACCGACAGTTTTGCTATTGTTTCGCTTTTTTAGACAGCAACGAGCAAGCCCTTTCGGCTACAGGCTACAAACAGCCTGAACATTAACCGTGCTCTATGTGTCACGTACGAGTAGCGCTAGCCTACATATCTACTCATTCACTCTTCTCACAGGAGGTTGCCTAATAGAGATTGCAAAAAAGCCGCCTTTGCATACATATAGTTTTAAGTAATATACATTCTACTTCTCTCTTTTTGGGTGCAATAAAGCGTTGATATTTTTGTCTGCTTCTAATTTCAAAAAGTGATCCTGGATGGTTACGGCCGGTTTAAAATAAATAAAAAGAGAAAAGAGACAAAATAATAAAAACAGCCAACATCGGCATAAGAGATAGAGAGTGAGAAAAGAGAGATCCTAAAAAAATAAAATTTATTGAATCGCTTCATTTTATAAGTTGGTCCACCTCTAAATCATCCGTAGCAACAGTGACGAATGGCGACGCGACGCGCGTCATAATTAGCCCCATGTCACGGAACCAAGGTTTGATTCCAGGTTTTATTAGTTACATTTTACAGAGCAATCAAATCCGAGAGCCTTGTTAACCTTGCTTTAATTAAAATAAATATGATTTCGTAGTCTAAGCTTACAAATCTATATCTACGAGTAGGTACATACTACATAACGTAATATATACCAGTTCCGTAAGAGTCACTGGTATGGGTCACTTTAAAAGACCGGAAGAGAGCGGAAGATATATTATGAGACATGACCAAAGTCGAAGACATACTCCAGACAGTGAAAAAGGGCCAGGGAAAGTAATGAAATATGGTCACAGAAAACAGCCGAATAGCTCGAGACGGGCAAAGGTAAATAGGGATACAATTTAGAAAATGGGAAGATGACATAAGGAAAATAGGAGGGGCAACATTGAATAGGACAGCGGCAGCGGAAGATTCTGTAAGAGGCTTATATGTCAAGAGGACAGACAAGCGGACGCTGACAGTTAATCTGATTAGTCAAAATATGTTCTCTAAAAGTTGTCTAACGATTATTAGATAAGAAAATTTAAAAGAAATATTTGCCTTTATGTAAACCAGTCATTACCAAAACGCGTGGTGATCGTGGGTTTTTCGAGAACCACAATTTTGTAAATATTTTGTAGGTATGATTTGCGGGGAAAGGGCCCACAGGGGAAGGGGGGAGGGGATCTCTGATAGTGTAATTATTATAATATATATAGCTCGATTACCACTCACTCACTGACTCACTGACTGATTGACACGATTGTTCTCCTAGAAAGAGACGGAAAACGATACAATGATGTAGGGGAGATATGTCCGGGTGGGGGATTCGAGTAGGGAAAAATTATGACATTTCGGAAAAACAAGATGGCGGCCGACGTGATTCTTGCAACTCTTTTGTTTTCCAACCGATTTCTTTGAAATTTTGGATTATTGTAGAAATTAGTAAACGATTAACAGAAAAAGTGAAAAAAATTAAAAAAACAAGATGGCGGCCGAGCTGTGACGTCTCAAATTTCCGACCCGTCCCCTGTAAAATTTTGTATGAAAAAAATTTTTTTCACCCATGGTGCCGTATAGAGCTCAAAGAATGTGACTCGGAGAAAGGTGGAGAGAGCTGATGAGTGAGGAGTTCGGAGACGGGCGAGGGGCACGGCCAGGGTATAGAAGATAGGTGGAGGGTGCTCGACCAAATGTCATTCAAAACCTCGAGCAGTTGCCAGTGAGTTGAAAAAAAATTCCAAAATGGCGGAAAAAAAATGGCGGCAAATTTTGTCCGTCTCTCTCTCGGAGACTATAAAATATGGAGGAGCGGTTTCTCGACAAAAGATGATCAAAACCCGGAGGTCTACCTGGTGAGTAGGAAAAAAATTCAAGATGGCGGATTTTTTTTTTTCATACATTATGTATGGGGAATATTGAAGGGACTAGAAGTTGGGAACTATGCAAGACATTGATTTTGATAGGTTCATAGGGCTTTTTTTCTTTTTCTTTTTTTTCATTTTACATTTGCTTTTTTTCTTTTTTTTTCTTTTTTTCTTTTTCTTTTGTGAATGAGGAGCACGGCCAGGTTATTGCAGATAGGTGGGGTGTGCTCGAACAAATTTTTTGGCAAAAGATGACCAGAATCCGAAGGTCTACTTGATGAGTAAAAAAATCGCGGTCCGCTTTAGCGGGCCGCGCACCCACGCGCCCTACTTGTAGTAATAACACTTCCCGCGAGCTGCTTTAGCAGCTCGCGCACCGAGCGAAGTAAATAAAGCCGAACAATCGCGGTCCGCTTTAGCGGGCCGCGCACCCACGCGCCCTACTTGTAGCAATAACACTTCCCGCGAGCTGCTTTAGCAGCTCGCGCACCGAGCAAATGCTAGTTATAATATATATAGCTCGATTACCACTGACTGACACACTCACTCACTCACTCACTCACTCATTGACAGGGTTGTTCTCCTAGAAGGAGACGGAAATCGATATAATGATGTTCGGGAGATGTGTTTGGGGGGGGGGGGGATTCGAGTTGGGGAAAATTATGACATTTCGGAAAAACAAGATGGCGGCCGACGTGAATCTTGCAACTCTTTTGTTTTCCAACCGATTTCTTTGAAATTTTGGATTATTGTAGAAATTAGTAAACGATTAACAGAAAAAGTGAAAAAAATTAAAAAAACAAGATGGCGGCCGAGCTGTGACGTCTCAAATTTCCGACCCCTCTCCTGTAAAATTTTGTATGAAAAAAATTTTTTTCACCCATGGTGTCGTATAGAGCTCAAAGAATGTGACTCGGAGAAAGGTGGAGAGAGCTGATGAGTGAGGAGTTCGGAGACGGGCGAGGGGCACGGCCAGGGTATAGAAGATAGGTGGAGGGTGCTCGACCAAATGTCATTCGAAACCTCGAGCAGTTGCCAGTGAGTTAAAAAAAAATTCCAAAATGGCGGAAAAAAAATGGCGGCAAATTTTGTCCGTCTCTCTCTCGGAGACTATAAGAGATGGAGGAGCGGTTTCTCGACAAAAGATGATCAAAACCCGGAGGTCTACCTGGTGAGTAGGAAAAAAATTCAAGATGGCGGATTTTTTTTTTCCATACTAAATGTATGGGGAATATTGAAGGGACTAGAAGTTGGGAACTATGCAAGACATTGATTTTGATAGGTTCATAGGGCTTTTTTTCTTTTTCTTTTTTTCATTTTACATTTGTTTTTTTTTCTTTTTTTTTTCATTTTTTTTTTCTTTTTTTTCTTTTTCTTTTGTGAATGAGGAGCACGGCCAGGTTATTGCAGATAGGTGGGGTGGGCTCGAACAAATTTTTTGGCAAAAGATGACCAGAATCCGAAGGTCTACTTGATGAGTAAAAAAAATCGCGGTCCGCTTTAGCGGGCCGCGCACCCACGCGCCTTACTTGTAGTAATAACCCTTCCCGCGAGCTGCTTTAGCAGCTCGCGCACCGAGTGAATTAAATAAAGCCGAACAATCGCGGTCCGCTTTAGCGGGCCGCGCACCCACGCGCCCTACTTGTAGCAATAACACTTCCCGCGAGCTGCTTTAGCAGCTCGCGCACCGAGCGAAATACATGAAGCCGAACAATCGCGGTCCGCTTTAGCGGGCCGCGCACCCACGCGCCCTACTTGTAGTAATAACACTTCCCGCGAGCTGCTTTAGCAGCTCGCGCACCGAGCGAAATAAATATAGCCGAACAATCGCGGTCCGCTTTAGCGGGCCGCGCACCCACGCGCCCTACTTGTAGTAACAACACTTCCCGCGAGCTGCTTTAGCAGCTCGCGCACCGAGCAAACGCTAGTTATTATATACGCATGAAATTCAAAAAAAATTACAATGTGTTTGTTAATCCTGGGTATGAGCTATCACTATCCCAAACTTTCAGTCAAATCGGTTCATTCGTTGTGGCGTGAAAGAGTAACAAACATCTATCCATCCATCCATACATCCATCCTCACAAACTTTTGCATTTTATAATATTAGTAGGATTAGTAGGATTATTTTCTTACTTGTTTTTGATTTTTTTAAGTTTCTTGTTTCGTTTTCGGCTGTGTATGAAAAAAATAATATGACAGAAAATGCGTTAAATGATAAGAGATGCGGCAAAATCATTTAAGAATTTGAAAGACTTGCAGTTAGAAAAGTGTGATTAAGTATTATGCAAAACCCAGCTATGCGTTGCCAACTTGCCACTGTAGTTTTGCATTTTATGCAAGATATTGCTTTATGACTGGAATTTAGTATGGTTAGAGGGCTAAAAATAACGAGTGGTGTAGGGCTACTGTTGATACTAGGTACCTAGTAATAGTACTTTTAGTTGAAATGATCATAAACTAGAATGATTTAATGAACAAGTACTATTTTGAATCAGTGTGACTACTGACTGTCACTAAGCTCACACGTTTAATTACGGTTTACCTAACTAAGTGCTCTCTGCAATACACAAAGACTTAGGGTAAAAGCCAGATAGTTGCCACACCTTCTGAAATTACTTTATATCTCTCAATACAAAAAACAAAATACTATATTTGTAAAATGGATAGTTACTTTGGTTTATTATCTTCAAATTTATGAAAGTAAAAACATTATCTTCGCTATTTCCAGAGTATTGGCGATTTTTGCGGACCTTTAAATTTTGGGACTATCCCATAATATAGAGAATAGTTGCCTAATCCATAAAAATTACGATTATGATAGATGCCCCGTGCATGTTGCCAGTGATGAGTAACGGATCTGAGACATAGTCGCTAACTAAGGGCCTTATAAGAAGGCTCAGGGTCACTCAGCGGGCGATGGTGAGAGCTATGCTCGGAGTATCCCTGCGAAATCACCAACAGTGGTAGTTGTAGAGTCTCTCGATAGATAAATTAAATAACATGTGATTCATCCGGGAAACTCGAGTAATTACAATCGAGGCAACTATACCACTGGGGCAACTATTCTGGTTTTACCCTATCGCAATATAGGTGAAATTGGGCCTAGACTGATAATAATTTTATAATTTGCCATCCTTGAGCTGAATGCTTATTTTTAGCAAGACGTAGGTATTTAGATATTGAAAACAACGCTATCGAAAATTTATACAATAATTTCACAGATCTCGATGTCCCTCTGATATAAAAATAAATTAATCCAACAATATTTCTCAGTCACTGAACCTTAACCGCAGTGTCGCCTGTCAGAAGTTGAAAAAAAAAATATACTAAAATTCAGCATTTTATTCTTGCAGTCGGCCCAAAAGTTTTAATTTTCGGACCGGCATAAAATATCATGTGCGTTAATTACTTTGGAGTTTTCGTACATTTTTACGTAAAAGCCAGTTTTCAAAAGAACGAACAAAAAACGCGGTGAAATTTCTGCAGCATTAATTAGGAAGCCACAGTCTTGTCACCGAACTTTACTCTTTCTGGACACTGTTTGTTACTTCCTTTTTATAAAAGAGATTATATTTTATAGTCCAACTGCTCAACAAACCATTGTCTGCAATATGAACATTTAAAGTACCCCTAAGTACCTTAGATGATTTCTAGAGAGACTTTCACATGAACATCCACAGTTGAATTGAGGCCTTTCGTAGCAAGTGCCACCACATCCTTTCCTCAGCTTTCCTCAACCAACCGCCTTCCGCCATCTTGTAAGTATCAGTGCATGAATTGTTCCGGAGGACCAAACACTACGCTAACAAACTACCTCCACTCTAAGACTTTTTGGCTAAGCTACGAAATGTACGGACTGGCCACAACTTACTCATTGTTTGAGCTATGTCAGTGACCTTGGTTTTCCTGCAGATTTCTTCATTTCGGATCATAATTTATATCCTTTATGAAAAGTCTTAACATAGCCTTAACCTGTCTTTACCTCGCTGAGCACTTTTTTTGTGGATCACATCCGTTTGAGAGTTTCCTTGCTTTGCCGCCTTACTCAGACAGGGTTACTTGAGCCGCGTGGATTAAAAGTATAGAAATTATAGAGTACTCTTTAAACCAGTCTTCAAAATGCAGCTTGTGTCTTTTGGCCAGTTCAGCGATTAAGCGGTGAAAAGGTAACAGAAGCCAGACAAATAGAGTAGACCCACTCGCGTTT
The DNA here is from genome assembly GCA_029955525.1 of Oeneis ivallda. Taxonomy (NCBI): domain Eukaryota; kingdom Metazoa; phylum Arthropoda; class Insecta; order Lepidoptera; family Nymphalidae; genus Oeneis; species Oeneis ivallda. The sequence continues at coordinate 17,466,752 of JARPMR010000008.1, forward strand.
ATTAATATTGGTATCGAAGTGTATATTAGATTGGATATGCAAATGCAGTTTAATTCAGTCGAAAATTGAAACATTAATTTGGAACTAACTACATTCATGCTCTTACCATGTATAAATGCTGCCTGATACATCTCGTGAACCATTACTTAATGAGATTTATAATATCCTAAACAGCGAACAACGCAAGTTCTGTATAATATCAATGAACGTTTGAAGGGGCTTACATTTAATATCGATCTATTCTGAATAAACTGGCAATAAACTGTGCCACAAATATCCCCTGTTCAATATAGGTGTTTCTACTCATCTTTATTAATTTTGTTTGCGACTTCGTGATACGTTTTGTTTTTAAAAGTCCCGCGGGACTCTTTGTTTCCCGGGAATAAAAAGTACCCTATGAACATAGATAGGCTGAAAGTGGTCCAGGTCCTAGTGTAGGACATACCTAGGAATCCTAGGATGCTTTTTGTCCCGGAAAATCAAAGAGCTCCCCCAACATTCCAAAAACTAATTCTACGCCGACGAAGTCCTGGACATCCGCTAGTATGATATAACAGGAATTAAGGAAGTAGGATTTGATCATTTCATCCCTGACCTTGTAATTACAAACAATAAAAACATTATTCTTCGACTGGTTCAATTAGGTACCTAGTTACGTTACGGTGATGTCTGGATAAACAAACAGACAGAAAATTATACAGACACACTGAAGAACTAAAACCATTATTTTTGGCTAGTGTTATGAGATATCAATTAGGATTTCTAAATCTACAGCAGTATCCATCAACATCTTCTTAATAGGTATATATAAATTACGTGTCACGTTGTTTGTCCGCGATGGACTCCTAAACTACTTAACCGATTTTAATCAAACTTCGTAACTATCTTTAATTTGGTCCAATTTAAAAGATAGGATAGTTTGTTTTATCCCGGAAAATTAAAGAGTTCCCGAGGGAAGGGAGGGAGGGGAGGGAGGGAAGGGGAAGGGAAAACTAAATCCACGCGGACGAAGTCGCGGGCATCAGCTAGTCATAATAATATAACTAAAGCGAATGTATGTCCTTCAATCACGCAGCATAACCCAACATGATGTTCATAGGAGTTAGACTTATTAGACAAGACCTAGCTACTAGCTAGTGACACATGAAAAATTTTTAACGCAGAGAAAAAATGGATCCTTCGAGATTTTTTAAAACCCTAAACTCCACGCGAACGCAACCGCGGACAAGAGCTAGTACTTATTCTTTTAAATAAGCTGTTAGCCAAGCTGATCTTGACTAATAGTCCCCTCCAAATACGCGGAAACCTTGTTTTACGACATTAGTGCAACGGTTACAGTGTACCTTTGACCTTTCAGTTTTCAGTCAGCTCCTTTAACCTTTAACTAACTTGAAACATAAACACTATCGCAATAGGTTACCCTGTATGGTAAATAAATAAGCTATCTGTCCATATTAATAAAGACTTATTAACTAACTAGCTGATGCCCGCGACTTTGTCCGCGTGGATTTAGTTTTTAAAGTCCCTCGGGAACTCCTTGATTTTCCGGGATAAAAAGTAGCCTAGATGTTGACCCGAGTAATAAGCTACCACGTTATAAAATTTTGTAGAAATCTGTGCGGTAGTTTTTACGTGAAAGAAGGACAAACAGACAGACAAACAGACAAAAAAAATTTAGCTTCTGTTTTGATATCTGTATCTTGAACACAATTAGAAGCAAAAACCCTTTTTTGAATCTATTTCATGTACAGAATTGGTTTCGTTTCTGTTTTATTATATGTATGTATAGATATATTTATAACAAATTATTCCAAACTTACCCCGTTCACCTAAACAAATCCATTAAAATAATATAGTTTTAACCAAAACTTCAATCTTAGACACCCTTATCTGTGTTTCATCACTGATCAAACCAAAAAGATTTTTCGATATACAAAACGGTTGGCGGATAATTATTAAATAGGTAAAGTATAATCAATTTAATAAAATATAGTTCACAGTCATTAAAATTTATCACGGCACTTAAAATATTAGATGCATTACTGCAGAATGTTCAAACCAATTCAGATTCACTAAGGTTTCAACACTATTTAAATCGTCATGATATCCTCCCCTATAATATTCGCCTCCTCATCTGAACTGCGGTCTACAAAATTCATATATGTTACACTTTGAAGAATAAGTTCATTAGGTTTACGAATATCCAAATGAATGATTTTTCCAATCATACACAGCGCGTAGCTCAAAAGTTGCGCTCACGACGACTCACACTGAAGCTGAAGTATGATTTGATTCAATGATTATGAGAACAGAAGTGCCAACAGTAACCTTCAATTGATATAATATTTACCTAACCTACTTGTCAGACTAGGTACCTTACCGAGTGAAGTGCACTTTATGTCGCCCTGACTTTTTGTCGCTGTCCCCTACTGTCTTTCTGTAGCCCACGAAGCGCCCACTGTTTAAGGCCAGCCGTATGTCACTGGGCGACAAAACGCGTTCATTCTTGAAATGGATTTCAAGTGTCGTCAGTTACTGGAACTATTTGTCGCCATATTGTCTCGTGTCTATAGTGACCGCACTTCTATATATCTTCACTTGGCGACAAAAAGTCACGGCGACAAAAAATCACATTGAGCGCCTCGCCTTAATAATAGCTTACTATTGCGTACCCTGGCTTCAAACCCAGTAGGTCAGTGGACCCAAACGGTAGGTATTCAAAAGGATGCATCACGTCAAATCTCAATCCTAACTTTACAATCTAGCTGCTCTAGAAGGTGAGTGGATGATTTTATTAAACAACCCGCGCAGGAATTGATGTATAGGTACAAATTACACTCTTTATGGCGTAGATATCTGACTTATTACCATACTCTATGACAAAAACATCTATTAATAGTGCGCGTGCGACGCTAGGCGTTCCCGTATCAGTTTTAGTTTTTATTGTACACGCGGAGTATTTCTAGAGAACTCTGTTAAATGTATTGATTGAAGCAGGACTCTTCTAGTCTTCTCCTAAATATTCCGTTATCCGTAACATAAGAGTTGTTAAGTTGAGATTATTCATTAACAATAAATTTGAAATAAAATGTCATAATAACACTTTTTACAGTAACGGTGAAAAATAAATTTAATGAAACAAATCACCTATCTTGGCGACCTACCTACGGGACTTACATAGGGAGTAGTCTCATCTGCCCACTGCAGCATTTAGTGTTAGTAGTTATGTCTCTCTTACTTTCGCTGGCTAAAACTTAATTATGAGGTACTTACTACAAGGAGTTAATTAGGGTTCCTTCATGAAATAATCAAATCTTTTGACAATAATAGACCATAATATTTAACCGCTGAACCGATTTGGCTGTTTAGCACAGATAATATAGCTAGCATTTCGGAAATGTACATGGGAAACATCTTTTCATCCCGGGAAATCTAAGCATTTCCACTGGATTTTTATAGAACTGAAAAACTTAGGTACCTACCACGAAGTTGTGGGTGCCATCTAGTGGAAGGTACTATAAAAGACCTAATTATTGCCTAATTATAATATTTTTAGAGTTTGGAGTCGACAGTTTAATAACACTGAACGTGAGCACAGTAGCTCTTACTATGCAACTTCTATGCACGTCCGTACACGATCTCTTTCTTCCCCTTAACCTGTTGTAATCTTCAATACCTAGATACTTCAAGTCATTTCTACTTCAACTAGGGAACCTGTATTTATGTCAACCTAATTACAGGTTCCCTAGGGCGACAGACCCGAACACCCGTGCCTAATATATTAAGGCCAAATTATAACTAGTACCTACTCAACTTCATAGTACTCGTATGATACCTTATCATTTTTTTGTAGGTAAAAAATTAAATAAATGCGGGAGGGCAGGATAGTGAAAAAATTCTTAAAGGAAAACTTCTCAAAACTGCGGGTAGGTAAATTCCGTTAAAGTAACCTACCCAAAAAATATCGCTGGGTCACTCACATTGCTTATTCTAGTCCTACGGATTAGTTTGTCTTCCACAGTAATTTTAATAAAAACAAAACACAGTTCCTTAATTCGATAAAAGTTGTTGCTTATTAATTCGTATCTGGGTATTCCGCGATTACATCGGAGTTATTAATGTTCTATCCGAATTTATTGTTTCTCGTAGGGCTGTCACCCTTACCTTTTGCATAATTTTACCATCCACTGGAAATATTACCTACCTACTCAGATCCATAGAATGTCTATCCTATAATAAATGGTCCCGTAGTAAAACATTTTTATTGAATAAAACTATCTTTTTTGAAATAATGACTGGCAAAGAGTAACTCGATTAATGTAAAATCTAAAAACTTCTTTAGTAATATCGGCACATATTAGAGTCGGACCACACGGCACAAACAAGCTTGTGCAAACTGTTCACCGAGCTCTGTAATTACCTAATCTATGATTAACACTGGAGAGGCTGTCGTCATATTTTTTGGACCTACTTGATTGACGCCATTTTGGACTTGACTAACACCATTTTGACGCTGTAAGTAGATACGAGGTTCTCTGGAACTAATAATATTGCAAATGGAGCAACGACCTCTACAATTCATGTATTGATCCATATAATTAAGTTGTCATTTGTATGGGGACAGCCAATAGTGTTAATTAGCGAATTTAATGCCCGACTTAATGGATTTATGTTTGTTACTCTTTAACGCCACAACGAATGAACCGATTTGGCTGAAATTTCGAATGAAGATAGCCCATACCGAGGATTAGAACTTAGGCTACATTTTATCCCGGAAAATTACAAAGTTCCCGCAGCAATGAAAAACCTTAATCCACGAGGACGAAATCGCGGGCATCATCTAGTAGAAAATAATAACGCGCGCGACGACCCGCGATTTATTATCGCGCGCGACGCGACGTGCCGCGTGAGCGTGAAAACGAAATTGACAAAACGCGTCACCTAACGCTGTCCACCAACGTTCCAACAACCAATTGGGCATAACGTTCCCTAACGTTGGTTAAATTGGGCATAGGTCGCCCACGTTAATTGTTTAGTTTATGCGGTAGGTATCTACTGGGAACAAAAACTATAGTGACTGATAAAGGTCTGTATAGGTATGTACATGTATACATGATATTATTATGAGCTTGTTTCTTAAAATTATTCTCAGTTTTAGTTTGTGATAAGAAAATCTTAATTTTTATAACTAGTATGCTACGGAACCCTATTTCATATGCGTGGTCTAAAACGCAGTTATATTACTTGCTTAGAAGTTTAATAAAATAGGTTTCACAAAACACGCTTTTCCATGCAAACTGAATATACTTAGGTAGTAAAATGTACTTAGGTAGTATGTTATATACTCATGTAGTATGATATATACTCATGTAGTAGCAAAATTTTACATTACAAAGTCTTATACTAATGCGCGATCTCAAATGATGTCAAAATATCTTGCATTCCTTTAATACCCCAGTAACATAAAATAAATTGTTTCAAAATTTTTGGACAGCCCTATTGATGTTATAAAAAAAATTGAATGTTTTATCCGATTTTTAAACAGTCAAACACCTAATCCCTGTAATTTGTATCTATAGCAGAAAAATCTTGGGTTTGAAAATCGATATTAATTAGGGTCCCCAAGCGTCAATAACAAAAAATTTCAACATGGTGCTTAGTCCATTGAAATGTTACATTTTTTAGGCCTTACCTTGCGTTTTTTAGAGGACGCAATTTTATTTTTTTGATGTTTAGGGGGGGTCAGTGTAAAGCTAAAACCAAGTTTGTGGGGTCGCCACCCTTGTCCCACGGCCGCCATCTTGAAAATAGGGGTTGAAATGGTTTTTACGATACGGTTTTACGATATAACTCTTAAACTATTTATCTGTTAAAAAAAAATTGCAAATATTTTTTGTTGCAAATTAAATTCTCTACAACTTTGGTCCAGTAACTTTTTGTCGTAGAACTATAAATAAAAAGTTATAAGCGAAAATGTTCAGAGAAATTTGAGAAAAAATTTATATATTTCGATATAAATTTTTATCATTCATTTTTTCATAATCATTTTACGAAAAAATGATGTCAGACCATTTTTGTAGATCGTTTTTTGAGGAACAACTTTTATATGCAACATTTTTTCATTAAGTCAATTGCTAAGGTTTTACAGCGCTCCGAAGTGAGTACTATTTTTCAGTACTCTTAACTATACATAATATTATACGTGTGTACTAATAATGTGTCATCAGTTATTGTTTCTCGAATTTCTGAACATTTTCGCTTATAACATTTTTATTTATAGTTCTACGGCAAAAAGTTACTTGACCAAAGTTGTAGAGAATTTAATTTGCAACAAAAAATGTTAGCAAATTTTTTTATCAGATAAATAGTTTAAGAGATATATCGTAAAAACCATTTCAACCCCTATTTTCAAGATGGCGGCCGTGGTACAAGGGTGGCGACCCCACAAACTTGGTTTTAGCTTTACACTGACCCTCCTTACACATCAAAAAAATAAAATTGCGTCCTCTAAAAAACGCAACCCCAAATGTAACTTTTCAATGGACTAGCTGACTTTTAGATATTTTGAAAAACGCTCTCCCGGTAAAATATTCGTTTAAAAGAAAAAAAAAATTTAAGACGAATATAAATAAAAGAAAAGCAGAAAAGAAAAAGTTAAAAAAAATAAGAGGGGAATTCTTGAGTTCGATTATTATCGATGGGGACAATTTCGAAATTTATAATTTCTGAAATATCACAGATCTGGTCTGGTGGGAGGCTTCGGCCGTGGCTAGTTACCATTCTACCATCAAAGACGTATCGCTAAGCGATTTAGCGTTCCGGCACGTTAGCGTGAAAAAATTTAATAAATCCTAGCTTATCCCCTTCCAAGTTAGCCCGTTACCATCTAAACCGCATCGTCACTTACCATCAGGTGAGATCGTAGAACAAGGACTGACTCGGAAATATCGGTATCTATTACATACTTCACAGGTACTACTACAGGTTTCATTATTAATTAGGGAAATTTTGGGTTCGTAAACTGGCAACATACAACAAATGGCGAACTCTAATTTAAAAAAAAATTCAATTTCTTATTTTGCAGGAACTGATGTGAATTAATGTTATTTACTGATGGTAGGTGATGTTATTGGTTATTTTAGATCGTCCTGTTTAGTTTTTTCACATTTTATTTACCAAAAACCGCCATTTTAAAAAATAAAATATTGGCTCGCTAGCTCCTTAGCTGTTGATGACCTAATTCAAACTGAGCGCGGGGAAAAGGCGTGTAGCCACAGTTGGCAGCACTGATTTTCGACGCGTTCTCAGCCTTTGGACTCCATCTTGTTTAATATCTATGACTTTGAGTAATAAACCAGCAATGGAGAGGAATTGACGCCTAATTTATTTGCAAAAAAGTCTGTCAATTACGGTGGGGGGCGAGGTAGCACACATGAAAACTTGCTTACTACAGGTGCATTTTTCCATCACGTCGCTATGCACGCACACAATATAATTAGCAAACACTACCTTAAATTATATGCACACAATCACATTCACACACAGGGACGCTCTATCATTACATGAAACAATCGCATCATATGTGTAAGCATTTTAGGGATTTGACACTATCGATTATCGACTTTCGATAAGTTCTTCTAATAATTATTTACAACAGAGTTACTTTATTCGAGAGTAAATTTTTTTGTTCGAGATCTTTAACATGGTAGGTATTTTTACCATTTTTATTTTTATTAAAGTGTTTACCTACACTTAAGGAAATATCAGAATAAATTTTATAAACACATATCAAAAATTCGACGATGCTGACGGGTAGTTCGACCGTGGCTATAGTGTAAGTGGCTAACACACTCGGGCGCGTTTCCCAAGAGATGTGGGTTCGAATCACGCTGGCTTCGGAATTTTTGATATGTGTTTATAAAATTTATTATGGTAGGTACAGGTATATAGAAGCGCTAGGAAACGAGGCTCTTGCCGTTATTTTAGTCATAATATGCCTTTGCTATTAGATTGACTCTTTGTAGGCTTTTAGTACTTGCGTAAAGATACAGCTAGAAACTTTGACCTATATTGACGATGGAAAGAGATCTAGCTTATTTCGAAAAATAACAAAATTAATTTTTTATATATTTGGAAGAAAAAGATACTGCGTCGGATTGTTGGATTTTCGTTTTCCTACGACATTATTTTTCTAAGATACTATGTTGACCTTCTCTGCATGTTTATAGTATATATTTTTTGTTATTCATATTTTTAAACGTTCTCAAAAATGCTGTAAATACTAAGACACAATCTATTTTTCAATATTATACAGATACTTCAAAAAAGTTATCAATACTTTTTAGCAGTGCAGTGCACTTAGGTTTACTGTAAGGACTTAGGATTATCTGATTATTAACAGATTTTGTAGATACCAAGATATTTACTCCGTCACTATACTCTCAATCTCATGCTGAGAGCATGCTGTAGGTACCATAGTATATCACCTTAGAGAAGCTGTTTAGTTATGATTTAAGATTATAAGCCACCAGGGAGTGCTGTACTTTGTCATAGGTTTTTATAATTTTTAATAATATTGTTTATTAAGTTGAGAGACATTTAATTTTTATTTGAATACGTAGTGGGTATTAATATTGAACACATTGATTTTTTAAGTAATCTTGTTTAAATAAACATACAGCATATTTAATGAAACATCATTTGTTTTATTTATGTTTAAAGCGAAATTTACGATGTATCTATTACTAAAAAGTATATTAAGTACAAACTGTTAGGACTACATCATGTTTCCTTAAAAATAGATACATCATAATCAGCATTTCAGAGTTTAGAGTTATTTCGTGGTTTCATATCTTTCAAATACCAAGTTACAGCAACATTGCTTCTTGAAATTGAAAAACTACTACATTAGAATTATATAATTAGTATCATCTGATGTGTTACATTAAAAAATATGATTTTTGAAAAAAATCTGCTCCTGATAGCTTATTATGAGCTGTTATGATTTTTTAAAACGTTATTGGCTCTGGTTTAAAGTTCACTTTTTCGATTTACAAGATCGTTTTCCAGCGTTGAATAATATTCTCTCAGTCCAGCATGGAGGAAACATAAAAAGTAAAAACTGAACCCTAAAAAAAAATTGTATTTAAAGTTATGATTGGTAAGTTAAAAGTTGTACCTACACACTTTACTTGGAAAGCTTATTTTTTTCATCTACTTCATCTGAACGAAGTGTATATTTGTTTGTAATGCTAGGCTGCCGCCATGGCTATAGTGGCCACCCCATCTGTTATAAAACACCGCCAAGCTATTTAGCTTTCCGGTAAACCTAGCGCGATGAATAAGAAGTATGGGTACTTTAATTCAATTGCCAAGTTTTAATGAACCAAATAATATGTATAGAATTTAAATTATTTTTTTTCGTCAATGAACCATTAGTAAGACGATAAAAATATCTCGGTATAAATAATTTATACAATCCCCCCACCAATATCGACATATGAAATCTTGCTGTCCAGCCCTAATTTTATTGCGGTGTGGCCGACTTCATAAAATTAAAGTCCTAATTTTCGACTAAGAAAGACTTACGTGGAACTAATCATTATTATTAAACAATTTTTTAGTCTCGTTTTCATTATTTTTTTGTATTATATTTGTAAAAATCCTTTCTTAGCGGATGCCTACGTCATAGTAGATGTGCGTTGATAGATCAGTCAGTCAGTCACCTTTTCATTTTATATATTTAGAAAATTATACCACACTGGCTATATGGAAATATATACCTATAACTTTTGAAATAATTGAGTAAAAAAACTAATTTTATGAATTCGCTGAGTTTATGGAGCTCTAGCTGCATCAATGCATTTTAAACAATAGTGGGAGAGTACCAGCCAATCAGACACCATTGCGATCGTTATAATAATGCAATCATTTTAACCGACTTCAAAAAAGGAGGAGGTTCTCAATTCGAATTTTTTGGTATATTTGTTACGCAATTATTCCGCCAAATAATGAATGGAATTTGATATTTTTTTTTTGTTTAGTAGGGCATACTTCAGAGGTGGTTCCCATATAAATTGTTGTTGATATAATGTTAGATGTTACTCCATAACTACGTCAAATCTGAACCGATTTCAATTTTTTTTTGAAAGAACGCATAATAAGGTTGGGCCTATTTAAAAGGTGAAGAGAAGGTGATTCATATCTTCGGTAATGGAGGAAGGAACTCAATGATTAAGAGCAAATTGCTCGCGATCAGAGATATACACTAAAAAGCTTAAAATAATAATGTAAAAAAAAATATCTTTAAAAAACCGACTTCATACGCCGATCGGGCAAAGTTGGGCTAGCGTCGCGCATTGGTTTCATCATTTATATTTAGGCCCGCCCGACTTCAACATACATGTACAAATTAAAATTGTTTTATACTTTGTAGTGGCGTTTAAAGTTGGTTTTATAGAAAGAATTTTTATCATTATTTGATAATCCCACAGACGATCAAAGTTCGTATTTATATATCTAGTCATATTTTACTTAAAGCTTATAAATTAGTCGTTCACCCCTTCCTATTCTATCGTGATTTTAATTCTATGGGATCAATTTATAATGCAGTTCATGAAAAAGGTCTCTAAACGAATAGTAAGTAGGAAGATTAATTTTCAATATTTTCCCCAAATTATTTCATGTACGATTAAGTAGCAACATTTTCAGATCGACAGTTTTCTTAAGTTTTCTGCATAAGTATTGCATTATTTGGATAAAATAATACATGAGAAGTAAATAAATGTTATCCTTTAGTAAACTGGATTTTTTAAATATTTTTTTAGAATAAAATACTCTCATATTCGGCATTTATAGCGGAGCTCATTCCCCGCTAACCATACGTAGTTGACAGGCGCGTGACTCGAGTCAAACAGTTTTATATAACGAGTATGAGCACTGCTCATACCCAACTTACAGAGGGGTACGCGCGTCAATTCTTCTCCTGTGTTGGTTTATTACTCAAAGATCTATGGCGACAGCATACTTATATCTTTTAAGGTTGGCTCACTATAACCTTTTTTATGCGCTAACCAATGTTCTAAAATAATGCATTATTTGCGAAGGAGTTTTTAAGGTGGTGAAGGTAAAAACTATTCCACGCGGACAAAGTCGCGGGCAGAAGCTAGTCTACTATAGTTTTGGAGATAATTTTGTGCCAAGTGCTATAAGTGGCAGGATTTTTGAAAAAATATCGTGAATAATACATAATATTATTTCAAGTTAAACCTATAAGTACCTAATTCCTACACACATAATTTTTTGTGCTTCGTTGTATAATCATAGTACTTAATGTATACTTTAAAAAAAGACGTGTAATATTACGGGAAATTGTGTTTGTTTGTTGGGTTGTCCTTCAGTCACGCCGGAACAGAGCACGGATCGACGTGATTTTTTTGTATGGGTATAGTTGAGGAACTGGAGAGTGACATAGACTACTTTTTATGCCGGAATTTAAAAACCAAATCCACGCAGACGAAGCTGTCGCGGGCATCAGCTAGTTCATATTACAAAATTAACTGTTTCAATATTACGTTGGTGATCAAATTATTATTATTATTATTAACGAAGAATTAACGTTTTGTTAACTTTAGCTTTGCTTGATAGCTTGATAGTGTGTACGAGACTACAAGAACCAGAGACAAGAATCAACAGTTGGCAAGACTGCTTCAAAGTTCAGTCTATGCCATAGTCGTAATTCCTAGTTCCATGGTCTATGCTTTCATGTCAATTTTTCCTTGACAAGACAAATGGAAATGGACATTGACATTTGACTTATCATTTGTGATTTGACATTTTGTAATTTTCATTTTCTTTTCTTTCGCAAACGTCTGTTTACGGCGAAACACGTTTCGTGTCTCTAGGACTTAAAAGTAAGTTATTTTAGTGTAAATACTAACTTTATTTTATAAATAAAGGTTTAACGAACTAATTCCAAGCGGGCATAATTCAATTATTTAATAGATTTTCAAGATTAGCTTGGATTAAATTGAAGTGCGCGCCGAGTGAATTTCAGTGTCAAACATGTTTATCGTGGTAATAATTAATACACGTGTAAGTTTTCCTATTCAAATGTATAATTTTCTTTTACAAAGCCTGTGTAAAGTGCACGAATCCAAAAACGAATTCCTAAGCGATAATTTCCATATAATTTGCCTCGCTAAAGGCTCATAGGTTAGGCCGCCTCTTTCACAAGGTACCTTATTTCCTTACGGACCAGAATTAGGTAAGTACTTATTGATCTAACAACTCGTTTCAATTACAGAATGCGTTACGTGGCCGCGTATTTATTAGCTGTGCTGGGCGGCAAGGCTTCCCCAGCAGCCGCGGACCTGGAGAAAATCCTCAGCTCAGTCGGTATTGAAGCAGACTCCGACAAATTGAAGAAAGTCATTGACGAGCTCAAAGGAAAGTCTGTTGAGGACTTGATGGTGCAAGGTGCGTTGATTTTGTGATTTAATAATAATCATAATAATATTGCTCAGTGGTGAATCTCTAGAGTAAACTTAGCTAATTAGTTACACAGAGTAGGTATTTTACACAATTAGTTTACCTAGGCAGTAGGCTAAAAATTGTCTAGCTACTATGTAGTCTAGTCTACTGATATTTCTGGTGGCTATTCTTGAATTCAGAAAAGGGCCTGGCCTATAACCCTTCTCTGAATAGAATAGAATAGAAATGTTTTTTATTCAAATAAACTTTTTACAAGTGCTTTTGAATCGTCGATGAGTACCACTGGTTCGGAATGCGGAATTTGGTTCTGAAAGGAGACCTGCGCTCTCCACTCTCCTGACCTGCCGTTGATAGGTTGCTGATGATGATTCATGAATTTGTTACACAATTTGCACATAATGAGAGGTTACGATAAGTGTACTCTTTCAATAGAAAAGTCATCCAAAATCAAAAATTTTCATGTCACTTGCAATCAATGTTAGTGATAATCCTAATATTATAAAATGTGATAGTTTGTGAGGATGAATGTTTGTTACTCTTTCACATCAACAAATGAACCGATTTGGCTCAAATTTGGAATGTAGATAGCTCATACCCAGGATTAAAAGATGGGATAGATAGGTTTTTGTCCCTCAAATTACAGATTTCCAGCAGGAATTAAAAACCTTAATCTGCCGTGCTTGGCTGTCCATGACGGGCATCATCTAGTTATAAATAAGCATTAGGTACTTTTATACTTATTTTTATAGGTAATTAGGTACTTTTTTATTTATTAGGTACTTTTTTATTAGCTTTTGGCTGCTACATTCTGAATGGTTTTCTGTAATTTCTGTGAGATCTTTTCCCAGAATATAAAGTAGGTAAGTCCCTTTGGTTACAAGCTAACCCTGTACTAAATTAAACTGTAAAGCTATGAAAAGTTGCTAACGTGTCAACATTAATCATTATGTTGCATGAATATTATGATGATTCTTCCAAATACACCATCTTTCGTCTGAAAAAAAATGCTGTTTCATTACATACTGATGTAGAATGATGTTCTGATGTTCCATATATTTTGTATATATGCATGTACTGAAAATGATGGGACTCTGCAGGTCGTGAGAAGCTGTCGTCGATGCCAGCTGGAGGAGCGGCGCCGGCTGCTGCTGCGGCCGCGCCCGTCGCTGCGGCTGCTGAGGAAAAGAAAGGTAAATATTCCACTACCAATCAGACTGTTTATTGAAACATTAACTTGACACTTAAAACATTACTTCCTTCATCTATTAGATATAGTTGTGCAAGTCTATAAAAAATATTACTACAGTGTATTTGTTATTGCAATCACCCCTAAATGTCCGATACTCATTTGCTATTGGCTAAAATACATTGTTGCAGAAATAGTGTGATAAATTCAGCCTGTCACTAAAATTGAGAATAGCAATGATTGATGCAGATTGGCTGCTGGATTATAAAGAAAGATTTTAGATACAAACTTTGCAACATCTTGATCTTCATGGAGCCAACAGCAGCATAACACCCCTTTAAGAGTAGAATTACAGTAAATGTCTCTTGAGTACTCATGGAATATTTCCTTGAAAGGTATCTCCCACCAGTTTAAGCTAGGTGTGGGTTTTCTGTCAGTCGTCTATGGTTCGGTTTTATAGGTACACATAGATATCTTAACATAATAATTGGTGAGATGACTCAGATTCAATTTTTATCAGAGGCACTCTAGTCATGTTCTGGTGAGAGACTTGAACTGTGACTAGTTACAAAACCTACAAGAAAAGTTGTGGAAACAGTATTTTATATATTTTCAGTGCAAAACTAAACTTGAAATACATTCTGTCAAAAGCTTATTTTTTATTTGTGTTCTATAATTTAATTATGATGAACAAAGTATAACCATCTTTCGACTGATAAATCAGTGCTGTAACCTTTAATTACTGAAATTAAGCCCCTGTTTAGCAGTTATCTTTAAAATTGTTATAATTTTTCTAATACTGTTTTATCTCATTGCAGAAGAGAAGGAGACCAAGAAGGAAGAGTCTGAGTCTGACGATGAAGACATGGGCTTCGGTCTGTTTGACTAATCATATGGTAAGTCATCATCAGCAACCCAGCAAAACAGCTCACTACTGAGCTTCTCTCAGAGAAGATTTATAGGCCATAGACCACCACACTGGCCCAATGAAATTGGTGGACTTCACACAACTTCTAGAATATTATGAAGAACTCTCAGATGTGCAGGTTTCCTCACGATGTTTCCTTCACTGTCGAATCAAGTGATGTTTAATTTCTTAAACACACTTGAATCCGAAAAGTCAAGGTGTGTACCCAGTATCGAACCTGTGACCCCCAAATAGGATACCACAGTCCTAACCACTAGGCTATCACTGCTTAATTATATTATGTTAAGTAATAATAATGTCCTGACCAAATCCAGTCAGAGCAGCCAACCTACTCAGAGATTAGCAATCTGCGCTGGGATATTATAGTGCACAAACACAGGAGCACTCTATTCCTTCATCATCATAGTCCGTTAGGATGGAAATCCGAGAGATAAGGCGAGGCACGAGGGTGACACACTGTGAACTTCCTAACTGAGGCTAGATACTTTTTCTGGCCTGACCCGGGAATCGAACCTGGTTCCTCGTCATCCGCAGTCGAACATGCTAACCTCTAGACCAAGCAGGCAGACAAGTATTTCATTTTAATGTTTGTATCACATCTTTTTCTTCAACCAATAAGATACAACAGCTGGACATGTCTCTTAAGTATGTACGTCCGTCGTCCACACTCCTAAGTGTTGCCCTGCTTGAATCCAGCTGCTCCCTATGACTTGTTTGATGTTGTGGTGATCTGCCAACATTGAATTTTCCAGTGCAATGTCCCCATTGCCACCATCTTCCCAGAGCCCAAAGGGTACGTTTATGCACACGCGGGACGTAGTGCGTCGCGTCGCGCGGTTAAAACACAATCTTACATATTAAGCTTAAGGTTGAAGACAAGGGTCTGCCCGCGAAATTCAAATTTAATTTGGTTTTTCGCAATTTGTAAACTAATACGACAAAGTAGACTTATGGCATTCTTCACCACCACCACCTTTACACTAATCTCTACGCACTTTTCGCCCTGACACCGGAACATCCTCAGGAGATGTCGACTTTACAATGCAGTATTGACAATACTTATTACTGCATGTTTGACCATACAGATTTTTTTCTGTTGGCGGATTATAGCAAAATAATTCTAACCTTTTCTTGCTAATCATGAACTTCCGCAAAGTAACGCCTGCTTCTGTCCAATATTGAAACTGCTAAAAAGCGTAAATAGTAAATACTTTACAAAACTAGGCCTAGTTTGTTTTTGTTATAGAATAAACTATAGAATCCTTTCTTTTGTTACAGGTCGCGAAGCACGCGGTTTATTATTCCATTTTTGGTTTAAGCGTAAATTGACTACAAGTATGTTTCTGTGAAATATACATTGCAAAGAATATCTTTATTTTTTTTTTATTTCACTCACATCTACAACCACACATACCTACTACATCTATAAGTAATACATTAATTTTATTATTACAACTACCACAGCTGAATAGCACTATATAGCACTAACAGCTGAATATTGAAGTCTTAAAAGTCTCCAGCAAGCTCGAGTTTCCATACTAACGTCGTTTTGCTTTAACTCAGAAACTATATCTTCTTTGATAGATATTATCAAACTTAGCAAATAACCTAATAGGAATGGGACTGGGTGAGAGGGTCATCGAAGGTTGAAATAGGTTTTTGTTTTGAAAACAAAAAACTCCACCTTTTTTTATGGAAGTCTTAATCATAAGTATTTTAACGAAAACTGCGCTTATATTTTTTTCTGTAATAAATTGCCCCAACGAAAATATAAGTGAGGTTTTTAGCAATCGATTCACACACCTACATTCCAAATTAAAGCAAAACTATTGTTTTTTTATGGGCAATTCATTGTGAGCTTGTCATTTTGTTCAAAACAATGTCTGCATTTAATGTTTCCAGTACTAAGTGGTAGGTATTCTCTAAAATTGATTCCATCAGTGTGTATTGCAATGTCCTCTAATTAGCTGGCACTCTCCCGCTTTTGGATAAAATGCATTGATGCAGCAAGAAAGCCGCCATTCAGAGATGTCATTGCGATCTTTATACAGATGCAATAAGCAACGCCACAGAACACGATCTTGCGCCGCTTGTGTCCAACGTTTCTTGAGATCGACCTTGGCAGTGGGGGGTTCCAATGTTCCCGGTGCGAGATGTCCATTCGAGCATCTTCAGTATTAAAAGTTTATTGCATTAATTTGCACGAGATAAACTGCACAAGTGGAAATGACACTAAATACCTGAAAATTGAGCAACGTATAATGTAACTTATATAAATGAATAATGTATTATTTATTGATGTGAAACATCTATAGCCGCACGTAAAACAGATTTCTGGCGTGGCGACTATATATTATATTATATGCTATATATATTATATGTATACTTAGTGACATATTTAGTTCCTATCACAATCAGTTCTTTTCTGCATATTACTTTACAAAATAATGTCGATGTTTCACATCTGCCAGGCGTCCCACGACGGCTCACAATTTTTTTTTTTTTATTTTATTCAAGTGTAAAAAAAACTAAATGTTACAGGACGCGAACTTGCGTAGGTACACCGCGAACTAAATTAGTTTTTAGCATATTTACCAAATTTTTAATAGGCGTGTACGTTCATTTAGAGACATCCAAGAGTAGGTATATTATTATCATTAACTCATCAACGGCTCACTACTGAGCCAGCACCCCGATTCAGAACCTTACGATAACATAATTATCGATCGATTCGGTTTGTTATCGTACGATAAGATGAATTTTCAATTCAGAATACTCGTATGGACAGAGAAGTTGCCGAAATCGAAACCGAATCGAACCGACGTAGTTATCGTTCGATATCTTCTATCAAACGCTATTCACAACAACCGTATCGAATAAGATTTGCCGAACGTCCGATAATTTTAGTTGGTTTCTTATCGAAAGCTACAGGGCATCCGGTATCCTTTTGTTTACGTAATGTGTTTGCTGGTTTTTCGTATAAAATGATTATGATTAATGATTTTGGTATGTAAATGTTTACTTACCATATTGTACGTATTTTAACATTAAAATAACATAATAAGTACACCACAACAAAATAAATTATGAACCCAGAGGGATGAAACATGAACTTAGCGCCATCTTTCGACGAGGCTGAAAATTGGCCGTCAATAATTTAACAAGTTATCATTTTGAATAATTACTTCAATGACCTTCGAAAATGATTAAAATCTATTTATTTAGTGCTAACATGAATTTAATAACAAGTGAAATTTTGGTAAAACAACAAACTTCGTAAATCCACATGTAATTTAATGTATCTTGTCGATACCGATAACGAAGCCGATTCCGTAGTCGACATCGAATCGAATTCTCTAACCGAACTTTCTGAATCGCGCGACAATAAATTTTCGATACGAGATCGATATCTAATCGTATCGAAACGGGAAGTTATCGAAATGTTCTGAATCGGGGTGCCGGTCTCCTTTCAGAGAATGGTTATATATTATAACTAGTAGGGCGCGTGGGTGCGCGGCCCGCAAGCGGACCGCGGTTTTTCTACTCGGCAAGTAGACTTTTAGGTCTTGATCATTGTCTATCAAAAAACCACTCTTCCATCTTTTATACTCTCCGAGATAGACACCGTTGAAGTTTGTATGGCCGCCATCTTGAATCCGCCATTTTGGATTTTTTTTCAGCTCACTGCCAATTGGATGAGGTTTCGAGTGACTTGTTCGAGCACCCTATCTTTATTACCATGGCCGTGCTCCTCACCCACCTTCCAAACCCTCGATCATCATATGTCATCATTTGTCATAATGAAAATTCTTCAATAAAAACAAATCTTGAAAAGGAACCGTATCAAAGTCTTGCATGAATCCCGCCTCCCGGCTTCTAGTCTCATCAATATTCGCCATATATTTTGTATGAAGAAAAAAAAATTCCGCCATCTTGGATTTTTTTTCTATTCATCAAATAGACCTTTTGGTCTTGATCATCTTTTGCCAAGAAACCACTCTTCCATCTTTTATACTCCCCGAGATAGACACCGACGAAATTTGTATGGCGGCCATCTTTTTTCCGCCATTTTGAATTTATTTTCAGCTCACTGCGAATTGGATGAGGTTTCGAGTGACATTTGTTCGAGCACACCCCACCTATCTTCAATACCCCGGCCGTGCTCTTCACCCGTCTCCGAAATCCTCAATCATCAGCTCTCTCCATAATTTTCCTCTGAATGAATTTTTGTCCTCTATACGAAACCATAGGTGAAAAAAAAATTTTTCATACAAAATTTTACAGGAGAGGTGATCAATCAGTCAGTGAGTCAGTGAATCAGCACGAGCAGCTATATATATATTAACTAGTAGGGCGCGTGGGTGCGCGGCCCGCAAGCGGACCGCGGTTTTTCTACTCGTCTAGTAGACTTTCAGCTCCTGATCATTTTCTATCACAAAACCACTCTTCCATCTTTTATACTCTCCGAGATAGACACCGTTGAAGTTTGTATGGCCGCCATCTTGAATCCGCCATTTTGGATTTTTTTCAGCTCACTGCCAATTGGATGAGATTTTGAGTGACTTTTGTTCGAGCACCCCCACCTATCTACATTACCATGGCCGTGCTCCTCACCCACCTTCCAAACCCTCGATCATCATATGTCATCATTTGTCATAATGAAAATTCTTCAATAAAAAAAAATCTTGAAAAGGAATTGTATCAAAGTCGTGCATGATTCCCGGCTTCTAGTCTCTTCAATATTCGCCATATATTTTTGTATGAAGAAAAAAAAAAATCCGCCATCTTGAATTTTTTTTCTGTTCGTCAAGTAGACCTTAGGGTCTTGATCAGCTTTTGCCAGGAAACCACTCTTCTATCTTTTATACTCTCCGAGATAGACACCGACGAAATTTGTATGGCCGCCATCTTTTTTCCGCCATTTTGAATTTTTTTTCAGCTCACTGCGAATTGGATGAGGTTTCGAGTGACATTTGTTCGAGCACCCCCCACCTATCTTCAATACCCTGGCCGTGCTCCTCATCCGTCTCCGAAATCCTCAATCATCAGCTCTCTCCATAATTTTCCTCCGAATGAATTTTTGTCCTCTATACGAAACCATCGGTGGAAAAAAAATTTTTCATACAAAATTTTACAGGAGAGGTGATCAATCAGTCAGTGAATCAGTGAATCAGCACGAGCAGCTATATATATATATTAATAATTACTATAATTACTAAAATAGGGAGAGGGCAGACTGGCTACTTTTAGCGGCAGCGCTCGCGCGTTTTTTTGTCCTTTAGCGTTTTTATGGCCTTTTGAGTGCATCGCTTTGAGACCTCAACGATGTAAAAGTCCATACAAAACAAATCACATCGATCCATTGCCTCGTTGCTGCGTGATTCAAGGACCAACAGGATTGAAAGAACAATTCTACTCCTAACCTACTCATCCTTAAATTCCTTACTAATATTGTAATTAATGCGAAAATGTGTTGGTTTGTCCTTCAATCACACGGCAACTGATCGACATGATTTTTTGCATGGGAACCTAAGATACCATATATCCAGGAAAATAAAGAATTCCCAACGGATTTTAAATAAGTATCTAACGCGGACGAAGTCGCGAGCATCAACTAGTTTATGAGATTCAAATGATATTACCGTTATAATATTCGATCGCTGCAGACTGAATATTCCCAAGGGCGAATATTGCGGTTCGTTCAAGGTCAACTGTTTGACCATCAGCTCCAAATCTATTGAGATGCCTTTGCCAACTCCCGTCATGTGGTACATTAATTTGCTCGATAATACCCGCGTATTGGTCGCCTGCGGATGAGATTCGCATGATTTATAGAGGTAGAGACAGATTTGTCCTACGCGTAAGCAATGAAGGGTAGGTAGGTATACCTACAATCAATAAGTTAGGTATATGAAGTATTTTTCGTACGTACCTACGAAAAACATGGAAGGACGACAGGCTTACGACAAGTATTTTTCTGATCCATACCTAGTACTAGGTATGGATCAGAAAAATACTTGTCGTAAGCCTACACTTCTGGGTTGCATACGGAATCTACTTAGATTAGCCGCTTTTATAATTATTACCGTCACGATATTACCGTGGACGTCCACGGCACAACGGCAAGACAGGGGCGTCAAATGTATGGAAATATATGAAGATGTTTTTAAATTTCCATCGACGGTAACGTTATGCCGTGCACGTCCACGGCACATCCTGTCTTGCCGTGACGATATAATCGGCGTCCGGTTTCCCTGTAATATCGTCACGGTATTTTGGCGATGTAGTGCGTTGCTACAAGGATTAATGTTTGTGAGTGAGTCTACGTGCCCGCGCTCCCCCACCTCCCGCCCCCCTACAGTGGCGCGTTCCGAACTCATTTGAGTTATGTACTATTTTTTTTATAATTTATTGTTTTTAATATTTGTTAAAAATGGCATTCAAATATGATGTTATTACCCTTTGAGTATCAAGTTGTTACTCTAATCGAACTAATAGAGAGGAAACCTTGTTTGTGGGACAAATAATAATTTTATATTAAAAAATGTTAATTCTAAATATTTCACTTTTAGCATCGGATGCTGCCAAAACCTTCTTGTAATTTATCTTTTACGTCATAAATATATTAAATCTACGTACTTAGTCGAAGTCGGTTATTGGCCATGTCATTCACACTCTTCCGAATATACTACGCATATGACGTTAAACGTCCACGGCACGGCATGAAAATTATAAAAGCGACTTTAACGTGGACGTTGACGTCCACGGAAAATCGTGGACGTCGACGACCACGATAACGTGACGTGAGAATTATAAAAGCGCCTATTCCGTATGCAACCCAGAAGTGTCTAAATGTTAAATTAGCTGCACGTAAGGGGAAACAGAATTTTTCAGCCCTACTCTACAGTTTACCTATGTTGTTTTTAATTACAGCTATTGAAAATCTATTTTTTTTTTAAATAGGTAGGTAAGTATAATATTTATTTAAGCACAGTATAAGGAAACTATACTATCCTTACTCTGTGATTTAATTTAAGTAACGTAGGTACTATTTTTATTATACCTGCTAGTAAAATAACCATTGCAACTTACTTTATCATCATTCGAAACAAAACCGTTTGATATTAAAAAAAGCCGGCCAAGTGCGAGTCGGACTCGCGCACCGAGGGTTCCATACTCCAAAAGTAAAAGTAAAACGATAATATTATATTAATTTGCTTATTTATCGTTTACTTTGTTTGTAGAGGTTTATTGTTAATATAAAAAAAAACTATGCTAGTTAGAGCGTTGGTTTTATTTTTCCTGTAAAATATACATAAACCTCTATTGAACATAATTATTTCAGATTTTTCGATTGGTAAACTTCGGAGATAAGGGGGGGGGAACGGTATTTTTTTCGACATTTTGGCCGATTACTCAAAACTATTATATATAGAAATAAATAAACTGTTTTAGAATGCACAAGTAAAGGCCTTTCATATGATACCCCACTCGGTATAATTATCTTACTTTGAAATTTCAAACCCCTGATTTTCCCCCTTTTTTAATTAAACTAAAATAATTTTCGCGTTGATTTTATTTTTCCTGTAAAATATACATGAACCTCTATTGACCATAATTATTTCAGATTTTTCGATTGGTAAACTTCGGAGATAAGGGGGGGAACGGTATTTTTTTCGACATTTTGGCCGATTACTCAAAAACTACTAGTGGTTCGCCCCGAACTGAGACCTCGCGGTAACGGTATCCCATGATTATTCATTCAATCGATACATGATAACCAAAACTGACATTATTATTATGCCCGTTTTCACCAAACATACCTAAATCATCCCCTAAGTAGGAGTCTCTTAACGTAGGTAGCTCCTAAATACAATCCTAAGTCCTAACATCCGTCCCAATATCCTTTTAGGTGTCCCGTACAGGATCGTGATAAATAAGTTGACAGAAAACATCAATCACCTAACTTATAGGTAGCCCGTAAAGGTTAGGGAACGTTAGTGAAAACATTGAATTATTTATCAAACATTGAATTTAACTCGTAGTTCCATGGGAATAGTTACTGACTGCGCCATCTATTAGCATTATTGTGAAGCTATGTTGATGCTATATGAATTACTGACGCCCATTAAAAATTAAATAATCTCGTTTCTTTATAATATTCATATAATTTTAGTATTTGTTGTTCAAGTACAGGATATAAGTGACCTAAAAACATAAAATCAGTTTGAAAATCCATAGCGGATTTTTCTAGAGAGCGTCTTCAAGCGAGCGTATAAAATCGCCACTTTGAAAGCCCCCCATTTCGTCAATTTTAAGGGAAAAATTAAAAAAAAAATATTTTTGTACTCAGTTCAAAATTATCTTTAAAATGATACGTAACAATTTTATGTAACGCGATTTTTTTTTTTTTACTTCGCATTCGCTTCTATGAGAGCCCCCCTGAAATAAAGATTTTTATAACTTTTTAAGCCATTTTCGGCTGGAGGCCATCGGTTTACATATTATATCTAAATTTGAAGTAATTACGTTCAGTAATTCAAAAGTTATAAGGCTCTGACAGACGGACGGACGGACGGACGGACGGACGGACAAGTGCAAATCGCCCTAGTTAACTCAAAGACCTTCGCTTCGCTCGGTCGATAAAAAACTGTTTTAGAATGCACAAGTAAAGGCCTTTCATATGATACCCCACTCGGTATAATTATCTTACTTTGAAATTTCAAACCCCTGATTTTCCCCCTTTTTTAATTAAACTAAAATAATTTTCGCGTGGATTTTATTTTTCCTGTAAAATATACATGAACCTCTATTGACCATAATTATTTCAGATTTTTCGATTGGTAAACTTCGGAGATAAGGGGGGGAACGGTATTTTTTTCGACATTTTGGCCGAATAATCAAAAACTATTATATTTAGAAATAAATAAAAAACTGTTTTAGAATGCACAAGTAAAGGCCTTTCATATGATACCCCACTCGGTATAGTTATCTTACTTTGAAATTTCAAACCCCCGATTTTCCCCCTTTTTTAATCAAACTAAAATAATTTTCGCGTTGCTTTTATTTTTCCTGTAAAATATACATAAACCTCTATTGACCATAATTATTTCAGATTTTTCGATTGGTAAACTTCGGAGATAAGGAGGGGAATGGTATTTTTTTTCGACATTTTGGCCGAATAATCAAAAACTATTATATATAGAAATAAATAAAAAACTGTTTTAGAATGCACAAGTAATGGCCTTTCATATGATACCCCACTCGGTATAATTATCTTACTTTGAAATTTCAAACCCCTGGTTTTCCCCCTTTTTTAATTAAACTAAAATAATTTTCGCGTTGATTTTATTTTTCCTGTAAAATATACATAAACTTCTATTGACCATAATTATTTCAGATTTTTCGATTGGTAAACTTCGGAGATAAGGGAGGGGGAACGGTATTTTTTTCGACATTTTGGCCGATTAATCAAAAACTATTATATATAGAAATAAAAAAGCCGGCCAAGTGCGAGTCGGACTCGCGCACCGAGGGTTCCATACTCCAAAAGTAAAAGTAAAACGATAATATTATATTAATTTGCTTATTTATCGTTAACTTTGTTTGTAGAGGTTTATTGTTAACTAGCTGATGCCCGCGACTTCGTCCGCGTGGAAAAAGTTTTTAAAAATTGCTTTTCCGTTGCACTACGCCAGTATCTAGTCCGTACTACGTGGTATAGAGCTACAATAGCAACCCACAATCGACATTTTCTTCAGCCGGTACCCAGCAGCATAAAGAATGAGGAATTGGTACTTGGAGTTCAATGATGTAGCCCAGTGGTGTAACAATGGGGGGAGGGTGATTCCTAAACCAAATCGAATGATTGTGAAATCTATTACATACATACATACATACATACATACATACATACATACA
Source organism: Oeneis ivallda (assembly GCA_029955525.1). Classification (NCBI taxonomy): domain Eukaryota; kingdom Metazoa; phylum Arthropoda; class Insecta; order Lepidoptera; family Nymphalidae; genus Oeneis; species Oeneis ivallda. The sequence goes on from JARPMR010000008.1 coordinate 17,491,279, forward strand.
TACATACATACATACATACATACATACATACATACATACATACATACATACATACATACATACATACATACATACATACATACATACATACATACATACATACATACATACATAAATGCCGCGTAATTAAAAGATAAATATGTGAAAAGTAGCATACTAATATCCCGCAGGAACCGTTTGTTTTCCCGGGATAAAAAGTAGCCTTTGTCATTTTTCAGGCCCTTAACTTCACCTGTGCAAAAAAATCACGTAAATCTAAAACTCCATTGCGTGTATTTTGAAGGACAAATGCGTAAAAAATAGCGATGCTATCCCGCAGGAACTGTTTGCTTTTCCGGGATAAAAAGTAGCCTATGTGCTATTCCAGACTATAATCTATGTCTGTGCCAAATTTCAGCAAAATCAGTTCATTCGTTGTCGCGTTAAAGAGTAACAAACATCCATCCATCCAAACATCCATACATCCATCCTCACAAACTTTCGCATTTATAATATTAAAGTAGGATATAAAAAAACTATGCTAGTTAGAGCGTTGGTTTTATTTTTCCTGTAAAATATACATAAACCTCTATTTACCATAATTATTTCAGATTTTTCGATTGGTAAACTTCGGAGATAAGGGGGGGGGGGAATGGTATTTTTTTCGACATTTTGGCCGATTAATCAGAAACTATTATATCTAGAAATAAATAAAAAACTGTTTTAGAATGCACAAGTAAAGAAAGGCCTTTCATATGATACCCCACTCGGTATAATTATCTTACTTTGAAATATTGGATAGAAGCAGGCGTTACTTTGCGGAAGTCCATGATTAGCAAGAAAAGGGTAGAATTATTTTGCTATAATCCGCCAACAGAAAAAATCTGTATAATTTTTACACTACTCTCGACGCACGTTTCGCCCCGACACCGGAGCATCCTCAGGAGATGTTGACTGTTGTCTAGACAATGCATCGTTGTAGAGTCAACATCTCCTGAGGATGCTCCGGTGTCGGGGCGAAACGTGCGTCGAGAGTAGTGTAAAAATTATACAGATTTTTTCTGTTGGCGGATTATAGCAAAATAATTCTACCCTTTTCTTGCTTACTTTGAAATTTCAAACCCCTGATTTTCCCCCTTTTTTAATTAAACTAAAATAATTTTCGCGTTGATTTTATTTTTCCTGTAAAATATACATAAACCTCTATTGAACATAATTATTTCAGATTTTTCAATTGGTAATCTTCGGAGATAAGGGGGGGGGGGGGGGGGGGGGGGAACGGTATTTTTTTCGACATTTTGGCCGATTACTCAAAAACTATTATATATAGAAATAAATAAAAAACTGTTTTAGAATGCACAAGTAAAGGCCTTTCATATGATACCCCACTCGATACAGTTATCTTAATTTAAAATTTCAAACCGCCGATTTTCCCCCTTTTTTAATCAAACTAAAATAATTTTCGCGTTGCTTTTATTTTTCCTGTAAAATATACATAAACTTCTATTGACCATAATTATTTCAGATTTTTCGATTGGTAAACTTCGGAGATAAGGGGGGGGGAACGGTATTTTTTTCGACATTTTGGCCGATTAATCAAAAACTATTATATATAGAAATAAATAAAAAACTATTTTATAATGCACAAGTAAAGGCCTTTCATATGATACCCCACTCGATATAGTTATTTTACTTTGAAATTTCAAACCCCCGATTTTCCCCCTTTTTTCATTAAAATTAAAAATAATTTTCGATTTTTCTTTATTCCAATGATTTTGGGCCACTTTTATACACAACTATGCCAAATTTCATGTCGATAGCTTTAATACACACATCAAAAGTGTCTAGGGATCAAGCATTTTTATGCGGATTTCTTGAGATTGAGATGTGGCTTTGTAATAAATTTTTAAGGATCCTTTTTGGTGCATTTCATAATTTGAATCAGGAACTGTCAATCAAATTCGAGTAAAAGATGAAAATCAGCTGTCAATATTTTCCCTATAAAAACATACAACGCATTGAAGACATTATTAGTGCTACTGTTTCCCTACTACTGATTAAAACCAACGTTATTATGGAGCGGCGACGTCATTTAAGCAGGGAAGAAATGCTCAGAGCCGTGGGAATGATAGAAGCTGGTTCCCGGCAACGTACTGTGGCTTTAGCTCTGAATACAAGTCAGAGTGTTATCAGTCGACTTTGGACACGTTACCGAAGCACTGGTACCGTGGCTGAGCGCCATGGAGGACGGTATCGCTGCACCACACGGAGACAAGACCGATACATTCAAATCTTAACTCGAAGAGCTCCAACAATAACCGCCATGATGTTAGCCGTGAGGCTTCATCACTCTTCAGGGAACTTAATTAGCGACCAAACAGTCAGAAACCGCTTGCATGAAGTGAACCTTCATTCCCGAAGACCGCTACGGGTACCACCTATAGCAATGCACAATCGTAGGATTCGATATCAATGGGCTCTTGAACACAGAAATTGGGCAGAAGAACAATGGCGTTTCGTGTGCTTTTCTGATGAGTCTCGTTTTGGTATGAGACCGGATACAAGACGTATACGACACTGGAGAACCCCTGGACGCCAACAGCGATTAAAATCCTGCCAGGAAGTCCATCCTTATAGTGGTGGAACCATCATGGTATGGGCGGGTATTTGGATCGGCGGAAGAACCGAGTTGATTTGGATCAGAGGCAACCTCAACGCTCAATTTTATGCTGAGACGATTGTATCAGACGTCATCGTTCCTCTACAAGTGCAAATCGGTCCCTTATTTCAGTTAATGCATGATAATGCACGACCGCACACCGCAAGAGTTGTAAGACAGACTCTCGCCGCAGCCACAGGGTCACCAACGCTAAGTGCAGAAAAAGTAGTAGTAGAGTCTGTCAATAGAGGGCGCTAGAGGTAGCGATTTGAGATTTATTTCATGAAATTCAGCTTACTAGCGACAAGCGGCAATTATTTGAACTACATTGCAAGATGAAATTATGAATAGTTAGGTTAACAGATGGCGCTTTAAAAATTATAGATCAGAAGATTAACAGATGGCGCTTATTAAAAAATTGATATTTTATTTTATTTATTCATTTAATTTATATGTTTATTTTGGTTCTTTCACATGTATTATAATACTATTGGTACGTTTCAGAGTTATTTTTAAATTTCGTATTACCTAATCCCCTAACCACAGATATTATAACATCTATGTTTTGCCTGTGGTTTTAGGGTGGAACCACATCTGTGAGGATCGATTCGCATTTATGCCGATGCTATAAGACACACTTGTAAGGATCGCTACGGATCGTTACGGATCCGTAAAGATGCGTACGCATCCTTTCGGATCCGTAAGGAGGCGAAAGCCTATAAACATTGTTGTCTGCGTAGGGATGGTCGATGATGGCATCGATATTTTAATTGCTAGCTCAACCACGATATTAATCTTCTTCTACACAGAGGAAATGGATGCCAAAAATTGAAAAAGACGCCGCCATATTGAAATTCTTTGTTTTTCGACCGATTTCGTTCAAATTCGATATTTGGGCTTCCCTGTGGTCAAGAAAGAGGAAAAATAGATGCCAAAATTATAAAAAGTGACCGCCATTATGAAATTCTTTCTTATTGGACCGATTTCGTTCAAAATCGATATTTGGGCTTCCCTGGGGTCAAATCAGAGAAAATGATTGGCAAAATTATAAAAAGTCACCGCCATATTGAAATTCCTTGTTTTTCGACCGATTTCGTTCAAAATCGATATTTGGGCTTCCCTGGGGCCAAATAAGAGGAAATGATTGGCAAAATTATAAAAAGTCACCGCCATATTGAAATTCTTTGTTTTTCGACCGATTTCGTTCAAAATCGATATTTGGGCTTCCCTGGGGCCAAATAAGAGGAAATGATTGGCAAAATTATAAAAAGTGACCGCCATATTGAAATTCTTTTTTATTGGACCGATTTAGTTCAAAATCGATATTTAGGCTTCCCTTGGGTCAAGAAAGAGGAAACAGATGCCAAAATTTTAAAAGGTCGCCGCCATATAGAAATTCTTTGTTATTGGACCGATTTCGTTCAAAATCGATATTTAGGCTTCCCTTGGGTCAAGAAAGAGGAAATAGATACCAAAATTTTAAAAAGTGACCGCCATATTGAAATTCTTTGTTATTGGACCGATTTCGTTCAAAATCGATATTTGGGCTTCCCTGGGGCCAAATAAGAGGAAATGATCGGCAAAATTATAAAAAGTGACCGCCATATTGAAATTCTTTTTTATTGGACCGATTTCGTTCAAAATCGATATTTGGGCTTCCCTGGGGTCAAATAATAGAAAATGATTGGCAAAATTATAAAAAGACGCCGCCATATTGAAATTCTTTGTTATTGGACCGATTTCGTTCAAAATCGATATTTAGGCTTCCCTTGGGTCAAGAAAGAGGAAATAGATGCCAAAATTTTAAAAAGTGACCACCATATTGAAATTCTTTGTTATTGGACCGATTTCGTTCAAAATCGATATTTGGGCTTCCTTGGGGTCAAATAAGAGGAAATGATTGGCAAAATTATAAAAAGTGACCGCCATATTGAAATTCTTTGTTATTAGACCGATTTCGTTCAAAATCGATATTTGGGCTTCCCTGGGGTCAAATAAGAGGAAATGATTTCCAAAATTATATTAAAAAGTCGCCGCCATATTGAAATTCTTTGTTATTGGACAGATTTCGTTCAAAATCGATATTAAGGCTTCTCTGGGTTCAAAGTTGTTCGTGGTTTAGATTTTTAGTTCGCGTACGTCGATGATATTTTAGTTTCTTCAAAAGATAGCGAACAGCATGCAAAACATTTACGTATTCTTTTCAAACGTTTTTGAAGGATACGGTATACTTAATAACGAGAAGAATGGCATTTTAATGTTCCAGAGGTTCGTTTCCTTGGATACAAAATAAGCGCTCCCGGGATTGGCTCTCCTGCTGACCGCATTAAGAGTTTACAGGATTTTCCTCTACCTAAAACAGTACAGGGATTTACAAGATAATATGATTAATTTTTATCGAAAATTTCTCCCTAGCATAGCGCGACTTCAAGCAACATTAATAGATGCTTTATCAAAAATTCAAGATAAAAGTGCTAAACCTTTTACTGGGACTCCCGATTTAGAGCGTATTTTTAATATTTACAAAGAAAGTTTAGCTTATGCAAATCTTAAGTTAAAAATTAAATTTATTTTTAGTTTTTTATTTCTTTTTAATGTGGTGTGCAATAAAGTGTTTTTCATTCATTCAAATCGGTTCAGGTTTAGCTCACCCAGTTTTAAATGTTAGATAAGGGTTATTTACAGATGCATCGAGCTCTCATGTCGGTGCATGCCTTCAACAAGAAGTGAAGCAGAGCTGGCAACCTGTAGCATTTTTCAGTAAAAAGCTGACTACCAAGCAATCATCTTGGCCGGCTTATTATCACGAATTATTAGCCATTTATAAAAGCGTGCAGCATTTTAGGCATATTCTTGAAGCCCGTCCTGCAACGATCTATAATGATCTGTATGATCCCTACTTAACGTTTTCACTCAAAAGCATGAAAAATCCCGCCTATTCAGCTTAAGCAAAAAGTTTTTATTTCGGAGTTCACTACTGACAAACCACATGTCAAGGGAGCTGAGAACCCTGTCGAAATTTGCTAGGGTCTTCTTGGTTGAGACGGACGGCTAGAAAGGGGTGGTTTTGGAGGCCGTACCTAGCTTAGGATAGTTAGCCGGGTTGTCTAGTTAGACATGGAAATTTTGGGTTCCATCCTTGTTACGTAACGATTACAATGTACCCTCCTTTGTGTAGGTAGTTATTTTTATTGATAGAAGGCGATTGCTGAGAATGATGTTCTGTTCTGATATTGTGTGTGATTCCTTTTATTAGACGCTCGGCGATGAGGGGGGTGCCGTCATACTTTTAAAACTTATGGCAAACATTTCCTCTTTCTTGACCACAGGAAGCCGAAATATCGATTTTGAATATCGATTTTGAATTTCAATATGGCGGTGACTTCTTAAAATTTTGGCATCTATTTTCTCTTTCTTGTCCCAAAGGAAGCCTAAATATCGATTTTGAACGAAATCGGTCGAAAAACAAAGAATTTCAATATGGCGGTCACTTTTTATAATTTTGCCAATCATTTCCTCTTATTTGACCCCAAGGAAGCCCAAATATCGATTTTGAACGAAATCGGTCCAATAAAAAAGAATTTCAATATGGCGGTCACTTTTTAAAATTTTGGCATCTATTTCCTCTTTCTTGACCCAAGGGAAGCCTAAATATCGATTTTGAACGAAATCGGTCGAAAAACAAAGAATTTTAATATGGCGGCGACTTTTTATAATTTTGCAAATCATTTCCTCTTATTTGACCCCAGGGAAGCCCAAATATCGATTTTGAACGAAATCAGTCCAATAACAAAGAATTTCAATATGGCGGCGACTTTTTTAATTTTTGGCATCCATTTCCTCTTACTTGACCCAAGGGAAGCCTAAATATCGATTTTGAACGAAATCGGTCCAATAACAAAGAATTTCAATATGGCGGCGACTTTTTATAATTTTGCAAATCATTTTCTCTTATTTGACCCCAGGGAAGCCCAAATATCGATTTTGAACGAAATCGGTCCAATAACAAAGAATTTCAATATGGCGGCGACTTTTTTAATTTTTGGCATCCATTTTCTCTTATTTGACCCCAGGGAAGCCCAAATATCGATTTTGAACATAATCGGTCCAATAACAAAGAATTTCAATATGGCGGTCACTTTTTAAAACTTTGGCATCTATTTCCTCTTTCTTGACCCAAGGGAAGCCTAAATATCGATTTTGAACGAAATCGGTCCGATAACATAGAATTTCAATATGGCAGCGACTTTTTATAATTTTGCAAATCATTTCCTCTTATTTGACCCCAGGGAAGCCCAAATATCGATTTTGAACGAAATCGGTCCAATAACAAAGAATTTCAATATGGCGGTCACTTTTTATAATTTTGCCAATCACTTCCTCTTATTTCACCCCAGGGAAGCCCAAATATCGATTTTGAACGAAATCGGTCCAATAACAAAGAATTTCAATATGGCGGTCACTTTTTAAAATTTTGGCATCTATTTCCTCTTTCTTGACCCAAGGGAAGCCTAAATATCGATTTGAACGAAATCGGTCCAATAACAAAGAATTTCAATATGGCGGCGACTTGTTATAATTTTGCAAATCATTTCCTCTTATTTGACCCCAGGGAAGCCTAAATATCGATTTTGAACGAAATCGGTCCAATAACAAAGAATTTCAATATGGCGGCGACTTTTTATAATTTTGCAAATCATTTCCTCTTATTTGACCCCAGGGAAGCCCAAATATCGATTTTGAACGAAATCGGTCCAATAACAAAGAATTTCAATATGGCGGTCACTTTTTATAATTTTGCCAATCACTTCCTCTTATTTGACCCCAGGGAAGCCCAAATATCGATTTTGAACGAAATCGGTCCAATAACAAAGAATTTCAATATGGCGGTGACTTTTTACAATTTTGCCAATCTTTTCCTCTTACTTGTCTTCAGGGAAGCCTAAATATCGATTTTGAACTAAATCGGTGTAATAACAAAGAATTCCAACATGGCGGAAAAGTGGCACCTGTGTTAGCATACATACTTGAGATAAAAACTAATTTCATCGATATATCGATATTTTTTGGCACTTCATGCTTTTCCCTAGTTGCCGAAGACGCTTTCGCACGCGTAAGGATCCTTACGGATCCGTAAGGATCCTTTCGGATCCGTTCGCGTCCGTAAGGATCCGTTCGCATCCTTACGGATCCGTAAGGATGCGAAAGGATCCTTTCGCATGCGAAACGTGAGCTACACTTGTAAGGATTTGCACTTTTAGGTACAAAAAATGCGAAAGCCGAATCGATGCGAAAAGCCGAATTGATCCGTTCACGTTTCTATGGAATTTGACAGTTTTGTATGGGCGAAATCCGAAACGATCCTCACAGATGTGGTTCCACCCTTACGATCCCCGTCGATGACAAAGCAATATTGCCAGTGTGAGTTGCGAACTATGTTCGCCGGACCCTTAATTGAAAATTATAGTTATAATACATGTCTGCTAAAATTAGGTACTTACATAGAAGTTTTATTAATATTGTGATTGCAGGTTAAGTTCAATAATGTTTTTTTTTCACATCATGAAAAAAAAATGGCTGATTTTATGTATAATTCGTAAATGTATGATTGGTAGGTATATGATGAATAATATTATGGCACTAAAAACTATATTAAATATGAACGTTTTGTTATTTTCAATAATTAAATTATTTTAAGTATTATTAGTTTTTCGTATTAAATCAAGTGGTCGCCGACTAGACAAGGGGTCGGTCGTAACTCGTAAACTACCAAATGTCGTCGCTAACTTGCATTTCACGTAGTTTTTATAATTTAAGGGCAGGATCTCCGGGCGCAGTAGGCATTTAGAGCAACCTCAGTCCCCGCGCGGTGAGGTGCGCGTAGGCGCTTTTCAAATGAACTCACTCACCCCAAATTTTACATCATAGATTAAATAACTTTATTGTACCTAACTGCAGTACAGGGACACTTGTAAGTTTTAGAAACATTTATTTTATTTTTTATTTATACATTTATATTATATAAGTGTGATTGTTATTTTGCATATTACGTACATAGGTACATTTACCTACTTATTTTTTTTTGTTTTTTTTTTGTTATTTCTTTCGAACTCGATATCTGGGGTTCCCTGTACTTATAAAATACGTAACCGTTGCCAAAATGTCGGCCATTTTCTCTTTTTTTGTTATTGGGCCGATTTCTTTCAAAATCCATATCTGGGGATCCTTGTACTAATAAAAGCGGTAACCATCGTCAAAATTAGAAAAAGTGGTGGCCATATTCTTTTTTCTTGTTATAGGACCGATTTCTTTCAAAATCGATATCTGAGGATCCCCGTGCTCATAGCAGTGGTAACCAATGTCAAAATTAGAAAAATGGAAAAGTTTTTCCCTAACCTATTTGGGACGAAGTTCCTTAGACATTTTTTTGTTATTGGACCGATTTCTTTCAACCTCGATATCTGGGGTTCCCTGTACTTATAAAATAGATAACCGTTGCCAAAATGTCGGCCATTTTCTTTTTTTGTCATTGGACCGATTTCTTTCAAAATTGATATCTGGGATTCCCAGTGCTAATAAAAAGGTAACCATCGTCAAAATAAGAAAAAGTGGTGCCCATTTTTTTTCTTGTTATGGGACCGATTTCTTTCAAAATTGATATCTGAGGATCTCCGTGCTCATAGTAATGGTAACCGATGTCAAAATAAGAAAAATGGAATTTTTTTCCCCAGCCTATTTTGGACAAAGTTCCTTAGCCATTTTTTTTGTTATTGGACCGATTTCTTTCAAACTCGATATCTGGGGTTCCCTGTACTCATAAAATAGTTAACCGTTGCCAAAATGTCGGCCATTTTCTCTTTTTTTGTTATCGGACCGATTTCTTTCAAAATCCATATCTGGGGATCCTTGTACTCATAAAAGCGGTAACCATCGTCAAAATTTGAAAAAGTGGTGGCCATATTCTTTTTCTTGTTATGGGACCGATTTCATTCAAAATCGATATCTGAGGATCCCTGTGCTCATAGCAGTGGTAACCGATGTCAAAATTGGAAAAATGGAAAAGCTTTTCCCCAACCTATTTGGAACGAAGTTCCTTAGCCATTTTTTTGTTATTGGACCGATTTATTTCTACCTCTATATCTGGGGTTCCCTGTGCTTATTAAATAGTTAACCATCGTCAAAATAATAAAAAGTGGTGGCCATTTTTTTTCTTGTTATGGGACCGATTTCTTTCAAAATTGATATCTGAGGATCCCCGTGCTCATAGCAGTGGTAAACGATGTCATAATTAGAAAATTAGAATAGTTTTTCCTTAATCTGTTTGGGACGAAGTTCCTTGGCCATTTTTTTTGTTATTGGACGGATTTTTTTCAAACTCGATATCTGGGGTTCCCTGTGCTTATAAAATAGTAACCGTTGCCAAAATGTCAGCCATTTTCTTTTTTTTGTTATTGGACCGATTTCTTTCAAAATCCGTATCTGGGGATCCTTGTTCTCATAAAAGCGGTAACAATTGTTCAAGAAAAAGTGGCGGCCATTTTTGTTCTTAATATGGGGCCGATTTCTTTCTAAATCGATATCTGAGGATCTCTGTGCTCATAACAGTGGTAACCATTGTCAAAACTAGAAAAAGTGGCGGCCATTTTATTTTTTCTTGTTATGGGACTGATTTCTTTCAAAATCAATATCTGAAGACCCCTGGGCAAGTTTTGGCAACATTTACCTGTTATGTCACAGTGGTAACCGTTGCCCGAACAAAAAAATGGAAAAGTTTTTCCCCCAACCTATTTGGGATGAAATTCCTTATCGGAATAGCAAAGAATAATAAAAACACCTATTTAATATTTGACAAATGTTTATAGTATAAAAAAAAATTGCCGACACTTTTTCTAATTTTGACGACGGCGACCTCTTTCATGAGTATGATGAATCTCTGATATTGATTTTGAAAGAAATCGGTCCAATAACAAAAATAAATAAAATGGCCGCCACTTTTTCTTATTTTGACGATGGATACCTATTTTATTAGCATTGGGAACGAACCCCGAATATCAATTTTGAAAGAAATCGGTACTATAACAAAGAAGAAGAAAATGGCCGCCTTTTTTCTTATTTTGACGATGGTTACCTCTTTTAATAGCACTGGGAACCCCAGATATCAATTTTGAAAGAAATTGGTCCAATAACAAAGAAAAAGAAAATGTCCGCCTTTTTTTCTTATTTTGATGATGGTTACCTCTTTTATTAGTACTGGGAACCTCAGATATCAATTCTGAAAGAAATTGGTCCAATAACAAACATAAAAATGACCGCCACTTTTTCTTATTTTGACGATGGATATCTCTTTTATTAGCACTGGGAACCCCAGATATCAATTTTGAAAGAAATTGTTCCAATAACAAAAAAAAATTAACCGCCACTTTTTCTTATTTTGACGATGGATACCTCTTTTATTAGCACTGGGAACCCCAGATATCAATTTTGAAAGAAATCGGTCTAATAACAAAGAAAAAGAAAATGGCCGCTTTTTTTTCTTATTTTGATGATGGTTACCTCTTTTATTAGTACTGGGAACCCCAGATATCAATTCTGAATGAAATTGGTACAATAACAAAAATAAAAATGGCCGCCACTTTTTCTTATTTTGACGATGGATGCCTCTTTTATTAGCACTGGAAACCCCAGATATCAATTTTGAAAGAAATCGGTCCAATAACAAAAATAAAAATGGCCGCCACTTTTTCTTAATTTGACGATGGATACCTCTTTTATTAGCGCTGGGAATCCCAGATATCAATTTTGAAAGAAATCGATCCAATAACAAAGAAAAAGAAAATGGCCGCCTTTTTTTCTTATTTTGATGATGGTTTCCTCTTTTATTAGCACTGGGAACCCCAGATATCAATTTTGAAAGAAATCGGTCCAATAACAAAAATAAAAATGGCCGCCACTTTTTCTTATTTTGACGATGGATACCTCTTTTATTAGCACTGGGAACCCCAGATATCAATTCTGAATGAAATTGGTCCAATAACAAAAATAAAAATGGCCGCCACTTTTTCTTATTTTGACGATGGATACCTCTTTTATTAGCACTGGGAACCCCAGATATCAATTCTGAATGAAATTGGCCCAATAACAAAAATAAAAATGGCCGCCACTTTTTCTTAATTTGACGATGGATACCTCTTTTATTAGCGCTGGGAATCCCAGATATCAATTTTGAAAGAAATCGATCCAATAACAAAGAAAAAGAAAATGGCCGCCTTTTTTTCTTATTTTGATGATGGTTTCCTCTTTTATTAGCACTGGGAACCCCAGATATCAATTTTGAAAGAAATCGGTCCAATAACAAAAAAAAAGAAAATGGCCGCATTTTTTTCTTATTAAGACGATGGTTACCTCTTTTATTAGCATTGGAACCCCAGATATCAATTTCGAAAGTTTTTGTAATTTAAATCAAGATATTTTGTTCTTTCTTCCATTTTTATTCCCCATATTTACTTTATTATATTATTCTTATATTATAGTTTAACACTATCTATACAATAAGACTCTAAACCTAAAACCTATAATACTAATATTTACAGATTTATTAATAAATACTAAAAATTACAACAATATTAACCCTCTGATTTGATTTAATCTATGATAAATGAATACGGAATGAAAATAATAGGTATCTATGCAATAGATCGCTTGATCAGCGGGGGATCGCAGCGAGCCAGCGAAAGCGATACGTCCTACCTCGATGATACTTTGCGGGCTACTGAAGTGAAGCGCACGAGCCACTTTGTTATATAAAAAGTAAAAACGTCGTGATTAAAAAAATACAAATTTTTTAGAGAAAAATTAATCACAAAAGAATCTTCTAAAAGTGTTTGCCTATTTTATGAAATTTGTTTTTTTAGTCTAACTTTAATATTCTATGAACACGACCTGAAAAACGATAAAAATTACACTGTTTTCGAAATTATTTTTGATCGGGTGAAGTTGTAAATATAGAGTTTTGAATCACAAAAGAATTAAGAACATACATTAAACTACAACATATATTTTTAACCGATCAAAACAAAGAATATTTCATTGTTTACGATTCAATCAAAAATAGGTCGATGTCGAAGATCCCGCCGTTAACTAGCTGACGCCCGCGACTTCGTCCGCGATGTTTAAATAGGTAAATGGGATAAAATGTAGGCTAAGTATGTGTTAAGTCAGGATATAATTTAGCAGGCTATCTCCATTCCAAATTTCAGTCAAATCCTATATAAACATGCTACATGCTCTAAAGGGCCATATTGATCTATATTAAATGCACAATTTATTTAAGGTACATAATGGAATAAGGATTAATACTGTATTGCTTAAAATCGCTTCGTAAATAAGCCATTATTTCTCGTAAAAAGTACCTAAAGGCTAAAAAATGGTTATTGTGAGTTATCCCTAAGAGATAGACATAGTTATATAACTTCGCGGACTTTTTTGTAGACCTTTTTAAGGTGTACAATACTGTAGTCACAGACCTTATAATACTGCTGTAGTACATTATTTTGATCTATCTAGGGTAGGGTAGGGTTCAGCCAGCGTTTGCAATGTAAGCGCAAAAAAATGTGTTTATTTACGACATCACATTAAAAACCTCTAAAATTATCAGTGTTTCTCTACTATATTATGCATGTTATAAACATAAAAACCTTCCTCTTGAAACACTCTATCTATTAAAAAAACCCGCATCAAAATCCGTTGCGTAGTTTTGAAGATCTAAGCATACATAGGGACAGACAGACAGACCGACAGACAGACAGCGGGAAGCGACTTTGTTTTATACTATGTAGTGATAAGTAGGTACATTGACCTAAAAAGTTGAATACTGCGCCATATATTATCTGCGCCACATCTGCGCTAATCCTATTTTGCCTATTTTCTTACTATCTTGCGAAATTGCGAAAAACGAAATAATTAGTCTAGGCAATGAAGCTAGTGGACCCCAACAGCAATTCTTCAGGCGATGAAACTTTACAGAATGATAAAGTATCAGTAGTTAAACGTATTTTATAAATATCCAAAAAAAAATTTGAACGGAAGTTAGGTATTTTTACCTAAACTCTTTTATGCTTAATATCTCAGTTCGACAAAATGCTCGGTCAAAACTTTCTTCACCTGAAACATCCATGTAAAGTCTAGAAACAAAATATAAAATATCCAAAATATACTCCTAGTTGAAACCACCAAATTTTGAAAAATAAGTTTTTTTAATGTAACTTGCAGCGAAAAATTGCTCTGTGATTTTTTTTCACTGGAATGTCCTTTTATAGCCGTTTTGTACCTACAACTTGAAAATCCAAACAATATACCAAGAGACTATATTTTTTTCAAAAACTACCCTTTTACTCAAAGTGCAAAATTTCTCCATCCATTTTTTTAATATATATGATTACAATTATTTTTTTTGTATCAAGTATCAAAATATCCAAAAAAATAATCAAGCGCATTAAAAACTATAAAAATTTTAGAAAGAAATATTTTATATTTAATCCATCAAGGGAAGCAGGAGCGTGGTGAGTTGACGTAATGGTCCGGGAGCCAGTGACAGATTTTCATGACCAAGTCCCTCCCAATTAAAACTTCGTGAAATGCATTAGGGATTTATATTATGAATATTCGCGACCGTCAGCTGCGACTCCGTGGGTGGGGCGGGCAGTGGCAGCCTCCAACGCATGGAGAAAAAAAAAGTTTTTTAGTCATTTCCTCCCATTTGAAAATTTGACAGATTATAATTTACCTAATATTTTGAAGGAAAATTAAAGTCAGCTGACCATAACATGGTGGACCATGTTATGGTCAGCTGACTTTATTTCTTTTCTATATATCTGATATCTGAGTCGCAGCTGACGGTCGCGAATATTCATAATATAAATCCCTAATGCGTTTCACGAAGTTTCGCTCGAGAGGAAATAATTGACCGAATTTGTACCTGGCTCCCGGACTATAACGAGACTTCATCTATTCAGTGACGAGACTGACATTAGTATCTGCCTTTTGTGACGCGAGCCAGTACTCGATAATCGAATGTGTCGTTGAGCCGACAATTTTCAATCAAAAACTTTTGGCAACTACAGTGACTGTGTCGGTCAAATGGTTCTGAACCATATTGTCATGGTATTAAAGCGAAAAATCGCACACAGATCTAAAACTAGTTTAAATGCTGAGACAAAAACTGCTTTAAGAGTGTATAATAATATGCAATTTTGTATTTTAAGTAACTTGTAATTAGGTAAAAAATAGTACGTCGTCAAAAGTACGTCGCGCGTCTATCACTCTATTTCTCACTCACGAGAAAACGATAATTTGCCATCCCGCTCGAAAAGGGGCACAAAATCCATATCATAGCGACATTACTGCACAATTTTAAGGGCGCTAATGCAAATCCGTTAAACTATTGGAGTTTTCGGATCATTTTGTAACTAATTCGAACAAAATACAATGGAACTAAAAACTACTACACACAGAGATTGGTCCTTTATCTCCAATTTTTGGTTTTGGTTTGGTGAAAAATCTTTCTTTTTAGTACTATAAAAATGATTTTTCGTCACCTCTTCACACCGAAAATTGATGATTTAGGAGCGAGTTTAGTTAGGTTTAGGTACATTTTTTCTGCATAACATACCAATTTTGAAAAGAGCTGACTTTCTTGCCGGCTCTTCTCAGCAGAATCTACTTTCCGAACCAGTGGTAGAATCACGACGTGCCATAAGAGCCACAGGTTGGCCTACGTGAAATAAATTTGAATTTGAAAGAAATGGATATTATTATTTTATAAGTTGTTATGGCTATTTTTAACTGACTCAAAAAAAAGGAGCAGGTTATCAATTCGACGTTTTTTTTGTGCCGATGTTACTCCATAACAAGGAGTGAGCAGGAGCGTGATGACGTCACAAGACCCGACTTTGCTCACGGCGACGTGAGCCTGTAGATAGTCCATAGAGCCTTTTTAACATACATACTTAACAAGATCGCGCCATAAAAGGTAAAAAAAAATTTATACTTTGTTTATAATAATTATTTTACTTTACAACATTACTTGGATTTTTCAGTTTTTGTTCAAGTATAAAAAATTATTATAAACAAAGTATAAATATTTTTTTAACTTTTATGGCGCGATCTTGTTAAATATTTATGTAAAAAAGGCTCTACGAAGCTAAAATTTTTTACGACAATTATTTAAACATTTTTTTCACTTACAATTAAGACGGAAGTTCGAGAAAATTTTGTTAGTTAACAATTGTTTAACTTGTTGAAAAATTAACTTTAAGTAAAATTTCCAACGAGAATAAATTATTTATAGTGTTCAAAACACACCATAATTTTTTCAAATTTTTAAAAAATATTCAATACCATAAATAAATTAATTAATGTGCCGTACTCGCTTTTGACGCCGCGCGCGCAACCTAAAAATGTCGCGCGCAGACCTATTTTCAGCGTTAAATTAAAATTATAAATAATGGAGATAGAGTTCCGTGAGTTCGGAGTTTTTTATTGAAAATTTCCTCTTCTTTTAGAATCTTTTTTTGAAATTTCTTAAATATTAATAGTTTATGAAATATTGGCAAAAAACAAAATGCCATTTTTTTTCATCTTTAATTGTTTATAACTTTTGCAATTTTTTATGTGCTAATACACTCTTTTGGAACATTTTTCTAGGCATCATTCCGGATCCAATGAGCTATCGCACATAATTTTAAGACCAGTATCTCTATTTTGTACCATTTTGAACTTGTCAACTAGACTATTAGAGCCACTTTATGAGCAAGTGTGTTAAAAAAAGTTTTTAGTTTCTACACATTATGTTGACATTGGGCGTGTTTTTATGCTCGCCCGACTTCAGAATGAGGCATTAGAATTGAAAAGTTGGATCCAGAAATTATTGGGGAACCATCTCGAGAATTTTTTCTAGCAAGTGAAATAAAAATTATCCAAATCGGTTCAGAAATCTCGAAGAAACCGTTGTACATACAACACACGGTGTTTTAGGATCCCTAAAAAGTGTCATGCTCTTTTTATTTATTGTATTGTATTCATTCATAATACACGAATTTATCTATCTATCTTCTTCTATATAAATAAAAATGAATGTTGGTAAGCGCATAACTCAAAAATGGACGAACCAATTCGGTTAATTTATTTTTTTGTATGTTCCTTAAGTTCCACGGAAGGTTTTAATACAAAAAAAAAAAAAAAAAACTAAATTCACGCGGACGAAGTCGCGGGCATCAGCTAGTCTATATAAATAAAAATGAATGTTGGTAAGCGCATAACTCAAAAATGGATGGACCAATTCGGTTAATTTATTTTTTTGTATGTTCCTAAGTTCCACGGAAGGTTTTAATACAAAAAAAAAAACAAAAAACTAAATTCACGCGGACGAAGTCGCGGGCATCAGCTAGTCTTGAATAAAAACAGTATATTGGATAGAAGCAGACGTTACTTTGCGGAAGTTCATGATTAGCAAGAAAAGTAGACAATACAGCATTGTAAAGTCGACATCTCCTGAGGATGCTCCGGTGTCGGGGCGAAACGTGCGTCGAGAGTAGTGTAAAAATCTTGTGTGGTGGTGCATGTGAGTGGTGGTGGCATTGCTTGCTTGGGAACTTGGCTTTTTTGCTTGGCTGGGTAGGTGAGTGGTGCTTAGCTTTTAATTGCATGTTTGACCATACAGATTTTTTCTGTTGGCGGATTATAGCAAAATAATTCTAACCTTTTCTTGCTAAAAACAGTATGTCACTTTTTTAGGGATCCTAAAATACCGTGCATAAGTTAAAAAAATAAGTGCTGAATTGAGAGCCACTTCCTTTTTGGAAGTCGGTTAAAAAGGTTTTGGTAACAAAGTAATCAATGAAGCTTTTGCCAAAAAACAATTGTTTTTAAGCATTATAGAGCGTCATAATTTTTTATACTTTTTCAAAATAAAGATGTTATTTTTTGGTTGTTTGAAGCAGATACATATTATTTTATTTTCAGTGAAGGAAATGAATATTAGTTAATATAAGCTGTTATGGCAATTTTATGTTGTTTTTGTTTAAATTTTCCCAAAATAAACTAATTCGGAGAAACAAATTATGCTTAAGGGCCCTTAATTAAACTATTGAAATAGCTCATTAATTATCTGGAAGCTAAGTCGCTACAATTAGTGGTTGTATAAATAAATTAATGTTGAGGTACACATTTATGTTTATTATTTAGCATCGTCACAGACTTTATAATACTGTGGCATCGTAGAAGTCATGTAGTAATATATTATTTGTGAAGTCGCTTCGCTCGCGCACGCTAAACTATACCCAATGATTCAAGCATTAAGGTACATTATCGCGAAAACGCAGTTTAGATTTCAAAAACTCTGTTTCAATATCGATGTTCTTCGTGATATTTTTTTTGGATATTTAGGATAAGTGTGTAAATGTGACTACCTACTATGTTAAAAAAAAGAAATTGGATAGAGAAATTTTTCATTCCGAGTTATAAACAATTTTCAGTTGAAGTAAGATAAATAGATTTTGGTATGGATTTTTTTTTGGATTTTCTTACACGTTATGCTAAATTACATTTTAAGGACATTTGAAAATAAAAAATTGACTGAGCAATTTTCTGGTCGAAATTACGGACAAAAAAAGGAAACCTCTTTAAAAAATGACAGTTCCGTTTGAAAAAAGTTTTGGATTTTTATCAAGTACCTCTTATTAAGGCTAATAATTAGTTTGGTAAAAAAAAATTGGACGGAGAAATTATTCTTTTCAAAATATTAAGCTATTTGTACTTTTAGGTATAAATACCCAACTTCCGCATGGATTTTTTTTTGGATATTTTTGTGTAAATTTTGGATCATCCCATACTACAACCCTGCCAAGTTTCATCGACTGAGGATTTGATGCGGGGGTCTCCATACAACAAACCGCCCCATTGCCTAGTCTATAATTGTGATATTGTCCGAGCTGGCAACCTCGCAATACGTTCTAGGTATATCGTATACGAAAATAGACACTATTTCCATTCATGTTAGAACGATATCGCTGTGAAAAAAATACAAACACTTCCGAATATTCTATTGTAGGTACTTGCATACGCCATCTATTAGCGTTTTCATAACTGCAACGACAACAAAAGAACGTCATCTATCGGGGCTCGATCAAACTGTTCCCTAGAGCGCCATCTAATTGTAATCATATTAACTGTTATGAAGCTGCTCGCTACAACAGCGCCATTAATTCCCGTTTTAGCCATCGGGTGGTCCACCCGAGCAATTTAACAGTGTGTCGTTTCTTTGTTCCTGATGGAGTATCTGTACGTCAGTATTATAAAGTCTGTGCCGCAGCTAACCAAAAATATATGTTGATCCCTAGACACTTTTGATGTGTGTAGTTACTGAAATAATCGACTGTGACAGACGGACGGAGAAAGTCTCACCATAAGGGTTCCATTTTTACCATTTTGGTATGGAACCCTAAAAACTGTTTTAGAATGCACAAGTAATGGCCTTTCATATGATACCCCACTCGATATAGTTATTTTACTTTCAAATTTCAAACCCCCATTTTCCCCCTTTTTTAAATAAAACTAAAAATAATTTTCGATTTTTCTTTATTCCAATGATGTTGGGCCACTATTATACACAACTATGCCAAATTTCATGTCGATAGCTTTTATAGTTACTGAAATAATCGACTGTGACAGACTGACGGAGAAAGTCTCACCATAAGGGTTCCATTTTGGTATGGAACCCTAAAAAATTGGTTGACTGTGAATTCGGTTTACGGACGATAGTTTTACGTGATAACGTCTGCTCAGGATCAGGCAGAACGTGACACTTTTTCGTTCGTGCAGCCGGTGTTCATCGATTTATAAGACGTTAACAAGTCAAAAATAAGTTAGCGCATAGCTTACCTCTTTAAAAATCCGATGATAATTCTCAATGTATAGCAATATTTTAGCAGCATAAAAGATGCAGATAATTAAAGTAAAATATGAACCTGAAAAAATATTAACCAGAATTCGGTGCTAGGTATAGTAGGTAACAGTAGGGGGCCCTCGGCAAAGGGGGCCTTGCAAATTATAATTCCATATTTTCAATTTTTAGAGTTAGGCACGTTCAGTTTGATTGGACATATTCTTGAGCTCATTAAGCAAATCAAAAGTAAAATTAGATAGGTAGGTAGGTATCTTGAATTTATCATTGACTTTAATATACCTACTTTGTGGGAACGAGGACACC
This sequence comes from Oeneis ivallda, assembly GCA_029955525.1. Classification (NCBI taxonomy): domain Eukaryota; kingdom Metazoa; phylum Arthropoda; class Insecta; order Lepidoptera; family Nymphalidae; genus Oeneis; species Oeneis ivallda. Next base: position 17,511,180 of record JARPMR010000008.1, read on the forward strand.
TTACGGAAGAAAATGTAACCATTTAATGTTATGGAATAAATAGTATCAAAAACGATCAGAAACATTATTAAACCGTCATCTTTGTTCATTCTTACAGCTACATCACATAAAGAAACATAGGATTGTGTCAGCATTCGTATGTACTTTGAAATTTCATTTCTTTTGGCTGGAATAAAATATAAATTTAACTTAAACTGGTAAATCATGATTATATTCTACGCGTGAAAATAAGTTCAGATATATGATATCACTTATTTTGTTTATAATCTGGAGCATTAACAAATATTAAATAAAATTAGTTTATTATTATTTCTAGTAGGTAGGTACAACTATAAATATATTTTTTTAAATTACCTACCAGTCGTACGCAACATTCCTTCTAATTTCTGATTTAGCAATTCAAATGTTACAAACATATTCAGAGGCAAATACATAATTTGCAGCTCTAAAAAAAATTTCGTAATATATACAAACTCGTGTATGTAAAGGAATAATTTTCCAGCCGCTGCAAAATTAAATTAATGTAGTATTTGTAATAATAACTATTATCAAATAATATAGGTATCATAATTAAATAGGAAAATAAATAATGAATAAGTATAATAATCTTTACTTATTACTTTTAATATCATAAAGAGGAAAGATTTTTTGTTTCTTTGTTTGTTTGTACCGAATAGGCTCTTAAAATACTGGACCGATTTTAAACATTTTTTCACCAATAGAAAGCTAAATTATCAGGAAGTAACATAGGCTATAATTTATTTACAAAATAATTAGAGATCCTTACGAAAATTGCAATAATGTATCCCAAAGACGCAAAATTTTGCCTATATTCATTATTTGGCGTGCGCTGAGATAACTATTGATGAGACATAAAAAATATGTACTACATGACTAAAGTACTCATTATCACTATTACTACATATTATAAAACAAAGTTCCCCGTTGCGTCTGTCTGTCTGTCTGTTCGCGATAAACTCAAAACTACTGAACGGATTTTAATGCGGTTTTCACCATTAGATAGGGTGATTCATGATGAAGGTTTTAGTGTATAATTTGCTAAGATTTTGTATAAATTAGTTGAAATATGACGATAATTGTTGACGATGTCGGAAAAATTTAAGCCGCCTAGGAGCTTTCATCGAAAACGCTGGCTAATTCCTTTGAGATACCACAAAAAAAACTATAGTGGTGGTATGGTGAGATAATTCTTTACAAAAACTAGTAAGTGTCTACTGTCCATAACCAGAATACTTACGAGGTGTGCTTTTTATAACTGAGACAATGTTCCTTATGACTGAATACATTATTATCGTACAATATACAAACAAATAAGGCAGTAATGTTGCTTTGCGTATTAGAATAGTCTTTGTTGGTATGAGACTGGCCAAACTAATATTTCTTTTGATCTGGAAAAAAACAGCCATGAGAAATATGAATACTGTGTGCCTAACGATCAGCTCAAAATGCAAGGTAAAAAATGTCTTACCTTTCCTAAAATATTCAGAAATATAATCATATTTCTCATTCTACGAGCGCTTGTATAGGATCCTATCAAAACAATACTTGAAGTTATCATCATATTAAGCGTCCCCCAAAAAAACATCCCCCCAACGTTAATATAGATTCCGTTTTCCAAAAAATTAAAAATTATTCCAATTATTCCAGCTAGGTCTGCAAAATATAATGTTAATATTATTTTGTATAATTTTTCTTTATTTTCTGTATGAGTACCAAACAAGGTAGTCTGACGGCAGATATGCACGCCTAACTATTGTTAGCCATAGACTCAGAATCGGAACTTATCTCTCAAAAACTAATCATGCCTTAAGAGAATACATCTCTTAAAACGCTAAAACCCTACATAATGCCGTCTCCACCTCCCCTAACCACAAACACGACAATCACCATCTGAAGTCTGAACGTGAGGGTGCATATCAAAAACATCAAAGTATTAATTAATCAATTACACTAATCTAAGCCGTATAGGCAATATTTATTCGATTAGTGTGCGATTGCTATCGCAATTCCTCAATCAAGTACAATGACCTAGACACGAATAAATAAAAGGATGTTATCTTTATCATTTCTAAAAATCGTTATGAATTTTAAACACGAATCTGACACTATGTAGTACTTAATTAACTTAAATATATACCGATGAGAGATAGGTACTTACTTATAAAAGTAATAAGAATTTTACTGTAGATGGTGTAGCTATGCGACACACAAGCGCTACGGCTGCTACCTATCTTTACAATTTGAACAGGTGCAACTCCAGAAAAACGTGAAGTTCGTAATAATAATGCCCAGCCTCCATCGAGTACGCACTCTACTTTGTTCATGTCGATTCAAATAGCCCCTGTCAACTTATTAACATATTAAGCACAATCAACCGCTGACTGTAAAAAAAAATACAAAAATACATACCTATTTTTCTCCGTTACAAGCTTAAACAATGATTTTCAAATAAGAAATAAAATCAAGTTGTTATTTAATTTATAGGTACTTAATACTTACGAACGTAAATATCTTCATGATAATCTATGTATGCATAGTAGTAGCTCTGTTAATATTAAATGAGTCGATAATAATCGTTTCTCAGAAGCCTACAACTTACACGCAGATCACATAATTCTATTTAATTTATAGAATGTGAAGCGTTAAAAAGTTATATTGCTCAAAAACTATCTTGGAGGGCTGCTTTATTTTTCTGAATATTTTAGAAGGATTTAACTACGTAAGACTGACATTTATTAAAATAATTCCAAAACATTGCGGCCGCCTGTCAACCAAATGAATCTAATTTTGCCGAATGCTCCAAGAATTTTTAAGTCTGTATTTATGGGCGCATTTTTTTATGTGGAGTTTTAAAAACGAATACCTATCCACTTCATATCAAGTGCAATTAGCGATACAGTCGAATTAATTAGATTTAGGCCCCTGGCCCGAAGGGGCCTTGTTGTGTGCTTCCTAAATCTGTGAACCTGTGACAGGGTTAATCATATTTTTATGTAGTAAGAGGTAAGAGGCTATTAAGTAAGAAGCTAATTAAATGATGTTTCATTAATTGATACCTACATTAAAAAACCTACTTACAAACTAATTAGGAAATAGAAAATAAAACTATATAAGTTGGTAAATGTTAAATATGTATTTTTTTATTATAATATTGTACAAATACGTACACATACAGAACACACAACAACAACCTTAGATTAATGGATCAAACGTTTGTTTACATACTCGTTGTATAAAAACAAAATACCTTGGTAACATTAGGTAGGTACAGACCACCAACGAACGATCAAGTAGGTAGGTACCTAATTACGTATCACGTACTTCCATTATAGAATAGGTAAATTCTTTGACGAAATATGATAACCACTGTCTTCTCCATCACACTTGAAAAAATAGCTGATGGAGAAGAAAACGTTACGCCGAAGTTTTAAAGCTAAAAAAATCTTTGAAAATTATTACTCTTTGTCAACCATCATCTCGTCAGTCTGTGCCTACAGAGGCGTCAGCTCTCGGAGGGCGCAGTTGCTCTAACAAAGGTATGGCTACTCCAATCAGCTCCTCCCACGCCGCTAACCTCTTGCACGGACCGCATTCACACTCCTCTATCTCGCCTTCTTCAAAACCTAGGTCTTCGCCGGAGTGACTGAAAAAAAAACAACGATTTGTTAGATCGTGGTTAGATACTGGTTAGGACTCATTTCAAAAACTTTTTATCCGACTACGGCTGTCAAAAAAAAGGGGTTATGATTTAGATTTTAGCAGTCTATGTATGTAACTATTTATGAATGACCCACCGCGGCGCCTAAACCACTGAGCCGATTTACAATATGGATGTGGTGTCAATCGATTCGTTATGGCCCGGGTGACATAGGCTGCATTTTACCGGAACAAATCAATATTTAACGAATGTTATATCCAATTTTCCACTGTCGGGTTACAGTTTTTAAACTGTTTTCTTGTTAGTGGGTAGGTATAGCTAGTAGGTAGGTACCTAGTACCTACGCTAGGTCTTCGCTAACGTTTTTGGGAGTGCAAACCGACTTTTTGACGACCTGTCTGACGTAGTGGTGAGCGCTGTGGTCTTATTAGTGCGAGGTATGGGGTTCGATTCCCGGCAAAGGCAATACTTCAGGAATTTATAATTTCTAAATTGTCTCTGGTCTGATGGAAGGATTTGCCCGTCGCTAGGTACCTACCGTCAAAGACAGTTACCAAGCGATTTGGCGTTCCGGCACGATCGATGGCGTATAGAAACCTATTATAGGGGTATGGATTTAATTTACACTGCCATAACCCATAACCCTTCCAAGTTAACCCGCAACCATCTTAGACTACATAGTCACTTACCATCGGGTGAGATCGTAGTACAGGGCTTTCTTGTCATCAAAAAAAAAACTCACAAGGCGACAGCAAACATCTGTGGAAGCTCCCTAACATTTTGAATTGTGTGGTTCTTACAATAATATCGCACACCTATAGATTAAAAGTCAGACAAATCGCAAATAGTAGATTATTAACCAAGGGGATAAAGCAGTGTCTTCTGTCGCGGGTGACGATTTAAATCGCGAGCGTAACGAAGGACTCGAGGTTTACTCCCGAGCGTAGCGAGGGTGTTAAAAACTGAAATCACGAGCGAAGCGAGGGATTTAAGACGAGTCCTGAGTGTAGCGAGGGATTTAAGTTCACCCAAGACTAAGACAGCTTTATCACCGAGGAAAATACTCTACTTTTCGTACCATTTGCGAAAAAATTAACACAATAATAATATGAGATAAGCATTTATTAAAAATAATGATAATTAAAAGTAAAAGTTAACATTCGAAACATTGGTCTAATTATTATTGATAGAGAGAGTTACATTTTTGTTTGGTACATTTATTGTTGATGAGTTGATTTGAGTATTTCTCTGTTCTTGCGTCTGAGCATTTGCACTGATGGAATCCGACAATTCACTGTCACTGTCGCTTTCATTTAACATCGTAACGTATTTTTAGAACATTAACTTATTTATAAAAATAAATTAAAATAAACTTAACGTTTATGTATTTGAAGAAAACAAAAACGCGGCAAATTCCTAGACTAATATTTTTTTTGTCGGAAAAGCAAAGGCATCAAGCTCATACGGCCTCGTCGGTTTTCGTAATTTTATTTAATAATCATAACTGCATAATAAATGCGTATTCCTTTTTCAAAAAGATGTATAATGCTTTATATACAAACTCAATGGTGTAAACACAGATGTAGTTCAGTATCGGTAAGTATTCCAAATTTAAATCACATTCTCCCCCTAGAGGATGAATGAAATTCAGTACAATTTTCTTTCCCTGTTTTTAACAGATTAAAAATGACTATTGTTATGTTCGCTTTTTGTGGCACAGAATGTCACTTTTTTGAGCAAGTGGTACGAAAAGGTCATTTTTAGCGTCCTGTTATCTGTACCCAAAGGGTTCCAAAGGGAGTCGGGACCCTGCTACTAAGCCTCCGCTGTCCGTCCGTCTGTCAGCGTACTGTATCTCATCATGAACCGTAATAGGTAGATACCTACTTGAAATTTTCACAGAATTTGTATTTCTATTGCCGCCAAAACAATAAATAATAAATAAGTTATAAATTAAATAGGTACCGACCGTTCACTTTCATCATCATCTTGTTGAAGATGCAAGTCCTCTTCCACGCTGTACGCTTTGACCGCCAGATGCGGCTCATGGCGGAAATCCTCCATCTTATGTTGATAGTTGTTGTTATCGATATCGAACTTCACCTGCCAAAGAATATAATAATTAATTATTCAAATGACTGGCCAAGTGTGTCTCAGAAGAGGCATCCCGATCCCTTGCCGTAGCTAGTACTTATCAGCTACAATAGTAAAACTTTTATTGCGTAGAGTCAGGTGTATTGCTACGTAGTTCTATTATATTTTATATTCTGTGGTATTACGTAAACTGTGGATGATCACTGACAATAATTTTCTGAAGTCTGAACAATTTTAACAGTGCATATAAAAAAAGTTTAACAAAAATTTAATAAATTTCGTGACAAAGTTCAAAGTTGCGTGGGAGCAATCGACTTGGCATGACACCCAGCTGGCCCACAAGAAGTTTATTAGGTAGGTAGGTAGGTAGGTACCTACCCTTATATTGTACCTACAATAGTTACATATTTACTAATATTGTAATATGTATTTTGTTTCGAAAGGAGCTTGGTAGGTACTGAGTTTCTTGCCGGCTTTTCTCAGCAGAATCTACTTACCGAACTGATGGTATTCTGATTCAAGACTCTAGTCTTGACTTGTCACAATAGACCACAATGTTGGTAGGTAGGTACGTCAAATAAATAATTTTGATTTTTTCATTTTGATTAGTTTTAGTTCAGTTGTAGGTACACATAGTTCGAAGAGCTGATCTCTCACTCATCAGAGCTCACAGGTCGTTGGAGTCCCAAGGTGCTGGAGTGGCGACCCCGCACCGGAAAGCGCAGTGTTGGCAGACTCCCTACTAGGACATAAAACGAGTCACAGGGAGCCGCTGGATTCAGGCGGCGCAAGACCGAAGCCTGTGGAAGTCCATGCCAGAGAAAGGTCTCTGGCATAGACCAGCAGTGGACGTCTGTTATAGGTCGATAAAGAAGAAGAAGAAAAAGAAGTTCGTTGTAATAATTTTAACACCAGACAACGTAATAGTTTTGACTAAAAAACTTAATATATTTACCTACTCAAAAACTGTAAGCTTTGTTTAACACCTCTACCTAGGTAGTAGGTAGGTAGGTACTTACGTGATGCAGTCTTGACAACTGAGGGTCACTGGCGCGTCGATCTCCGATTTTCGGTACCTCACAGGCGGTGAACATCGAATCATCATCTATGCAAAAAAAAACATTAACATCATTTCTATCATCATGATTCACTATCATCATCATTATATTATCATTTTCAAAATTTATGAAAACAAGTGAGTAGGTAATTGGCCACATAACATTGACATCATATAACGTACTTTAAACATTTCTGTGGTGGTGTCACAGAGTAGGTATATTAAAGTAACAGAGCGGAAGCTACATACAAACGGCTCGCGGCGGGCTCACCCATACATAGCGCAACGCTGTGTGCGTGAGCTCTCACCGACACATTCACCGACACGCCGCGGCGCGCCGCTCAGGGTAACTCAGGGTCAGGACGTAAGGGCTGACGGTCGTGCGTTTAGTGGAAATAAATAGACGAAGAGTGAGTGTTTGTTTGTTGTGAGCTTAGATTTATTTGTGTATATTATGTATGCAACAGTGTAAAAATGCCAAACTCTTGCACACAAGATAAGAAATGTAATAATAATTTCCTTTCATGTACACGTTTCAGTTTCTTAATTAAAATTGTTACAGTAGTTGCGATATATTTTATATATTATTAATTTAAGTATGTTATCGTCAGGATTAGTATGTTGTTAGTTATTAACTAACTAAAAACTAAATTGTTTTTTATTGAATGAGTAAAATGTAATTAATAATGAATATAGATTTTTATATAATAATCCAAACTCCGTTTTCTCACATGTGCAGTATGCGTTACTGTATTAATATTGATATTTTATCATATTATATCGATACATGACGACCAAAATTGACCCATACTTATAATTTTTGGGAACATTAACAAAGGGCCCGCCAATTCAAATTTAATTATCTGTGCACAGCGTCATCTATCGACACAAACACAATTATTTATAAATTGTAACGAATAAACTTTTGCAAAAATAACGACGTAAAGTTATTAATAGTTTTATTGATATTTGATAATAGAATAACATAATTATTAATACTTGTCATACAAAACCAGTGTAAATTAAAAAAAATATTTTTACAAGACAAGCTTTTCGTAGCTGGCTACATTACCCATGGACCATCATTTAGGACCAAAGAACTTGTCAAGACGAATCAAACGAGCCCTAACTCGATGAGGTTACGTCGTTTAATTACTGAGTTCCTATAGCCACCTTAAGGCTCAATCGTCAGAACCTGGATATCATCTAGGACCAGATTACTTTTCAAGATTAATCAAACGAGCCCAAACTTGTTAATAATAAAGTTATATTACTAAAGTACATAAAGTTTTATTACTAAAGTTGCCAAAACCACCTTCCAGCTTCATTATCAGACCCTGAAGGTCATGTCAGGCCAGAGTACTTGTCAAGACGAATCAAACGAGCCCAAATTTGATGAGGTTAGCGAGTTTTTTATAGAGTTCCTATAGCCATCTTCCAGCTCAATCATCAGAACAGCTCCATATCCCAATAATATTGCAGGGTCATCCGATTTACACATACACGCAAAATTTCAGCTCAACCGGAAAAGTGGTTCTATCTCATCTTGTAAGATTTGATACATGTATGTTTACATGTATGTATGTACGTTTAATACATATACCCATGTATACATACATACATAAATTGCAAGTTAAATAAAAGCTTGTAATAATAATAATAGTCGATAGTAAATGACGATGCCATCTATTAATATTAATTGTGAAGTTATGGCAAAAATACTGATGTTCATTAAAAAAAATCGTTTCTTTATATTTTTGTTAATTTAGGTATTTGTTGTTCAAGTTCAGGATTTAACTGAAATTATACATAGTTATACAAACTTTAAAATATTTTTATTTTTTCCTTAAATTGTTGACATGCATCAGGTGACAACCCTAGCAGAATAGGTATACTTCTTCGCCCTTGTTAGGAAGCTTCCTCTCTGTTCGGTTACTCGTGTGGTGGTGTCGTGTGATGCGGGTTGTTACGTTCCCTCAAATATGGTTGAGCGAAGCAATGGCTGGGGTCATGCGTCATGCTCGTGAACGGGTGCCCCCGGCGGGAATGGGGCTACTTTATGTCTGCCCATCTTGGGATAGAAGTTAGTCGGTATGCATTTTTGGAACTTCCCTCATTGTGAAAACACTGCATATATATAGCATAGTATTTACTGTATTGTAAATTTGTTTTGAAAACAGCAACCGCCGAGTTTCTTGCTGGTTCTTCTCGGCAGGAAGGGCATTCCGAACCAGTGGTAGATTCATAGTGGTAGATTCATCGACTATTCAAAAGCACTTGTAAAAGTTTATTTGAATAAAAAATATTTCTATTCTATTCTATTCTATTCTATTCTATTCATACTGTCAGAACCGCCGCTGGAGGTCTGTACAGTGAAAATCTTTGAACTGCATCATAATCCGTGAAACGGACAAACCGTCTTTGTTCAGTCTATATTATAAGTTTCACATAAAATTGTAAATCATCGCAATAAATTAATAAAATAAAAAACGATTTTGAAATGACCCCGACGTGATTTGAACACGCAACCTTCTGATCTGGAGTCAGACGCGCTACCGTTGCGCCACGGAGTCCTGTGATTGAGTGACGAAATACAGGATTGGGACCTTTACGTGTATCACTAAATTATTTTAGGATGAATATTTTAATATTTTCCTAAATTAAACATGAAATAGTAATAGTAGTAGTAGTGTAGTATGCGTAGTAGTAATTGTACACTGTAGTCGTATAGTCGGAATTTTAATTCGATTCCAGATTTGACAATTTCAGTGTTGCAACGTTATGACAAGTACTAAATAGTGACGTTACGGAAATGGAATATTTCCGAATCGATTCCTCTCGTTTATAGTAGTATATCTAAACAACTACTACTTTAATAGAAACTAAGTATATCAGGAAATTAAATATTTCTGAACGGATAATTTAGTTATGACGATTAATTTTATTAAGGATCTGAGAGTTTTCTTTAATAATTGTGTGTGAAATAAATAAAAAAATGTGATCATGAAGGAACATGAGAAATAAAACAAATAGATGTATTATGGTAATATTTTATTTTATAAATCGTCGCCGTCTTCGCTATCGCTATCGCTGTCACTTTCTGTAACATGTATTATAAATGTGTCTGTGATATTGTCAATTAAAATATCTAGCCTACTCATTTTTTCCTCTTCTTTGACAACATGGGATACGCATTTAGACGATTCGGTAGCCGTAATTTTTTGAATGCCTTCCTCAAATAAATTTCTCACGTCTGTCAATTTGAAGGTTTTATTATTTTGAGCTACATGCCCCTTTACCTGCGCCCATATCAATTCGATAGGGTTCAGCTCGCAACGGTAAGGGGGCAGTCTTAAAACCGTGATCCCATGTTGTGCTGCCATTTCGTCTACAGCGTACTTATTAAAAGACTCGTTATGTGGAATCAGTTCTAAAAGCGTAGCTTTAACCATATCTGGTTCGTAATGAATATTTTTATTTAAAAGCCAGTCTTGAATGGCAGCTTTTTTCCAGCTCATTTTTGGTGCCGTTTCCAATAATTTTCGGGAGTGGTAAGGTGTATTATCCATCACCACAATTGAGTTTGGTCTTAATTTTGGTAAGACTCCAGCGAACCACTCCTCAAAACAAACTGCGTTCATCTCATCATGGTAATCTTCACAATTTTTCTTTGCTTCAAAAATCATGAGCCCCTTTTCCAGGAAGCCTTCTTCACTACCTATATGGCTAATTATGAGACGTTTGCCTTTTGCAGATGGATTTTTTTAATCCACTGGTCAGTCCCTCCAAAAACGCTTGCTGAGATGATGTGACTTTCTTGTCCACCCAATTTTTTTTTACAGTATGACCTAAAAATAAATATAGTACATTAACATTCAATATTACTATTAAATTTAATGTAAAATGTATATAGTTTCATCTTGATAATATATATGTCTCCCTTCTCGTCGAAACTGACATATAGATCGCAAGTAACGCTGGCGCCATGTTATTATATCATTTCGATCAATAAGTGTGCTCTTGCGTGACCGTGCAACAAATTTAAAATTAAGATGCTTCAAAATTTTTCTGAGGGTGTCTTTGGAAACCTTGGGCATTTCTGGATCATCGTTCATCACTTGTAAAATCTAAAATAGTAAATTTTATAATAGTTTGGAATCATTACTTATATTATAAAAAGATGTAGGTATAAAATAATACTGTCTGACTGATTGACTAACCTTTGCAATCGTTGGAGGTTCATTTCGGTAAAAGAACTGATGAACAAGTCTTCGTATTGCGGAGAATGTAAATTCATCAATTTTGTCTTTGAAACTTCGCTTTGGTCCAGTTTTTTTAGGAGGAGTTGGCGCCGCACCTTTATTTACTTCCTTCAAAACGTTACAAACAGAGCGTGAGGTTATTCCCAATATGTCAGCAACTTTGCTCATACATTCATTTTCTTCCACTACTTCAAAGGCCTCCAATTGCGCAGAAGTTTCATTTTTCACGTACTTCTAGGCATTGCGGATCATTACTTTTTCAGTAACAGTGAAAGCTTTTCGTGGACGTTTTTTTCTTGGGGACAAGAAAACATCCACGTCTTTTTGTGATGTACTTGGCTGAGGATCCATTTTGATGGAAAACCAAAACAAATAGATTCACTCAAAGTTCACAAAAAAACTATAAACGTAACAACAAACACAACGTAACAAAACTTTAACAAAAACCCAACAAAATAACAAAATATCGATTCGCAATGAAACAAGATATTCGTGCAGTCAGACTGGGAGAATGAAGCCGAATGACAAGATAAACAAAATGGCGATAGCTGCACGAGCGCGCACGGGTTGCCAATACAGAAAACTATCTAGGTTCTTTTGTTATAAGTTTTGTTTTTAATATAAAAAACAAAAATATTAACTTTTTATAAAATAAAGCAGCGGTTACTAATTAATAAATAATTATTATGAGTAATTATGTATTTATTTAAATAAAAATCAATAATTTAGTCTTTAATTGGCACACCAATATTATGATTACATAAACATAAATCGCGATTGTTTATCGATTTTTGTGTTCATCACTACACTATTATATGTGGTATCATTATTTTACAAAATGACAGCTTAGCTAATGTCAAACGTGGAATCGAATTATAATTCCGACTTTAGTTATAGTAGGGAAAAAGGGAAAAAAGATCAAAATAGGGAAAGCCATATTTTGCTTCAATACCTAAGTAATAAAATATAATGTTCTATTTTAAAGTGGTTTATTTGACCACTTTAAAATAGACTGAATCGGTACATAGGTATAGTTATTTATTATGATTAGGTATCTCAAGCTCAACCGCCTTTCTAAATCTAAACTAGAGGTCGATAACTTTAAGCTTACGTAGGTACCTACCTTTTATAATCACCCATAATATTTATACCTACCTACAGGAAGTGAGCCATGTTAATCAATGATATTAGAAGGAAAAAGAGTCTTTCCTTCAATATCATTGATGTTAATTGTTATATTAGGTATTATGATTTTTTATTTGCTCTTGCGTTTATAGAAAATAAGGACAATGTAATTGGAAAAGCTTTTTGAAGGCCTGAGACAGCTTGTATTGTTATGCTTCATAATATCACCACTAAATCTCTTGACTACGTCTCCGTAGCTTCCGAAACTATAATAATTATAATTTGTAACTTTCGTATAACGACCAAATCGCAAGAACGCAGGCGCTAAAACCGGCATCAGTAGGATTTGTGTGCATATATGTATATATCTGAAAAAATGACATAGTAAATATTTCTAGGAATAAGGCCGAAGTGGTAGTGGGCAGGCCGCAGGACTTGTCGATGAACCGACGAAGGTCGTTTGGGTATACGCTGGAGACCGATTATCGGTGGCCATTGTAGAATAACCTCCAGTCCGCTGGACCGATGACCTCAAGAGGGTGGGTGAGATTTCCGCCCGCTAGTTGAAGGTTGACGGGAAGCGCAGTGTTAGCAGATCCTTCACGAGGTGAACCGACGACATCCAACTAGTCGCAGGGAACCGCTGGATACACAGGAGGCGTAAGACCGACGCCTGTAGAAGTCCATGCTAGAGACCTTTGTTCAAAAGTGATAAAGAAGAAGAAGAAGGTTAAGGTAAAGTTTATAGTTGTTACCGTAAGATTATGAAAATCGTTAGTTTATAAACAAACTAGTAAGAAACTTGTCAGATTGTAAACTGGCGCAAGATTGTGAACTGTATCTAAACTCGCGTGACTCGGAATTCTGGACTGTGATGATATTGCCCGAGCATTAGCTGTATGCATGTCACCTACTGGGTAGAATTATAATAAGATATGTTTTACTATCTACTAAAACTCATAATTTCGAATATTACCTAAAATGTAGTGTGTACCTAAAGTGGAAAACAAATTCCACGCAGTCTTGTCTGCCTGTCTGCCCTACCCCGGAGTGTTTTTTAAAGCGCGGAGCTATTCTTTTGGCGTAGTCCATTTGATTTGTAAATAACTGTATTTGTAATGCAACACAGTACTAGTAGTGTACAGTACAAATCAAATGGGCTACGCCAGAAGACTCGCTCCGTTGCCCTTTCATTCAGCTTCACCTTCTCGAACTTCATTTCGATATGGAGGTGGCCGGCTCGCTTCGCTCGCCTACATAGAAAAAATTTAAACTCACCAATGAAGACGGCGAGTGCAGTGGCGGCTTGCTGCGCTTGCATGGGGTTGAGCGGGCGATGCGCCTGCGCGTTCCACAGCGCGCGCGCCAACAAAGCGGCGGCTGACACGTCGCGCGTGTGCGCTGCGTCGCTCAGGGCACGCGCTGCGGCCGCTGCGGCGTCGCTCGCGCCGCCCGCACCGCACACGTTCACTAGCACGCCCGCCGCCGCGCAACGCACACTGGGATCCTCTTTACATAAAAGAAACGCACGATAAACGCTTGCCAATAATACCTAAACGATCGACCGTGGCTGTATATACTCGACCCTACCGTGGTGCAGCAGCGGCGGTAAGGCGTCGAGCGCGCCGTCCAGCACGACGAGCTGCGCAGCGCGCGCGGAGCGGGTCAGGTTGCCCAGCGCGCGCACCGCCTCGCACGCCGCCGCGCCGCGCCCGCGCGCCCAGCGACAAGTGGCTATACACGACAAGTAACAACATTACATTCGAGCTACGGTAAACGTGTAATCGAAATCTTAATAAAAGACCGGGACAAAAGAAGGACAACCGACAAGAGCAAAGCTCAGTCATATCGTAACTCATGATTGACAACACTGACTGATAATTACATAATCTCAAACCTATTATTGAATGGACCCATAACGTTGTTAAAAAATAGGCAGTTAAGGACTTCTTTCAAACCTTTACAAAGTTGCTCCAAGATTTGGTGATGTGAAGACTCCGATGGCTCGAAGAAGAAGGTAATGTTGTTGAGGGTCGCCAGTGCCGCCATCGCTAACTCCTCGTGTCGTTCCACCCACGAGCAGTAGTCTGCCTCCGATATGTCTTCTTCCTGTAGAAATCAAAATATCCTATGAATCCACTGCTGGACATCCTGGATCAATGTCCCTAGGTCTCTTGCATAGACAGATGCAGCTGTACTTACAATCCCCTGCGACTCGTCTGATGTTGCCAGTCCACTTAGTAGGTGGTCTGCCAACATGCTATTCGTGTACAAGTGCGACACTTCAGCACCTCGGGACCCCAACGATCATCAATTCTTCGAACTATATGCCACGCCCATTGCAGTTTCACGACTCCTACGGATCTCCTCATTCCTGATTTGATCTCGTAGGGATACACCGAGCATAACTCTCCATCGCCCGCTGAGCTACAGTGAGCTTTCTTATGAGGCGCATAGTAAATGACTATGTTTCGGATGCATAAGTCATCACTGGTAACACGCACTGTTCGAAGACCTTGGTCTTCAGGCATTGAGGTATTCCGTATTTCATTCATCGCAATAAGAGAAAAATAATCTGATTATAAGAAAAATAATGTGATCAAGTGAATTTTAAGTAAGTAAGTAAGAAATTAAATATCACAAGTTTCAACGTTGAAGGAAAACATCGCGAGGAAATCTGCACACCTGAGAGTTCTTAATAATGATCTCAAAGGTGAGTGAAGTCTGGCCAGGATGGTGGACTATGGCCTATAACCCTTCTCTGAGAGGAGACATGCGCCGTTGTTGAAGTAAGTTTTTACCTTATGGACAGGCTTCTCAGCTAGATGCAGACAAGAGAGCAGCGCCCAAACAGTTCTTTCTGCGTGCGTGGCCGCCAACCCCCTGCCGGCGAACTCAGCGAGGCAGAGATTAGCTATCACGCGAACTGTCTGAAAAGTTATATATATGTAAAGAAATTGTTATATTTTAGCTAGGTACTTATTCTTATTTTTGATCTAAGTACATGAAATAAATTTTGAATTTTGAAAAAACCAATAAGCTAGAAAGAAGTCAACGTTTATGCGTCTATGTTCGCGTACGTAATATGCTTTGTAGGATGAGAATATTGCCAATGCTCAATAGTGGAGCAGCAGTAAAAGGTAGCGATGCCACGTCTTACCTTTATGAGTACGTCTTCATTCGATCCATCAGACCCACCAAGGTCCGATCCTATAAAAATAAAGAACCACCACATTGTATTATTAAAAAGATTAAATCGAGTACGAGGATGGAGTAAATAGGATGGTGGTGAAGATTGGTTGCTTCCTACCAATCTCTAAGAAGAGGGTAGGTACTTACACAATTGCTCCTCGTTACATATCAGATTTAGTCATTATTATCTCTGAGAGATATTACGAGACAATGGGTATAGACAACGTGGCGCGCATAGCCAGGTAGTAGGTACTAGGTAGGTACACTTTATATACCTAACACAATTATTCGCATACCAATTACGTATTCTTGCCCATATTTATCCATACTGTCAATTCCTACTAATTTTATAATTAATGCAAAAGTAGCACTCTGTGTTTCTGTATAGCCTAGGTACTTGTTACCTTGTTAGATACGTTTTAGGTAGGTAGGTACGCTTAAACCGCTAACCAAAAAGGAAATTGTAAATCCACACGGAAAAAGTCCTGAGTATCATCTACGTGTATAACTTTACTTTAGTCCCTTCCCTTCTCACAATTAAATCAGTATCAGCTTCCTCTTACCAACTAAATGCAAGTCTGGATCGGAGTCAAGGTCCCGCGCGTCGTTCTCATTCCGTTGAACGTAGGATTCAAGCACTGTTAGCAGCACATCAATGCTCCCTTCTTCGTTATATATCTAAAGTAGGACATAAATGTAAAGTAATATGTATGTAATGTAATGTAAAGTACTAAGTATATTATACTGGTTACGATATGAATGGTGAAGGTGAAGCAGTGATAGACTAGTGGTTAGGGCTGTGGTCTCCTATTCGGCGAGTCGCAGGTTCGGTCCCGGGTACGCACCACTGACTTTTCGTTTAAGCAATTAAATATCACATGCTTCAACGGTGAAGGAAAACATCGTGAGGAAACCTGCACATCTGAGAATTCTTCATAATGTTCTCAAGATGTGTGAAGTCTGCCAATTCGCATTGGGCCAGCGTGGTGGACTATGGCCTATAACCCTTCTCTGAAAGGAGACATGGCTCAGTATGAGCCGTTGATGGGTTGTTAATGATGATGATATTATACTGGTTAGAAGCAGGCGTTGCAGGCGAAATTACATAATACTCGTACTCAAGGAATAAAGTTTTTTCCTAGAAAAAATCTGTATGATACCACCGTACAACCTGCAGCTCGTGCTGTACACTACCTGCAGTGCCGCTCTTCCAGAATTGAAACATAAAACTATATAGGAACAACGCATCACTACAACAACAATAGGTAGGTACTAAAAGAAAAATTTATTAACAGGTATTCCTTTGCTATAATCCACCAAAAAGAATAAATGTTTCAACACTCGACGTACGACGACGTTTGGAGGATTATAGCAATTTACTATAATTATCATAGAATTCCGCAAAGTAACGCCCGATTCTATTCTTTATGGAATTATTCTATTATGGAATCTGAAACATTTTTCTGATTGACGATTGAACTGATTCGCGCAACTTCATCCGCGTGGAGTAGGTTTTTAAAAATCCCGAGGCACTCATTGTTTTTTTTTTTCGGAGTAAAAAGTAGCCTTATACGCTGTTCAGCTCTACGATTCTCAAAAAATGGTTGCTACAGTGTGACGATTGCAATCGTCTCTGATTGGCCGATACTCACTCGCTATTGGCTTAAGTTGCATTTAGCTGGGTACTTATATTTTTTCAAATCCCTAGGAGGGGGCAGCTGCCCCTACCTACCCCCTCTTGGCGACGCCCATGGACCAGATAAGTATAGACGCATGTACATACGTTAATGCGAGCCTGTTCGTCCGCAGCCGCCATGTTTCCCAGGGTGTACGCCAGGCGGACGGAGAGAGGCGCTCGCGAGGCGCACGCAGCTAAGGCGGTCAGCAAGGCGCTCGCGCTTACTGGCGACGCACACAGCCACGCGCAACAGCTCTCCTCGGCCGACAGGACGCTGAAACAATAGTTATTTTTTTTTATATGGGGCCAGAGAAATTTTTTGTTCCCCTAGAGCGTTATTTTGAATTCAGAGCGAAGTGAAGGATTCTAAAGTAGAATCCTGAGCGTAGCGAGGAATTCAATATACGCCGCCCGAGAACAAATTATTTGGCCCCGAATGACACACACTATTTTTCATCATTACCTAGGAGAAAAAGCTAGGAGTATCAGCCTACTATATATAGACATTACCTATACGTATATTCAAAGTTTAAATAAAACTCAAATAAATTACAGTACAGTACAGTACTTGACATAAGGAAGACAACAGCTTCTCAAACATTTTTGAATTTCGAACGGAATGAGCTATTGACAGGTTTCTGCAACGAACGCAGTAGTGATAAACACGAACGCGGACCAATCAGAAGAGAGAAATGTAAAGTCACATGGGGTTAAAATTTAATTTTGCTCCCGCTATCCTCTGAAGCCTCTCTCTCGTTTTTTCGAATAGGTATGACGAAAATATAATTATTAGCCGCGCGCAGAAGTTTGCCGATGACGTCATGACGTCACGGTGGTCACGTGTCAATGGTTAGTACGGTAACTAAGCCAGCGCCGGACGCGGTCGGCGAAGGCGGGCGGGGTAGCTATCAGCAAACTTTCTACGCGAGGTTTTGTATCTATTTAAATGAAGGAATACTTCACTGATCATCCCAAAAAGGCAATTTATAACGTGATTTAGCTTTGGTTTATAAAAGCATGCTTATTACTTTACTTATGCTTTTACTATAGTAGATTTTTCCTATCATCGAATGTCCCAGTAAATTATTTTGGTATACTGTCCTGTTTTTGGCGCCTTTAAAAAATATGAAATCTGACTGAACTATAAATAATATGAAATGTATCTATGTATGTATAATGTAATATGTAGTCGTATAGGGTAGAATTTCAAAATTTCATAATTAAGTATGTTGGGATGAAATGTAACATGGTTTAAAAATTATTGCAATTGATTTGGTTGTAAGACTTGGTATTTTTAGGTTTCTCATAAACCGACGAAAGAAAGAAGGAGGTTCTCAAGTCATCACGTATTTTTTTTGACAAAAATAAGTTGCATAATGTTTTGTTACCTGAGACACCGAGCCACATTGGTGAGCACGTCTCGATCAGTGTGCAGGGTGAGCGCGGCGAGCAGCTCGGCGAGCACACCGCTCGCCGCGAACGCTCGCCCGCTGCCCTCACCGCTCGCCAGGTTGCGAAGTGCGCCCGTCACTTGGTACAGCGCGTGAGTCGCTTGCTCCGACACATGGCGAGGTCTTTCAGTTTTCTAAATTTTAGAGGATTGGGATTGAGAAGGAGGATATTTTAGAGAATTTCTAGATAGTAATTTGCGTCTAGTGGGTGCCATTCTGTGTTTTCATTACTTGAAAATCTTAGGTAGAACCGAGTCGATTCACTAAATGTTGTAACACTTGCAACATTTAGTAAATCGACTCGGTTCACGAGTCTAATCGGTCTAGAATCTAAAGCGCCACAAAGGTATTTACCTTTCACCGCGATCCGCTGGAAAAGCATATAAAGTACTTGTAATATATCTCAAATCAATATTTAGATAAGCCTACCGCATTGTTCAGTATCTTGAGATGCAGTGCGGCGAGGGGTAACGCACCAGCGCGATGCGCCAACGCACACAGCCGCGGCTCTAACGCCAGGAAACGCAACGCACCCGCCGCGTAAACGCAACATTCGCTTTCCGACAGCGGGTCCACGCGACCGCATCCTTCTACCAGCAATTCTAATGATTTAAAAGATTTTCATCAATACTTAGGTTACTTATTCATCTATATACATAGTATGTATAATACTAATCATTAATTTCCTCTTAAAATATAATTATTTGAACAATAGCATAAAACCCACAGTTCTTTTTTTATTTATTTATTCTGTCCTTTTAGTCCTTTTATCCGATTCAATATCGGAATGGCGGAATCAACTTGAAGGGATTTTTAGATGTAGGCATATGGTTACATTAGAAATACAAGGATTTATCTAAAAATACTTATCACAGAAATGTTTAAGATTCTTGTTCTAACTGCTAAACCGATATTGTTCAGTGTAGTGTTTTCTTACCAAGTAGATTACTGTTCTTGAAAAAGTGATCATTTTTGTCGTTTCTAGCGATTTTAAAAACTAATTTACAAGCAGCTGCTAAATGTGTCCCAGTTACACCCATCTATAAAATAAGATATACATATAAAGATTACTTTAGAAACAACTCGATCATTGGGTTTCATAACAATATTCTTAAAGAAATTATAGTGTCAAACTGAATTAATTGGTACTTATTATGTTTGTCCTCTAGACCACGAAATTATTCTCTCTTACCGTAAGCATAGCTCTCGCTATAGCGACCAGCACTCTTTCATCATCGCAGTCAATATGCGTGTATAGCGATCGGAGAACTAGCTCACGAAGACTGTTGGCTGGTGCCGTTTTGACGATAATATTCTGAAGGGCATCCAGCAATTGAACGATTCGGTCTACGTCGCGTGTTTTTTGCGACAGTGCTTCAGCTAACTCCAGTACACTCATGCTGAAACGAATAAGAATATAGGATATAATAAATTATGTACTTCGCAACGGTGAGCCGTATTGCTAAATCGCGCACAAAAATCTATTACACTCTGTTTGTTAGCACTCCGCTCATCGACGCTCTCTAGTGTACGATGGATCATACAAAATGTATGAAAAAATGCAGTTTTTGCGATGCGACCCTTCATTACTTATTAGTGCGAAACTTTAATGTAAATGCAGCTTTAGTAAAAAAAAGCCATGATAATTGTTTACCTTCTTAAAACACCTATTCTTATAATGGTATAGAGATAAAAGAAATAAAGTTCAGAAGAAGACAATGTGCATATCATTAGGATAAAAATAACTAACTTTTTATAATCATTGTTGCTATTAAACGTACTGGGCAACTGGACTTCGAGTTGCCTGACAAAAACTTCTCCAATCGCGCTGCTTGCTTCACATGATAATGATTTGTTAGATGCGAATTGTTTCCTTTTACTAGACGTGTCGGGACTGTCACCTAAAATTAAATTAATAATTAAGTTAACATTAATCAGAACACTTTATCCTGTTTACTACTTTGAAATGGCAATCACAGTAGACTGATATAATTTGCTGCTGCTGTAAGCTGTTAACCTCAATCTAAAGGTAAAAAAGAAGAAGATTTTAAACGCCCGATTCCTGTATTCAATCTATCTGTAATCTGATTATAAAATCCATACAATTATTGATAAATAACTAAGAAATTATAGACAGATTACAGATAGATTGAATGTAGAAACTTAGGAACCGGCAGTTAGTCCACATTTGATTGGATAATGAAGTATACAGCATGATAAAAGATAACTAGATATTCTAGAGATCTATCTACCAGTATAAAATGTTAACATGAATACTCTGATACTGAACACTGTAATTAGCCAAACTAAGTATATTCTTTTCTTTAACTATTGAATTCTAAAGTAATTGTTGCACTTTATTGGGAACTGTAAATAAATTTTACCCGATAGCTGTAGGTAAGAGAAACGTTCTTACACTTAGTAATATTATGTTCATTTTCGTTTACTGGGTTTTCACTCAGAACGGACATAATGACCCCAGTAAAGAGAGGTCTTGTTACAGAAATCGATTGGGTTAAGTCCGGACTTGCATTGGGAACTGCAAATTATTCTTATTTTAATACAATAAATATTTTAAATGTAAATTAAATGCGAGGGAAAGAAAGAATTGCTTCCAACATCCAGATTTTGTTCCTAAAAAAGATTGTTTATACGCGGACTGCGGTTGTGACAGACAAGGTATACTAATTTATTATATTATTTGATAAAATAACGGAAAGATTTTATAATTAACTTAAGCGTATAAAAATAAATTATATCATCCATCATCATTACCGTGTATATCGTATCAAAGACGACAAAATTAAAATGAACTTAAGATATTAAAATAATTAAATTATTAAAATAATTATTATTAAGATATTAATAATTAAAATGAACTTAAGATAAGTACCAGTTTGTTCAGAAGTATTTCTCCGATGCAAAGGCTTGCTTTTGCCGCTGAGATGCGGTAACTTGGTGAAGCGGTTCCAACCTTCGCTTGATCGCTCTTGTGTGCCTCGAAAAGGTCGAACCTAAACAGAACAGTAACCAATATTAAATTTTCTTAAAAAAAACACCACGTGGGTAAAGGACGTAATAATAAAAAATTAACTAAACAAAGCTTGCAAGAAACCGGGCGTCCTCAGACGTCTTCAGAGTTTCAGCCATAATGAAGACGTGACCGAGGTTATGCGATGGCTATAAGTACAGAAAAGTTGCTCGAGAGGGTGTGGAATGTTATGAGGAAAGTCGGTGTGGAGAGAGAGAGAGACCTGATGACCCTAAGGGTGAGAAGGTCAAAGGAAGCATTCATGCGAAAATGAGGCGATGGGTCATTTAAAGTTTTATACCTAATTGGCTAATTGTAATTACAGAAAAAGTTTATTGTTGCATGATGCTTTGATACTTGCAGCAGGTATTTTCTTGGACTGACTCTCCACGGGTTTATCTCTCCCAATTGCATCTTCATCACGATTACCAGATTGTGCATCTGCAGTGACGCCAGCAACCAGCTCATCTTCGCTGCTCTCCGTAAGTGTCAGGTGTTTCAGGCTGAAATACATCAATGTTTTTCCGGGATAAAATGTCTACGTCAACTCTCCAAGTCCTCAACTATACTCATACAAAAAATCAAGTTGATCTGTTGTTCTATTACTGCGTGATTGAAGGACAAACCAACAAACAAACACACTGCATTTTCAATATAAGTAACCATAGCATTAAACAGATAAAAAGCAGATAAAAAGTGGAAATAATACAGTATTTACTCAAACGCGCTTGGTGGGCGGGCGTCTTTTTTCCGCGCGGTTTCTGTGAACAGTGTGCGTTGCGGTTCGCGCGGCGTGAACGGTCGGCGCGTGCGCAGCGGACGCAGGGCACCATTCGCCATGCTGTTCATCTCTGAAAGGTTCAGATGAAATAACAATTATTATAATACTTACCTACACCTACAGAATATTAAAAAATTGTGATTAAAAAATAAAATAAAATAAATAATTAATAATAATTTTTGTTGTAATGATTTTGATGGAATATTGCACAGAGAAAGCTTGCATCCCGAAGACGGATTAAAGCTACTTTTAATCCTGGGAAATCAGAAAGTTCCCGCGAGATTTGAAGTGAACGAAATTGCGGACAGTAGGTAACTTTAGTTGCTATTAAACTTAAGATACCTATAATATAAGTAAATAACTTTTTAAATGTCAATAGTTTTTAATTTTTGACAGCCCTAGCACAGGCCACGGCATATTTGGGCTGGCATGGCAGTTGCAATCACCAGCCTTAGTTTCAGGTTTCAGTTTGTACTTGTCTAATGCTTTGGTGTATTATTGCGTAAATTGTGTTCACTTTTTTGTTGAGTCAATGAATAAATAACAATAAGTACATACCTACTACTAAGTAGGTACATATCCTAAATCTCGTTACGTGCTAAAATGAACCTTCCCGTCCGTAGGGACCTAGGTATATTGAAAAATCTAGTTACGTACCTACTTAATCTCTACAATTTGTTGTTTTCGTACACCTACTTACATAATTAAATATTAAAAAAATCACTTAGAAAGGGAAACTATTCAACCGGCATAAGACCGATCGACATTCCCACCTAGGTACGAGTACCTACCTAACATCGGAAACCTTAGCAACACCTTAGTTACACTTCAAAACTTTTATTGTAAGAGTTCAACTACCTACTTTATTATGGTATTTACATTTCATACATAATCACGTTTCTGAACCTTGTTAGTAGGAAGGTATGTTTTTGTTTTGGGAACGAGTATAATATAAATTTAATACGTTTAGGGACATGTGTAAAAAATATTAAAAAATCAATAATAAAGCGTCATCCACGTGCCATCGATTAAAATTTTCAAAAATAAATGTACAGAAAAATGTCTAGTTACAGTTTTATTTGATTAGATATAGATTTAGCTAAAAGCTATGTATGAATTTGGCGGTGTTTATTATATAGAGCCATAAACATAATATTCCTTACTAATGTGTAGAGCGAACAGATCAGTTTAGGATATTTACACGTATGTACGAAACTAAATACTTAAGTACCTTGTAATTCAGTAGGTAGTAGGTACCTATCAGTAAGTTTAATAATAACAATACCTAAACCGCCCAACCATCAGCACCAACATGACGCTTAGAGCTTTATGCGATGTCAGAAATAAGTAGAAAATCTTGTGACATTCGCGTGACTTCGTGATATAGCGACAATAATGTGAAATGTGGTGTGGAGCAAATGCTCAATACAGCTCATAGCCACGAAAATAATAAAATAAATGTTTTAATCAGAAAACCTTTGACTTTCAGATAAATTATTTCTTAGGTAGGTAGTTAAAAAATCGGCCAAGTGCGAGTCGGGCCTCGCTCTTTTAGGGTTCCTTTAAAAAAAAAAATATTTCCATGTACCCATGGAAATATTTTAATTTAAATTTTTTAATTTAATTTAATTTTTATTATTTTTTGTTATAGCGGCAATAGAAATAATAAATATGTGAAAATTTCATCTGTCTATCTATTACGGTTTACGAGATACAGCCCGCTGACAGACGGACGGACGGACGGACAGCGTGGGCTTAGTAATAGGGTCCCGTTGGTACCCTTTGGGTACGGAACCCTAAAAATATTTTTAAATGATAGGTAAATTACAGGATCCTCAAAATAATCGTATATAAAGTTCACGTCCCCTTTGCATGGATAAAAAAGCCGGTACTTTTTTCGACATTTTGGCCGATTACTCAAAAACTATTGTATATAAAAATAAATAAAAAACTGTTTTAGAATGCACAAGTAAAGGCTTATCATATGATACCCCACTCGGTACAGTTATCTTACTTTGCAATTTCAAACCCCCGATTTTCCCCCTTTTTTAATCAAACTAAAATAATTTTCGCGTTGCTTTTATTTTTCCTGTAAAATATACCTAAATATACACGCTCTAACTAGCATAGTTTTTTTTATATTAACAATAAACCTCTACAAACAGAGTTAACGATAAATAAGCAAATTAATATAATATTATCGTTTTACTTTTACTTTTGGAGTACGGAACCCTCGGTGCGCGAGTCCGACTCGCACTTGGCCGGTTTTTTTTAATTAAACTACAATAAATTTCGCGTTGATTTTATTTTTCCTGTATAATATACATAAACTTCTATTGACCATAATTATTTCAGATTTTTCGATTGGTAAAGTTCGGAGATAAGGGAGGGGGAACGGTATTTTTTCGACATTTTGGCCGATTAATCAAAACTATTATATATAGAAATAAATAAAAAACTGTTTTAGAATGCACAAGTAAAGGCCTTTCATATGATACCCCACTCGGTATAGTTATTTTACTTTGAAATTTCAAACCCCCGATTTTCCCCCTTTTTTAATGAAACTAAAAATAATTTTCGATTTTTCTTTATTCCGATGATGTTGGGCCACTATTATACACAACTATGCCAAATTTCATGTCGATAGCTTTAATAGTTACTGAAATAATCGACTGTGACAGACGGATGGACGGACGGACGGACGGACGGACGGAGAAAGTCTCACCATAAGGGTTCCATTTTTACCATTTTGTTACGGAACCCTAAAAAGGCTGGAAACTGGCAAGCCGATAATGTAAGAGCTGCCATTTCCATTGTCTCGTTCTTTCTGCAACAATGCATTTTAGCCACACACGTTCGAGTGAGTATCGGCCAATCAGAGGGGATTGCAATCGTCACACCGTAGCAATAATTTTTAGAGAATCGCACAGCATGTCTGAATATAATCACACGAGTAAATATTACTTTACTCGTGTGATATAATCCCTTTATCCACTAAAGGATGTTGAGAGGCTGGAAGTAGCATTATTATGATGCTGCTGACCAGCGCTGATAGCAGCTCGTGCTTCGCTGATGATCTCCGCGGAAGTCTTGCGGCGAGGGGCTGCGTAGAAAGGCGCGCCGAAGCTTCGCCTAGCACCCCTGTCGCTCATCTCTTACGCTGAAACAAAACATTGTCTGTGAGATTGACAGAATTGCGCTTGTCTGCAAACACACTTTCGCATTTATAATTGCGAAAGTGTCTGTTTCTTGGTTTTTTGGTTTGTCCTACAATCACGTCGAAGCGATGGAGCCACAGATCAACGTGAGTTTGTATGAGCACGGGTATAGTTGAGGACGTGGAAAGTGCATTGACAGTTGACACTAATTAGATAATCACGAAAAACAGAGGGTTCCCGCGGGATTTTGTAAAAACCTAACCTAACCTCGCAACTCGCAACAAAAGCTAGTGAGGTTTTATTGGAGTCTAAAACGATAGTATAGTGATTCGCCAGATTATTCGCCACACTGTTGGTTCAACATAGGTACTTCATTGACAAGTGACATTTAGCAGAACTCTGTGTGGCATATCTACGAGCGATTTTTCTACATGGGAAGCCGCAGCAGAGCCGCAAAAGCCACCATCCCAACGCGTAGTGTGACTCTCTGTTAAGTCAGGACAGACATCCTCAACAGTCCACTGCTGGACTAAAGCCCTATCCCAACGGGTGGGACAGACATACCTGCCTAAAGCGTGATGTTACTAGCGCGGAAAATCTCATACTGGTACGTTGTGAAGCTTGACAGAATCGGCTTCAACGCATCTTATACGCGTGCTAATCAAAGTGCATAGCTTCATAAAATTCCTTCTTTAACTACTTGACCGATAGTTCTGCAAGCTATAAGTACAGCCCATGCGAAGCTCGAATGAGTCAGCTAGTAGAAGAATATGATGGATACAGTGACTAATGAGGTGACACCGGCGGTTGACCCACTTTCACCAATGCTAGATAGCTATATCACATGTTATACCATCATCCATAGCCTTGATAAAAGTAATATTTACTAAAATACATTATACATAGTACCTATTTCGATTCAAATGGCGGGAAAATAAAATCAAAATACATTTTGAAATGGTTTTTATTGTAGCTAGATAACTATTTCAAATGTTTGATCCCTGCTGCGCTTCGGAGAATGTTTTTTTTAAGTTCTACTATACGGTATACCGTATACTATCAAGATGTAGTCCGTAGATATAATCGTCCGATTCTGATAAAAACATGAATCCAGTTCAGATCATAATCTCGTACCTCCCTCTACCTGTTCTAATGCAAGATATCTACCCAGTACCCTGCATTTGAAATAGGTATATATTTTAATCACCACACCTAATAGATTCTAAAATATATCTAACAATATAAATTATTATATTTTACAAGCACATTAAAGTGTGCCAATCCGCACTTGGCCAGTTTGATGAATTGTGGGTTAAAACCACCTCATCCGAGAGGAGATCTGTTCACAGCAGTGGGCCCATGATAGTTTGAGATGAATGAAATATCAAGCACTTTAGAAATCAGAATACAGCCTGAGGAACTGGAACTTTTCAAAATCTTATCTAATGGTAGGTTTTCAGTTGAACATTTCTATAAGCAAACTAGTCAGATAAATAAATTATCTAACATTTGGAATGTTTTAAATAGAGTTTTAAATATTTACCTTTATGTTCTACTTTTACGTGAAAATTGGCTTTTAACTAGTAACGTTTGAGCGGGCACTACGCTCCGCGTGCGAATTGCCACTATTTTCATGCCGTGCCGCCTAATTCAGCCGTAGACTGTCGTAGCCCGTAGCTATTATTGTAGCGATAACAATGATTTTACGATCACAAACAAGCCAAGCAAATCTTTACTAATATTGTAAATCCGAAAGTGTGTTTGTTTGTTGGTTTGTCCCTCAATCAAGCAACAACGGAGCAATGAATCGACGTGATTTTGTTCATGGGTATTGGGTATACATGACGTAACGTGGAAAGCCTCTGTTTTTATCCCGGAAAAACAAAAGTTTTCCACGGGATTTTTAAAAACCTAACTCCACGCGGACGAAGTCGTAGGCTACCTAAAGCTAGTACTTATACGAAACACGGAAGTGTTTATTTGTAGGTTTGTAATTCACTAATGGAGCAACAAATCGAAGTGATTTTTTGCTCCATATATTTGACGAGCTGGACGATGGACGTAGGTCACTTTCTATTTCGGAAGAACCTTTGCTTTTAGGTTTTTCAAAAATGAAAAGTTAATTTAAAACCTTTCCTAAAAAAAGATACCAGCCAAAATGAGAACCTCCTCCTTTTTGGAAGTCGATTAAAAATTAACAAATTCTTGCTACTTGGTACTTACTTAATTTACTTAGGAAAGTAATAGGATATACCTACCTAATAATAAAATTATATTATTAGAAGAATATAGACATAGGTAGGTACGAAAAGAAAATTAAAGTTTTAACATAATATATATTATACAAATTAGAAAAATGTTCATCATCATTAGCACACTAGAAGGCAACGATCGATTGCCAGCGGGAACTCAGGACGCGATCACCTTGGTTACAAGTTTCAAACACTTCAAGAAACACTTTCGGTTGTGACTATAGAAACATTTTATGCCTGTATCAGTTAATGCCTGTAGGTATCTATCTACTAGCTCACTTACCTAGGCTTCGCACAGATTTGCTGAGGGCCAGCGAAAACCAGTGGCGCCGAGGCGCAGCGTCTTTTACAACTTAATGTAAAAATATTTTTGGAATAACAAAAAAAGTAAACAGCACGTTTCGGGCTTCGGCAGGCGTGATTACGGTACCTACGTCTTTTGTTACCTTTTCAACCGTAGGTAGTTTAGGTATGCCAAAGTACATTGTTATGTTGTTTTCAATATTGCGCCTCGTCAGTCCACTACATTGGTGTTAGGTACCTTGCGCCTTAAGTTAGCCTTACTATTATTGTGCGCCGTACTTCTACGACCTACCTGCATACTTTAGCGAAACAAATTCTAAAGTCTATACCTACCTATATCTACTACTTCTGCTGCTTTTCGTGAGAAGCTCAAACTTCTCAGCAGTGGGTGACACTGCTATGAAATCTTCAAAGTAATAAAAATCATACCCTAACGTCCCCTCAAGCGTCTCGATGAAAGGCCAATAATAAGTCGTGATCGAGCTGACAAGTCAAGATCGAGACAAGATCGAGCTGAAAACACCCGCCTCCCGGATTTGTGCTCTGATTCCATCATCAGATGGCACCTTGTCATTCTTGCGTTATTTGAGAGCAATACTTAAATCGTAGGTAGGTAATATAGGCTGACGTCCGGGATATCTTTATAGTAAGGTGTCGGGCCAGCTTTGGGATCTCTATTAATTATTATCTTCAACGGGTTTTTTCTTACCAGTTAAATTGTTCTTGTTTTCATAGCTGTATGATATATGGTTTTATTCTTTGAATAAAAGTAGAGGATTTATATTCATTTACATTAGGTAGGTACCTACTCCTAGAATAATAATTTATTATATTATAGGATTTTAATTACGAAATGGTTAAATCGTAGATGAGGTATAAAGGATTAAACTTGGATTAAACACTCAATGACAAAAAAACAATGATTGACAGAATGCGTGATGCGTTTTGATGTGGTTTTGACTTTGGTTTTGATAAGGTTTTGACATGTTGATGTTTGATTTGAGGACGAAATGAGGTTGAACTTAAATCTTATTGATTATCATTATTATTTAAATCAAAATCTTACACTAGTCAGGAATCAAACTCGCACTTCTCAAAACACAGTCTGTATAATATTTTATAACGTAAGTAAGTATTAATTAATAATCGAGAGAAGTATGTTATAAATAGGTTTATAATAAACAAGTAATAAACTGACGTATTTTTAACTGACTTCAAAAAAGAAGCAGGTTCTCAATTCGTCGGAATCTTTTTAGGGTTCCGTACCTAAAGGGTGCCAACGGGGTGCCCTAGCTTATAAACTAACGATTTTCACAATCTTACGGTGACAGATGTACCTACTTTATATTCTACGGTGTTGATAAAACACTATTTTGGTGATATGAATTGAGTACGTACCTACCAAGGTACCTACGGGAAAATAACGTAATAACAACACCAACATCATGTATCAACGTTATGCGGGTTTTCAGTAAATCACCCGAATCACTGACCCGAATCTTCCGCAATATTACATACCTATTTACTAATAGGTACATAGTTAAATGTAACCTTATGTAACTAAATAATAGTAGTATATTTTAATGATTAAGCATTTAAACTACACTATGTACATTGTACAGTAAAAGTACCAATTTCATTATGATCCATGTTTCGTAGAAAATCTTTACTAGGTACTCTTCCTGGAGCTGTAGCAGTGATAGCCTAGTGGTTAGGACTGTGGTCGGCTCCCATGTAAGCGAGGCCTGGGCATAGACGAATGATATTTACTACCGTAATTGGACTCGCCTCGCAAGATCCTTCCCCTCTGCCACAATGTAATGGATTCAAATCTTGTGCACTTATAAAAACTGTTTTCGAATCGATTATATCATTACATGAATCGTTTTCGCACTCGTAGGTGCTCCGTGAAAAATGCTGATCTGAGCGCTTAACATGTGCAGGAATAAGATGAATACCTAAAATTTACAAAAATAG
Source organism: Oeneis ivallda (assembly GCA_029955525.1). Lineage (NCBI taxonomy): Eukaryota > Metazoa > Arthropoda > Insecta > Lepidoptera > Nymphalidae > Oeneis > Oeneis ivallda. The sequence continues at coordinate 17,541,220 of JARPMR010000008.1, forward strand.
GGAATTACATTCTATTTGGAAGTATTTTTATTGTGATACATGCTTTCTTTCTATTAAAAATATTTTAAGTAGGTAATATCATAAAATAATAATCGAGAATTTCATCGTTTAGGTGATCTAGTACGTAATATCTCGTTAAAATCGGAGTGATAATCGTAAGTTGAGTTGTGACGTAACCACACTCCCCACGAGACTACTTTTTGTTTCTTTTTTAAACAATTTCAACCTTTGTGTGCTACAAATAAGGTTTAAATTTGAACACGCAAGTACAACACGAGACTACTTACTACTATTTTACTCTTGTATAGCAATTTCAACCATCACTACATCATAGAACTTAGGTTCAGATTCGAAAAATGAATAACAAAAATCAAATTGACAAGCAAAACTGTGTAACGAGACTACTAGTCTAAGATCCGGCTGCAGAATTCACTCTCAAGAGTGCACTCATCAAGTGTTTGCTATAAACCAAATTTTTACGCATATATTTATGATGAAGAGAACATTTACCAGGTTGCCTATCAAAATGTGGTTGCTATTATTTTTAATTAAATTATTGTTAATTGATTTTTCGGAAAAAAAATTCATTCACTGATTTTTTAAATAAAATATCGTCCTCTTCACGGCAATATAATATATAAAGACTGAAAAATCACGAATGCCGTTGTGCACTTGGCTGCACCTCTTCGTAGCCAAGTATATACAGGTATGATTTTGATACATTTATACGTTCATAACGTACATTTATTATTTATGTTCAAATTAAAGCTAATTATTTCTGTTTATTATGATATACGATTGCTTAGTTAAATCTGGCCGCAAATAAGGGTTGCTGGTTGTTAAAGATGGTAAATATTTAATGTAGAGTGAAAGAGAGTTAGCGCGGATACATAACTAGTCAGACGAGGATAGCGATTGCCAGCTGTACGACCGCGATGATTTAAAGTCACTGCGCATGCGTCGAATGCTAGTGTTCTCAACTGAACAGCTGCGATATTTTTATTATAACATAAAAAACGCAACATAAAAAGAATTAAAGGTTTAGACTCAACGCACATTCCACCGTGCTGGAAATCTTTCAAACAACAATTTTTGTGGACAATCTGTTAATTCGATGTGTTTAAATGCCACTGAGTCGGAATGTATCAGATTTTGCGCGAAAAATAATGGCTGGCTGCTATTAGATAGTTTTCTAAAACCAACATGGTTCCTGAGAGACTCAACTCCAATGCAAGTTAAGAGTGTGCTATGTGATTTCATGAACAAATCTTCCGATAATGTCGACGAATCTGATATTTGTAGCGATGAAAGTGATAGCTGCGATGATAGTGTAAATGAGGGCTCCGATGATTTTTTAAATAAGAGTCACGGAAATATAAGATACAATTTTTAAATTTTTAATTTGCTTAAATGTTTAATTATTATGTAACAGACGGTTGAATACTTGAATAAAATCTAATATTTTCTTTTATATAAGTACCTAAACCAACCAAGTTATATAAGTAAAAACCAAGGAGTTTTGTTTTTCATCAATATTGATTTTTTTTGTAATTTTAAAATTTGTCATTTTGAAAAGGAAGATTTCTTTTGGAGTACCTATTTATTAAGTCGTTTCTACTACTGTTTGCACCGGTAGTAACATAATGACCACCAAACAACAACAACAAAAAAACGTACGTACGGTCGTACAAATAAAGTACAGTGGTACCTAATTTAATTAAAAATACTAGCGGTCACATTTTGATAGGCAACATCGTAGATGTATATTCTGCAGCCAGATCTCGTACTATACACCCTATCATTTTGCAAAATCAGATTTTATTACATAGTGCACAAGGTTGCAAACTTTTAAATTTAGTAAAAGTGATGTGACTGCGGTGCGGATCGATAACGATAAAAAAATTATTACTCATTGAAGAAGCATCGAAATTCATCAGCAAGCAATAAACTAAAGAGGATTATAACTAGCAAAAAGCTGAGCTTTGTGAGGGCTCGCGTAGTTTTTCTAACGGGTAATAATTTTTAACCGACTTCCAAAAAGGAGGAGGTTCTTTTTTTTCTATGTATGTCCACCGATTTCTCCGGGATTACTGGACCGATTCCCGTGATTTTTGTTTTAATCGACAGAGGATGTTTGCGAAATGGTCCCTTAAAAATTTTCACCTTCAACTCTTCAAGCCTGATGCTGCAGGGATATTGTTCACCTAAAATAAAGAGATTTAGGAAATGTCGATTACGAATTATTATTGTAGGTAACAAGTATGGACTACATCATGGAGCTCCAGGTCCTAGCTCCTCAATCATAGGATACTACACTTAAAAGCTTGAAATAAAAATTCTTTTCAAAAAACCGACTTCTAACGCCACTACAAAGTACTTATAAAAATAATTTTAGTTTGTCCACGTTTGTTGAAGTCGGGCGGGCCTAAAATACAAACTATGAAACCGACTCGCGATGCTCGCTCGACTTCTAGTATCGAGTCTCTCATATTGTGTAGCGTCGCGCATCGGTTTCGCGACAAACGTGGACAAACCAAAATTATTTTTATACTTTGTAGTGGCGTTAGAAGTCGGTTTTTTGAAAAGAATTTTTTTTAAGTTAATGGTTATAAAATTATATTTTCTTTGACCGATAACATTTGGATATGAAATTAAATTACTATGTTAAATCACAAATCTATAGGCGTGATAGTTTTTTAGTAAAGTGTACCACAAAATGTACAGCTTGTGGGATAGTTATAGGTCTCGCTCCGCTCGTAAAACTACTAGTGGTTCGCCCCGAACTGAGACCACCATCCACCACCATCCACGAAAGCAGATGACGATTGACGTCATCAGATTCGGCGCGTTTTAATTACAATATAATATAGTTAAAACTACCTTATGGGAATTATGGGATACCGCGAGGTCTCAGTTCGGGGCGAACCACTAGTAGTTTTAAGAGCGGAGCGAGACCTATCACTATCCCACAAACTGTACATTTTGTGGTACACTTCGCTGAAAAACTATCACGCCTATGGATTTGTGATTTAACATTGTAATTTAATTTCATATCCAAATGTGTTATCTGTCAAAGAAAATATAATTTTATAACCATTAACGTAAAAATTATTACCCGTTAGAAAAACTTTTGTGTGCCATAATGACACAAATGGAATTGATAAAGTGTGCAGTTCTGTGTATGTAGTGTTTCCTCCCCCCCGCATCAAAAGTGGCAGACTTTTTTGTTCGTAGCATTAGGCGCGTTACTCGGTAGTAAATATTATCATTCGTCTATGTACATGGGAGGTACATTAAAAGGTTGTCGTATTGCGCTTGCGTAAAATCTTTAATATTATTATACGGTTCATTTATTGAAAATTTATTGGAACGTAGTTCCTTATCGCGCGGTGCGGAAGGGGGCTAGACGGAAAAAATTGAACCGACACTTTTTTGAAACCGACACTTTTTTGAATGTGAATTTGGCATTGTGTTATTTTTAAGTTATAAAAAATTAATGATTTTCTCTCAGCTTTATAAATCTTAATATTTTTTGCGTAAAATGCCAACTACCTACACCTATTGGCAACGGTGCATGGGCGTCGCCAAGGGGGGGTAGGTATGGGGCAGCTAAAGTTTTCAAAAATTCAAAATTATTTATTTCACGTAGGCCAACCTGTGGCTCTTATGACAAGTCATGACTCTACCACCGGTTCGGAAAGCGGATTCTGCTGAGAAGAGCCGGTAAGAAACTCAGCAGTTGCTCTTTTCAAAATAATCATTTTACAATATTAATAAGTAGCTATTACATTGTAATAAGTTTTTTATACTATCTTGTGGGCAGCTGGATGCCAAGCCGATTTAACATAAGCAACTTTGTTACAGAAAAATATAATATTTCCACAATGAGGGGAGGTTCCAAAAAAGAAAAAAAAGTAGGTACTACATTTCAATTCATGTTAAGATATTTGAAAAATATAGCTATAAATGCAACCTAAGCCAATTTAGCCAATAGCGAGTGAGTATCGGCCAATTATGCTCCAAGTCCACAACTATAGGTACCCCTGCAAAAAATCACATCGATCCATCATCCAATGCTTCGCGATAGAAAAACAAACACATTTTCACACACTAATTACTCAACGCATAAGTTTTATTTATTTTGCAGTCACGAGCTCGTACAGACCTAACACTTTGCTTTACAGCTTCATAAGCTCTCGACTGTTATGTAGGAACCTAAAATTCATACTTTTCCCAATATCAACTTGTCCCCCTCTTCTCTTGGCACTCGGCTGGCGACACCCTTGCAGCGGTGGTTGGCATGGGTGGGCATGGCATGGAAGTAAGATATAAGTAGCAAGTCCTACCTACTTCCATGGTGGTTGGCAACATTGAACTAGGAATTACGACTACGTCTCCTTGCTTCTGTGGTTGGCAATTTGGTAAAAGTCAACATGACATATTGTCTCAGTCAATTTGTCAAATTACAAATAGGGATGCAAATATCGAAAAGAAAACATCGATGTTTCAGAACAAACATCGATGTACACAAAACATCGCCCAAAAAACATAGATGTATCGAAACATCGATGTTTTTTTTTTAATAATCTATCAAATAGTAAATTTTGTATAATATTATCTATTATAACAATATTATCTATTGCTATTGAATAGACCAGTCTATAAAGTAGGGAAAGTGTAGACGTAGAAGTGTGTAGAAGTGCAGTTTCTTATAAAGTCATCACGTAAAATTATCATCCGTAAACAGACTTTACAGACAACCACTTTTTTCTAAAACGATTATTAAAAAATAATTACTGAGTTACGTCACGCCACTAGTTACTTTTAGAAGAGCCTGCCTGACTAGTAAAAGCTAAAAGCTAAGCTAAAAGTACCAAACATTTCTGATTTCAACTAGATGGCAGGCAAAACATCGATGTAAAAACATCGTATAAGATAAAATATACATCGATATTTTGCAATAGTGAACATCGATGGCAAACATCGATGTTTTTTTACTGAAACATCGATGGTTCATAAACATCGATGTATCGTTTCATCCCTAATTTCAATATGATTTGTCTGTTGTCAACACTGGTCACTAATCACTGGCGAATTTCTCAATTGTTTTGTATTTGATTTGTATTATAAAGTGATCAAGTAATAGTGTTCTGTGAAAGTGATAGATAAAGATAACTTTCTAACAGCTAAAAGTTGTGTAGTGTAAATAAACAATTTCTCGTACACCGCTATTGTACGTCAATTAAACAATTAAAGCGTATTGTACTTGAGAAAAATGACTTCAATAGCAGGCTCAGGTTGGGAAGGTAAGTGCAATTTATAATCACAGCTTTCACAGCATAATAATTATTATAAACATAGACCGGCGACAGACTTATTTGTGACGTAGCCTCTTTGTCCCTAAGTATCAGTTAGTACGGACTACTGTTAAGATGGTCCTAAACTACATCATCCACTTTAGGCGTATGCAAGGCATCCACAACATGCAAATTCATGAAATCATCCCACGTCAACTAAATGTATTGAATTGTTAGTATGAAGTTGTATTGTGGAAACACTGCATACATAGCATAGTACCTATTGTAAACTGTAAGATAAATAGACTATAATATAGAACTGTAAGATATACAGTCAAAATATGTTATAACGACATCGAAGGGTCTACTCATATTTGGTTGTAAAAACCGATAGTCGTAACAGCCCGTGATGTTTTCGAGGTACAAAGTATTTTTTTATGAAGTGGTATTATTGAATGTGTGGGTATATATAAATCCATAGATATTAATAGGAAAAATGTATTCATGTATAAAATTACATTCTGTTATACAATAACTCAACAATGTTTTAGTGTGTCTTGTGTACAGATATGTAACAAACTGACTGAAAGGATATGAAGAAGCGGGCTTTAATTATACTGCATGCACGTGTATTTTGTTTCACCGTTATATTGTGCCCCAGATGTGGATACTGTTACCTATTCAAATTGTTTACAATACAGCTGTGAGCTGGTCGTTCTAACAGATATCATTCTCAGAAGATATTAGTAAAATGTAGTCGCTTAATTAGGTATGTCGTAGTAAGCGATGTCGTAAAAAGTGATATTTTTAATAAGGTGGTCATATAGCATTCAGCCAGGACCTTTGAATTTGGTCAACATAACCGATATGTTGTTGGAAATGATGTCGTCGTAAACGGTTTTAACTGTATAAAGATAAACGGTAAGAAGGGCATTCCGAACCAGTGGTGATGAAAGATTCATTTGACGATTCAGAAAGCACTTGTAAAAGTTTATTTTAATAAAAAATTAAATACTTCTTAAAATAAAATATTAAATTCTTCTTTCTATAAAAAATATCTCAAAAATTTGCCAGAAGAAAATTGCTGGTTGCAGTTTTATTTACTTTCATCCACTCATGAGGACCTGTGAAGTTTTGCTCCCAACCAGAAATTACATGAAAAAAATTAACAAATATAGTTTTACTTAATTTTCATTGACTTTGAGAGAACAGTGGTGAAATTTTACTTGCATGTGCAGTATAGTATTGCAAAATTGAGTATTGCAATATTTACAATACTGTCGTATATCCATAAAACTATAAAAATAAATAAATAAATAAATAAACTATGCATTGGTATACCAAATTATTACCAAAAATTAATAGTTTAATACCAATGCATGGTTTTATGGAATGGATATAAAAGCTTATCACTCTTGAAAACTAGTGTGACATGCTTTGAAAATATAGTAACCAGTTAACCGACTTCAAAAAAAGAGGATGTTCTCAATTTGTCGGAATCTTTTTATAATATATCTTCACTGATTACTCAAAGACGCCTAAATCGATTTGGAAAATTCATTTTTTGTTTACATACATACATATATTATGTTTTTGGTAACATTTAAATTTTATTGAAATTGGTCAAGCAGTTTTTAAAACATCAACAATAAATTATATATACTTTGTACTTCGTAGTAGCACGGGTGTTTGAAGTCTATTTTTTATTATAGATTATTTGAATCATTTTAACATTGTATATCTAACATTATTGTTTGTTGACGTTTAAAACCACCTTAACTTTAACCCCAAAATCTGATTCATTACATAACATAGTCTAAATAGTGAATTCTTCTCTAATGAGGGAGCAGGTTCTTGCAATAAACTATTGGTACAAGAATATTACTTATCCGATGGAGATGCTTGGATAGCTCTTCTAAAAAAATGAAATTTTATTTTCATCATCATTCATTATTTTTAATAACGAGCTATTGCCCGCAGCTGCACTCACATTAAGTTAGATTTCCTTTCTCAGCATATGCCTATACCATAATAGCTATCTGTATGCCAAATATCAACCCGATCTGTCCAGTGGTTTGAGCTGTGCGTTGATAGATCAGTCAGTCAGTCACCTTTTCCTTTCATATATTTAGATTAGTTATTATTGTTTGTTTTTGTTGGAAATATATTAAATAAAACTAATCATAACATATTTAGAGCCGTGTTTACTATTATCCAACATACATAAGTCAACATGGAAAAATCACAGAATTGAATATGTCATAGGAATGTGTTCTAATTACAAAATATGTATAAAACCTTCACTCCTCCTAACGCATTCCTAGACTATTGATCAGATTCTCCAATCTTTGGGATGGCAGCCCTTTAGTTAAAATATCAGCTTCCATCTTCTCTGTATTCATATAAATAATATGAACTGTTTTCTCCTTAACGTGCTGTCGAATGAAATGTGTTCTCAAATCTATATGCTTGGTTCTATTGCTCACAATTTCATTCTTGCACATCTGTATGGCTGCTTGACTGTCGCTATATATAAGTACACTATCTTGCTGCTTACAGGCAATGCTATTCAACAATATTTTTAAATGTATAGCTTCTATCCTTTACGGCTTCTGTTAATGCCATGTATTCTGCTTCTGCCGTAGACAAGGCTACTGTTCTTTGTTTTCTTGATTCCCAGCTAATGCATCCGCTAGATAATTTGAAACTGAAATGTCTGGATAAATAATACCACGTACTTAATGCTCTAATGCCTGTATTAACGAACATCTGCCATTACACACAACAACTTGAGAAGACAAAGATACAAATAAATTATCTACCCACATACGAGTAGGTACCTACATTACACCTCCCAACTTATTCTAGATAGAGGTTTAAACACTAAATAATCTAATTAATAACATACACATTAATATAATAATTACAAATTAAACTAGGTACTGAAATTTAATGACCGGTTTCCTAATACGCTTGGAACGGGACACTGACGGCGTTGTGACAACCTCTGGCGGAGAAGCAACCCTTCCAACATTTTGGCCATCATTGCTATTTTCCTCCCCTACCATATCCGACCCCGCATTCGTAGGACTTGTCTCCACCGAGATTTCACTTCCTGCGGTTGCCACCGGGGGTATGACGACATCCTCATTCCTAGATGAGTCTTGGTTATTACTCGGTATTGTTGGACAAGGAACATCGGACATGCGTGATCTGCGCCTAATTTGATCTACGTGCCTTTGCAAAATGCGATCGTTTCCCGTATCGATTAAGTATCGACGCGACCCTTCATTCGCGGTGACCGTGCCTTTTGACCATTTATCACTATGTGCACCATACTCGCGGGCCCAAACTAAGTCCCCGGGTGTCAATACTCGCTCGGTACCGTCCGCCAACGCTGTCTGTCGGTTCTGAGCCTCACGTACTCGGTCCTCTCGCGCGCGTTCGCTACGCAACAAGTCTAAACGTGAACGCAAAGGTCGGCGTTGTAGCACGGCGGCTGGGCTTTCACCTGTAGTGCAGTGGGCACTGTTCCTATATGCCATTAAAAATGCCTGCAACGCTGCATCGAAATCAACATTATCTCTTTGAGCCTTCCTAATAGCGCGTTTACATAATTTGACTGCGTTTTCTGCCGCTCCATTGGAAGATGGGTGATAAACGGGTGAAAACGACTGACGTATACCATTATTTGCTAAAAAATTCTTAAATTCAGAGCTGGAAAAAGGCGGCCCCTGATCGGAGACCAGCTCCAAAGGCAGCCCAAACCTGGCAAAGGTTTGCCTTAATACCTTAATTACATTTAATGCATTTGTTTTAGACATCTCGAATATCTCTAGCCATTTCGAGGTAGAATCGATAAGTATCAAAAATGTTTTACCGTTCAAAGGGCCTAAAAAATCGATATGTAACCTCGACCATGGTTGCACGTGATAAGGCCAGGGTTGTGGCGGAGCCCGAGCTGGCGCCGGGGCCTCCATTGCACACGTTTCGCACTGTTTACATGTGGTTTCTACTTCCGCATCAATGTTAGGCCACCATACATAACTACGAGCTACGGCTTTTGTTTTTACTATTCCCATATGCCCAACATGTAGTTGTTTTAAAATTCCCTCCTGCAGACACTGAGGAACGACCAGTCTATAACCCCACATTATACAGCCGCGCTCACAATACAACTCGTTACGCCGTAAATAATAAGGCTTAATTTCCTCGTCTGAACAGCTAGCAGGCCAACCAGACTGAATATATGACATTACTTTACTTAGCAACTTATCTTTCGACGTATTCTTCCTAATGTCATCGTGAGTGATAGGTAGGAAATTTTCTACAAAATTTACGTACGTGACTTCGTTCACCGAATTGTGGTTGTCACTACTCTGTGACGGCAGCCGAGACAAGGCATCCGCACAGTTCTTGCCGGAGGCGATGTATTCGATTTCATAATTATAGCCCGACAAAAGAACCGCCCACCTCTGTAAGCGCGAAGCCGCCATAATCGGAATACCTACCTTGTTTCCGAAAATGTACGTCAACGGCTTGTGATCCGTTCTTAGCGTGAACTTCCTACCGTACAAGTACTGATGGAATTTCCTTATTCCGAACACTATCGCGAGAGCTTCTCTGTCTATCTGTGCATACGCCCGCTCCGCGGCCGACAAGGAGCTCGAAGCGTACGCGACGGGCCGCTCGCCCTGCGCCGTGACTTGCGAGATCACCGCTCCCACTCCGACACTACTCGCGTCCGTCGTCAAGATCAGCGGCAGCTCAACGGAATAGTGCACCAATACCTCGCTTGACATCAACTTATTTTTAATTGTTGAAAAAGCATCCTGGCATTCCTTACTCCATATAAACGCGACCCCTACACGTAAAAGATTATAAAGAGGAGCTAATATGGTGCTAACATTCTTTATAAACTTGGAATAATACATTATCATTCCTATGAACGCTCTCAGTTCCGAAACGTTTGACGGCGCGGGAGTTTTAACGATGGCCTTGACCTTGTCCGGGCAGGTATGCACGCCCGCTTTGCTGATAACGTGACCTAAGTAATTTATAGATTCCGCAAAAAAACTACATTTCTCTTTCTTTACTCGCAACCCGTTTGACCGTAACCGTTCAAAAACTTTATGCAAATTATTCAAATGATCCCTATTATTTGATCCAGTGATGATTATATCGTCGAGGAAGACACCTACGTGCGGTAGATCTGCGAACAATGACTCTAGCTTTTTTTGGAAAATACCCGGACTCGACGATAGCCCAAATACCAACCTATTGTACCTAAATAGGCCCTTATGAGTATTTATTACCGTGCATTGTCTCGAACGCTCATCTAGCTCAAACTGTGCATAGGCTTGCGACAGATCAATCTTACTGAAACGCTCCCCTCCATGCAGACGCGTCAGCAAGTCTTCCACTCGCGGCAGTGGGTAACGATCGACTTCAATTACTTTGTTCAACGTTAATTTATAATCAGCGCATATCCGTATGTTACCGTCCTTTTTGACGACCGGCACGATCGGCGTGGCCCAGTCGGAGCGCTCCACGGGGGTGAGGATGCCGTCGCGCGTCAGCTGCTCCAGCGCGCGCTCCACCGGCTCCCGCAGCGCGTACGCCAGCGGCCGCGCGCGCATAAACACCGGCGCCGCGTCCGGCCGCAGGTGTATGCTCACCGCGCCGCCAGTGAACCGGCCCAGCCCGTCCGCGAACACTTCACAATATCTGGAACTGAATTCCGAAAAATTAAATTCACATGCGCCAATATTGTTACAATTTAACACAGGTAATTGAATCGCTAGCTCCATAATCCACTGTCTACATAACAATATAGTCTTTCCATTTCTTATGACGTACAAATCCAGATATTTACTTTTGTCTCGATATTTCACCAACGGACGTATTACCCCTATGGGGTAAATCACCTCACCCGTATAATATCTTAAAGCTAAGTTACACTTATCTATTCTCAAATTTTTAAATTTTTGTAAATATAGTTCATAACTAACACAGGATACGGCACTACCCGTATCGCATTCCATCTTGAGCATATGATCGTTGACACTGAGCGATATTAAAATAGGTTTACAACGTTCTATCGATATCTGATTAAAATCGACAATTACCTCTTCACTCTCGTCGCTGCATGGCTCCCTATCGTCCATTACCTCCGTTGTAGCTGCGTTGTAGTGGGCCATGTACGAGCAGACCCGGGCGATGTGGCCCTGCCGGTTACAGACCCTGCAGACGAACCGGTTATAGCGGCACCTGGCTGTTCGGTGTGATTCACTTCCACACGCTCCGCAAGCGCTGCTCTGGCGCCGCTTTTCACCACGCCCGGCCTCCGTAGACGCCAACGTGTCACTGCCGCTGGCACGCCCCCTCTGCTGCCGCTCCCGATTCTTCGACGATCGAGCTCGATCGGCGGTGCCCTTGCCCCGCCATGCTCCCGCCATGGCCCGGCAATCCGCCGTGACACCACTGCTGCCACCCGCCGTGGCTACTGCTGCACTCTCCACCAGCGCAGCATCCTTCTCGGCCGCCTCCATGCTGCTCGCCAGCTGGTACGCTTTGGCAAAATTTATCCCCTCTTCCGCGAACAGACGTTGTCGTATCGTCTCACTCGCCAAGCCGCAAACTAACTGGTCGCGAAGACTGTCTTCCAGCCAGGCCCCAAACTCACACGTCTTTGACATCTTCTTTAAGTCTGCGACGTACTGCGATATGGACTCGCCCGCCTTCTGCGCACGACGCCGAAACTTAAATCTTTCGGCCAACACACTTGGTTTCGGTTGCAAATGGCTACCGAGTATATCCGTTAACTCTTTAAATGTTTTAGTAATTGGTTTGTCCGGCGTACACAAATTCACTAACAGCTCGTAGCAATTCGCCCCTATCACAGTAATTAACGTCGGCACTTGCAATTCACTTGGAATCTTATTAACTACGAAGTACTGTTCTAGACGTTCCACGTACAACCGCCAGTTATCACTTTCAATTCTAAACTCCGCGATTTTACCAATTGACATTGTTAAAAGTTTAAGTATATTCTACACACGCGTGAAATTCTTTTCAAAACAAATACTCGTCGCCACTGAAATGTCTGGATAAATAATACCACGTACTTAATGCTCTAATGCCTGTATTAACGAACATCTGCTATTACACACAACAACTTGACAAGACAAAGATACAAATAAATTATCTACCCACATACGAGTAGGTACCTACATTACAGAAACAATATCCTGTGTAGGATCGCCTGTCCAGTGCACACGATGCCCAATCTGCATCTGCAAATCCATAGATAGGGCATTCAGTTTTCTCGTAAACTATTCCGAGTTGTAAAGTTCCTTTTAGATACCTTAGTACCCGTTTCGCACATTTAAAATGTTCTTCGCCGTAGTAATTATTAAATTGTGATAAATAACTAACGGCAAACATTATATCTGGCCTAGTAGCAACAGCAAGAAACATCAATGTTCCAATCAAATTCTGATACGGTAAGTTTTCTACTTTCTTTTCCTTTTTATCTAACTTTAATCGTGCTTCTATGGGTGTACTGACTGGTTTACACTCTTCCATATTATATTTACAAAGAACTTTCTTAATATAATTTTCTTGTGATAGCTTAATTTTTCCTTGTTTGATATCAACTTGTATACCTAAAAATTCGGATGGTTTTCCCAAGTCTTTCATATCAAACTTTGTCGTAAGAAAATTCTTTACCTTTTTAAACTTCTTTTCTGATGTATAAGCAATCATTAAATCGTCAACGTAAAGACAAATTAATATTTTATCTCCTCCTTCTTTATAAGAATACATACAAGGATCTGCCGGTGATGGTTCGAATCCAAAAGATTTTAGTTCTGTGTCCAACCTTTTAAACCATTGTCTTCCAGATTGTTTCAAACCATATAATGCCTTTTGCAATTTACAGACCTTTTCTCCTTTTACATTCCGTATGTCTTCTAACATTCTCTTTGCTTTAACTAATAAGTTTGAATTTGGATTGCTACTTTCATCATTTATAATTTCAATTAAATATTTTTCTAAATAATCTGGTGTTTTCATTTGAATTTCCTCATCCAAATCACCATTTAAATATGCAGTTGTGACATCCATCTGATTCAACGAAAGATCTTCTTCTACAGCTACTGCTAGTAGTAATCTTAGCGAGCTCAGTTTTGCAACAGGTGCCCACGTCTCATTATAATCTATTCCAGGTCTCTGGGTAAATCCTCTTGCTACAAGACGAGCTTTCTTTCTCTGTCCTTTGTCTTTCAGAATCATCTTAAAATCAATAACATTTCTAGTTTTATCTTTAGTTTTAATTGTCCACGTACCATTTTTTACATGTGACATCATTTCTGACTTGATAGCTTCATGCCATTCATCGTCCATTTCTGAGTAGTCTTCAACGTCACAACTATAAGTATACTCGTTACTTTGTTTGCTATAAGGAACTTCTTCATAATAATCTTCTAAAGAATAACTTTTAAACCAATCTGGTTGCTTTCTAATTCTTTTAGGTCTTTCATGCCTATCAGGTATAATTTGATCTGGTTCTTCTTCAGGACATGAATCATAAACTTCGGGCTCAGAATGTGAGTCCTCTACACTTTGATTCATTATTTTATTTTCCCTGGTTTCTCTTTCTACTAAGACAGGTAAGTTATTTTCAGCATCCTTTTGAGCAATTAAATTTTTTTCTTTATTATTTTCAAAAATATTTATTTCTATTTCAGGTTCCTCATGTTCCAATTCTACTACCTCAATTTGTTTATCGTAGTAAAATTTTTCTAAGACTTTCACGTCCCTACTGACAATAACATTTTTCTTTTCAGGCAAATATATTCTAAATGCTTTAGCATTTGATGCATATCCCATAAAAATACCTTCTTCTGCTTTGGGTGTAAATTTTCCTTTCCTTTTCTTATTGAGGACAAATGCTTTTGCACCAAAAACATGTAGGTGATTTCCTGAAGGTATACGACCAGTCCATTTTTGATATGGCGTCTCACCTTTCAATGCTTTTGCCGGGCTTCTATTAATTAGATAATTCGCTGTATTTATAGCTTCAGCCCATAGGAATTCTGGGATATTGCCTTCAATTAATAAGCATCTTGCCTTGTCAAGTAGTGATCTATTTTTTCTCTCACTTAGACCATTTTGTTGGGGTGTATAAGGCGCAGACAGCCTTCTCTGAATACCATGTTCCTTTAAATATTCATTAAAATCGTTATTACAATATTCGGTTCCATTATCCGACTGTAAAAACTGTATTTTTTCTTTCATTTGATTCTCTACCTCGGTCTTGTATTGTTTAAACTTATTTAGTACTTCACTTTTATTTTTCATAAAATATACGTAACCGTATCTTGTAAAATCATCGATAAAAGTGACGAAATATTTATTTTCAGCCAGAGTTCCACAACGCATAGGCCCACAGACATCAGTGTGTATTATTTGTAAAGACCTTGTAGATTTCAATGCTTCATGTATAGGGAACGGTAAAACTGTCATTTTCCCCTTAATACAAGTTTCGCAATTACCTAAAATTTCATCAGGGTTTAATATTAATCCGCGCAGCAGTTTATTTCTTGATAGTAGTCTTAAATCACTTTCATTTATATGACCAAGTTTCCGGTGCCATCTCATAATATTATTTTCTTTTTCAGGTACTAAATTGGCATTTTCAATGACATTTTTAATGACATTTTCCACTTGCAGATAATAGAGTCCATTTTCTCTGACAGCTGTAACTAAAACCTCCCCTTTGTCATCCATAATAAATGCTTTATTTTTCTTGAACAAAATTGTGTTTCCTTTATCAGTAATTTTTCCCACAGATAGTAGATTTACTGACAATTCTGGTACATACAATGTATCATGGAGGTTATACTGCATATTTTTTATTTTAATTTGAACTTTTCCTTTACCCGCTATATCTGCAGTGTGATTATCTGATGCTAGTTTAAGAGAACCTGTTTCATGGTATATATTAGAAAAATTCTCTTTTACCCCTGTCATATGTGATGAGCACCCACTATCTAAACACCATATATTATTATTTTCTATGGCTGTACTATGTAAACAAGTCGGTAATATACCGAAGTTTTTCTGCTGCTCAACAGATGAATCTTTTCCAATTCTTTTTATAAATTTACCTTTCGACCAGCACCCAGATGCCTTGTGCCCCCTCTTTTTGCATTTGAAACATATCAGTTCAGGAGAATTAGTTTTAAAATATTTTTTATTCGTGTTATAAAATGCACCTTCAACCTCTCTGCTTGTGCAACCCTGTCGGGCATCACTCTCTTCTATGATTTTGATTTTTAAATCTTCAGGGTTCGGTAAAACATCCCTCGATTCTATAGCTATTCTAAAGTTTTCGTAGGAGGTTGGTAAACTATAAAGCATCATAATACTCAGCAGTTCCGGGTGAATACTTACTTCCATGTTTTGCAATTTGTCTACAATATCGATGAAATTATTAAGGTGATCCCGAACATCTTCATGTGCTTTGGTGGATAGACTTCAATTTATTCCACACCTCTTTTGAAGTAGTGCAGCCACTTACTTGTTTTAGCTCATTAGGTGACATGAGAAGTAATATCTCAGCCTTCGCCATCATGTCCTGTTTTTTATCGGCAACTTCGCCTGTTACGAATTTCCACAATTCATTTTTAATAAGGATGGCTTGAGCTTGTACGCACCACGTATCGTAGTTGTCCTTTTTCAGCGGTTCAATCCGATAATTTGTAGACGTCGTCATACTCGATTATTTTTAGAGTTTACATGCGACTTTCCGCTTCCACAACCACCAACCGCGCTCTCTGCTACCAAATGTTGGAAATATATTAAATAAAACTAATCATAACATATTTAGAGCCGTGTTTACTATTATCCAACATACATAAGTCAACATGGAAAAATCACAGAATTGAATATGTCATAGGAATGTGTTCTAATTACAAAATATGTATAAAACCTTCAGTTTTAATATCTTATTTTTATTGAAATTATTGCTGTTGGACAATGTATATTTTATACTATTTTTTTATATTACAACTAGCTGATGCCCGCGACTTCGTCCGCGCGGATTTAGTTTTTAAAATCCCGCGGGAACTCTTTGATTTTCCGGGATAAAATGTAGCCCATGTCATCCTCCAGGTTCACAACTATACCCATGCCAAAAATCACGTCGATCCGTAGCTTTGTTGCGGCGTGATTGAAGGACAGACCAACAAACAAACACACTTTCGCATTTATAATATTATTAGTAAGGAAGAATTAATACTACAATACAATACGAATGTAACCAACGTTTGTTTCTACCGCCGGTGATCTAATTAAGTTTGAGAACATAAAAGCTACTATTGTGACTTAACTATGATTTTGTAGAAAATAAATAGAAGAAGTACTTTAATCATGAAGAACATAATTTTAATGTATCATCAATAATGTTCTCAGCACATGCCAAATAATGAATTTTATATTCAAAATTTTGCTACTTTGGGTTACATTATTGCAATTTTCTTAAGGATCTCTAATTTTTTGAAAATATATAATAGCCTATGTTACTTCCTTATAATTTAGCTATCTATTGGTGATAGAGTTGTTAAAATCGGTCCAGTAGTTTCAGAGCCTATTCGGTACAAACAAACAAACAAAAAAATCTTTCGTTTTTATAATATTAGTATAGATTATTAATTACTGACATTGAATGAAGTGAAAAATATTGTTTAATGTGTTGACTTGTTACCTACTTTGAATAAAATATTTGACTTTTGGCTTTGGTTTTCATTTTAGATGTTAGAAAGCAAGCCCGCATACTAGAAAATGATATAGATGTGAAGTTGGTGGCATTCAGTAAACTGGGTGTGAGCTCTGGATCGTCAGGCCTCAGTTCTGAGAGTGTACCGTTAATCAACAGTGATGACATGTTTGATACTTTATCTATGGAGCTGCAGCAGTTATTAAATAAGGTGAATATGATCTTCAATTCCTCAAGAATTAACTCATCCGGTGATAAGAAGGGTTGGCTCATTTATTGCACAAAGTAGCAGCCTTGCTGTCCAGAGTGGAAATGCAGTCAGTATTCTTGGCACCATTCCATGCAGGCATCATTTGTATGGTAATTGGATTAGTTTAGCTATAAGTTCTATTATATATTGCTTTATCTAATTTTACCACTAAGTAGACAAAAGAATTAACAGAGTGTAAATATTTCCATTGTAGACACGTTCTAAATTATAATAAATATTTCTAATTGTTTTGCTTTGCAGCTATCAGCGATAAATGACAGACTGGCAGACTTGGCGCCAAGTGGCACAGCTACCTTACACACCATCAAGCGACATAGAGAAATCCTCATGGTAAGGTTTTAAACTCGTTATTTTACGACAATATCAATGATCTTTCTATCTTGATTAAAATTCATTCATTATTAAAAAAACCAAAAAAAAAAATATTTACTGAATTTTATGTTTATATTGTACTAGCTTTTGCCCATGACTTCCTGAACTTACTGATTAATTTATGAACTGGCTTATGTCCGCGACTTTGTCCGCGTAGATTAAGTTTTTGAAATTTTCTGGGATAAAAAGTGGCCTATGTCACTCTCCACGTCCTCAACTATACCCATCCAAAAAATCACGTCGATCCGTAGCTTTGTTATGGCGTGATTGAAGGACAAACCAAACCAACAAACGAACACTTTCGCATTTATAATATTAGTGTGATTGACCAGGACTATCAACAAGAGTTTCAAAAGACCTCGGCTCGTGTAAGCGCGCGCCGTGAGAGAGAGGAGTTGCTGCGCGGAGGTAGTCCGCCGCCCGCCGCGCCCGGCCTCAGCAGGCGCGACCAGTACGCTAAAGAGGCCAACCACCTGCACAGGTATAGACTATAGAGTATAGACATAGAACATAAACATTTGACGCACTTTATGTAGTTTAGTTGATAATTTAAAATGGTTATCACACTAATGTGTATTTGAATTAATTTATTAATCTATTTAACAAATAATAATCGGTGAGAAATTATTTAGTCCAGTAAATAAAGCATTTAACCTCGCACTAAATTTCCGATCCAATTTTAATTTTTTTTTAGGTTATGGGCCACCTGCACAGGTATAGACTATAGAGTATAGACATAGAACATAAACATTTGACGCACTTTATGTAGTTTAGTTGATAATTTAAAATGGTTATCACACTAATGTGTATTTGAATTAATTTATTAATCTATTTAACAAATAATAATCGGTGAGAAATTATTTAGTCCAGTAAATAAAGCATTTAACCTCGCACTAAATTTCCGATCCAATTTTAATTTTTTTTTAGGTTATGGGTCACTTACAGACCACAAAAACACAAAATGCTGACAGACCCAGGTGGAGCTTCGATCGCAATCTTAAAGAAAAGTTTTTGACCAATATCTCGGAAACTATCCACTTTAGGGCAAAAGTTATTCAGACCTTTTTTGTAGAGAATAAAATTTTGCATCTTTTATTTCCTGTAACTTTTTTGTAAAACTTACCGTTTATGATTTATGGCCCATTTAATGAACCGGTTTTTCGTGTGTGTGTGTGTGTGTGTTCCGAAACGAAACGAAAAACCGGTTCATTAAATGGGCCATAGATTGTTGTATAAAATTGTAGAACATAGGTAATTCATGCTGATATTGAATGTTTCAGTTCCCACATACTTGTCGACGAGCAAATTAACATAGCAATGGAGGCGCGCGAGCACCTCACCTCGCAGCGACAGGCCTTCAAGCGGATGCAGACCAGGTTCAACGACATCACTAACAGGTCAGAGGTGGTCTCACAATCCCTACTAATATTATAAACTAGCTTTTACCCGCGGTTTCATCCATGTGATGTTGTTTTTAAAAATCCTTTGTGAACCCTCTGTTTTTCTGGGATATCAGTATGCCTTTTCAGGCTCTGAGTTTTTTTTTTTATAAAGAATATCAGCCAAGTTGAACTTGACTAATATTCTCCTCTCCCCTCCAAATAAGCGAAAAGCTTGTACCAGGAGTGGGTACGACAATAGTGCAACGGGTGGGATTCGAACCTGCGACCTTTCAGTTTTGAGTCCGCACCTTTAGCCGTTGGGCTATTGTGGCTTCAAAAATTATGAATTTTGAAACACTCGTATTTATTATTTATGTGTAAGGGTGCGAAAGTGTGTTTGTTAATTGATTTGTCCTTCAATCACGCAACAATGGATCGTGAATTGTTGTATGGGTGTAGTTGAGGAGCTTATGTGACGTGGGCTACATATTTTTATCCCGTAAAAACAAAGAGCTCGCCCGGTATTTTGGGTATGGTTTCACTATCAATAATATTGATACCATTGATAGTTTAGTCACTATTAAAAATTAAAACTATAGATAGTGTTGCTGTTCATTAATAGTATATAATATTATCCCATTCCAAAAGACAATAAATTCAAAATTATTTATTTCACGTAGGCCAACCTGTGGCTCTTACATTATGACACGTCATGACTCTACCACCATATCGGAAAGCGGATTCTGCTGAGAAGAGCCAGCAAAAAACTCCGCAGTTGCTCTTTTCAAAATAATCATTTTACAATATTATTATGTAGCTGTTACCTTTGTAATAAGTTTTTTATACTATCTTGTGGGCAGCTGGATGTCAAGCCGATTTAACCCATACAACTTTGTTAGAATAGAATAATATCGATACTCACTATGATAATCGATAGAACTAACAATATTTCGACTATTGCTTCACTATTAATATTCTATCTAGGCTATCGATATTCTATCGATAGTTTACTATTGAACAGCAACACTCGTATCATACCAAGTCTATAATTTCACAGGTTCCCGATGCTAAACAGTCTCATCTACCGGATAAACGCGCGCAAGCGACGCGACTCGCTTATCGTCGGCATTGTGGTCGCGGTCTGCACATTCCTACTCTTGTTGTATGCATTCCACTAAACTTTCTCTTTATATGAAGTTTGTTTGTACCACAGTTACTCATCATCAAGCTGATATGAAAATATACGATTTTAAAATACACCTGAGGCATAAGGGCTGAATCCTTACTAATATTATAAATGCGAAAGTGTGTTTGTTTGTTGGTTTATTGGTTTGGTCCTTCAATCACGCCGCAACAGGGCTACGGATCGACGTGATTTTTTGCATGGGGATAGTCGAGGACCTGGAGAGTGACATAGGCTACTTTTTATTCCGGAAAATCAAAGAGTTCCCGAGGGATTTTAAAAACTAAATCCACGCGGACGATGATAAATGTGTACCTACTTGGTAAATAATAGGAAATATTATTTACCAAGTAGCCAGTAGACATTTATGAATTCAAGATCTAATGTTAATGACAATGTTGAATTGAATCAATCGGCTTTGTATTAACCTGCCCACAAGATATTGTAATAATTTATTACATTGAAATAGTGTAGCTATTATTTAATAATATTGTAACATCTAGTTTTAAAAGAAAGCAACTGTTGAGTCTCGAGTTGACTTTTCTGAGTAGAATCTGCTTTCGGAACCAGTGACTTGAGGCTTGACTTGTCATAATCTGCTTACCAGATGAAAAGCATTTTGACGTGATAACGTCTTATAAATCGATGAACACCGGCTGCACGCACGAAAAAGTGTCACGTTCCGCCTGAGCCTGAGGGTGCAAACGAAAGCGCGGAACAAGCGATAGAGAGGCACGATCGGCCCAAGCGTTGGCTTGTGACACATATTTTATTAATCAATGAATACTTTATGACGTTATCACGTAAAGCTATCGTCCGTAAACCGACTTTACAGACAGCCAATTTTTTTATCGAATATATTATCTATAAAAAAAACAAATCGAAATTGAATTGGTCATTTCAAAAACCTCATGTCAAACAATTTGAATTTTTCAGAAATCAATAAAAACTGTTTCATGCACAAACAAACGAGTTTTAAAGGACTTTTTTGGGCTCAACTTAGTATTTGAGTTGTAAAAAATTGAAATGTCGAGAAACATTATTTTATACTTTGTTGTGATGTTTGAAGTCGGTTTTTCAAAAAGAATTTCTTATTTTATTTATTTTAAGCTTCTTAGTGTAGATTCGTAGGATCAATCACAGATCATCACACAGATGATCATCTACACATTTTCTGATGGCAAGCAATTTGCTCTTATTAATTAAGGTTGAAGACAAGGGTCTGCCCGCGAAATTCAAATTTAATTTGGTTTTTCGCAATTTGTAAACTAATACGACAAAGTAGGCTTATGGCCTTCTAATTGCGCCAGTGTAATTATCATCTTCACAGGTTTACATAAAAATCTTTACTTGAAAGTATCCAGTTTAAGAAATTAATCAAAATACTGAGTTGGACGTGAGTTACTCACAAATTAGTCGATATTTTGATTAATTTCTTAAACTGGACACTTTCAAGTAAAGATTTTTATATAAACCTGTGAAGATGATACTGCCATTGTCGCAATTAGAATAGAATAGAATAGAATAGATAAAATTTGAATTTCGCGGGCAGAACCATGTCTTCAACCTTAAGGTGGTTTCGTCCACCATCACTGAAGATATTCATCAGATCTTCACCAAATTTAAATGGGGCCAACCTGACAATATTTAAATAAAAAAAATTAATTGAAATCGGTTCAGATTTGACGAATTACGTGACGAACTAAGCGTTGAATTGTTTCCTTCCTCCTTTTTTTGAAGTCGGTTGAAGAGCAACATTAACGAATCTATAAATTATATGACATAAATGACAATTATTTTCAGATTTGAATATTGTTGAACCAATGCAAAAATCTACAAACTCAGTCAGATATGACTACTCCCACTATCTAGTAGTCCATGCAAAAACCTCTTAATTCACTGACTTATGTTGTTTAAGCAGTGAACGTCCTTTACGTGGTATTTATTTGAAAAGGCAGGAATGTATTATCTTACGTGGTAAATACCCAGAATGCACATAGCTACCTTTGAGAAAACATTGTCAGCAAAAAAAGCATGTTCGAAAAAAATGTGACATGAGGTTTTTGAAATTACCGATTCAGTTGTATTCCCTATTAAAATATGGTCAAAGCTATTTTAAAAAAAACTATGATTAAAATTTTTGTCCACGTTTCACTCTCTTTTAATAGGCAATACAATTAAATTGTTAATAATGCTATGCTGAAGCTAACAAAACGTATATTTCGGCATAATTTCCAGTATTCATAAAAATCGAGAAATAAATTCAAAAAAATAAATTGCCGCGGAAACGTTCCATTTGTTTACATGACGTCACAGTTCACATACAGTTCAATGATAATTCCAAAGCCCAAAGGTGGCGTGAACTGTGACGCCATTCGAGATTCAAGAACGTTTTCGATCTCGTGAACATGGCCAGAATTATAGCAATTTTAATTAATAAGTTTTGTCGTATGGAATAATGTTTTTAGATAATAATCTTTTAGGATGACACCAGATGAAACGATATTTTTAATATAGTCAAATACCCTATTGCGATACGTTTTTTGTAGAAATATTCGATTAAAATACTTTTTATCTGGTAAACAGATGGACATCTGGTGAACAGAGACGAAGAATGACCTCTCTTCAGATCTTAGACCATAAGAGCCATAAAATGAATATTATGTACCTATTGATTATACAAGAAGCGCTTAGAATGTCCAATAATAATTATAAGTCCAATAAGGAAAATTATATAAAAAATATGGTTTCAAGTTTTAATTTTTATTTGGTTTGGCTAAGCGGACGGTAGGACTGAAAAAATTGTGAAAACGCAAGAACTGTAATTTTGTGAATGCATGGAACTAGGAATTACGACTACGTCTAAATCCTACTTCCATGTGTGAATGTGATCTATGGTCACAAATCATAAATACGTCAGTCACAAATTCTTTCGCATTTCTTTTGACATTCATTTCCATCACAAATTTCTTCATTTAACTTCTGTTTCATCACTTTCTTAAAAACGTATGGCGATTGATAAGAAATTAGGTTGCAGAAATTTTTAAATAATTTAAGTTGGTGTAATAAAATTATGTACTTTAATTTTAATATATAAGAGGCCCATTTGCTTCCCTTCGTTTTCAAATCGCCGCGCTGTATCGAAAAACACATGCCAGTGTTTTCCAATAGTTACTGAAATATATTATTATGATAAATAAAATGTAAGTAAATTGTAAATAATATTATGATTATAAATCATCGAAAAATAAATTATTTTATGATATGATGTTCCTTTCTTTTACCAACCCACCCACGGCCCACCCCTTTCTTTGAATTATAATGGTCTAAGTCCAGCCTCCACCACATGGACACAGTCGCGCGGATTATGGAACTAGGAATTACGACTACGGAGCGGACCGACCGGTTTGGCTAAGCGGACGGTAGGACTGAAAAAATTGTGAAAACGCAAGAACTGTAATTTTGTGAATGCATGGAACTAGGAATTACGACTACGTCTAAATCCTACTTCCATGTGTGAATGTGATCTATGGTCATAAATCATAAATACGTCAGTCACAAATTCTTTCGCATTTCTTTTGACATTCATTTCCATCACAGATTTCCATTTGCATTCTTGTTGTTCTTGTTGGTCTGTGATTTGCATTTTGGATTTGATCCCTCTTCGCAGGCTGACGCAACTTCGAAGAGAATTTTTTTTTATGAAATGTGCGCTAACTTTAATGGCGGCTCTTAAGGGTGGAACCACATTTGTGAGGATCGTTTCGGATTTTGCCCATACAAAACTGTCAAATTCCATAGAAACGTGTACGGATCTAATCGGCTTTTCGATGCGTAGGTACACGAATGTATGGAAAATGACAGTTTTGTATAAGCAAAATCCGAATCGATCCTTACAAATGTGGTTCCACCCTAAGGTGGAAGACACAGTTCTGCCCGCGAAATTCAAATTTAATTTGGTTTTTCGCAATTTGTAAACTAATACGACAAAGTACCTAGGCTTATGGCCTTCTAATTGCGCCAGTGGAATTATCATCTTCACAGGTTTACATAAAAAACTTTACTTGAAAGTGACCAGTTTAAGAAATTAATCAAAATACTGAGTTGGACGTGAATTACTCACAAATGACTAATGAGTCGATATTTTGATTAATTTCTTAAACTGGACACTTTCAAGTAAAGATTTTTATATAAACCTGTGAATATGATACTGCCATTGTCGCAATTAGAATGCATTGAGCCTGCTTTGTCGTATTAGGTTACAAACATAGACGAATGATATTTACTACCGTACAAATTGCGAAAACCAAATTAAATTTGAATTTCGCGGTTAGAACCGTGTCTTCCACCTTAAATATCTTACTCTACTTTCTCTGTCGCACCTACCGAGTTCGCTGGTTCGCCTTCAGTCCTTGAGTTGACAGAAAATTAGTTATTTTATGTTGGTGCTGTTCGCTAGCGCACGTTCATTTCTAAAGTCGGAATTTTATTTCGATTCCAGATTTGACAATTTCAGTGTTGCAACGTTATGACAAGTACTAAATAGTGACGTTATGAAATTATTCGATACGGAAATGGAATATTTCCGAATCGATTCCTCTCGTTTATAGTAGTATATCTAAACAACTACTACTTTAATAGAAACTAAGTATATCAGGAAATTAAATATTTCTGAACGGATAATTTAGTTATGACGATTAATTTTATTAAGGATCTGAGAGTTTTCTTTAATAATTGTGTGTGAAATAAATAAAAAAATGTGATCATGAAGGAACATTTTTTTTTTTTAATTATTACATCCATCTGCCATCGACTTCTCCAGCCTTTATCAGATATGGGGTAATGGTTAGGTCTTAGTTGATTATAGGGGGTATTTCAACAAATGTCCTCCCCTTTCATGTTGTTAGTTGGACAGTTCACCTCCCATCCAGCTCCAGTATATGCCATCTTTTAAGGCGCTTTGTATTTGTTTGTTTGTCTAGCAATCTCTGTGCCAATGCATTGGGATGTTTTTCTAATCTTAGTTTGTATCTCTTGCTGTACATGTTCACTTCTTCTTTAATTGTTGGCATTCCAAGGTATTCATGGATTTCATTATTTCTTGTGAACCAAGGTGCATCAGAGATTGCTCTTAGTACAATGCTTTGAAACCGCTGAAGTAATTCAAGGTTGGAGTTACTGGTTGATCCCCAGAGCTCTATACCGTAGGTCCAGATAGGTTTTATTATAGTCTTGTAGACCAGCAGTTTGTTGCTTAAGGATAGAGATGATTGCCGTCCTATAAGCCAGTACCAGTTTTATATTGTAAATTTAGCTCTTTGCGCTTATATTTTATGTGGTTTGCCCACGTTAGCCTCCTGTCCAGATGTAGGCCCAGGTATTTGATTGTGGTTTCAGTTGGTAGCTCTTGGCCATCCATTTTAACTGATGGACAATTGCCTTTGCGCAACGTAAATGTGATGTGTTTAGATTTGGTGACGCTGGCTTTAATCCTCCACTTTGCAAGCCACTCATCCATTTTATCTATTTGTATTTGTAATTTTTGGGACGCTTTCTCAGGATGTTTATCGCTTGCAAGACATGCTGTATCATCAGCGTAAGTTGCTGTTTCTACACCTGGTGTGGTCGGCAAATCTGCTGTAAAGATTGAGTAAAGGACCGGTCCAAGTACAGACCCTTGTGGTACAGACGCTTTAATTTCATGGATATTAGATAATTCATCTCCAAATTTAACTTGATATTTTCTTTGGCTGAGGTACGATTTCAAAACCATGTACAATGAATTTGGCAGCAGGGTTTTAAGTTTATACAAAAGCCCCTCATGCCAAACTCTATCAAACGCTTGTTGTATGTCCAAAAACACTGCTGAACAGTATCCTTTCCTTTCGAGGGCTTCTCTTATCTTATGAGCAACTCGGTGTCCTTGCTCTATTGTGGAATGCTGTTCACGGAAACCAAATTGATGATCTGGAATTAGATGCGCTTCGTGCAGTATTGGTTTCATTCTATTTAAAAAGACTTTTTCAAATACTTTTGATACTATTGGAAGCAAGCTATTGCTTTTAAGCATTAGCTTGGTCTATACGAACTGGGTTCTGTCGGTATTTTTCCAGGTTTTGGTATCATACAAATTTGTGAAATTTTCCAAATTTTTGGGTAGTATTGCACTCTCATAACAGCATTGAAGAGCATGGTTAGGAAGACAATTGCTTTTCTTGGAAGACTTCACCAGTGATAAGATCGAAGCCTGGAGCTTTTTTGTTCTCTAGGTTTTTTATTGTTCGAGCTAATTCTTTGGGCGTAATCAACTTTAGAGGTAATGACAACTGTTGATCGCTATGTATTACAGCTTCAATGTTGGTGTCAAACTCTACACTTGTGGATTCATTTGGTTTGAAAATTTCACTCAAGTGTTGGGCAAACAGTTCAGCTTTCTCTTTAGGGGTTCGAGCCCATCCACCTGATGATAATTTTAGTGGTGGGATTGATCTTTTGGGTCTCTTAAAATTTTTTGTTACTTTCCACAGAGAGTACTCATTCTTCCCACTTATTGAAAGGCTGGAAAGCTTGTGTTGAAAATCGTCATTTTCACTATCTGCAATCATTACTTTGAGTTTTCTGGCTGCTCTATTGAACGCTGTTTTATCTTCCGCTAGTCTACTTGTGTGCCAACGCCTTCGAAGTTTTCTTTTCACAGCTAATTGCTCTCGTATTTTAAGAGGAACATTATAGGGTCTATTTTCCTTTGGTAGATCAGGGGTTGATCGCCAAGCAGCTTCTTGTATTTTGTTAGTAATATAGAAGGTTGCATCATCTATATCTTTTTCAGATTTTAGTCTTACTTTAAGGTTGACTTCATTTTCAAGAAAATCAGAAAATGCACTCCAGTCTGTTCTATGATTATATAGTGTCAAATGTGGTTCTTTTTGAATTATAACTGTACTAAAAGTAGCTATAACCGGTGAGTGGTCAGATGATGTATTAAGACAAGACTCTACAGTAAAGTAAATATGGGGAAGACTTTTGAGGATAAAAAAGTCCAACAGGTCAGGTGTCTTATTAAGGTCTGTTGGCCAATAAGTTGGTTCACCCGTGGATAGGGCGATTAAATGGAGATTGTCCATACATTTTTTCAATTCACGACCTCGTGTAGTGATTAATCTTGACCCCCAGTAGGTGTGTTTGCTATTCCAGTCACCCCCACAGATATATCTGTTTCCCAGACCGTTAAAGTATTGGACGAAATGTTCTTCCTTCACTTTGTTAGGGGGAGGACAATAAACAGCACTTATATTTATAGGAACCATTCTATCCTCAACTGTGACAGTTGTTGCTTGCAAGTAACTCTCTTTACATTGACTATGCATGTGATGCTTAAAGTTATTTTTTATAATTATTGCTGTTCCCCCATGTGATCTACCATCCGGGTGATTTGTTGTGTACACACTATATCCTTTAAGTTCAAAGCACGCTCGATCATTGAGGTGAGTTTCCGATATCAAAATGACATCTATTTTGTTTGTCATAAGGAGTACATCTAGTTCTTCTTTATTTGGTAATAAACCATTAATGTTCCATGTTGCTATCCTTAAAGAACCTATTAGGGCAACTTATTTAGTAGTGCAGTGATAAGACTCATCAGAGTGCCCATGTGTTGAAGAAGTTGATCTATTTTTTCCGCTTGTTTGATGATGAGGGTTTCTAGCTTATCTTTTGGCTGTGAATCGTCTGATTCAAAGTGTCTACTCTTAGCTTCTGTGCTAGAGTGTGTGCGCTGTGACTTTCTATTGTCAACGTTGTTTTTCTGACTTTCATCAAAAGTTCTTTTTTGCGTTTGTGGTTTTGTAGGAGACTTCACAACTTCACTATAGAGATGTCTTTGTTGGTTTTCTGCTTCGAGGAAGTTTACTATTCTTTGTGTTTCCGTAGTTATTTTGCTGTTTTCAGATATATGTGTTTTGTTATATTTTTGCTGTTTTAGTTTTTGTGGTCCCTGTGTTTTCCTTGACAAAATTTCCTTATAGACTTTACATCCCTTATAATTTGCGGGATGACTTCCCGTACAAAGGCAGCATACAGCAGGGGTACTGGCGCTTTAAGTACAAGTTGTTGTTTTATGGGGTCCGGCGCATTTGACACACCTAAATGGTCTCATACAGTTATTTTTGGTATGCCCGTACTGTTGGCACCTTGTACATTGGGCTATACTAGTTTTTCTTCTAGGATCTTCTATTGAAACCTTTTGGTTATAAATGTACTGTATTTCTTTGATACGTTTATTATTTTCATGTGGTACTATATTAACGAAAAATGTGTTAAGAGGTATTTTAGTGCCTTTTTTCCGAGCAGTTACGATTTCTCCTTTGACTTGGTTTCCTGTAATTTCTACAGCCTCTATTATAGCTTCTTTAGGTGTGCTGAAGTGTAAATTTTTGATGACTATCCTTTGACATCTCTCATCTTTTCTAGTAAAAGTATGGCCAATTAGGTTTCGTTGTCGTATGTGATCAATTATTACTTTATATTTTTCTATTGATTTTGATGTAATGACAAGTTGATTTTTAGATAAAACTTTATAGGTGTAGTCTTGTTTATCAGCCACTTCTTCAATAAGCTTTGAGAGTTCCTGTAAATCATCAATACCATACAGGATTATTGGAGGTGGTTTCCAAGGCTTTTTGGTGCTTTTGGTAAAGTCGTCATTTTTTTTCATGTCCTCATCCACATCTAGAACTGAAAAACTGTTGAACGTTTCAATGTTTTCTTTACCGAGATTTAGTTCCTCATTTATGGTTTGTTCATTTTGATTTTCACTTCTCTTAACATGCTTTGATGACGATTCTGTGTTATCTGGTGACCTTATCCTCTTTTGGTTTGATTCTGGAACTCTTTGCCAAGGTGCATCAGGGCTTGTAATAATATTGTTGTGCTTTTCTTGGGAAGTTAGGGTATCTTTTACTTTTTGAGGTAGGTCGCCGACAGATTGGCTACGCTCTCTTATTATAAACATGCTTTTATGAAAGGTCTGTTGCATATATTTTGGTGTATGTAACTTTTGAGTGGAACCTCTAGCTGTTGAAGTCGAAGGGGATACTTGGCTTATTATTTGATTTGTTTCAGATGTTTTAATTTGATTAACCTGAAAGCCTAGATGGGCGGCTTGTTGTACTAAAGTTTTCGTTCCAGTAGTAGAAACTGGCACAAAAGCCTGGTCACTCACTCCTGTGGAGTCTTCGGTAACATATTTCACACTATCAGGCCCGGGTACCCGATAGCGCCGGGGGCTAGCCGGATTGCAAGGCATATCGCTTTCGTTTATTGACATTTCCATATAAAAAAGGGGGGGTTAGGAGATAATTCTAGTAGCACTTTCCTAAGGTACTACTGCCACAGTTATTTAGAGGGGATTTAGTCCCTCAGGGCTTGTGGTAGCCCAAGTACAGGTTATTTGACCGCCGCCTGTTGCTCGGCGTTGTCAGCTCGTTTAGCACCACCCGGGGGACACGTGTAGGGTGGGCCTTGTTCGAGGAGAAGGTGGTAAATCCTACGGACGCGAGCGACAGTCATCCCCCTAACCGGACGTTTTTTTCTTGGGGACAAGAAAACATCCACGTCTTTTTGTGATGTACTTGGCTGAGGATCCATTTTGATGGAAAACCAAAACAAATAGATTCACTCAAAGTTCACAAAAAAACTATAAACGTAACAACAAACACAACGTAACAAAACTTTAACATAAACCCAACAAAATAACAAAATATCGATTCGCAATGAAACAAGATATTCGTGCAGTCAGACTGGGAGAATGAAGCCGAATGACAAGATAAACAAAATGGCGATAGCTGCACGAGCGCGCACGGGTTGCCAATACAGAAAACTATCTAGGTTCTTTTATTATAAGTTTTGTTTTTAATATAAAAAACAAAAATATTAACTTTTTATAAAATAAAGCAGCGGTTACTAATTAATAAATAATTATTATGGGTAATTATGTATTTATTTAAATAAAAATCAATAATTTAGTCTTTAATTGGCACACCAATATTATGATTACATAAACATAAATCGCGATTGTTTATCGATTTTTGTGTTCATCACTACACTATTATATGTGGTATCATTATTTTACAAAATGACAGTAGCTAATGTCAAACGTGGAATCGAATTATAATTCCGATTATAAGTAGGGATGCAAATATCGAAAGCAAAAATATCGATGTATCATCGATGAAACGTAGTTCCCTTCGATTCCATTGTGTTCGGTATTTTCGCGGTACAACATTGAGTCTCCGTAGCCTAGTGGCTCCGGCAGTCACCTAAAAGTTCAACGTCGATGGTTCGAATCCCAGCTCGACAGACCGAAATTTCCATTTTTAATTTTATTTTAAACAATTTCTACATGTGGAACTCACACAACAACGGACATGAAAAATTCCACATGTAGAAATTATTTAAAATAAAATTAAAAATGGAAATTTCGGTCTGTCGAGCTGGGATTCGAACCATCGACGTTGAACTTTTAGGTGACTGCCGGAGCCACTAGGCTACGGAGACTCAATGTTGTACCGCGAAAATACCGAACACAATGGAATCGATGACAAACATCGATGTTTTTTACTGAAACATCGATGTATCGTGTCATCCCTAGATTAAGTTCTCTTTGCCTCTTGGCTCTATCTAGGGTTCGGCAAATTTTTAACAGTATCGATACCTACTC
This sequence comes from Oeneis ivallda, assembly GCA_029955525.1. Lineage (NCBI taxonomy): Eukaryota > Metazoa > Arthropoda > Insecta > Lepidoptera > Nymphalidae > Oeneis > Oeneis ivallda. Next base: position 17,572,224 of record JARPMR010000008.1, read on the forward strand.
GATGCCAAGTATCTTATCAAAAGTATCGATACCGATTAAAGTATCGGATCAAAAGTATCGATACTACTCAGTATCGAGTATTTTTTCTTTGCATCGGGAAACGTGTTAAAATCTCAAAAAAAGTACATTCTTAATTAAAATCTATCAAAAATAAAAAATAAAAACATACGGACACCCGGATGGAACGAAGTTCCTTTCGATTAATTAATTTGGCATAATTTTAAATAATTTCTACATGTGGAACCTTTTCCTAATTTTTTATAATTTAAAAATAAGTTATAAAAAATTAGGGAAAAATTCAACATGTAGAAATTATTTAAAATAAAATTGAAAATAGAAAATTCAGTCTGTTGAGCTGGGATTCGAACCATCGACTTTTAACTGTTTAGCGACTGTCGAAACCACAAGGCTACCGAGATTTTATATTGTACTGTGAAAATAATGAACACAATGCCAAATTCACATTCAAAAAAGTGTCGGTTCAATTTTGTCTTAATTTTTTCCGTCTAGCCCCCTTCCGCACCGCGCGATAAGGAACTACGTTCCAAAAACATCTACATTCTGTACTAATAAAATACTTAACAACTTCAAATATTTAATACTACTTACTACTCATTTATTTTGTGAACCCCAAGTCTTTTTCGTTACATTTAGACAAATAATAATTTATTGACGCGTGAACCGGTGAGACGGTTTCTTGCAGACGTTATCAAAGTCCCAGCCTTTGAGATAAGTCTTTCAGAAGGCACTGATGTTCCGGTTATTATTAAGTATTTGGTGGCCTTGGTATATAATTTAGGGTACACCGTTTTCATCTCGCTCCATTGACCTGTTCCCACTCGTTTTATCAACTTTAAAACAGATTTTACAGGCTGCAGTAGTTTTGTCAACCTTTCTGAAACTTAGCCAGACATCGCTGCTCCCGCCAGGAGGCAACATTTTGGTTTCAGACTTTCACACTAGCGCCAACACAGTCTAGACTTTCACACTAGTACCAACACAGTTGAAATAAATAAACAAATTAGAAATTATTATAATAAATTTAATTTCTCTTCCGAGCTATTTTACTGCCTACAGTCAGTCATATTATATTAAATTTACTCTTTTTGGTCATATTTAAATTAATGTTACAAGAATATTAATTTAATTTGTAACTAAATTGCCTAAAGTTTATACAAATTCCTACCTAATAATATGCACGTACAAGTTATTGTCATAGGTAATATAGGTACGTTCAAACACTAAATAATATGCAACGTTTTCTAAAAAAAATAATAAGATATCATTCAAGAAATCATCCCATTTCAAAATACCAAGATCCAATTAAAGTACGTACTCAACTGGACACACATAACGGCTAAATAAAATTCTCTAAATTCAGGATCAAATAGTGAAGGTAAAAAGTATCGAGTACATCAGAAAGTATCGATACCTAGTAAAGTATCGAGTACGAAAATACGAGGTATCGCAACGCAAGTATCGATACTACTCAAGTATCGATACTTTTTGCGGATCCCTAGCTCTATCCTAGTGTTCGTGGTCTATGGCTCTACCCACAGACCAGGAACAACAAGAGCTCTATACCTGTTTTCATTTTTCATTTCGGCATTTCACTTTTCAGCATTTCAGTACCTAATTTTCAAGCTAAAAAGTAAAATTGTTGATTGTTTATTCAAAAATATTTCACTATTCGGTAATTGAGGTAGGATTATAGCTTGGAGTTAGTACGTACTCATTACTCGATATCATAATGGCCGAGTTAAAAGAAAACATTTTTCTGTTTGTTCCAAACTTAATTGGTAAGTTGATATTAATTAGTTTTCAATAGATCTTAGTGCGAAGTAGTTATTTATTATCGCTTAAATATTATTGTCATTCCAGGATTTGCCAGGGTTATCCTGGCCATTATATCGTTCTATTTTATGCCGACGCATTGTATACTGGCATGTACATGTTATATTACTTCGGCCTTGCTTGATGCTTTTGATGGATACGCCGCTCGATTGTTCAATCAAAGTAAGTATCTGATTACTTAGCCGGAATCTAATTAAATTATGCTTAGGAGGCCTTTTAATAGCCCCTAATGTTGAACCAAATACTTTCCGAGGTTTATCTTTATTCAATTACCAAGGTTAAATGTCAATTCTTAGTAAATAAATCTAGCATATTTCTAGAATAGTAAGCAATAGTTTAAATATAGGGTCTCCTATTTGGGGGGTCACAGGTTCGATCCTGGGTATGCACCTCTGACTTTTCGGAGTCATGTGCGTTTAAGCAATTAAATATCACTGCTTCAATGGTGAAGGAAAACATTGTGAGAAAACCTGCACATCAGAGAGTTCTCTTAATGTTCTCGAAGGTGTGTAGTCCACCAATTCACATTGGGCCAGTGTGGTGGACTATGACCTTCTCTGAGGAGACCTGCTCTCATTTTGCCGATGATGGGTTGCTAATGAATCCTACTAATATTATAAATGCAAAAGTTTGTGAAGATGTATTAATGGATGGATATTTGTTACTCTTTAACACCACAACTAATGAATCGATTTGGCTGAAATTTGGAATGGAGATAGCTCATACCCAGTATTAACACATAGGCTACTTTTATTTATTTATTTATACAACTTTATTGCATACCAGATTAAAAAATATACAATAAGTAAAGAAACAATTTAATACAAAAGGCGGCCTTATCACTAATAGTAATCTCTTCCAGGCAATCTATACCTACTTTTATCCTGGAAAATTACAGAGTTCCAACAGGAAATTAAAAATCTTATCCACATGGACGAAGTCACAGGCATCATCTAGAAAAGAAATCATTTTGAAATAAAAATTTTTGTTGTTTCTTAATTTAAATGAAGGCAATATGAGGCACCAATTCTATGCATGTGTTTAGTCCAGACTACGAATCCCCATTATGACTCATACATTGCCCACACTCCTGCCTTGTTGAGGTTTAAAATTTGACCTCAATCTACAGTTCGATTCCAACACTGGTTGTACCAGGAACAGCAGCATTTTCTTTATTGAATCATTATTTGAATGATAATCATCAAAAACGTTTTAGGTACCAAATTTGGAGCAATGTTGGACCAGTTAACAGACCGCGCTGGAACGGCTGGCCTTATGATGACTCTAGCCACATTCTATCCTGATTACACATTCTGGTTACAAATGTCCATGGCCATTGATATTACCTGCCACTGGATTTATTTACACACATCCACACTGCAAGGAAAGACTTCACACAAATTTATTGATATGGGGGAGAATCCCATAATGCGTCTATACTACACTAATAAGAATGTCCTATTCTTCATGTGCGCTGGCAATGAAGCATTCTATGCTGCACTCTATGTAATGTACTTCTACACTGGACCCATAGGTAAGTCCTCATTTGAAAGTGGAATGGTATAAGAGGAAAGGTTTTAATAATAAAATATGCTTTAAAACAACTAGCAGCTACTAAATATTTTTGCATCCCTCCACTAGGTAGACTGCAGAGGATTCATTCAGGGAGCAGCTGGGTACAAGCGGCGCAAGACTGAGATGTGTGAAAGGCCATGCAAGAGACCTATGTCCAGCAGATGTCTCTCTGTTCATAAAAAAGAAAACATTCTTTCATGGCATTTAAAATGTGTATTTCATTTCAGTAATGGGAGTTGGGTTATTCAAACTGATAGCTTTGATATCTATGCCAGTTGCTGTAGTGAAGGCTGCCATTTCTGTGCTGCATGGCATTGTGGCATCCATGAACCCTCTGTTCATAAAAAAGAAAACATTCTTTCATGGCATTTAAAATGTGTATTTCTTTTCAGTAATGGGAGTTGGGTTATTCAAACTGATAGCTTTGATATCTATGCCAGTTGCTGTAGTGAAGGCTGCCATTTCTGTGCTGCATGGCATTGTGGCATCCATGAACCCTCTGTTCATAAAAAAGAAAACATTCTTTCATGGCATTTAAAATGTGTATTTCTTTTCAGTAATGGGAGTTGGGTTATTCAAACTGATAGCTTTGATATCTATGCCAGTTGCTGTAGTGAAGGCTGCCATTTCTGTGCTGCATGGCATTGTGGCATCCATGAACCTGGCTATCATAGATGTCAATGAAAGAGCGGCCATTGCACAGAAACAAAACAATTGAACACAAAAAATCTCTCATTTCCTATTTATTTTACAGACCAACTTGAATTTCTTGTTTACTTATAAATATTTTATCCATAAATGCCAAAAATTATTTTCCAGTTAGAGTTTAACATGATTTTTCATAAAAAAAATTTGATTATAATATTCTTCTATTAAGTATATAGAGTTTACTAACTTGATGTTATAGTTATTTAAGATAAGTGTTTGAGTGTTAAAATTGGAAAATTATTTTTATCTTTAATGCATTTAAATTAGCCTTGAATGTGCTTAGATTTAACATGTCTAAATTGAATCAAGCATATATTTTTATTATTTTTAATTGGACCAATATGTTATCAGATCAAAGTACCCATAGTATATTTTCTTAAAGTATGTTTAGTTTAATGTTAATTTATTGTTCTGTGATATTTACACAATTTATGCAAATGGTTTTGTTATTTTTAAGAAAATACTTTTCTGTTTGATAATTCTGCATAAACACTAGTCAGTATAGATGAAGTTTTAGATTTTTAAAATTATTGGGATTAATATAATACTTCAACTACTGCTTGTGTTGGTGTTAGTTCCATATTAATTTAATAAGTATACTTACTTGTTTAAGAAATTAATAAAATATTTTGTCAATGTGACATGCATTTTTTTAAGCCTATTGTAGCCTGTTATCCTGTTGTGAATTTATATACATGTTTATATGGGCGTCTCCTACCAGTAGGAGCATGAGGAATAATAATTATGTCCTTAGCTTATGCTCGTATCGTCATAGAATATATAATAGTAGCTATCGTGACCTTACACAATACAATAAGTACATTATAGTAAATAATACAAATTATGTGTAGCCTAGGTCCTAGGTGTAGCCCTTGCAAACAGTCAACCTGGTATGTGCTAAAAAGCTTTTTCCTTTTTAGTCTTCCCTAATCATCAATTTTATTATAATTCTCTAAGTATTAAAATTTACCTTATGTTTTAAGGGGCTAAAAAATTCACGATTTTTAAGCTTTTATTAGTTTTATTCATTAATTATTAATATTAAACAATTTCAAGCAATCTTAATTTCATAAAAATAATGCTGAAACCTTTTGCACCTTTTATAGTAAGAGAAGCTTACAGTTGCAATAAATGCATTTGTTAACTAAAGAATACAATGTTAGAAGTAAATTATAAATTATGAAGAGTGATGGGATAATAAGAGATTACTAAAACTTATCCTTTAAGGCTAGACATTCCAGCTCTCATGATTTCATCTACAAGAAGGAGGTTGCTAGCGATGACCGAACAAGAGTTAATTATCTGCTTCTTCACAATATAATTATCATATATTCCTAAATCAGCAGGTTTGATGGCTTCACCGGTGCTTAAATCCAAACCAATAGGGTCAGGGCTAAGACGTGATTCTTCTTGTAGTTTAACAATCGTATCCTGAGCATCATACCCTGAGTTTACAGCTAATGTCTTAGGAATAACTAGCAGTGCTTCAGCATATGCTTGGATGCCAAGACGAGCCTTTCCTTTAACAGTGTCTTTAAACTTCTGCAGTTCAGTATTAGCTTTGATTTCGAAAGCTCCTGCACCAGGCATCACACACTTATCCTCAATGGCATTGTTGATAGCCCTGAGCCCATCACGAACAGCATCTTTAATTTGTGTGAGAGTGTGCTTGTTAGGGCCTTTAATCAGAATTGTGACCGACTGAGGGTTCTTGCACTCCTCTACAAATGTGTACTTCTCCTCTCCAAGAATGTGCTCGTAAACCAATCCAGCATAACCAAGGTGTTCCTCTGACAGATCTTCCACTGAGTTCATAGCTGTGCCACCACAAGCTAAAGCCAGACGTTCCATATTACGTCGCTTAGCTCTACGAAGAGCAATGATGCCCTCTTTGGCAAAGGCGTCCAGTGAAAGGGGATCAACTCCTTTCTGGTTTATGATCACAAACGTCTTGTTTGTACCGTCACACAATTTTTTCTTCAAAGCAATGATCTGAAACCAAATTTTTAATATTACTGCACAATGCATCTGTGAAACAAACAGATCTGAGAAATCAATTTAAATGCTGATAAGCACATTACAAGATTTCTTGGTGTATCCATCACAAGCAACTGATTTTATTCATGGAGTAGAAACCATACAATATGCATCAGCATCAACACTTTAGGTGGAAGATACTGTAACATTCAAAAAGTTGTTATACCTTTTGGACCCTCTGATCAATAAAATCCCTCTCAGCCGCAACAAGTTTCTCCCTGTCTTCAGCTGATTTATAGAAGAACCCAGAGTTGACTTCTGTCTTCTCATATTCAAGAGAAACATTGCAAGTTAAGATGTAGGCGTTTTCAACACGTTTTGGCATGTCTGGGTGGCGAGCCCCATGGTCCAGCACCAATCCTGAAACATAATTGTTATTTAGCAGAACTGCAACATAGACAGTCTATGGAACCTTGGGAAAAATGACAGTTTATAAAACCCTTAAACTGGTGTCATGTGTGGTTGTACTGCTTCTTAAACCTCATGATCAAGTGATAATAGCCTCAACCAAAGTCTTGTACCGAATAACCCTGAGCCCATTTAATATGTCATGATAAATTGCAAAACAGTTATCTGGTAAAAGAAAAGGAACTTGCCACACCACCCTACAACAATGACAAGTTACAACACTTTTAATTTTTCAAATTAAATTTATATGTGTAGAGTCAAAAAATGATTTATACTTTGACAGAAATGATTCATAAAAAGAAATTATAGATCACTATCCTTAGCAGATTCCTCTTAACTGTGCTTCTACCTGTCATTGGGCGTTTTTCCCACGTTTTTCCCATGGCAACAGCGCGGCAGCCGGGGAAGATAAATGTATGAAGCCAGTGCCATCGACACGCCGGTAAGTGGTAAAACATGCCATACAATTTCTGTTGCCGGCGTTGTCGCCATGCCGGCCTAGTGGAAAAACACCCATATACAGCTACACGAAAATAGAAAAGGATTCTGTTTTCTTGATCAATGTACCCTCAGTACCTTCAAGGAAAGAGTGAATAGGCATTTTCTAGGCAAGTGTGCTCCAACCTAGACCTCATCAGTGCTTTGTATTGATTGTCGAAAAAAAAGGCTTACCCGTAATGAGTGTGGTCTCTGTAGCAGTCTTGTGCTGCATCTCCATCAGTTCTACCATGTGAAGATCCACTGGCTTGCCTGGTGTGCGTATAGCCAGCACAGCATCAACACAGGCTGCAGTTAACACATCTGCTAGACTTGGATGAACCTGGTGAATAATTGAGACTTAGGGCCGATTTCACCAACGTTCCCTAACTTTTACGGGCTTTGTTTTGCTAAGATAGTTGACGCTTTTTGTCAATTTTGTTTTCAGGAACCTTTAGGAAACACTTAAAGGTGTTGTATTTAGGGGCTACCTACATATAGATACTTCAGAAAGCGTCAAGTAACTTAGGTAGCCCATAAAAGTTAGAGAATGGTGGTGTAATCCTATATCTTCCATAACCTAGCCTCTCCTCTCTAGCCTTTTTATCCCGCTCCTCACAATTCCAAGGTAGCATGCTAACTTGGAAGGAGATACAGCAGTGATACTTAAACTCATACCCTGAATTGGTTTCTACAAGCCATTGTGCTCTAACAATTGCTTGGTGGTTTTGATAGTAGGATGGTAACTAGCAACAGCTTAAACCTCTCACGAGGCAAAACTAAAGTTAAATTCATGTGAAAAATAAGTAATTTCTTGCAAAATTACCACAATTTTTGGGTTATGCACCAATATGATGTTAAAAAAAGTAATATTTATACTTTATAGATTAACATAAAAATACCTTGGTCTTCAATGAAGTACGAGCAACATCAAGCAGATTTTCTCTCTTAATCTCAATAGGAATTTTCATAGACTCCAATATTTCAAGAGCCTTTGTGCGAGCTACATCAAAGCCTTCAGTAAGGATTCTTGGATGCAGACCTTTAAAGATTGAAAAAGAGAGTAGCAATTAAAAATGTATCAAACTCTGTTGAGTAGTTTAGAAGAACAAAATGCATAAACAGACAGATGCTGTTGGTGAATTTGTTTTCTTTGTACTATTTAGAGATTCACCTGAAATTCAATTTAAACCTCATTTTAACTCTGCATAGAATCAACTTCTATTTCTTTAATATAGGCTGGTACATGTGGCTTTTATGACTCTACTACAGACTTGAAAAGCAGATTCTGCTGAGAAGAGCCAGCAAGAAACTAAGTTAGCATTAAAAGCAATACTAAAAATTCTTTTATCTTATCAAAAGAAGGATTACCATAGTACATTATACTTTGCGCAGTATGCATGACCATAGGGTAGATTCTGCTGAGAAGAGCCAGCAAGAAACTCTAAGTTAGCATTAAAAGCAATACTAAAAATTCTTTTATCTTATCAAAAGAAGGATTACCATGGTACATTATACTTTGCGCAGTATGCATGACCATAGGGTCATAATCATTACTACTTTATGATGGTTTTTACCTACCCTTGTTCATAAAAATTAATATTTCGTCTCACAAAGACTACATAATGCGAAGCCACATTAAATAAATACTAATCTCTAAAAATTTCACACAAATGTAGCGAAATTTATGATGTACCTTCACTGATATAAATATCAGCTTGCTTTAATAACTCTCCAATTAGCAGAACGGTAGAGGTGGTGCCATCGCCAGTTGCGTCGTCTTGCGCCGTAGAAGCGCGGGCGATGAGCGAGGCAGTTGGGTGCTGGATCTGCATCTCATGAAGCAACACGTTCCCATCTTTTGTTATCTTTATGTCACCAGAGCCCGACACCAACCTTGAAAAATAAAATACTTTTTAACGTTGAATTTAAATAAGGTATGCATTAGAACTTTGAGCGTCATTTTTGTACCGGTATGTAGCGGCCACATGACTTTTTAAAGTCTTATATTTCTATTTATTTTTCGCTTCTCCGCATGAGCAGTATGTGCCTCTAAAAACTAATATTAAAAAAAATATTCTAAAGCACACACGAAGCATTTAAACGCTCAAATAGATAAATGAACTCACATTTTCATTGTACCCTTAGGACCGAGGTTAGTTTTCATAACATCTTGAATGCCTTTAGCAGCTGACATATTCACAGCTAAAGCTTGAGCTGCTCTAGCAAACTCAGCTTTAGGGTTTAAAAGACTAATAGCAGACATTGTTTTATTTTAAATTAGTAAATTCGAAGTGAAAATTACAAACGCAAAGGGCCCTTCCTATGTCACCACAGAACACTATTACTCCTAGCGGAGAAGAATGACAACTTCATAGTAAAAAACAGGGGACCGTTCTCACTAGTGCCATCTACATTCAACCCTTTGAAAACTCTTTGAAGGCGGGAGATTCAAATGTGGAATTAATCTACATATCCATATTAAATTTCTAGATATGGTATTTTGACTCTAAAGAGAACTTGGTATTTTTAAAATACAAGTTCTCTTTAGAGTCAAAATACCATATCAATAAGGTTTCAGGTTTAAAACAAAACAACAGGTTTTTGTTCTAACAGAGCACATTTATTTTTATTTAAACAGCTATAGTGCATAAATAAATAATAAGTTTAATATTATACATACACTAAGTGCCGATTTCACCAATTTCTAGTGACGTTTATCCTAGGAATAAATTGGGCGTTCTGACAGTTTTTGTACTGAAAATACGGTCAAAATATCAAAGTTACGCTCGGATAAGACTTATTTTACGTTGGTGAAATCGGCCCTAAGGGTGATCTCTGCTAGGCAACCTACTGTTACACATAAATAAACAATAAATACAGGGTGGCCCAACAGTGACGACCAAAGACAAAATTTAGATTCCTCGTATAGTATAGTATGCTCCGCGATTTTCCGAGTTATAATTTTTTTTAGTTTTTTTCGTGTTAACTTATTGAGGAAGCGGTTTTAAAATTTCTTTTCTTTCCGTAGCTTTGAATATTTTTTATTTTGTTAAAAATTACTGTTAAGAAGTTTACTAATAAGCATAAAATAATTATTGTTCTAAAGGTAGACTTTCGATCCTCGCGTGAAGCGTCAGTCGCCAGCTTAGGTGACGGAGCGTAAGTGGCGCCGCGTCTGTAGACATTCGACCCTAGCACCACTAACGCTTGACACACGCGTTTGTGGCGCTAGGATCGAATGGCTTGCCCTTGTTTTACTTATTGCATAATACAGACACGCAGACGCGGCACCACTGACGCTACGACACTGACGCGTCACGTTGGCGACTGACGCTTCACGCGAGGTTCGGATGTCTACCTTATAGACTTCTAACTATTCTATTTTAAAGTAGACTTCCGACCATCGCGTCAAGCGTTAGTAGCCCGCGACAGTGACGGAGCGTCAGTTGCGCCGCGTCTGCGCATTAGAACTATCTACTAAGTCAAACTAGGGAAAGCCATTCGACCCTAGCGCCACTTATGCGCGCGTCAGGCGCAAGTGCCGCTAGGGTCGAATGGCTTGCCCTAGTTTGACATAGTGCATAGTACTGAAGCGCAGACGCAGCTCCACTGGCGCTCCGTCGCTGACGCGGGCGACTGACGCTTGTCGCGATGATCGGATGTCTAACTTATAGACTACTAACTACTAACTATTCTATTTTGAGGTAGACTTCCGATCATCGCGTCAAGCGTCAGTAGCCTGCGGCAGTGAACGAGCGTCAGTCGCGTCGCGTCTGCGCATTAAAACTATGCACTACGTCAAACTAGGAAAAGCCATTCGACCCTAGCGCCACTTATGCGCACGTCTGGCGAAAGTGGTGCCAGGGTCGAATGGCTTCCCCTAGTTTGACATAGTGCATAGTACGGAAGCGCAGACGCAGCTCCACTGGCGCTCCGTCGCTGAAGCGGGCGACTGACGCTTGTCGCGATGATCGGATGTCCACCTTTGGAACAATAATTATTTTATGCATAGTAGTACACTTACTAATAGTAATTTTTAACAAAATGAAAAATATGGAAAACTACAGAAAGAAAAGAAATTTTAAAACCGCTTCCTCAATAAGAAAACACGAAAAAAAGACTAAAAAAATTATAACTCGGAAAATAAGAAAATCGCGGAGCATACTATACTATAGGAGGAATCTAAATTTTGTCTTTGGTCATCACTGTTTTGCCACTCTGTAGTAATTATTGTTTATTTATGTGTAATGATGTTCATTTTTCTTTTGAGTGCGGCGGCTGACGCTTCTTCAGAAAATGACCTATTTTTTAAAGTACAGAATCGTTTAATGCATATGTACGACACACTATTTACAATGCTGTCTATATTGTGTTCTTTATGCATTTGGCATCCATTCAATAATTCGAAATTGCATGACTCTTTTAGCTTCTCTATAATATTTTTTTTAAGATGCATTGTATGTGCAGCTTTCCACACACGTGACAAAATCCTTAGTCACATAATTTAGACTTTTTTTTACATCTGAGTATTCTTTGCATTCAATGAATGTGTGATGCTGTTGAAGATATTTAGATATCAGTACGTTTTTACAAGTATCACATGAGATTTGTTTTACTAAGAATCCACACACATATGCACATGCCTGTATTTCGGAATCATTTTCATCAACATTTGGCAATTCACATGAAAGTTGAAATAGGGCATCTGATACATTTTGTGAGGATTCTGTACAATGTGTTGACAACAGAGTTTCAAAATTATTGATTACTACATTGCTGTCGTTTTCACAGTTTCCTTTTGTCCCAATATGTGCCAAATTGCTTAATATAGCCGTTTTAAAACCAGCCAGGAATTGACCACATGTTGGATTTGTGTTGGATCCACAATTGCCACGTATGCAGCCAAAAAGATTTTCCAGAGCATCATGCTGCAGTCTCCTGGTTGCCAGGCTTTTTATGTTGTGGGCTTGGACTAAATTTCGCCACAATCTCTCCATCGCATTTAAGCTCCAAATCCAGCCCTCTTGTGACGGTGGCGTACGTGGGCTTCCAATGTATTTCAAAGTAGAAAAAAATATTTTCATTTCCTCAAAAAATTTAAGATGCTGAGTATTTTGTTTGATATTTGTTGCCAATGGTTTTCCGCGCCTTAGATCTGAACAATCGCTATTAAGAGCATCAAATAACTTGTCCATATTGGATATAACATTGGCTGTTACTGTTGCTTCTGCTGTGAGTTCACCTGAAAGTATTGAAATAAATTTGTTCTAATGATCATCTTTTCTTAATATTGTTTTCCTGATGAATTGGATAAACATAGCTATCATACATCTATACTAATTTATAAAGAGGAAAGATTTTTTTGTTTGTTTGTACCGAATAGGCTCTGTAACTACTGGACTGATTTGAACCATTTTTTCACCAATAGACAGCTAAGTTATTAGGAAGTAACATAGGCTATAATTTATTTTCAAAAAAATTAGAGACCCTTAAGAAAATTGCAATAATGTAACCCAAAGTAGCAAAATTTTTCATATAAAATGCATTATTTGGCATATGCTTATAAAACTATTGATGATACATAAAAATTATGTACTACATGATTAAAGTAATCATTATTCCCTATAAAAAAGTCCCCAAGGGAATATAAATCTGACTATCATATTTAAGTCACAGTAGTAGCTTTTGTATTCTAAAATTAAATTAGATCGCCTTTCATTATCGCAGTATTAATTCTTCCTTACTAATACACATTATAAACGCGAAAGTGTGTTTGTCCGTCAATCACGCTGCAACAAAGTTACGGATTGACGTGATAGGTATAGTTGAGAACCTGGAGGGTGACATAAGCATCCCGAAAAATCAAAGAGTTCCCGCGGCATTAATCCACGCGGACGAAGTCGCGGGCATCAGCTAGTGTTATATGTAGTAGTAGTATATGTTTAATGTTAAATCTTTAGATACCTGCAGATATTTTGGCAAACATTCCAGCTGCAACAGAATGACTAAAGATTTGAGCTGCAAGTTTGACCTTCATTTTCTGTTTAATATTTGGATTTATATGGTCATTTTTCAGACTTGGAGCAAATACACAGTTTGGGTTAGAGTTGTCAGCTTCATAAAATGCTTTAATGTGGGACCACTTAGCAATGCCTGTAAAAAATATGAATATATAATATAATAAGTAAAAAATAAATACAGGACAGGTTTAAATGTAGTGCTACCCTATTCATAATGCTCCTGATGAAAAGTACAGCTTTGCTTTTAGACCTATTTTAATTTAGTTTACAGATTGTGCACAACAGAATTAGTACCAATATAGTTCAATTCAATTCCCAAGCAATGGCTTTTAGTTGTGCCAACCAGACAACCAATACAGTTCAACAAACAGTTAAATTGATTCTTATTTATATTTATTTATGCAAATTAGTTGTAACTTCTTTGAAATAGTGCATTTTAGTGATTTTATGTAAATTCAAATTCAAAATTATTTATTTCACGTAGGCTAACCTGTGGCTCTTATGACAAGTCATGACTCTACCACAGGTTCAGAAAGCGGATACCTATACCACCATACCACCACGCTACATTGTTTTGTATCTCTTCATCTTTCATATCTCATCATATTTCAACCAAACACTAAACCCTTCCTCATTAATCACCATATCTATTGGTGAAAATCTCATGAAAATCTGTTCAGTAGTTTTGAGTTTATCGTGAACAGACAGAGAGACAGACTCAGCGGAGGACTTAATTTTATAATTGTAGTGAAGATGTGACTTACCTCTTCCACTCCTGTCATTAGATGATATATTAGTTGTGCACTCAATGTCATATTTAAGAAAGAGGTTCCTAAAACATTTCAGCAAATGTGGTGTGTCAAAAAACGATACTATTTCTTTATTCAGGAATGTTATGTATGGGTGTTCAACAGATGCACCCAAGATGTTTAAAGCTCTTCTGTTGACACCATCCATGTCGCAGACAATGGCAACTATATTTATGCCAGCTTGAAAACATTGTTGCAAGACCTGAAATAAAAACAAAAATTGAAATAATATAACAATTATGTTAGAACAAAACAATAAAGAGTTCTTTAATAAAGGAGTAAGAGGTGTTTTTAGTTTTGTTTTTGTTTTTCAGTAATTCATTAAAAACAATGACTACATATTCACAAATGGCATAAGTACTTCTGACAAGTTTTGGTTCTAAATTCTAATAAGACATTTATTTTGGGGGTTACGTTCAAGTTATTTTGGACTACTAGGTGAGTTTTCCATATTTCTCAAAGTGGTACAGTACATACACATAAAGCATACATATTCATAACAAAAAATTTACCTCTTTTATTAGCAGTGCTAGTCTATCTGCAGTAGAGAATCCGCTAGAAAAATAATGAGCAATAGGCTGTTTGACTCTGAGCCTTACTCCAGCAATCATAAATACTAATGCATAAGCAGCAACTAGTGGAGCCCTTCCCTGCGATGCATGGTCTTGAAAGCCTTCTATGATATCCTTCTCAATCAATCTCTTCTCAATTCTCAGCCAATATAAAACACAAAACAAACGAGTCTGAATAACACAAAAGAGTCAATATCTCATACAATAGCACTTCACTTTTCTTTAAAACACTTATACGGAGGAACAGAAGCTCGACTCGACGTACAAGAGAATTATTGCAAGAAATCAATTGTTATTTACGATTTACGAAACAACAACCAAACAACTATCCTAGTGTTCGTGGTCTATGCAAACAACAACGAAGACGCCATTAAAAAAGTATGATGCGTTTTTTATTAGAAAAGTAAGTGTTGCATTACATAAAAAATTGTGAAATATCATCAGAATTTTTCGGCAATGGCAATTTTGCTCCTTGTGAGTAATTTTGTACTCTGGGATTCTGCCCTAGTAGGTATCAGCTGCTCCATACAAAGTTGACCCCCCTGTATGTCACAGTCACGTCACAGATTAGGTACTATTGTAGCTGTTCCATATAGTCTGTGACTACATTGTCAAGTTTTAAGAGTTCTATAGTCTATGACTGTAACCGTGTTCTATCTCTCTTTGATACAAGTAAAAATAAAAGATGGTTGTAAAATTTTTAAGTCTTTTAATTAGGTATATAAATTAACATGGCGCAGTCGTCCTGAAAATTGATGTAAGTTTCAAATCTATGTTCCCGTTAAGTTTCTACATACCAAAATGGACAAAAGTGTTAAAATTTTACCGAATTTTGATCTGCGGGCTAATGGTGCCGCCGCAGAATGGAAAATATGGCGGTCATGTTTCGAAGATTATCTCGTGTCTACTGGGCAAGATGGTGCGACCGACAAAATTCGCCTTGCGTTATTACGAAATATGCTGGGTATGGAATCAGCACGAGTGCTTCATACGTTACCTATTCCGGCGGACAAAGTAGGTGACTACAATTTCGTCATAAACGCCATTGAGAAGTATGTAAGACCACGTGTAAATGAAGTTTTCGAAAGGTTCAAATTTAACGATAGGAAGCAAAAGGAAGGTGAGAGCTTTGATAATTTTCTAACAGAGGTGAAACAATTATTGATAAATTGTAGCTATGGTAATACATCTAAAGAGCCTATAGAGGATCAATTGTTGAGGGACAAAATTGTACAAGGGTTCTACGACAAAAACGTGCAAGAACAATTACTGCGTTTAGATGGCTTGACATTAGAGAAAGCTGCTAATTTCTGCAGAACTTCAGAGCAGAGTAAGCTACAGGTCAAGGAAATGAACCCCAACATGTGAGGTGGATGCAAATAAGTATAATAGAACTAAAAAATATCCTAAGTCTAAAGGTAAATTCAAATGTCGTCGTTGTCAAACTCTCCATGGTGCCAGGGAGTGTCCAGCTTTTGGGAAAATGTGTAAAAAGTGCGGTTTAAAAAATCACTTTGCAATGAGCTGCAGAGTACAGCGGAAAGTTAACAAGGTTGGTCACTGTCAAAGTGATAGTAATTCTGAAAGTGAAAATAATGAAAATTTATTCTGCGATATGGTAGTTTCAAAGTGTAATACCAAGTCTGAGTGGGTAGAAACTATATTTATTGAAAATAGACCCGTCAAATGTAAATTGGACACTGGTGCAGACATAAGTATTATGCCATTAAGTATATTTGAACAGATAAATGAAAAGTTAAATTTAAAACTTATTAAAACAAATATTCAGTTGGTATCTTTTGAAGGCAGCAAGGTCTCACCTGTGGGCATGGTAAATTTAATGTGCGAGTATAAAAATGAAAAGTGTTTTGAAAATTTTGTCATTGTGGATTGTCACTCCATGCTTTTAGGTTTGACTGGTTGTATTTCTCTAAATTTAATCAAGAGAGTGCATAGTGCTGAGAGTGGTTCTGTCTCATTAAAAGATAAGTTTATATCTGAGCATAAAAATGTATTTCAGGGTGTTGGTAAGCTTCCGGGTACCTATAGTATAACCACTAAGCCAATTGTAGAGCAAATTTGTCACCCGCCTTCAAGAATACCTAATTGTCTTTTAGATCCATTAAAGTGTGAACTAGATAGACTTGAAAGTAGAAAATCAATTGTAAAGGTTGATAACCTCAATGAAAATGCTTGTATTAACCGTATAGTGCTAGTTGAAAAGCCCAACAAAAAGATTAGACTGTGCTTAGATCCTTCTGATCTAAATAAATATATTATAAAGAAACCTAAATCTTTGCCAACTTTAGAAGAGCTTGCTTTGAAGTTGAATGGTAAGAAATATTTTTCTGTATTAGATCTTTCAGAAGGTTTTCATCACTTAAGTTTGGATGAAAAATCATCATGGAAATGTTGTTTTTCCACTCCCTTTGGTGTCTATAGATACTTAGTTTTGCCCTATGGGTTAATGAATGCACCTGAGTTGTTTCAGGATGTACTTGAATCTCATTTTATCAAACTCAAAAATGTAGTTGTTTGGGCTGATGATATATTGATTATGGGAAATTCTGTAGAAGAACATGATCAGGCTTTATTAAGTGTGATGAAAAAAGCTAAGGAAATAGGAATTGTGTTCAATGAGAAAAAGTTTCAGTATAGACAACGCGAAGTTAAATATGTGGGTCAAATCTTTAATGAACATGGTATGTCAATTGATAAATCTAGAGTTGAGTCATTGTTAAAGCTAAAACCACCAACTACTAGGGATGAATTATTGAGAATTATAGGTTCATTTAACTATGTTAGACGTTATGTTCCTGAGATGTCAGAGTTAATGTCCCCTCTGTGTAAATTGCTAAAGAAGGATGTAGAGTTTTTGTGGTTACCTTTACATGATCAAGTTTTTGCCAAATTAAAAGAGAAAATTAGTTGTGCTCCGGCACTTTGTCCATTTGATTCTAAAAAGAAAATTATATTGCAATGTGATGCATCAAGTAAAGGGTTAGGTTGTTGCTTGTTTCAACCTGATGAGTCTGGTAATTTAAAGTTGATTGCTTGTGTATCAAACATGAGCCATTGTTACCACATGTCATACCAAAGTACCGGTATTATAAAGTAGGTATGGACATAATGGAATTTGCTGGAAAATCTTATCTTATCATCATTGACTATCTGTCACGCTGGATAGAAATAAGACCTATAAAGGATAAAACTTCAAAATCTGTAATAAATGCTTGCCAAGATGTATTTACTCGTTTAGGTTATCCTTGTGAAATTATTGCGGATAATAATCCATTTAAATCGCAAGAGTGTCTTGAGTATTATAAGAAGAAAGATATAACTATTACCACAAGTAGTCCTCACTATCCCAGAAGTAATGGTTTAGCTGAAAAAGCTGTTAACATAAGCAAAAATTTGGTTAAGAAAGCTCTTGAGGATGGTAAGGATTACCGTGACTATCTTATGAATTATAATAATAGTAATTTGTCTGGCTTATCTGTATCTCCTTCTCAGATTTTAAACAGTAGAAATTTAAGATCAAATATTCCTGTTACTTTGTCATATTTAGAACCTAAAGTTGTAACAAATATACATAAATTATTAACTTTAAAACAGAAAATCACTAAATATCAACATGATAAGCATTCAAAAAGTAAAGAAGTGTTATATAAACCGGGTGATAACATTGTCTACCGAACGGAGAAAGATAAACACTGGAAAAAGGGTATAGTAGTTAAGAAATGTAAGGAACCTAGGTCATACTGGATAAGAACTGATTATAACTCTAAACCTTTTCGTAGAAATAGTCATCATTTGAGAAAGTCTGAGAAAGTGTGAAACTGATTGTTATAGTTATGAAAGAAATAATTTTGTGCCGGATTTTGATAATGATATTCCAGAAGTACTGCCACCAAATACTCAAACTCAAATTATTGCTCCAGAGCCCAGTGGTAATATTTCTGAAAGAGTTCCTTGTCAAACCCGTAGTGGTCGTTCAATTAAACCAAGATCCAGATTGGACTTGTAGTAATTTAAGATTATTGTAATGTGTTAATTATTGTGACCTCACC
This sequence comes from Oeneis ivallda, assembly GCA_029955525.1. Classification (NCBI taxonomy): domain Eukaryota; kingdom Metazoa; phylum Arthropoda; class Insecta; order Lepidoptera; family Nymphalidae; genus Oeneis; species Oeneis ivallda. The sequence continues at coordinate 17,590,757 of JARPMR010000008.1, forward strand.
CTAGGCCTTCATTTAAAAGGGGAGGTGTTCCATATAGTCTGTGACTACATTGTCAAGTTTTAAGAGTTCTATAGTCTATGACTGTAACCGTGTTCTATCTCTCTTTGATACAAGTAAAAATAAAAGATGGTTGTAAAATTTTTAAGTCTTTTAATTATATAAATTAACACTAGCCAGATATATAACTTTACTCTATGGGTCATGAAGGTAGGAAATATATGGAGGTGCCCTACCTACAAAAATGGGGTGCATACCTACAGAAAAATATCTCATAAAATGGCCGCCATTAGGGAGTGTGCTTCGAAACTATCGACATCGATAAGGAGTGAAGCGATAATCAAGCATTTATGTATACGTAGTATTTATAGGTAATAATAATTACGTAACGTACGTTTGTACTCTATCAGGTACCTATTATTCGCGTGGATTTAGATTTTTTAAAGATCTTGGAATATCACAGTTTCGCTGCCGTTTTGTGAAATTGAACGAGATCACCAGATATAAAAAAGTACTCTATGTTAGATGCAAAACTGATTTTTCAGACCACTTTAACTCATTTATAAATTATAATATGTAAAAATCGTTTGCTAATTAAAAACCACTATTTCTTTTCATGAAAAGAGCAACTTGCTGGGTTACTTGCTGGCTCATAGTAGTAGAATTTCTTTCTATACGCTGTGGTAGAGTCGAAACACGATGTGCCTAGCATATGAGACAGCTATCTGCATGCCCTACATATAAATAAACAAATATAGAATATTACCGTACAGCTTCGTAGGTTAGTTACTGTACAGTTATAATTAAGTCACCCCAAGGGTGGTAGTCTACTAAAGTTTTAAAAGCGTTCACTGCTTTTAAAAAGCAAGAGCAACTAGCAAAATATGTTGTCAAATAATAAATGAAATAAAAAATAAAACAAATAAAACACAGTTAGTGTATGATTGATAGGTATATATTTAATTGATGAAAATAGGGTAAGTACACATATTTTATTAATATTACGATTTTTTAACAATCGAAATGGGACACTTTTTATGAAGCGAACCAAACCAATTTTTATTCGTTTCTGAATAAAATTAAGTTAGATAGAAAACTCCTTTGCAACACTGGATCGTTTATTTTAGTACCATGTTATTGTAAACCGAATCTTAGATCTAAATATGTTTAAATCACACTTTTAATGGGCATCAACAGCGCGCTGTATCTCGTAAACCGTAATAGATAGACAGATGAAATTTTCACAAATTATGTATTTCTATTGCCGCTATAACAACAAATAATAAAAATTAAATTAAATTAAAAAAATTAAGTTAAAATATTTCCATGGGTACATGGAAATATTTTTATTTAATTTTTTTTTAACGGAACCCTAAAAGAGCGAGGCCCGACTCGCACTTGGCCGATTTTTTATATCTGGTGATCTCGTTCAATTTCACAAAACGGCAGCGAAACTGTTTGGATATTCCAAGATCTTTAAAAAACCTAAATCCACGCGAATAATGGGTACCTGATAGAGTACAAACGTACGTTACGCAATTATTATTACCTATATATACTACGTATACATAAATGCTTGATTATCGCTACACTCCTGATCGATGTCGATAGTTTCGAAGCACACTCCCTAATGGGCGGCCATTTTATGAGATATTTTCTGTAGGTATGCACCCCATTTTTGTAGGTAGGGCACCTCCATGTATTTCCTACCTACCATGGTCACAGATGAGTCACAGTCCTAAGTATTATCCATAGACCACGAACACTAGGACATATTGTCAAAGACCTTTCACTTACTAACTAGACTGTGCACGAAACATTTTTGTTAAGCTAAAATGAGATCTATGACGTTTTACATAGGGTAGCTAGTTCCTTGTAAGCGGTAGCTAGCCAAAAGCGGTCCTGGCGAGAGGGCCTCCGGTGGTAGTGTGTCCTTGTCTGACGTCTTGCTAGCTCATATAATTATTGGGTTTGGTAGAAATGGTAGAAAATTTTATATTTTGCTCTTTTATGATTTACCAAAACGAACAATCCATAAACTTTGAAACTTATTTTAATATTTCTACAGTTTATATAAATAATTATTATTGCGTTGTATTTAAAAATAAATCATGAATACTATCCTAGTGTTCGTGGTCTATGATGAATACTGAGTAAAAGTAGTACTTAAATGTTTGGCACTGGTAATACTAAATGCACATTACGTATTATTCTTTAGGGTAACCATGAATTATGTGGATCAAAGATTTTTCTAGTCTTTTCGTAGAAGTAGTTATGTAGATACGTAACGTATAGTAAATTAAATAAACTAGAAAAATATTTAATCAAAGTAAATCACATAAATATTATTTTACTTAGTAAGTCGCTTCTCTCAAGTTATAATATTTTAAGTTATTTAGGTGAAAATTTGGAGATTTTGTGAGGATATGCAACCTCTCGACACCACTCTATAGTTGTGTCATTAGAAGAATAAAAAAGAGTGTTTTTGGAGTGACAGTCAACAACTTTGTAAAAAATATATTGCACGAAATAAAACCACATAAATATTATGTTAAATCGCAACTTCTTTCTTTAATTTCACATGGTTGTGAGGATATGCAACCTCTCGACACCACTCTATAGTTGTGTCATTAGAAGAATAAAAAAGATTGTTTTTGGAGTGACAGTCAACAACTTTGTAAAATATATTGCACGAAATAAAACCACATAAATATTATATAAAATCGCAACATTTTTCTTTAATTTCACATGGTAGCAGAGCCAAAAATGGATTATTAAATCTAACGGAATAAGGAAATTGCAGAAAAATAATATGTCGGTTGTAAAAGTGCAAACCTTGGGAAAAGACAATTACGATACATGGTGTATTCATGCGAAAGCATATCTTATCAAAAATAAACTGTGGAAATTCGTGAAAGATAGCCCAAAGAAGAGTGCAACACAAGATGATCTTGACAATGACGAAATGGCGAAATCGGAGCTCTTGCTGCTGATAGCACCTTCAGAGCTAAAACAGGTGAAAAACTGTAAATATGCTAGAGATGAATGGGTAACTCTCGAATCAATATTTGCCAGTATAGGACCCGCCAGAAAGGCGACTCTACTAAAAAAGCTGATCTTGGCTAAACATGGCGAAGGGACTGATGTTCGTGAGCATATTAAAAACATGATGGATATAGTAGACAAGTTACTGGAAATGGATATTACCATAAATAGTGAACTTCTCTCGATTATGATCCTCTACAGTCTGTCTGCAGATTATGAAAATTTTAGAACTGCAATCGAATCACAAGACTCCCTTCCAGATCCAGAAAAGCTAAAAATAAAAATTATTGAAGAGAGTGACGCTCGATGTCGTGATAGCCCCAGTACTAGCAACACGAAAACTTCTGAAGAATGCCTACACACTTTTTGCAAAATCTGTAAGAAGAAAGGTCACGATACATCAAATTGTTGGTCAAAGAATAAGAAACAAGGCAAGAAATATAAAAAGCTGAAAGAAAGCTCAAACAAAGTTGACAATAAAACCGAAACAAACCTACACAGTTCCTACCTCATGAATGATAATGCCGAAAAGTACTGGATACTTGACAGCGGTTGCACATCACTCATGACTTTTTCAGATAAGCCCTTTACTGAGATAAAACCTATATCGAAAACCCTAAGCCTTGCTTCCAAAGACAAAACTGCTGAGATAAAAGGGTTAGGACATGCTGAAATAGAAATTGAAGAGGGAGGACAAATTGATATCACAAATGCTCTTTATGTACCAAGCCTGTGTGCTAATCTTCTGTCTGTTGGAAAAATGACTGACAATGGACATACTGTCCTATTCACTAAGAAGAAAGCAACAATTAAAAATCACAAGCGCAAAGTACTAATAGAAGCAGTGAGAGAAGATGATGGTTTATATTACCTGCATACGACAAATAATGATGCTAATAGACATAAAGCCAATACTGCAGAAAGTAGTAATGAAGCAGAAAATAGTAAGTCAGACGATGACATTAAGCAATGGCACAGTAAAATGGGACACATGTGCGAAAGAGACATGAAGCTTGCTCTAAAGAACGTAAGCCTAATTGGGCTAAATTTCAACAAAGACAGTTCCTTAGGAGAATGCGAGATATGCATACAAGGGAAAATGAGTAGAGTACCTAGCAAGCCAAGTGACAAAAACACTGAACGTACGACCCATAGACTGGAGATCATACACAGTGATGTATGTGGACCATTTAAGCATCCTACACTTAATGGCAATAAGTATATTGTAACCTTCATCGACGACTACACAAGATACTGCCGAGTATATTTCATAAAGAACAAAAATGAAGTATTACAAAAATTCATTGACTACAAAGCAGAAGTAGAGAACTTCACAGAGAATAGAATTAAATATCTCCAGACCGATAATGGTACTGAATATTTAAATTTGAAGTTTGACACTTTTCTTAAAGAAAATGGCATAGCAAGAAGACTAACTGCTCCATACACTCCGCATCAAAATGGAATCGCTGAAAGGAAAAATAGAACCCTAATAGAAAAAGCTAGATGCATGATGTTGGAATCAAAAGTACCTATGTGTTTATGGGCAGATGCCGTCTATACTGCAAATTACTTGTCAAATCGAAGCATTAACCAAAGTATCGGAAACCAGACACCATTTGAGCGCTGGGTTGGTAGAAAACCATACGCAAATCAATTTATGTATTTGGTGCCAAAGCATTCATCCTCAAGAAAGAAAAGGTGAACATAAATTCGCTTCAAAGGCAATTCCGGGTGTGTTTGTTGGCTACTCGGAACGCTCGAAAGCCTTCAGAATATATGTTCCATCGAAGAAAAAAGTTCTTATTTCTAAAGATGTCCGTATTCTGAAAAAGATGGTCTATGAAAACGACCAAAATTACACCTTCATTCCTTTCGAAGAACTCAATAGTAATGAACAGTCAAATGAAACTGAAACAAAAGAGGATGAAATAGACATTTATTTCGAAGACACAGACAAAAATACAAGTAGATAGCAAGTAGAACAAGACAATGTAATTGCAAGCTCTACTGAGGTACCTATACAAAATGAAAATGAAAATAATAATGAATTATTTTACGACACCTTCGAAATAAATGACAATAGAGAAAGTCTTGTTGAACCAACTGAAATCCATGAAGCAGACACAAATGTTGATACACCTGCGAATGTTCTAGAAGAACGAAGGACATACAATCTACGCGATAGATCTCGGATTGAACCGCCAAAAAGTTTTGGAGACTATGTCCTGGCAGTCACGGATATGGACAATGAGACAGAACCTCAAACATTTAGAGATGCTATGAATAGCAAAGAAAAGTCCAAATGGGTAGAGGCTATGCAGAGTGAAATGAATTCACTGCATGAGATGGAGACTTGGGACATAGTCGACCTCCCCAAAAATCGTAAACCACTTCCATGTAAGTGGGTCTACAAAATAAAGAAGAATCCGAATGGTACAGTCGAACGATATAAGGCCAGGCTTGTAGTTAAAGGCTTTTCACAAAAACCAGGCGTTGATTACCAGAAGACTTTTAGTCCTGTTGCTCGCCTCAGTACCATCAGAGCTGTTCTAGGAATAGCGGCTCAAGAAAATATGATACTGCAACAGTTCGACGTATCTACTGCGTTTCTAAACGGTACTGTGAAAGAGGAAATTTATATGAAGCAGCCAGAGGGCTTCAATGATGGCACTAAAAAAGTGTGCAAGCTGAAAAGAAGCATCTATGGACAAGCACCTCTTTGTTGGAACGGATGTATTTCAGAGTACCTTATAAATTCTGGATTCAAGCAAAGCAAAAAAGATCCTTGTCTTTACTTACGTGAGCAAGTTTTGTTTGCATTATATGTAGATGACGGTTTGGTGGCTTCTGCTAATGAAAATGCTGGAAGAAAGTTCTTTGAAGAACTAAAAAGTAGATTTAAAATAACTACAAAACCGGCTTCCTATTTTCTTGGACTTGAAATTAACAAAACCAAAGATGGTAGTATTACCCTAAATCAAAGGTCTTATACAAAAAAGATACTGGAAAAATTTGGAATGGCTGACTGTAAGTCCGCTCCAACGCCGGCAATAAAAGTTGGCAACAATTGTGAAGAAGATGAGACTTCTGAGTCACTTTTTCCATATCGTCAAGCTGTGGGAGCCTTAGCATATCTGATGGTTGCTACGCGACCAGATATAAGTTACGCTGTAAGCGTTGCATCAAGGAATCTTGAAAAACCTACCAAGCTTGATGTAATGAAGGTCAAGCGAATATTGAGGTACCTGAAGGGTACATTAAACAAAGGACTTGTCTTCACAAAAAACCGGGAGGAAAGGCTGATATGTTTTAGTGACGCTGATCACGGTGGCGACACAGCAACGGGTCATTCGACGACCGGGATGGTCTTCCTATTGTCTGGTCCGATTATGTGGAAAAGCCAGAAACAGCCAACGGTAGCAATCTCTTCTACGGAGGCAGAACTTGTAGCCTTAACAGAGACTGCGAGGGAAGCCTTATGGCTGAAAGAGCTTCTAGAAGAGTTGACTGATATAACAGAACGCAATGGAAAACCCACAATTTACGTTGACAATGAGTCTGCTATTAAGCTATCCGAGAATCCGCCTTATGAGTTCCATAGGAGAACCAAGCATATTAAGCTGAAGCATTTTTTCATTCGAGAATGTATACAGAATGTAGAATTTGATATCAAGCAGGTTTCCACGGAACTGCAACTGGCAGATATGTTTACAAAGCCATTATTTGGCCCAAGACTCGAGATGCTAAGCCGAAGAATTGGACTTGTTCAAGATGTGTCCAAGTTCTAAAAAGTACCGTGGATGTGAGGATATGCAACCTCTCGACACCACTCTATAGTTGTGTCATTAGAAGAATAAAAAAGAGTGTTTTTGGAGTGACAGTCAACAACTTTGTAAAATATATTGCACGAAATAAAACCACATAAATATTATATAAAATCGCAACATTTTTCTTTAATTTCACAGATTTATTGGAGTTTAGTAAAATACGTAATGTCATTTTATTGAATCTAATTAAATGTCGGAGTATACAAGCAAATTGTCCTGTGTTCTGTTTTATCATGGTCACTAGTAATTAGAAAGGGACACACTACCAACGGGAGCCCTCTCACGCGGACCGGTTTTTTCGCCATAGTGCACAGTCTAGTTAGTAAGTGTAAGGTCTTTGCATATTGTAGACACTTCACTGCTTCACACTACGATAGTATTATCTATGATCACACCCACGCATAGACAACGAACACTAAGATACAAAAATTAGGTCATAGCCGTCAAAAGGACTCTTTGTGCTCTTTGCGGCTATGATTAGATCCATGATGGGAACCCCTTACTCTTAAGGTGTCAATTTTCATTTTGACATTCCATGGAAAAATCGTAAAAAAAATAAAAATATTCAATATGGCTGATGATCCTATGGAGGACGTGCGCTGTCAGCTAATATTTTCCATTTCTTTGTATTTATTACGCCTAAAAATGTTGTGATGGTTAAAATACGTGAAAATGGGTGTGAAAGATTCTAAACCAAGTTTTATTTCGTACGACGATGCAGCTAAGCGAGGTATACAGTGTTATCAAAATGAAGTGCGTTTTATTTTGTAAAGGAATCTTGCCAATTTGGTGTTTTAATTTGCAGTGTCTGATAGTGAGTTAAGGCGTATACGTGAGGCCTTCAAGAGATGTGCTGGGGCTAATGGTTCGGCCTTGAGTTTGGAGGCTTTCGTCCACGAAGTGTTGTGTGATGGAGTCCCGCACGAAGTATCCGAGTGGTTGTATCAGGCTTGTGGTGGCACCAAGCGAGGCATTACGTTCAAGGATTTGCTCTGCGGTGTCGTCGTGCTCACGAAAGGCAATATCGAGGAGAAAATAAAGTAAGTGAAGTGTAAACATTATCCTTCGAAGCAAACAGACTACGTCTCTGGTGAAGTGGTGAGCGATGTGGACTTTTTAGTAGGAGGTATCGGGTTCAATTCCCCCTATTGAAATTTTGGAATTCATAATATCTTAATTTCATTTGGCCTAGCCTAGTGGCAGTGGCTGGCTTCAGCAGTAGTTAATTACCACTCTAAAAACAAGGATGTTCCACCAAGAGATTCCGATTAGAGGAATGGGTTCAAAATTGTCACACCCCTTCCAGTTTAGTCTGCCCCTGGCATCCATCTGGCATAATCATAGTCCACCAGATTAATCATTAAAATTAACAAAAAACTGTTGTAAGTATAGAACAAGTGTTTTTCTATTATGTATTTCCAATAAAGATTTTAAAGATTATTCACTTTCTTATTCAAACAACAGATTCCTCTGGACACTATATGTCAACAATCAAAGTGATAATGGCACATACATATACAAAAGAGATTTTGCACGAGCGTTGCACTTGGAGAACACGTCGCTACATGTAACAGAAGCCCACAGGACCATAGAGATATTAACAAGTTTGTTTGGAAGTGGAGAAAGGGTCACATTTGACCAGTTCCGATCCTGGCTTCTCATACATAAAGATGCCACTGTGTTGTCTAAATGGTTGCTCTGTGACAAAGGCAATGTGGCTCAAGACTTGGAGACACCTACATTTTACCAGAGCCTTGCTGGAGTCACCCATTTGGAGGAAAGGGTGAGTTGTTTATGAAATAAATGTTATGGTTAATTTTAAAATACCAACAACCTTCATTCATAATCTTTAATTTTTGCTTTTGCCAATTCACCAACAAAAAAATATGGTGAATATCAAAAGCATCAGTACTATTAATTTAAAAGTAGAGGGCATGCTGTAACAATGTTTCTAATTAAATATGACACACAATGAACAACAGGTTATGAGACCTGCAGGCCTAGCATGCATGTCGAAGTGATATCTTACGAAGAGAGAGATATTGTCGATGGAGACTGATTTCTCGTTTACTCTTTTAAACTTCAAAATTCGAGAAAATGACGTTGCCACTCACCATGTTAGAGTTTGTAGAGAAAAATAGAGAAAATAATTAGATCTCTACTTTTGATGTAACGGGATGAATCATGGTGTGTAACCGTGTTAGTTTCGATATAAATATAGAGATAATACAGTACGGGTAGACAAAATTTTCTCATGCATGTATGCTAAGCCTGCTGCCCAGATAGAAGAAAGAAAGAAAATATTATAAACATAGTGTTTACTTTGCTGGGGTTAAAATGGTTTGAAACCTGAGTTTCCAATGAGGTATAATTATTATTAATAATTAATAATACATATAAAATCAATTGCTGTTTGTTAGTCTCGCTAAAACTCGAGAACTGCTGGGCCGATTTAGCTGATTTTGGTTTTGAAATGTTTGTCGTAGTCCAGGGAAGGTTTAAACGTCTAGAAAATATGTAAAAATTGCGAGGAAGATAGTAAAAAAAACAATTTCATTTTCCCATACAAACTGTTCTACCTACTTTCCTGTCAAACATTTGACGTTCGTCCATTCGGTACGGTAGACTCTGGTCCACTCGAATTGAAGCACATATTGAATTAAGGGTAATTTGAATCGACAACATACATATATCCATATTACACAGATTATCGCGTACCTATTTAAAGTTTAATATTTTGTTGATTGTCATTGTTGGTTCGTTCAGATATTTTTAAAATTAGTAATCATACTATCATACTTCATACTAATCTTATAAATGCGAAAGTGTGTTTGTTTATTGGTTTGTCCTTCTATCACACCACAACAGATACAGATCGGCGTGACTTTTTGAATGGGTATAGTTGAGGACGGAGGGTGACATAAGCTACTTTTTATCCCAGAAAATTAAACCGAGTTCAAAAACTAAATCCACGCGGACGAAGTCGCGGGCATCAGCTAGTTATTAATAAATCTTTATTTCCAAATATACTTTGTCTCCATTAAAATTAGGATTTAAATGAACATTTTATTCTATCTAAGTGTTAGTTTACCATCTCTTGTCTTTCTGAAAATAATGCCTAAACAGTTCTTTCATTGGTGTAATATGTAGTACTAGTCAGAGTTAACAGTGCTTTATTGCCTTCATGAAGTGCACACACCACTTTCTATTATACATTGCCATTCTAAACCATAAATGTATAAAAATGTCACCCATTTTTTTTTTCAATTACAGCAGGACCTCTTTAATCCAAACCCCTTCTAATCTGAACACTTCTGTAATCTGAACACCTCTGTAATCCGAACGCCCCACCACTTTTTCACTCGTCAGTTGCTTACCAAATGTTGAGTAGGTGTCATGCACATTTTATTGTTACTCGTCCGCCAATTTGTGTTGCTATTGCGTTGCTTGTGCATCTCGTCACTGCTCTCGTGCTCTCATCTCTCAGTTTTATTTCATAAAATATACCCTATAAATTCTCTGTACTATAATCCGAATGCTCCACAAACCCGAACGGGGGGTAAATTTTCGGAGTTCAGATTAATGAGGTCCTGCTGTAATAATAAACATTCATTCAAACACACTTTTACACTGTTTAGTATCATGAATATAAATATCTGTTTTGCATGAATACCAATTTGGCAGTACTGGACAAGTGGCCATTTCACATTTTCAGTATTGAATGCTGAACAACATGTTAGTGATAAGAACTTATGAGTACATCATTTGATAGTGAACAAGTTATCTAAATGACAATATAATATTATGAAACAGTGAAAAAAGTTCTTGCACTGATAAAAATATTTAGAAGTTAGTATTATACAATAGATTTTGTTAACTCTATTTTGCCAAAAGATAGCCTATCTTTTTGCAATAAAACAGTTTAATTCAGAGCTAATATTGGACTTGTATGATTTGTTGAACAACATAATAGTTTATTGATACAATAATAGTTAAGCTACATAATTGTTATTATATCTTACATATTATTATAAATGCGAAAGTGTGTTTGTTTTTTGGTTTGTCCTTCAATCACGTCGCAACGGAACTACGCAGAGTATAGTTGAGGACCTGGAGAGTGACAGGCTTTTTATCCTGGACAGTCACAGAGTTCCTGAGGCAATTTAAAAATAAAATCCACACAGACAAAGTCGTGGGCATCAGCTAGTTAAAATATATAATGCAAAATATAAAGACTGGGTAAATATGTGCAAGCATGTAATAAATAATAATAACTTGTGTATCTGTGACACTTTATTTTTCCGTTATCTTTATTGTATGTTTGTCTAAATGGCAATAACCCCAAGTAAAAATTTTTTTCTCATTACATTTCTTTCAATAACTTAGTTACTTCAGAGAATAAAGTCATCATCATCATCATTGTTAGCAACCCATCAACGGCTCAATACTGAGCCCAGGTCTCCTCTCAGAGAAGGGTTATAGGCCATAGTCCACCACTCTGGCCCAATGCGAATTGGCGGACTTCACACACCTTTGAGAACATTATGATGAACTCTCAGATGTGCAGGTTTCCTCACGATGTTTTCCTTCACCGTTGAAGCAAGTGATATTTAATTGCTTAAACGCACTTGACTCCGAAATGTTAGAGGTACCGTACGCGTACCCGGGATCGAACCTGCGACCCCCCGAGTAGGAGACAGTCCTAACCACTAGGCTATCACTGCTATAGAGAATAAAGTACATCATAATAATTCGTTATTATAATTTATTGTTTTGCTCACTTTTGATTTTTATCTTGCCATTTATATTGCTATACCTAAGTTAGTTTAATTTAAGACTGTTATACATAATGCTAGTTTCTCTAGATATATTTTTGTATTCTATGCCATCAAGGCGTTATTTATATCCTATTCCAATTTCAATTTGATAGGGTAAGTCTACTTGAATTGCAATTTATTTTGTAGGTACATAGTTTTACATTTTCAAAATTAAATTAGACATAAAAATGGATCCAAAAAACAGTAGCTACTGTCAAATCTATGTACATAATATGTGTATATACTGCCTAATCTATGTAATATTTAGTTATTTGTATATATATCCATTTTTTCCCCCGTTATATTTGTGGTAACTGGTAAGTGACTTTATTGAGGAAATATAAACTAACCACAAGCTATTTCTTAATTTTTCGAGATTGCACATTGCATACTTAATTACGGTGGGTTTTAAAAAGGAAAAAGCGTATAGCTACCAGATACGTGTTTTTATAACTAGTCTTGTATTATGATTCTGAGGCGACATTCTATTTTTCAAGTTTATTTAAACTGCAATGGTTTGTTTAAGATTCTTAGTACTACGTGGTACTACTAGAGAAGTATTATTATCAATTAAATGATGAACAATGTCGGCGTGAATTAAGGTTTTTTTAAAAATCCCATGCAGGGAACCTTTTTATCCCAGGACAAAAAATAGCCTATGCCAGTCTCCGGGTATCTCGGGTAAAATTGCATCCAGTAGTGCCAACCATTGTATTTGTGGAGGGGACGCCTGCTAACGCCAGGCGGGTGATCAGTCCTGTGTCGGAACTATTCCACCCAATATAGTGCCAACCATGCACGCCTCGAGAAAATTTTGTCTACCCATTTTTCTCGTGATATTTCTTAGAAATTCTATGTAAATGGATAGACAAAATTTTCTCATGGCGTGCATGTTAGCCTTACTGATCGGTTTTTTCTGTGTCTAATATGTATCAACAATATTAACATTATCTATACAATATATAAAAGAAAGTGGTGTTAGTTACACTATTTATAACTCAAGAACGGATGAACCTATTTGGCTAAAAATTGGTGGAGAGGTAGCTTAGAACCAGGAGACGGACATAGGATACTTTTTATCCCGTTCGACCGCGTTTCCGTCAAGTCACTATAAAACGTGGTATAACAAAAACGCATCTGACATGGAATAACAAAACGCAAATGACAGTGGAATAACAAAACGTAAATGGCAGCTAAACGTAATTTTGTCTTTGGTTAGTTATGGTAAAAAATTTGACAATTATAAAAAGTGTTATAATAAAGCATTACTGATATTATAAATGCGAAAGTGTGTTTGTTTTTTGGTTTGTCCTTCAATCACGTCGCAACGGAACAGCGGATTGATGCGATTTTTTGCATGGGTATAGTAATGGATGTAGTAGTGGTTCCTCAGACCGGGAGAGCTACTTTTATCTCGGACAATGAAAGAGTTCCCGCGGGATTTTTAAAAACTAAATCCATGCGGACGAAGTCGCGGGCATCAGCTAGTATTTTTATATATGCTAGAACCCGAGATTTTTCAGCGATACAGAATAGACGTAATCACTCCTTTATATGTTAATCCTCTACCCTGCAGACTTCGAAAGTCTAATAGATTAAATTAGTTTAACTATTGCGAAGATTAGCCCAACAGACAGATAAAATTCTTGAAATCGTGTGTTTGGGTTATGTTTTCCTTATATTTTTCATAAGAGGCTGTTATCTCGAAATCACGAACAGATAGGTACTTTATTCATTATAGATAAAACCTTGCCTACACATTCATTTGCCCTTAAATTGCTAAAGTTAGTCGGTCATTGATCTGTAAATCAAAAACCAGTTACTCCAAGGTTAGATAACCAGGCTTATTTAAATACCTGTGGAAATGCAACATAATCCTTTAATAACATGCACATAAAAAACCAAGACCGTAGTTCCAAAGAAATGCATAATTTATTATGCAATACGTAAAAGTGTTCGCAATCCCAACCAGATTTGACTCATAAAAATATCCGCTTTTGAGAAATTATATCCATCGACCTTATCGAAAATAAGAAAGGGCACAATTTTTATTATGTAAATACACTTTAGGCGATTTCTCAATGATTTATCGTGCGCAATGCAAATAGGAGTTTCGAAATTAACAAGTGTATTTTTTCTCTCCCTTGTAATTTGTACTTATTTTCTAAACTATTTTGTGCCAGAAATGGCAGGATATAAAGTAAGTATATGATACGTCTTCACATCACAACCAAAGTTAGTTTAGTGCTTATTAGAACGATATATTTTCATGTCTGTATCTTGAATTTAGTATATCAACTCGCACGCATGCATTTGCTGGAAGCAGCGTATTATGTGGGAGTGGAAGAGACTTGTAAAGGAATTATTTATTTGAATTGAAATGAATTTGAAGAGAATAAATTTTCATCCTTAATTTTATCGTTTTCTTGCTATATTATATTAATATGCTTATGCTAGATATTTTTATGATGATGATGTTTTCTCGTCCAAAATCCCTCAGTGCCTGAAGACTAAAGTCTTCGAACAGTGCGTGTTGCCAGTGATGACTTACGGAACCGAGACATGGTCGCTAACTATGGGCCTCATAAGAAGGCTCAGGGTCACCCAGCGAGCGATGGAGAGAGCTATGCTTGGAGTATCCCTGCGAGATTAAATCAGAAATGAGGAGATTCGTAGGAGAACCAAAGTCACCGACAGACACCGTCTGTCACAGTCGATTATTTTAGCTATTGAAGCTATCGACATGAAATTTGAAATAGTTGTACATATAATAGTGGCCCAATATCATTGGAATAAAAAAATCGAATATTTTAGTAAATTTTCTAGTAGTTTATTATCACCTTAGAATCAAATTTAGACACTTTTCAAAAAAGAGTAAAATACCCTATTAAGATAAAAACTAAAATCAGAAATAATTATGGTCAATAGAGGTTTATGTATATTTTACAGGAAAAATAAAACCAACCCTTTAACTACTAACTAGCATAGTTTTTTTAACAATAAACCTCTACAAACAAAGTTAAGTTACAGGAAAAATAAAACCAACGCTCTAACTAGCATAGTTTTTTTTATATTAACGATAAATTAGCAAATTAATATAATATTATCGTTTTACTTTTACTGCTGGAGTACGGAACCCTCGGTGAGCGAGTCCAACTCGCGCTTGACCGGTTTTTTTTTAAATTCCCATGGGAACTGATTGATTTCCAGCGATAAAAAGTAGCACGTACTTCGGAAGGCTCTGTGCCGTCGAGATCCGTTCAATGGTTAGACCATCACATTGTCCATAATATCAAAAAAAATTTTACCAAGGCACCCTAATAAATTCCGGAATAAAATGTAGCCTAAATTACGCCTTTTATATGACTTACTTATGGCTGATCCTAAAGAAAAATAAAAAAATATTATATTTTTAAACCAAGATCCATAAGACAGTAGAGGCCTCGAAACGTAACACCGGCATGATATCCGAAACTCAAAATGGTTTAAATATTTCACTTCCCTATTTGGCAGATCTATAGCAAGCAGCATTATGTTGTTATATATTATGTATAGTCCAGGGTAGATAATTCTTGAAAACCAAAAAAATTATAGTAGGATGAAACCCATTGGAAAAGGAAGAGAATGCAACTAAAATGAAAGGAAAAATAAATTACGGGCGATCTGAGGTCTGGAAGTGGGGGGGGGGGGGTTTATGAATAAAAAACGGTTTATCTCAATTTCTGGAAAAACTACAAGTCCTATGGAAAAAAGTTAAATGGCAAAGTTGTAGGTAATAAAAAGATCTACAACTTTTGTATTTAGACTTTTTTCACATAACCTCAAAATGTATGTGAAAAATTCAAATAACCAAGTTTTTGGTTTTTTATTTTTATCTTTTACAAACAAAAATATTTTTTCACGAAATTTTGTGAAAACTTACCTTTTTATGTCCCAAACACACTGTAATTTTTCTGATTTAAAATATTTATTTTTTCACCCTTTTTTTTGATTTAATATTGAAAAAGCACCTAATTTTCAATAGAAAATTCTCCCGTCAAAATATCTGCTTTTTTAAAAAAGTCGGTGAGCTTTTTGTTCGTTAAAATAAAATCTCTACTTTCTGATGGTGTAAAAAAAAATATACATTACTATGGTAAATGCTCTCAGAAAATGCAGAAACGAAATACGAAATAACAGGTAGTAAGGCCCAGACCCTCCTAGCCCCTTCCCCACTTCTCTATGAAATACCTTAAGATGGGCTAAAATTTTCCGTAGGTCACTCAGGTATATAAATTATCTTAAAATAGCAGTAAATAGCCATCTACGCATGTAATTTAAAAGGTATTTCATAGGGGCTAGGAGGGTCTGGGCCTTACTACCTGTTATTTCGTATTTCATTCCTGCATTTTCTGAGAGCACTTACCAAAGTAAAGTATATTTTTTTTTACACCATCAGAAAGTAGAGATTTCAACGAACAAAAAGCTCACCGACTTTTTTAAAAAAGCAGATATTTTGACGGGAGAATTTTCGATTGAAAATTAGGTGCTTTTTCAATATTAAGTCAAAAAAAAGGGTGAAAAAATAAATATTTTAAATCAGAAAAATTACAGTGTGTTTGGGACATAAAAAGGTAAGTTTTCACAAAATTTCGTGTAAAAATATTTTTGTTTGTAAAAGATAAAAATAAAAAACCAAAACTTGGTTATTTGAATTTTTCACATATATTTTGAGGTTATGTGAAAAAAGTCTAAATACAAAAGTTGTAGATCTTTTTATTACCTACAACTTTGCCATTTAACTTTTTTCCATAGGACTTGTAGTTTTTCCAGAAATTGAGATAAACCGTTTTTACCCTTAAACCCCCCCTTCCCCCCACTTCCCGACCTCAGATCGCCCGTAATTTATTTTTCCTTTCATTTTTGTTGCATTCTCTTCCTTTTCCAATGGGTTTCATTCTACTATAATTTTTTTTAATTTTTCATCATTTTCAAAGGTATCTGCACTGGTCTAGTAAGACTTTAAGAATTATGTATACGTCATCTCACCTTGTATTTAGTTTTAGACAGACATTATTTATATTAAAAAAACCGGCCAAGTGAACTTCGGAGATAAGGAGGGGGAAGGGGGGGGGGGTATTTTTTTCGACATTTTTTCGGTTTCCTAAGGATATTTTCCTTTACCGTGAAAGCGTTACGCACATAATATTAAGTCCGCAGTCAGATTGCGTGCTTGGGGTCGAACCTCTTGAAAAGGAATAGATACGACAAAAGATATGTAATATGGCTGGGGGCTGCTTACTCGAGAAGATACCTGTCGTGGGATGGTCTAAAAATTATTGCATAAGTGTGACGATCGCATTCACTTCTGATTGCTGGTTCTTTCTTGCTATTGGTTAGAATGTAATATGGATAGATGAACAAGAATGCGATAAATTCAGCCAATCAGAGGTGATTGCGAATTGCGATCGTTTACACCATATTCAATAATTTTCAGACAATCGCACAGCTGTATCCAGTAGTAAGTAGGCTGGCGATGGATTGAGATATGAGAGGTTTAAGAAAAATCTGAATGTAATTCTACTTTACAGGATATAATAGAGCTAGAAAAATGCTTCTGGTCCCTTCGGAGTACGGCGCCAACTGGGGAGCTGGACGCGACCAGCATGCGGGGCCTCCTGTCGCCGCCGCTGCCTCGGGCCGCCTTCGAGGGCACGTTCCTCGCTTTCGACGAGAACAGAGACGGCCATATTGACTTCAAGGAGCTGTGCTGTGGACTGAGCGCTGCTTGCCGGGGACCGACCACTGAGAGGCTCAAATGTAAGCCCCGATGAAACTTTTCTAAGTCGCCTACGTCAATTGCAATATTGTAATTTTTGAGTACGCAATGTAACGCGAACAGCGAATGCCGATACCTACACCCGCGTAGGTACGACGCGAAGCTCAACCATATGAGTAAAAATCCGTATAGAGGGGAAGCTTTCTAACAACGTCGAAAATGTATACCTATTCTGCTAGGGTTGTCACCCGATGCATATCAACAATTTAAGGAAAAAATACTCTTAATAAATTAATGTATAATTTCAGTTATATCCTGAATTTGAAAAACAAATAAGTACTAAAATTAGATAAATATTATAACGAAACGAAATTATTTCTTTTTTAATGAGCATCAGTATTTTTAACATAACTTCACAATAATGTTAATAGTGTTGCGTCAACTATTATTATTGTGTATTAACAAGTACTAATTATGTTATGCAATTATCAAACATCAATAAAACCTTATTTTCTTTTGATCTGTTCATGCATACTGTGCAAGTGTTCGGGATTTTTGTAGAAACCGAACACTATTACATAAATAAATTTAAATTGTCTTATTTTTAAATATATAATGAGTAAAATTGTGTAATCACGAAATTTTTCGTCTATTTATTTTCATTATGCGCCCGATCGTCAGCCCTTACGTTAGGACTCGGGCTGAGCCGTCGCTGACCCGGACGGCGCGTCGGTGAATGTGTTGGTGAGAGCTCACGCACACATCGCTGTGCTATGTAGGGGTGAGCCCGCCGCGAGCCCTTTGTATGTAGCTTCCTCTCTGTAAGGATTATTTACTCATGTGGCTCAACCGCCGTTTTGTAGGTACTTAAACCGAGTGCATTGAACTTTTGATAAACAGCTGATCGCGCGCGTATTACATCGCTGTTTTGTGTTAAATATTATTATGTTTCTTATTTCTTCAATTAAAATAAAGTTGAGATAGGTTACATACACGATTCCATGTTAATTGTAATGATTTAAAAAATGAAAAAAAGTCAAAATCATGAAATGCCGATGAAAAATTACAACGCTGAGCGACTCAGAATCATGTTCAGAGTACCTGGTTTAAATTTTCGTTAGGGTGTCCCTTATACCCTGTATAGTGCAATGTCCCACATGGAAAAAGCTAACATTAGAATAGAATAGAATAGAAATATGTTTTATTCAAATAAACTTTTACTAGTGCTTTTGAATAGTCGATGAATCTACCACTGGTTCGGAATGCCCTTCCTGCCGAGAAGAACCAGCAAGAAACTCGGCGGTTGCTCTTTTCAAAACAAATTTACAATACAGTAAATACTAGGCTATGTATGCAGTGTTTTCACAATAAGGGAAGTTCCAAAAATGCATACCGACTAACTTCTATCTTAAGATGGGCAGACATAAAGTAGCCCCATTCCCGCCGGTGGAACCCGTTCACGAGCATGACGCATGACCCATCCATTGCTTCGCTCAACCATATTTGAGGGAACGTAAAAACCCGCATCACACGACACTTAATTGAGAACTGTGACCTATTTACTTGAGCTAGTGTTCAACAGAATTAGCACCACTGACTCTCAGGCCTCAGCCGCAATAAAGTATGACTGCGTATATCAATACCCGCAAGAAAACTGTTAAAAAGATAATATTATCTTCAACAACTTGATGTTAAAATAAATTCACCTGACTTCAGGTGCTGTTTGTTACATTTTTACCAGATACATATCCTATCCTTTTCCGCAGTAAACATTATGAAAAGGATAGGAATATTTTAGATATATCAATAGAGATTACGTAGGTACATAAAAATAAGTATGACTTCCGTAAAACAATCTAAGTAGCTAATTTAGTGTCTTAGGTAATGCTATTGTTTTGCACATAATGTCACGTCGAGCTACTAAGATGTATCTCAGAGGCACTATCGCTCTAAACTCTGAGAAAATGAGCAAACCACTTGTAATAAAACACTCGTAGCAATAAGGATTTCAGTTTACTATAATATCTATCTATATCTATACATCTGTACAAATAAATAAAATGGAAGTGTCTGTTTGTAATGTCAAAGTAACAGCGTTTTACTAAATGCATATCATATGAAAGTATATGCTACTGAATTCTTATTCTTATAACAAAACATTAATTTTTAAAATTTTTGTCTGTCTGTCTGTCTGTTCTCAAGCTCCTCAATCCTGATGCTGCAGGGGTTCTGCCCACGCGGACGAAGTCGCGGGCATCAGCTAGTATTTATATATAAAACAATTGCTGTTCGTTAGTAAAAAAATGTCTGGACCGATTTAATTTGTTTTTGTTTTATTTGCTCTAATACAGGGAAGGTTTAAAAAGAAAAAAATTGGGAAAACCTAAAAGAACAGCTAAAAAATCAAAATTGTTTATTTTATAAAGGAATCGCCACTTCTGATTACTTTTTACTTTATTAGATGGCGGGAGCGAAGCCGCGGGTAAAAGCTAGTGTATAACACATTTGTTTGGTAAGACTTATGAGCTTTGATTTTTTATTTCCTTTCCTTCTCTTTCCAAGTTAGCCCGCTACCATCATAGACTGCATAGTCACTTAGTATCGGGTGAGATCGCTGCAGTCAGGGGCTATCTTCTCGTCAAATAAAAAATAAATAAAAAACTGATATCTTGAGTTAATGATAAAGTAATCTACAAAAAAGGTCTGATTACGAATTGCCTGAAAATAAACTGTCTGAAATGCTTACAGTATTTGGGTAAATTAAAAGACTAGTGTCCCAAATAGTGCTAACTCATTGTTACTTGGAAGATGTAACGACCTTCAAGGTCGTGCTATTTATATCCATGCTTAAACAAATACCTAATTAGCTACGTATTTTTTCATGTCGCGACTTAAGGTTGAAGACAAGGGTCTGCCCGCGAATTTCAAATTTAATTTGGTTTTTCGCAATTTGTAAACTAATACGACAAAGTAGGCGGCATTCTAATTGCGACAATGGCAGTATCATCTTCACAGGTTTATGTAAAAAAATTTACTTGAAAGTGTCCAGTTTAAGAAATTAATCAAAACTAGCTGATGCCCGCGACTTTGTCCGCGTGGATTTAGTTTTTAAAGTCCCTCGGGAACTCCTTGATTTTCCGGTCTAAAAAGTAGCCTAGATGTTGACCCGAGTAATAAGCTACCACGGTATAAAATTTTGTAGAAATCTGTGCGGTAGTTTTTACGTGAAAGAAGGACAAACAAACAGACAAACAGACAAAAATTAAATAAAAATCTGTTTTGGGCTCAGAATCTATAGTAAAGCATCCCCCAATTAAAATTTTCAAAATATATTAAATGTACAGAAATCTTCCAGTTACAGTTTTATTATATGTATAGCTATCGACTAATTTGTGAGTAACTCACGTCCAACTCAGTATTTTGATTAATTTCTAACTGATCACTTTCAAGTAAAGATTTTTATGTAAACCTGTGAAGATGATAATTCCACTGGCGCAATTAGAAGGCCATAAGCCTACTTTGTCGTATTAGTTTACAAATTGCGAAAAACCAAATTAAATTTGAATTTCGCGGGCAGACCCTTGTCTTCAACCTTAAGGTAGGGTTGTTTAACACTAAACAATAATATTTAGTCTGTTGTACCTAAACAAAAAAAGAACCAAAGTCTAGGTATCGAGTCAATATTCGGTATTCGGCCGAATATTAAAAAATAGGCCGAATGGGCCGAATACTAACCGAATATTCGATGCAACTCTAATCATAATGTCCAGTAAGAAGACCCTGGTCAAACGTCGCAGAGTGTTAATCAGTATAGAGTAGCAACTGCTCGTTTAGTTTGAATATACAGATGTAATATGAACGCAATCGATAAGCTATCTATTTTATCGGCGTTCCCAATTCAATACGATGTCATCATGTCAATTTATTGTATTAATCAAGCGATAGTGTATTTTGCATTGGCGCCCATTGACTGATATAATTAAGAGTTAGCGTCTAGACGGACAGGCTGCAATCGAACTGCAAGCCGACTGGTAAACTGCAGTTTTATACCAGTGTTGACATAACGGCTTCGCTTCTTCGGTTTAACTTGTGCTCAAATATATTTTCCCGTAGTCAAACAAAACAATACTTATCTAAATTATGCGTGAGACATTCAAAATTACACAATGCACACCATTGGTTAGAACGAAAATGGCGTCAAAAAAATTAACAACGGTTTATCAGCCAATCACAATCGTTGGATCCGCTACTACGTCATCAGCTAAAATGTTTCGATAGCGCGGCAAAATGGCGGTGTTTAAATAGTCCGAATTGAATGGCAGTTTAAAATAATCATGAGTAGTTTATTTAATAACTTTTTGTTCTACTCTGAGATGATGTAAATTGTAAAGGATGAATTATCAATATAATAAAAAAAAATTAAGTGCCACTCGGGGACTGCCGTGGTAAATCTATTGCATAGCATTTTTTATCAACTTATGCAATTATAATATTTATGCAATATTTTTTTTAAAAATAATTAAAAAACAAACAAACAAAAAAGCGCACGGTCACTACTTCGCGAGAGAGATTCGAACCTGCGACATCATACACCATACGGTAAAGAAAGCGGCCGCTCGCCCACTGCGCCAAACAGAGCTACTTGAGAACCTCTAAAATGTTGAACGCTTACTGAACGACGGTGTTAGGTTTATTTTCGTTACGGAATTTCTTGATTCGGTCGCCGCGCTCAAACTGTTTGTCCTAGTTCAAAGCCCGCGATAAAAGCTATGCAATAGCTAAAAAAACAGTTGAGTGTCGTGGAACACTCAGTTGGAACGAAGTTCCTTCTAATAATAAATTAATAATAAAAATAAATAAGATAAAAAATAATAATCTGAAGTCAGCATTCGACCCCCCGAATCGATAGTTTCATTCCTTCGTTTAACCGGTACACCATCAAAATAATGATGCAACGAGTGTAATAAACGAAGGCAACAACTCTCGTGACGGAAAATTCTTACACTTTTTTCGGCTAGCCATCCGCCAAACTGTCAGAAAAGGAACTTCGTTCCAAAAATACTTACCTACCCAAGTTATACCCTATTGTGCAGTCAATGGGAATCGCTGAGAGATTGGCTCTGTCAAGTTTGCTTATTGGACACGGAGATTGGAACTTGGAAGTCGATTTATCTATTTGAAGTAATCGAGATGGATGGCCATCTAAGAATTTATAGATATACATTATTAATTCATCAAAGACTCTGGAAGACCGTTTCGTAAATCTAATAAGAATAATCCGCGTCTGACATTCGCCATAATTCATAAACTAAACTAGCGGCACGCTATGATGGCCGGTTTGACACATTACAATAGTGATGTGGAATGTCAATTTATTCTCGAACAAAAAACAATTAAGTTTTGTTTTTGTACCTGATTAAATAGGTTTAATAAAACAAAAATGTATATGTTTATTTAATTTATTTGAACGAACTGAATATTTGAATGAAAATGAATATACATACTTTATATGCACACAAGAAACATATGAATACAAAAGATACCAAAAAAGGTGCCACAAAAGGCCATAATTAATCAGATTCGTCCATACTACTATTTTCACTGTCGTCACTGCTATCATCACCTACATTAATAATTATATGTTCGTTTTCTATAATATTATCTATTTTCACATCTCTTTCATAATCTTCCCTTATTAATTTAACAGTTCTATTCACAACCTTTTCCCAGTCTCCTTTAGTCACATGTTCACAAGCTTCTTCTAATAATTTTAGCATTTTTTTTGTGGTAAATGGGGGTTCTGTATTGTGTCTTGCAGCATATCCCTTAATTTGAGCCCACACCAACTCAATCGCATTATACTCACAATGGTAAGGCGGTAACCGTATAACTCTGTGCCCATGTTCTAATGCTATTTCGTCAATGACGTATCGGATCTTGGTTGGTTTGTTTTCTTTTAAAAGACGTACTAATTCCGCTTTTAACATATTCATGTTTGCATCTACGCCATTTTTACGAAGCCATGCGACGATATCAGCTTTCTTTTGGGATTGGGCAGGTGGCTTGTCAATTTGCATCGAGTGGTATGGGGCGTTGTCCATAATTATAATAGATGGTTCAGGGAGGCTACACAACATTGAGGTAAACCATTCAGTAAACTTTTCTCCATTCATGTCTTCATGATAGTCTCCAGTGGTTTTTGACGCAAAAGCCATGAGAGAACCTTCGACAAACCCGTTGATGGTTCCGGCGTGACAAATTATAAGTCGCGATCCTTTTCCTACAGGAACTTTGGAAGTAGATGCTGCTGTGTCATCGTTCCAAGAACGGCCTACAGTATGGTTAGCATTAAGCCATGTTTCATCCAAGAACACAACATTTTGCCAATTTTTGATTTCTTTCACTTGCCGTAAAAAAGTATACCTTGCCATCGCTATATCAAATCTTTCCATCAATATTTTGCGTTTGTTACATTTTTTGTATCGAAATCCAATGGTCTTCAAAATCTTCGTTAAAGAAAAGTTCTTTAACGAAGAATAATCCAGCTTCCTTCAGTGAATGCACCAACTTTTTTCTTGTTGGATACTCCTTCTGTAAATAGTAGCCGTAAACATGTCTTCGGATAGCATCGGCATCAAAGCTATCGATGCCTACGACTGGTTTTGCTCGTTTTCTCTTTTTTGGTGTGTGAAGTTTATTTTCTTCTGTGCCAGTCTCGCCATATTTTTTTTTAGTTATCCGTCTAACAGTTCGTTGTCCAATATTAAGCGCATCAGCTACGCGTTCAACCACTGACGTTATAGGTAAAATTGGCCCTCCATTTTGAGCTTCACGATCGAAATAGTTACGAAGGCGTATTACGAACTCACGTGTCTTGACTATTTAGAACAGTTCTCTGCGTACGTTCGGTCATATCGACGAAATCCACAACAAAGGGCTTGAACAGAGTCCAAATTAACGAGCAAGGGTCAACAGTAATGCAGTATCAATATTTGAAATCCAAAGCCAGGTCAAAACTATATCACAATCGCATTGCACTGACAGTTTATACTTTTCGAAGCAACGTCAATTCGAAACTGCTTTGTTTTGCATTGAGCATTGACGCGAGTTTGCCGGAGGTAGTAGTTGTGCTAGCCAGCGATCCTATGTGACGATCGTATTAGATTCCATTTTTAAAAATTTTCAATTTAGAAAACCAAATGCCGAGTTGTGGTATATATCATATAAAAATAAAAATTTTACCTTTTGTATGAAACAGCTGATATTTTTTTGCGATTTCAGAGGTTTGTCCACATAGTGAAAATTGTTCATATTCACAAGTACATTCACCCCTTAAATGGTGCAAACTGATTTTTCTACACTTGTATACATTTTAGAAATCAATTTAATAAATAAATTTTGAGTCCTAAACCTAAAACTACATTCGATAAAATTTATGAATCTCTGCACATCACTATCGTCAATAAAGTAATACAATTATTTCCTTCAAAGTCGTTATCAATTAATACGGAACTTCATGAGCGGACAAACGTCAAACCGGCCGTCATAGCGTGCCGCTAGTTTAGTTAAATACACTAACAAAAGAATACAAATAATTACCATAGAAACAATCGACATCGAATCGAACAGTATGATGTACCTATTGTACGAACATTGTGTTGATAAAATGCAAGAAGATACCTGTTTTGGTGGTCGAAAGAAAAAAATAAAATAAAAAAGAAACTTATAGCGATCGAAATAAATACATATCTACAGGGTGGGCCAGACCAGGTGGATATAAAATTTTTTTTAGATTGTTCACTTAGGGGCCTACCAGGACCCGGAAGGAAAAAAATCGGTTCCCACCCGATTACGAGAAAAATTTTTTTATTTAAATTTTGGAATATCATTGCTTTGACGAACTTTCAATTTTTTTTTTAATTTTTCCAGTGACAATTTCCGCAATTTTTTTATGGAATATCTTTACCTAATAACTGTACTCTCTTAGAAAAAAAATCCAGTCTGGTTAGCTGGTTTTAAGAGCATTAAATTTTAAATTATTTCAAGAAAATTAAGTTCATCGAAAATCTACAGAAAACTTTAAAATTCCATTAAAAATAAAAAAAAGAAGTTCATAGCCTTGGTGATTTTTTAAAAACTGTAGCAACTTATGTTCTTTCGAATGCCAAAAGAAAAATTGTATGTCAATGTGCCGGATAAAAAGTTATGATTTTTCAAAAGTCTTCGTTCCTCATTCGTGTAAATAACGACCTTATTGAAAAAAAAGTTAATTGTTTGTGGAGACTGCAGTATGTCCTTTAATTTTAACTGCCTCGTTGGTCTCGTGTTTGACTGCGGCCGACGAGGTCCCGGGTTCGAGTCCCGGGTCGGACCATATCAAGTATTGGGGTTTTCCATAAGAAATTCTCAGTACTAGCCCGGAGTTAGGAAGTTGGCGTTGTTTCACCCCCGTACCTTGGAGAGCACGTAAAGCCGTTGGTCCTGCGCCTAATCTCTCTCCGCCTGCGCCTAATCTCTCTCTGGTCGTGTTGAATTTTCCATCCTATCGGGCTATGAGAGTAAAGAAACAGAGATTGCACCTGTGTTCGCGCACACACTTGTGCACTTTAATATCTCCCGCACAGATGGTTAATCTCTCTGAAGATAGGCCGCCGCCGTGGCCGAAATTTGGAAAAATAAAACATTGTTTTATTTTTCTTTTAAAAATGTATTTAGATACCGTCAGTCATCATTAAAGGATTAATGTCCTCCCGACCAAATTTCGACCGCGGTGACCTATCTCCAGAGAGATTAACCATCTGTGCGGGAGATATTAAAGTGCACAAGTGTGTGCGCGAACACAGGTGTACTCTCTGTTTCTTTACTCTCATAGCCCGATAGGATGGAAAATTCAACACGACCGGAGAGAGATTAGGCGCAGGCGGAGAGAGATTAGGCGCAGGACCAACGGCTTTACGTGCTCTCCAAGGTACGGGGGTGAAACAACGCCAACTTCCTAACTCCGGGCTAGTACTGAGAATTTCTTATGGAAAACCCCAATACTTGATATGGTCCGACCCGGGACTCGAACCCGGGACCTCGTCGGCCGCAGTCAAACACGAGACCAACGAGGCAGTTAAAATTAAAGGACATACTGCAGTCTCCACAAACTATTAACTTATTTTTCAATAAGGTCTTTATTTACACGAATGAGGAACGAAGACTTTTGAAAAATCATAACTTTTTATCTGGCACATTGACATACAATTTTTCTTTTGGCAATCGAAAGAACATAAGTGGCTATAGTTTTTAAAAAATCACCAGGGCTATGAACCTCTTTTTTTTATTTTTAATAGAATTTTAAAGTTTTCTGTAGATTTACGATGAACTTAATTTTCTTGAAATAATTTAAAATTTAATGCTCTTAAAACCAGCTAACCAGACTGGATTTTTTTTCTAAGAGAGTACAGTTATTAGGTAAAGATATTCCATAAAAAAATTGCGGAAATTGTCACTGGAAAAATTAAAAAAAAATTAAAAGTTCGTCAAAGCAATGATATTCCAAAATTTTAAATAAAATTTTTTTTCTCGTAATCGGGTGGGAACCGATTTTTTTCCTTCCGGGTCCTGGTAGGCCCCTAAGTGAACAATCTAAAAAAAATTTTATATCCACCTGGTCTGGCCCACCCTGTATATCTTCCTTTGGAGGAACAAACTTATAAAATATAAAAAATAAAAAGATTCCGGCCGTAATGAGAAGGAACCTCCTTTTTTTTGAAAGTCGGTTAAAGAATAAAACTTGCGTTGAGAACTAATAAGAAATTTCAGATTCATTTCAAACTATCTACAACTATCTCTTTCAGATAGGTATAATGTTATTTATGAGCCATAATATAGATAAGTAACGAATATCGTTATCAGGTATTAATAGATAATATCTGGGTGACCGAGCTTTGCTCGGTTTTATTTTGATAAATCGTGATTTTTGGAAATTATATATTAAAAAAAATAATAATAAATAAATAAAAAATAATAAAATTCATAGGGGAAAATATAATCGTCTTGGACTCGAACCGGGGTCTTCTGGTTTCAGGACCGCCCGACTTACCGTCGAGCTATCGGGAATTTATAAATGATGGCGAAATTTACCTTCGTATTCTAATGATATTGTAAGGAGTTTTTCATTGCCTGAAAACACGGATAAAACGACCTTTTCTAAAAGTTATATATTAAAAAAAATAATAATAAATAAATAAAAAATAATAAAATTCATAGGGGAAAATATAATCGTCTTGGACTCGAACCGGGGTCTTCTGGTTTCAGGACCGCCCGACTTACCGTCGAGCTATCGGGAATTTATAAATGATGGCGAAATTTACCTTCGTATTCTAATGATATTGTAAGGAGTTTTTCATTGCCTGAAAACACGGATAAAACGACCTTTTCTAAAAGTGAAACCTAGCTAGATCCATTTATCGCCCCCGAAACCCCCTGCATACCTTTCATGAAAATTGTTGTAGCCGTTTCCGAGATTCAGATTATATATCTAGGTATATATATACAAGAATTGCTCGTTTAAATTAATAGATATTGGTACTAATTTACTACTTTCTACCCCCTGTAGATCATCCATTTACCGCCCCAATCATAGGTAAGTTCGGAAGCACTCGTTGAAATAAAAATTAAAAACTCCCGGTAAACAATCTATACCGAATCTGTAAAGCGTACCGAGAATTCGGATACCGCACGGACAAATCAGGAAGCATCCTAACATCAACATGTTTTTAGTTTCCTTTCTTATAAACTGATTGACGGTTTCCTATTAATTATAATTATGTATATCCTAATCAGTATTCCATATTTTAATATAATAGGCCGTCATAGATTATAAATTATTATTATCGGCAATGGCGGATTTCCGGCTACTTTGCACGCTTCAAACTCAGTTTTTGTACGCTTCTGTACATTCGCTGTAGCTGGGTTGGTTGGGTAGCAAGGAAAACTCTCGAAGAACTTTTCTTCTTTTATTGGGTATCGCTACCGCTTGTCGGTGGGAACTGTGCCGGCTTACAATTCAGCCCGGTATTTATACAAATTTGGCCGAAAAAATGTAGGCCCTCTCATTGGTGTAATTTTGCTATTGATCAGTGCATAAATCAGAGCGCATTATTTTAAACCAATCACAATTTAGTAATAATAATAGGTATTATTACATAACCAGGTATCTTTACTACTATGAGCTGTACCGTAGAGAGAGCCGCGGTCTATTTCTATGAATTAACGAGGTATCTTTTTGGCTCGTAGCTGTACCGTAAGGAGAGCCGCGGCCTATTTCCCTATGGGTTTCCTATTTTAATCTTTATTTATTACTAGCTGATGCCCGCGACTTCGTTCGCGTGGATTTAGTTTTTAAAATCCCGCGGGAACTCTTTGATTTTTCCGGGATGCCTGTACCCTCCAGGTTCTCAATTATACCTATCCAAAAAATCACGTCAATCCGTAGCTTTGTTGCAGCGTGATTGACGGACAAACCAACAAACACTTTCGCATTTATAATATTACTCGCGGCATTGTTAATGATGATTCAAAGAGAAAACATATTACTGACTAGCTGACACGGCGAACTTCGTACCGCCAACTTTTTTTTTTTTTTTTTATTAAGTATAAAAACCTTCCGTGGACCTTAAGGAACATACAAAAAAATAAATTAACCAAATTGGTCCATCCATTCTTGAGTTATGCGCTTACCAACATTCATTTTTATTTATATAGATGATATTAACAATTACGTTTGGCTATCATTTTTATAATTGTCAAACTTTTTACCATACTTAACCAAAGACAAAATTACGTTTAGCTGTCATTTACGTTTTGTTATTCCACTGTCATTTGCGTTTTGTTATTCCATGTCAGATGTGTTTTTGTTATACCACGTTTTATAGTGACTTGACGGAAACGCGGTCGAACGGGATGAAAAGTATCCTATGTCCGTCTCCTGGTTCTAAGCTACCTCTCCACCAATTTTCAGCCAAATCGGTTCATCCGTTCTTGAGTTATAAATAGTGTAACTAACACCACTTTCTTTTATATATATAGATTTTCCCTATTCACTTATGAGATAATACATGAGACTTATGTACTTAAAACTATAAACAATTGCTAAACTATACATGACACAATAATTAAAATTCATTAAGCTATTTGATCAGTCCACTATTATGCTGTCTTTTTCTTACACATACACTTTTACTTTATCGCACTATATCGTCCCGCACAGTTTTGGTATAGTTCCCGGCAATGTAGAGCCGTCTCTGTCACTCATGCCTATGTGACCGAGACGACACTCTACGAAGCTAAAACCAGCTGAATAGCCCTATCCAAGGTTGTCCTTAAACAATCATACTATACATACATACTTATTAATATAAAAAAATCTTTTTAAAAAACCGACTTCAAGTTCAAACACCCGCGCCACTACAAAGTATATAATTTATTGTTGATTTTTTAATAACAGCTCGATTGATTTCGATAAAAAATGGGACCACCTGGGAAGACAGAATTTTCCAAATCGGTTCAGGCGTCTTCGAGTAATCGGTGAACATACATAAAAAAGAAGAATCCGACGAATTAGGAACCTCTTCCTGTTTTGAAGTCGGTTAAAAAGTTATCTTAAAAACAATCGTACAGTTTATAACCTTTTTTAGCCTTTGAGAAATGAGATAATTTTGATTGCATAACTAACAACCTCCGCATAAGAAGGAAATACCTATTTAGAACAATCAACACAAAAGCGAAGACACAAATAGCTAAGGCTCACCTTAGGTTAGTAATCAAGTATGTAATTAAATAGGCCAAGGCAGATATTTGCAATGTGTGAGGAACGCTTACCGAGAAATGGTTTATTGCATTTTCATTGTGATAACTATTTGTTAGGATGTATCTAGCATAACTGCAGCAAGATAGAGCATATAAGATAATACATTTTACAAGGTTACGGCTTCTATTGATAAATAGGATGGTATTGTTAATAGTGGAATAAATTATCGATAAGTGCAAAACAAATGTTTAGCATTGACTTTGGTAAACCACAAGGACAAAAATTTAAAAACTGTATAACCCGACTACAGGATGATTGAATGTTCGTCGAATTGATTTCGTTTGTATAAAAGATAGCCTATGTTACCTGGACATGCCAACAAATCGATTGACACCTTATTTATCAAAATCGGCTCAGTAGTTTAGGCGCCACGGTGAAAGATACGTAAGTTCTACCCGATCACATTATCTGTGCACCTCTCAGGAATGCGATGCCCCTCCCACTTCCCCGCTCAACTTCCCGCGCTCGCCCCATTGCGTCAGTTACCACAGTATTTACACGCTTACATTACATGGCTAGCCTAAGTATGTCACGCTCTCTTTAAACATTTCTGAGGTGGTGTCGTGTGATGCGGGTTGTTACGTTCCCTCAAATATGGTTCAGCGAAACAATAGCCGGGTCATGCGTCATGCTCGTGAACGGGTTCCACCGGTGGGAATGGGGCTACTTTCTGTCTGTCCGTCTTAACATGTGTTGAATTATAATTAGGTATGCTTTTGTGGAACTTCCCCTCATTGTGGAAACACTGCATACATAGCATAGTCTATCTATTGTACTGTAAACTTGTTTTGAAAAGAGCAACCGCCGAGTTTCTTGCTGGTTCTTCTCGGCAGGAAGGGCATTCTGAACCAGTGGTAGACTCATCGACGATTCAAAAGCACTTGTAAAAAAGTTTATTTAAATGAAAAACATTTCTATTCTATTCTATTAAGCAATATTTTCATTCTTTACAGTTTGCTTCAAAATCTTCGATCTCGATCGAGACGGTATCCTCAATAAGAAAGAGCTGATCGACATGGTCGGCATCCTCTGTACCGTCGCCAACGAAGCCCTCAAGAACCAGGGCTCCCGCAGCTCGACACCTTCTGACGGGGAATCCGACAGCGAGAAGTGCTTCGACCCAGAAGTGATCCTTCTGAACTTGAGGGACAAACTAATCACAGTTCCCAACGAAGAAAGGAAACCTATGTTCCGTTTGGGTTCCACAAATGAGGATATCGTTATGCTCAGTGAGGTAATAAAATGTATTTTTTATTAAACCAGCTTATACCATCATCATCATCAAAGCGCTACAGCCCTGGGTGGGCCTTGGCTTGGTCAAGCAAATTTCTCCATTGGAGGCGATCATTAGCGGCCTCTCTCCAACTCCGTACTCCCAAAACTCTCATGTCCTTTTCCACTCCGTCAATCCACCAGCCTCTAGGTCTTCCTCTGCCTCTACGGCCCTCTGGTTTACTGTCAAGCTACTTTTTCGGGGCTCTTGAATCGTCCATGCGTTGCACATGTCTTGCCCATCGCATTCGTGACAATTTAATTTTGACGACATTCGGTTCTTTAAATAGTCCATAGAGTTCGTGATTGTAACGAATGCGCCAGATACCATTATCTTCAACAGCACCGAAAATCCTCTTCAGAACCTTTCGCTCAAAAATTAGCAGGCTGTTTTCATCCTTCTTACTTAGTACCCAGCATTCAGCCCCGTAAGTAAGAATTGGCCTAACTAAGTTTTGTATAGGAGTATGTTAAGATTTCTTGGCAGAATCTTAGATCGGAGGTAGCGTAACAGACCAAAATAACATTTGTTTGCCGAAGTAATGCTCCTTTGAATTTCTATTGAGATTTCGTTCTCTGATGAGGATATCGTTATGCTCAGTGAGGTAATAAAATGTATTTTTATTAAACCAGCTTATACCAGCGACTGTTTTTCCCTTGCATGGTATTTTCTTGACATCCCGAAAAAAAAGTAGCCTATTTCAGTTTTCGGGATACGTTAAAGTTTTTTTACGCAGGAACTGATTACCGATATAAAAGAAGCCCACACTATTCCTTGAATAACTCTACCCAATTGCTTGTATTCCTCAACCTGCCTGTGAAAGTGCCGGCAAAATTGGTTCAGCCGTTAGCCCAAGATTAGCCCTAGCAGACAAAAATTTTAAAAACATGGCTTTGGTTATAATATCGTTCAATTAACATTTGAATGAAAAAGTTTAAAAAGACATCTAACTTGTCCCTTTGAACCTGTAGGGTTATCAATTATCATGTACGCCACGAGATAATTTTGTCTACCCGTTTTCTCGTATCCCTTAGAGATTCACGAGTAAATGAGTAGACAAAATTATCTCGTGGCGCGCGTGTATGCCCTTCTGATCGCGTAATTTTCTCGAATCGAGGTGTTATATAAATGCACTGAACTTTGTAATAAAAAGCCGAAAAGTATGTTCTCACCCAAATAAGGTAACTGTACTCATCGTTTACAACAATTTTTTTTTACTTTGGGTCCACACCTTAAAGCCAGCTTTATTGTAGGAAATATTTTGTCAGAAAAGTTCCTATTATATCAATAACTAGCTGCGCTTCGCGGTTTCACCCGCGTAAGTTTCGATTCCTTTGGAATATCGGGATGAAAATTCATTCATTCCATTTCATTCCTCATTCATCCAAATAATGAATTTTATAGGCAAAATTTTGCTACTTTGGGTTACATTATTGCAATTTTCTTGAGGATCTCTAATTTTTTTTTAAATTAATTATAGCCTCTGTTACTTCCTCATAATTTAGCTTTCCATTGGTGAAAAAATGGTTAAAATCGGTCCAGTAGATTCAGAGCCTATTCGGTACAAACAAACAAACAAACAAAAAAATCTTTCCTCTTTATAATATTAGTATAGATATCCATACTAATATTACAATGGGAAAGTGTATTTCTTTGTGGGTTTATCTTTCAATCACGCAGTAAAGACAACGTATTTTTATGCATCACCCATGCAAAAAAATTATGTATATCCGTTTCGTTATTGATCGAGTTGAGGTCCTGGACACTGGCATAGGCTACTATTTAACCCCCGACGCAAAAAGAGAGGGGTGTTATAAGTTTAACGTGTCTGTCTGTGTATCTGTGTATCTGTCTGTGGTAGCGTAGCCGCCAAACGGATGAACCGATTTTCGTTTAGTTTTTTTTGTGTCGTAGATAATTTTATCCCGAGTGTTCTTAGCCATGTTTCATGAAAATCTGTTCTGCCGTTTGAAGGTTATCAGCTCTTTTCTAGTTGATTAGGGGATCTGACTAACTTCCTTATGTCCGATCGATTCGAAATTTGGTACCGTGTTACTTCAATGATATTGAAAGTATATGGTAGGGTAACCATGACCTGATCAGCCATTTGAAGATCATCATCTCTTTAATAGTTGATGAGGGTATCTGACTACCTTCCATATGTCCTGTCGATTCGAAATTTGGTACCTTGTTACTTCAATGATATTGAAAGTATATGGTAAGGTAACCATGACCTGATCAGCCCTTTGAAGATCATCAGCTCTTTAATAGTTGATGAGGGGATCTGACTACCTTCCATATTATGTCCTATCGATTCGAAATTAGGTACCGTTTTACTTCAATGATATTGAAAGTATATGGTAAGGTAACCATGACCTGATCAGCCGTTTGAAGATCATCAGCTCTTTAATACATAGTTGATGAGGGGATCTGACTACCTTCCATAATATGTCCTATCGATTCGAAAGTTACCGTATTACTTCAATGATATTGAAAGAACATGGTAAGGTAACCATGACTTTAAATATGACATGTTAGAGTAAGGTTTAGATTTCGAAGGTGGGTAATTAAATGGGATCAATTAGGCTCAATTACCACTGCGCTAACAAATCACTATAAATACCTTCCTAATATTTATACCTACTTTAAAAAGGACTAAATAAAAGTAAAATTAAAAATTTTAAAAACCCCCGACACAAAAAATAATCTCTAAAAACTAACAAATAATATTTTATACCTATATATAATTATTATCGTCACATATATTATGTAAGTTCAAATATTTTTATTTTCCAAGTGTCGTCGTCACGTCGGGGGACCGCTAAGTGAGAAAACCAGGTGTAGTCGCAGATTGCAACAAAAGAATTTACTCCGAAAAATTCGCAAAATCGACACAACCGTCAACGTCGTCTGCCCTCACGTGTCGCGCGCGGCATTACGTAGAGCGTAGACTATATATGCATGAAACTTAAGATCGCTCGTACCTAAATGTAATTCGTAATAATTAATTAGCTGTTGGAAAAATACTTTATAAACTTTAGCGGTCCCGCGACGCGACGACGACACTTGGAAAATAAAAATATTTGAACTTACATAATATATGTGACGATAATAATTATATATAGGTATAAAATATTATTTGTTAGTTTTTAGAGATTATTTTTTGTGTCGGGGGTTTTTAAAATTTTTAATTTTACTTTTATACCTAACTCTACAATTATTGGCTGCAATGAGTAAGACTTGTAGTCCAAATTTTTCGACTCTAATGTCTGTTTGAGGTTTCGCTTTCTGTCAATTTCGTTTACACTAACTTTTATGGAACACCTGAAGGTGGAAATGAGATTGGATAAGGGATTGTATTTAGCGGCTACCTACGTAATGAGACTTACATAGGGGATGATTTAGGTATGGTTGGTGAAAACGAGCATAACTCTATAGTTTATTACTGGATATGAATAAGTAAAACTAAATTCCTTTATTACAATCTTTTCTTAACCGACTTCAAAAAAGGAGGAGGTTATCAATTCGTCGGAATCTTTTTTTTTTATTTATTTTTATGTATGAAGACGATGTATTACTCGAAGACGCCTGAACCGATTTGGAAAATTCTTTTTTTGTTTGAATTGGTATAAGCCCAGGTGTTCCCATTTAAATTTTATCGAAATAAGTTGAGCGGTTTTTAAAAAATCTACAATAAATTATATACTTTGTAGTGATGCGGGCGATTGAAGTCGGTTTTTTTAAAAATAATTTTTTATAATAATAATTATTGATGAAATCTTATCGCGTTAAAGTTTTTATTTATGTATGTTTAGCAGCAGTCACCAGAAGCACCAAAAGATGACGAAGGCATCATCGGGTCTGAGATGGCACTGCGTCTAGAAGAGTTCCTGATATGGAGTGTAGAGGTGGCAGAAGCATTAGTTTCACCCTTCCTTGAGCTGTTATTTGACGTGTGCCACGTCGTACTGGGACTGAGGCCGCAGTGCAGACATCGCGAGCGAGATATTGGTGAGTATCTCTTTCTCTATGTCTTAGGTTGAGATCTATAGATGGCACTTCCACTCAGCTCAGACTCAAGACTGAGTTAAAACGAGATTTATGTCAGGACATATTTGTGTCACATTTCATCCCCGTCTCGAGCCTTGAGCAGAGCCAGAGCACGATCTATAGATCTCAGCCTTAGTGCTCAACACTAATGAGGGGTTTACACGGGTCAATTTTAGTGTGTAGTTGTGCGGCAAGTCACCAGTCTAAAAACAGCATGCGACTTGTTCATTTCCAAAGAAAATGTTGAGCAGAGCAGGTGTTTTACGGGCCGGCATCGAAATGGTTCGTAGTTCGATTATTCAAGAGTTGCTTGAGAAACAGAGAAGAAACAGAAGGAAATGTAAATTTGTGTTATGTGGATGGATTTCTCGCGTAGAGTTCTGGCTGCTTCGGATACTTTGCTGGTGGAATTGAGTTTGTACTGTAACTGTATCGTATTATTTTTATTCTTGGATTTTAAACGATCTGTACCGCGTGTAGCGGAACAAGACAGCGCAAAACACACTTCTTAATTTCTATAATTTTTTTATTACGTGGAATTGCAACGCATGCCGGGTACAACTACATAGTTATAAATAAAAATACTCCTGAGTACATTTTTAACCCAATACTCTTCTAGTAGACTTGGTTAACTTTCATGTGTCTTAGTCAACAGCTAAAAT
This sequence comes from Oeneis ivallda, assembly GCA_029955525.1. Taxonomy (NCBI): domain Eukaryota; kingdom Metazoa; phylum Arthropoda; class Insecta; order Lepidoptera; family Nymphalidae; genus Oeneis; species Oeneis ivallda. Next base: position 17,627,045 of record JARPMR010000008.1, read on the forward strand.
GCGTAAACATACAATTTTCCTAAAATAATCTACAAGCAATCCATGTCAAGTGTGATGCGGCATTGTTGCAGATAACGACTTCATATTATGATAGTGTGTAATATATTGACTTTAATTATGTATTGGATTATATTATCTTTATTTTCACCGACGTTTTTTTTGCATAACAGTAATAATGACTTATTAAACATAAACTTATCGACATCCCGGTAGCTTTCATTGTCTACCTAAGGACTATATTTCAACTACTACGTCTTTTCAGACCACAAATCAAAGTAGAGAAATTATTATTATCAAAACCATTCAACATGGAACAAAATACAAAACCAAGATACAAAATATAGTAAATGCTTGACTGATTACTGCATCTTATCTTCAACATTTTATTATTTCACATGCAAATTATATGTAGATAAATAATACCAACAATTACCAATTATGTACCAACTACCAACTGATAATAAAATACAACAATGATCATTAAAAATCTCTTCCAAACTTTGTAAAATATCATCCTACCATTATGTTGTACGAAAGTGTTGGTTTGCTGGTTTTCTTTCAATTAAATATATAGGGGATCCCATACTACATCTAATCCATGCATCAGTAATCATGTCAGATGTCAGTCAGATCCATGGAAGTGGATAGGAAGGATTGAATAGTCGCAATTCCTAGTTCCATGGGATTTAATGACTTAATGACGTAGTATTATGGCGGGTATCGTTTCGCATATTTGTTGCATAGATATTATTTAGATTATTTCTCACTAGCAGTAAAACACCCTATTCCGAGCAAAATATTTGCGTGGAATTGCTTTAATGTCTTTTTTTTACGATATGGTTCTAACATGTGGCGAGAGATGGCGTTGATTCTGAACTTCGTTTCAGTCGAGTGTTCCATGAAACTCAAAATTTTTTAAAGTGTCACACTTGTTCCAGTGTTGGGCTGGGTGCGGCGCGAGACGTGCCGCGGGCTGGCCGTGGGGCAGTTCTGGTACCTGGTGTCGGCGGAGTGGTGGAGCGCGTGGCTGCTGTACGCGTCCGCGCCGCCGCACGCCTGCTGCCGCGCCGCGCGCCCGCACCTGGACGACGCCGTGGTGTGCGATGACAGCTTCACTACTAACTCTACGGGTAAGTGTCACCCTTGTTCCAGTGTTGGGCTGGGTGCGGCGCGAGACGTGCCGCGGGCTGGCCGTGGGGCAGTTCTGGTACCTGGTGTCGGCGGAGTGGTGGAGCGCGTGGCTGCTGTACGCGTCCGCGCCGCCGCACGCCTGCTGCCGCGCCGCGCGCCCGCACCTGGACGACGCCGTGGTGTGCGATGACAGCTTCACTACTAACTCTACGGGTAAGTGTCACCCTTGTTCCAGTGTTGGACTGCGTGCGGCGCGAGACATGCCGCGGGCTGGCCGTGGGGCAGTTCTGTTTTATTTAAATAAATAATAATAATAAATTTATTTAAAAGTTGTTAAAAAACAAGATGGTATAGTACTTATAGGAAATTAAAAAAAATATATCAATGAAAAAAAAATACCGGCCGAATTGAGAACCTCCTCTTTCTTTGAAAGTCGGTTAAAAAAGAGTAAGTTACAAGTTTAATGTGATTTTTGTGTTTTCGTTTGTATAATATTGTTTACGAGTACTTAGATGGTACATGAACGAATATTTTTTTCAATACTTCGCGGACTAAAGTCGGAATTTTAATTCGATTCCAGATTTGACAATTTCAGTGTTGCAACGTTATGACAAGTACTAAATAGTGACGTTACGAAATTATTCGATACGGAAATGGAATATTTCCGAATCGATTCCTCTCGTTTATAGTAGTATATCTAAACAACTACTACTTTAATAGAAACTAAGTATATCAGGAAATTAAATATTTCTGAACGGATAATTTAGTTATGACGATTAATTTTACTAAGGATCTGAGAGTTTTCTTTAATAATTGTGTGTGAAATAAATAAAAAAATGTGATCATGAAGGAACATGAGAAATAAAACAAATAGATGTATTATGGTAATATTTTATTTTATAAATCGTCGCCGTCTTCGCTATCGCTATCGCTGTCACTTTCTGTAACATGTATTATAAATGTGTCTGTGATATTGTCAATTAAAATATCTAGCCTACTCATTTTTTCCTCTTCTTTGACAACATGGGATACGCATTTAGACCATTCGGTAGCCGTAATTTTTTGAATGCCTTCCTCAAATAAATTTCTCACGTCTGTCAATTTGAAGGTTTTATTATTTTGAGCTACATGCCCCTTTACCTGCGCCCATATCAATTCGATAGGGTTCAGCTCGCAATGGTAAGGGGGCAGTCTTAAAACCGTGATCCCATGTTGTGCTGCCATTTCGTCTACAGCGTACTTATTAAAAGACTCGTTATGTGGAATCAGTTCTAAAAGCGTAGCTTTAACCATATCTGGTTCGTAATGAATATTTTTATTTAAAAGCCAGTCTTGAATGGCAGCTTTTTTCCAGCTCATTTTTGGTGCCATTTCCAATTTTCGGGAGTGGTAAGGTGCATTATCCATCACCACAATTGAGTTTGGTCTTAATTTTGGTAAGACTCCAGCGAACCACTCCTCAAAACAAACTGCGTTCATCTCATCATGGTAATCTTCACAATTTTTCTTTGCTTCAAAAATCATGAGCCCCTTTTCCAGGAAGCCTTCTTCACTACCTATATGGCTAATTATGAGACGTTTGTCTTTTCCAGATGGATTTTTTAATCCACTGGTCAGTCCCTCTAAAAACGCTTGCCGAGATGATGTGACTTTCTTGTCCACCCAAGTTTTTTTTACAGTATGACCTAAAAATAAATATAGTACATTAACATTCAATATTACTATTAAATTTAATGTAAAATGTATATAAATTCAAAATGTTAGCCTTACCTGCGTTAACCCAAGTTTCATCTTCATAATATATATGTCTCCCTTCTCGTCGAAACTGACATATAGATCGCAAGTAACGCTGGCGCCATGTTATTAAACTAGCGGCACGCTATGAAGGCCGGTTTGACACATTACAATAGTGATGTGGAATGTCAATTTATTCTCGAACAAAAAACAATTAAGTTTTGTTTTTGTACCTGATTAAATAGGTTTAATAAAAAAAAAATGTATATGTTTATTTAATTTATTTGAACGAACTGAATATTTGAATGAAAATGAATATACATACTTTATATGCACACAAGAAACATATGAATACAAAAGATACCAAAAAAGGTGCCACAAAAGGCCATAATTAATCAGATTCGTCCATACTACTATTTTCACTGTCGTCACTGCTATCATCACCTACATTAATAATTATATGTTCGTTTTCTATAATATTATCTATTTTCACATCTCTTTCATAATCTTCCCTTATTAATTTAACAGTTCTATTCACAACCTTTTCCCAGTCTCCTTTAGTCACATGTTCACAAGCTTCTTCTAATAATTTTAGCATTTTTTTTGTGGTAAATGGGGGTTCTGTATTGTGTCTTGCAGCATATCCCTTAATTTGAGCCCACACCAACTCAATCGCATTATACTCACAATGGTAAGGCGGTAACCGTATAACTCTGTGCCCATGTTCTAATGCTATTTCGTCAATGACGTATCGGATCTTGGTTGGTTTGTTTTCTTTTAAAAGACGTACTAATTCCGCTTTTAACATATTCATGTTTGCATCTACGCCATTTTTACGAAGCCATGCGACGATATCAGCTTTCTTTTGGGATTGGGCAGGTGGCTTGTCAATTTGCATCGAGTGGTATGGGGCGTTGTCCATAATTATAATAGATGGTTCAGGGAGGCTACACAACATTGAGGTAAACCATTCAGTAAACTTTTCTCCATTCATGTCTTCATGATAGTCTCCAGTGGTTTTTGACGCAAAAGCCATGAGAGAACCTTCGACAAACCCGTTGATGGTTCCGGCGTGACAAATTATAAGTCGCGATCCTTTTCCTACAGGAACTTTGGAAGTAGATGCTGCTGTGTCATCGTTCCAAGAACGGCCTACAGTATGGTTAGCATTAAGCCATGTTTCATCCAAGAACACAACATTTTGCCAATTTTTGATTTCTTTCACTTGCCGTAAAAAAGTATACCTTGCCATCGCTATATCAAATCTTTCCATCAATATTTTGCGTTTGTTACATTTTTTGTATCGAAATCCAATGGTCTTCAAAATCTTCGTTAAAGAACTTTCCCCACCGAAGAATAATCCAGCTTCCTTCAGTGAATGCACCAACTTTTTTCTTGTTGGATACTCCTTCTGTAAATAGTAGCCGTAAACATGTCTTCGGATAGCATCGGCATCAAAGCTATCGATGCCTACGACTGGTTTTGCTCGTTTTCTCTTTTTTGGTGTGTGAAGTTTATTTTCTTCTGTGCCAGTCTCGCCATATTTTTTTTTAGTTATCCGTCTAACAGTTCGTTGTCCAATATTAAGCGCATCAGCTACGCGTTCAACCACTGACGTTATAGGTAAAATTGGCCCTCCATTTTGAGCTTCACGATCGAAATAGTTACGAAGGCGTATTACGAACTCACGTGTCTGACTATTTAGAACAGTTCTCTGCGTACGTTCGGTCATATCGACGAAATCCACAACAAAGGGCTTGAACAGAGTCCAAATTAACGAGCAAGGGTCAACAGTAATGCAGTATCAATATTTGAAATCCAAAGCCAGGTCAAAACTATATCACAATCGCATTGCACTGACAGTTTATACTTTTCGAAGCAACGTCAATTCGAAACTGCTTTGTTTTGCATTGAGCATTGACGCGAGTTTGCCGGAGGTAGTAGTTGTGCTAGCCAGCGATCCTATGTGACGATCGTATTAGATTCCATTTTTAAAAATTTTCAATTTAGAAAACCAAATGCCGAGTTGTGGTATATATCATATAAAAATAAAAATTTTACCTTTTGTATGAAACAGCTGATATTTTTTTGCGATTTCAGAGGTTTGTCCACATAGTGAAAATTGTTCATATTCACAAGTACATTCACCCCTTAAATGGTGCAAACTGATTTTTCTACACTTGTATACATTTTAGAAATCAATTTAATAAATAAATTTTGAGTCCTAAACCTAAAACTACATTCGATAAAATTTATGAATCTCTGCACATCACTATCGTCAATAAAGTAATACAATTATTTCCTTCAAAGTCGTTATCAATTAATACGGAACTTCATGAGCGGACAAACGTCAAACCGGCCATCATAGCGTGCCGCTAGTTTATATCATTTCGATCAATAAGTGTGCTCTTGCGTGACCGTGCAACAAATTTAAAATTAAGATGCTTCAAAATTTTTCTGAGGGTGTCTTTGGAAACCTTGGGCATTTCTGGATCATCGTTCATCACTTGTAAAATCTAAAATAGTAAATTTTATAATAGTTTGGAATCATTACTTATATATATAAAAGATGTAGGTATAAAATAATACTGTCTGACTGACTAACCTTTGCAATCGTTGGAGGTTCATTTCGGTAAAAGAACTGATGAACAAGTCTTCGTATTGCGGAGAATGTAAATTCATCAATTTTGTCTTTGAAACTTCGCTTTGGTCCAGTTTTTTTAGGAGGAGTTGGCGCCGCACCTTTATTTACTTCCTTCAAAACGTTACAAACAGAGCGTGAGGTTATTCCCAATATGTCAGCAACTTTGCTCATACATTCATTTTCTTCCACTACTTCAAAGGCCTCCAATTGCGCAGAAGTTTCATTTTTCACGTACTTGTAGGCATTGCGGATCATCACTTTTTCAGTAACAGTGAAAGCTTTTCGTGGACGTTTTTTTCTTGGGGACAAGAAAACATCCACGTCTTTTTGTGATGTACTTGGCTGAGGATCCATTTTGATGGAAAACCAAAACAAATAGATTCACTCAAAGTTCACAAAAAAACTATTGATTCGCAATGAAACAAGATATTCGTGCAGTCAGACTGGGAGAATGAAGCCGAATGACAAGATAAACAAAATGGCGATAGCTGCACGAGCGCGCACGGGTTGCCAATACAGAAAACTATCTAGGTTCTTTTATTATAAGTTTTGTTTTTAATATAAAAAACAAAAATATTAACTTTTTATAAAATAAAGCAGCGGTTACTAATTAATAAATAATTATTATGAGTAATTATGTATTTATTTAAATAAAAATCAATAATTTAGTCTTTAATTGGCACACCAATATTATGATTACATAAACATAAATCGCGATTGTTTATCGATTTTTGTGTTCATCACTACACTATTATATGTGGTATCATTATTTTACAAAATGACAATAGCTAATGTCAAACGTGGAATCGAATTATAATTCCGACTATAGGCGAAGCCACAACACTGCGGTGCGACGACGCATCGCAAAAAACGACGTCGGACGACGGCTTTTGGGAATTCATATTTAACCGACTTCAAAAAAAGGAGGAAGTTAACAATTCAACGTGTATTTGTAATGGGATAAATAAATAGAGGGTGCAATGCGGTGCCGTTTTTGCGATGCGTTGTCGCACTGCAGTGTTATGGCCTCACCCTAAGTACCTAGGTACGTCAGGCTGCCTGTCCATTGATGCGGAGTGGAGCGGAGACGTGCTTCGCATACCAATCAGGCTAATGATAGATGAGGCGATAATTTTGACACGTCATCTCTCAACAATATCATTTGTCCACCCTAATACCGCCGGGCCACTGGTGTAGACACTTGCATAGGAAAGTTATTTCCCTTTCAGAATCAATGGGCTCGCTGCTGTGGCGGGCGGAGAGCACGTCGCTGGGCAGCGCGGGCGGCAGCAGCGGAGTCAGCAGCGGCACAAGTCGCGGCCCCGCGCACCCGGGCGCCGTGGACAACTCGCGGCTGGTGGCCGGCGGCGCCGCGCCCGCGCGCACGCTCACCGGCGAGGGCGGCCACTTGCGGCGGGACATCACGCTGGCTCAGCACAGGGACTTCGAGCTGGTGCCCGACGCGCTGTGGCGCGCCCTGGCCTTGTGGTACGGCGCGCCCGACCCGCTGCCGAGACAGGTGATTTTCTTTTTTGGAACGAACTTCCTTTTTGGACGGTTTGGTGGTTGAGGGCCTAGTAGACGAAAAAATGTGTAAGAATTTTCCGTCACGACCCGTGTTGTTAGGCGTAGAATTTTCCGTCACGACCCTTGTTGCCTTCGTTTATTATACACGTTCTATCAGAGCTTTAGTACGCAGCGGTTAAATGAATGATTGAAACAATCGGTGCGGGGGCTCGAATCCTAACTTCATGAGATCATGTCTTTGTTTTATTTTTTTAATTTTTCGAACGAAGTTTAATAGATGAGAAATTCCGAACAAAATATTTGCGGGAATATTTACTAACTTCATCTACTGTGGGCAGCGTGAACTTGCTTTAATGTCTGTTTTTTACGAGATGGTTCTAACATGTGGCGAGAGATGGCGTTGATTCTGAACTTTGTTCTAGCCGAGTGTTCCACGACATTCAAAATTTTTTTTATTACGGCAAAGCCAAAAGGAAGGGTTACGATTTTAGCAGTCAATGTATGTATGTATGTGTATGAATTCAAATTCAAAATTATTTTTTCACGTAGGTCAACTTGTGGCCCTTATGACACCTCAACTATTGAAAAATATTGATAAATTATTGCACCTACATAAGAAAACTAAATGTAAATTTTATATGTGTGCTTTACCTTACTCTAAGTCACTGAATGTAAAGCAAAACCAGCATATACATGACCTAAATATACTTTTGTATAACCTGACATACCATCATAGCGATGCTATTTTTTATTTTGATACGAATAAATTCATTTCTAATTTTAAATTGAACGGTGAGAGTATGTATCTCCCTAGGCTAAGGTAAGCTCCTAATAGCTTCACTTTTAGCGCATAATATTAACGATTCAGTTACAAGTGTTTTAACTAAGTCTATTGACTATTATACAAACTGTGATTCAGTCACACATCCTGTAACAAAGTCTTTTGACTCCTATACAAACAGTACCTTATGTACTAATAATATTTCTATTATTGACTCAAGTAATAGTGAGCCTATTGCTTGTTTAAACTAGATAGTAAGACAACAGAGAGGCTCTGTGAATTGAACATTGTACATCAAAATATACAGAGCCTCACTGGCAAAGAATTGGAAATAGAATTATTTTTAGAAAAATGTAATACACATGTTTTATGTTTTACTGAGCACTGGCTTGTTAATCAACAGTTGCCAGTGTTAATAAAAAACTTTAAATTGTCAAGTGCGTTCACTAGAAGGTCTGCAATCCATGTCGGATCTTTAATTATGGTTCATGAAAGTATAACTAGTAAGGAACGTAAAGACATAGCTGGTCTCTCTGTTGAACGCACAATTGAACTTTCTTGTGTGGAGCTGGAGCGTTTTATTATAGTCTGTGTATACCGGCCCCCCTCAGGTGATTATAAACAATTTGAAGATATAATGGAGGACGTTTTGAAGCGATTGTGTGTGTCCACAAAAAAGATTATAGTCTGCGGTGATTTCAATGTAAATATTCTATTGGAGAACTCGATCACTGTCAGTTTTCTAAACTTATTTAAATGTTTTAATTTAATTAACTCCTTTTGTGCGCCAACTCGAATCACAGAAATTTCGGCCACTTGTTTGGATAATATTTTTTGCAGCGGTGATATCGTCCTGGATAAAGCAATAATTACCAATTTGAGGTCGGATCACTGTGGGCAACGAATAACAATTTCAAACAAAGTAAACAAAGACAAAAGAATTGTTAAGTGTAGACCCATAACGGAAAATAAGTTGGCGAGATTTAAAAGTCAAATTTCTGCCAAACTTCCAACTCTAGCTTATAAAAAAGGTAACCCAGACAATCTTTACACTAGTCTCTTCAAGACAATAGACACTGAATTTAAAAAAAACATTTAATCTTAAACAAATAGATGTCAATGGTAAATTAAAGTTCAGTGAGTGGGCTACTGTAGGTATTTACAAAAGTAGAGATAGACTTTATGAGCTGTATGAAGAGAAGCAATTTAATCGGTCCCCCATCTTTCTTGAAAGCGTGAAATCGTATTCTAAATTGTTTAAAAAAGTATGTATTCATGCAAAAGCGCTACATATCAAAGAGAGAATCGTGAAATCTGACAATAAAATAAAAACCACGTGGAACATAGTCAACGAAGAAACTGGTAAAACTAAACCACGTGATGTTAACTTTGAAATTATTGTAAATAATGATAAAATAACTTCTGACATGGAAGTTGCAAATACTTTCGTAGAATTTTTTCAGAACATTCCTGTTCTGCTAACAGATTCTCTAAACTCCTCACCTACTGCAGCTCAGAGTTTATTAAGGGGCAACGTCAAAGAATGCAATGTTTTCTTCGAGTTCAAATTTATTACTGCATCTGAGGTTATCAAAAATTTTAAGTTGTTGAAAATGAAAAAAACGGGAGATCTGTGGGGTATTTCCGTGAAAGTTATATCTAATATAATTAATGACATTGCTCCTTACTTAGCCGTAATTTTTAACGAGTGTGTTGCCCTAGGTACCTTCCCAAATCTAATGAAACATGGTAAACTTATTCCTTTATTCAAATCAGGCAGTAAAACCGACCTTAATAATTACAGACCTGTTTCAATCTTGCCGACTCTAAGCAAAATTTTTGAAAAAATTATTCTTAATCAACTAGTAAATCATTTTAATGTAAATAATTTGCTACATCCTGAACAGTACGGCTTCACGAAGGGTCGAAGCACCACTGACGCAGGTGCTAAGCTACTTGAACATATTTACGATGCCTGGAAGCGTTCACAGAATGCCATTGGGGTATTTTGTGACTTATCTAAGGCCTTTGATTGCGTTGATCACCAAACTCTTTTACTTAAACTTAGACATTATGGCATCAGAGATGTTGCACTTGATCTCATTGCCTCTTACCTTAATGATCGAACTCAAAGTGTATGCGTAGGTGACGTGAAATCGCGGGGTTCATCTGCTCTGTTGGGTGTCCCACAGGGCTCTATCTTGGGTCCTTTTCTATTTTTGGTATATATTAATGACCTACCATATCATGTACGCGATGCTTGCAATATTTTATTGTTTGCAGATGATACATCTCTAATATTTAAAACAGATAGAAACAAAGTAAATTTTGACGATGTAAACAGTACGTTATCTCAAATATCGCGTTGGTTTACTGTTAATAATTTGCTCCTGAACGCCAAAAAAACTAAGTGTTTAGAATTTATTGTACCTAATGTAAAGAAAATTGATAAATCAATAAAATTAAACGGAGATAACCTTAAAATTGAGAACTCCACTGTTTTTCTGGGGGTGACCTTGGATAGTAAGCTTCAGTGGGACGCTCACATTGAGACATTAGCGGGTAAACTCAGCTCAGCTGCCTATGCTGTCAGAAAAATCAGACAGTTTGCCGATGTGGAAACGGCTAGGCTTCTCTACTTCGCCTACTTCCATAGTGTAATGTCCTATGGAATCTTATTGTGGGGCGGAGCAGCTAATATTGAAACTATTTTTATATTGCAGAAAAGAGCCGTTCGATCTATCTATAAACTCGGTTCGCGCGTATCTCTTCGTGAAAAGTTTAAAGAGATTGGGATACTTACAGTAGCTTCACAGTACATTTATAATAATATAGTCTTTGTGAGACAAAATATTCATCCGTATAAACAAAGGGGCGATGCACACAATCGTCTTATTAGAAATCGTCATAAACTAGAAATACCATCATGTCGCCTGCGTAAAGTGCAAAAATCCTTTGTGGGGTTGAGCGTACGCTTATATAATCTGATTCCGAAGGAATTGCTAGATTTGCCACTGCACAAATTTAAAGAATGCGTAAAAACTCACTTACTGAGTCGCGGTTATTACAAAGTTAATGACTTTCTTAATGATAAAGTTGCATGGGATCTTGAAAAGAGTATTTGAATAGTAATAGTACTGTATTAGATTAGATAAATTCGATGTCTTGACATGGGTAGTCGAGTATGTCACACTCTCTTTAACGTTTCTGTAGGTGGTGTCGTGTGGTGCGGGTTGTTACGTTCCCTCAAATATGGTTGAGCGAAGCAATGGCTGGATCATACGTCATGCTCGTGAACGGGTGCCACCGTCGGAAGCGGGGCTGCTGGTCTGCCAGTCTTGACATGTATTGAATATTGTACTTATGTATTTTTGGAGTTGTTCTATAAATATTATATCATCGCATTGTTGGAAATATTCTATTCTAACAAGTTGCATGGGGTAAATCGGCATGGTATCCAGCTGCCCACAAGATATTATAAAAAGTTATTAAAATGTAAATACCATAGACGAATGATATTTACTAGTAAATACATATTACCTACAAAAAAATATTGTAAAATGTGTAATTTTGAAAAGAGCAACTGCTGAGTTTCTTGCCGGTTCTTCTCAGCAGAATCCGCTTTCCGAACCGGTGATAGAGTCATGACTTGTCATAAGCGCCACAGGTTGGCCTACATGAAATAAATGATTTTGAATTTTGAATTTCAAGACTGTCTTCAATAGATGACGCGAGTTCGTCCGCGTGGATTAAGGTTTTTCATTCCGGATAAAATGTAGCCTGCATACGTGTTAATCCTGGATATGGGCTACCCCCATTTTAAATCTTTTTATTCGTTGTGGCGTAAAAGAGTTACAAACTTCCATCCATCCAACTCAATAACTTTCGCATTTATAATATTAGTAGGATAGAATTTAATTAAAAATTAACATTTCTGTTTTTTCCCGTCGACAGGTCATACGTCCTCCAAACTCGGACGTGGAATTGGAGCTGTACCCACTACAGTTGAAGATATTGCGACATGTCCCTACTCCACAAAGCAAGTATCCCATTTCAGTTTTTTTACCGCTACAGAAGCAGAATCACAACTCGGAATCTGGTTATTATTTTATATCTAATGTACATTCAAGGCAAGAGTGAATCTTCTAGGCAAGCGCGCTCCAATCTAGACCTATCAGTGCTTCCATGTTGTCAAGCACAAGCCGATGCAGTAAAAATATTTCTCTTCTTCTTCCTCTTCTTTATCAACCTATAGACGTCCACTGCTGGACAAAGGTCTCCTGCATGGACTTCCACAGGCTTCGGTCTTGCGCCGCTTGAATCCAGCGGCTCCCTGCGACTCGTTTCTTTATATTTCTCACTGGCAATAAATTCGCTGCGAGGAAACAACCAGTACAATAACTCTAATGGTTGTTTCCTTGCAGCGAAATGATTTGGTTTAAAAAACCTCTTTTCAAACAAAATATTACAATAAGTCTTATGTCTTCTTTGTCAACCGATACTCGTCCATTGTTGATCAAAGGTCTCTTGCAAGGAATTCCACAGGCCTTGGTCTTGCACCGCCTGCATCCAGCGGCTCTTTGCGACCTGATGGCGTAGGTCCACCTAGTGAGGGGTTTGCCAACACGCGTTTCCCGGTGCGGGGTCACCACTCCAACACTTTGGAATCCCAACGACCAATCAGCTCTTCGAACTATTCGCCCGGCCATTTCCACTTCAGATTCGCGTCTCGTATGAATACTACTATGACGTATAAGTACTACAAGGCTACCATGTAATTTTTCTTTTCTTTGCTTTTTATTTAAGCAAAGAACATCAGCCAAGCTGAAGTTTACTAATATCCTCCTATTCCCCCCAAATAAGCGGAAAGCTCGTGCTAGAAGTGAGAACGACACTAGTGCAACGGGTGGGGTTCGAACCTGCGACCTTTCAGTTTTCAGTTCGCACCTTTAGCTATTGAGGCTTATTAGTCATTGTGGCCTGTTTTTCACTCTGTAAAGCATCATGACCCCAAGATTTAGTCATGCATCGGACTTGTTCTAGGGACGACGTCTATTAGCGCGATCAGCGCTATGGGCGCCGCGGGCGTGGGCAGTGTGGGCGGGGCGTTGTGCGCGCCCTCCCCCCCGGAGAGACAACTAGCTTATACGGCTGCCTTTTCCCGACTCGCCACTGTGAGACAGGTAAGTCATTTTAGCCTGGGATTAAACATCAGATTTTTTCATCCGATAGTCAGGTCCGGTTGTCTGATCCGGCTACCGGAAAGTATCGGAAGCCATTTAGCCATTATTTCTTTGAACATTCAACACTCGTCCGATCCGATAGCCGGATCGGACGTCCAAGTCGGAAACTGGCGCGTCTGCGTTTACGATTTTACTTTCGTCCCTCTCGCACTTGGGAACGACTGAGTTCAGAAAAAGCCTGACGAAAGAATCTGATGTGTATCGAGTAAATACGATCAGATAGTCTGATTGGACAGTCGGAAACAAAATCTGACGTGTAATCCCAGGCTTAGGGTTCCGTGCCCAAGGATTGTCAACGGGACGGGGTATAACTAAGCCTCCGCTGTCCGTCCGCCCGTCTGTCTGTCAGCGGGCTGTATCTCATGTAATGTTATCGGTATATCGGTAATACTTGAAATTTTCACAAAATGTGTATTTCTATTACAGTTTTTGCAATTCACGAAGGCGAGTGAGCTTTACTCGTGGTTACTTCGTGTACATGCACATTGCATAAGTGTGCGTGCCTGTCAAAGCCTAAGTGGGAGTGGACAGGCGCGAGCATTGCGCTCGCTCACACTTATACAGATACGACACACACACAACCATAAGTGAGTCGCCCTCGTGAATTGCAAGAACTATACTATATGTTATACTAACATATTACTAAATATGTTCCGAAATAAACCTGTCTTGTTTTAACTCAGTGTTGAGTGTTAGCTAGATCATACTCTGAGATATGTGGCGGTCCAGGTGACAGAGTTTCTGTGCGGCGCGTTGGGGCTGGCGCGCGAGGACGTCCGCCTGTGGGCGCTCGGGAACAGCGCCGGCAGCGGCTGCGGCAGCGCCGCGCTGCTGCTGGACGACGAGCGGCCGACGCTGCAAGCGCTGCGGCTGGACGAGCGGACCAGACTGCTGCTGGAGGTGCGGAATCCGGACCTCACCTGGCCGGAGGAGATTGGTGCTTTGGGGTAAGTATTACATAATGTCGCAAATCGTCTACTACGCGAAGGTTTCGTTTGGGGGCGCTATGGGACAGCGTTACTTTGCTCCTGGATAATGAGCGGCCTCAATTCGCTTCTTAGCTACGATCAAGTGCGAGCTCGCACTGGCATTGTTCTACGCCCTCGTGTATTGTGTACGGATACAGCACTCACACTAATGCAGACGGCGAACGCGGGGTGCGTGCGGCGCGGCGCGCGGGTTGTGTACTACGCTCCCTCGCGTCGCGCGCCTAAAAATGCTATTGCGACGATTCTTGCCGCTAAATTCAGAGGTGAATATTATATTGGCGTCAACTATACTATAAAAAACTGAGGATTTCACTTAGTTCGCCTTGTCACAGTGCGAGTACGAGCGCGGGCAGCAGCCGCTGGGCCGAGCGGCGCGAGACTCTGACCGCGCCGCAGATGGCCGGTGCCACGGGCCTGCACAACCTGGGCAACACCTGCTACATGAACGCGGCGCTGCAGAGCGTGAGCATACGCATTTAGGCCAGCCGCTCATTGTGATTTTTGAAGTAAAACTTCTTTACGCACGCTTGACTTGGGGAATAAGCTGGTAAAAGCGTTACGAAAAGTGTGATCGGGCGAGGCGAACAGAAATTGAGAGGGAGATATAAGTTAGTGAAGATAGAAAGAGACTGAGTTACGTTTCGTATATTACTGTAGGGGCAAGAGAGAGGTGCGAGCGAGCACACATTTTCTTTCTCTCTTAGCCAGTTGCGTTTCGTAAGCTTGACTTCTGTCGTGTGGTCTAAAGCACACTCGTTTATTTGTCGCCGTGACTTTTTGTCGCCAAGTGGAGTGCTATGAAGATATATGGAAGTGCGATCACTGTAGAGACGAGACAATACGGCGACAAATAGTTCCAGCAACTGACGACACTTGAAATCTATTTCAAGAATGAGCGCGTTTTGTCGCCCAGGGACATGCGGCTGGACTAAAACAGTGGGCGCATCGTGGGCGACAGTAGGTGACAGCGACAAAAAAGTCACGGCGACAAAAAATCACAATGAGCGCCTGGCCTTAAAATTCTATTAAGAGGACTATTACATTTCGCAAACCTCGCACATTCTAATATTTTCAATGATTGTAAAGATCTCAGATACTTTTAACTAAACGTGTTAGTTTTATTATGATATACATATACCTAGATTTTGATAGAGAAAAAGCGCGAAAACTACTATTAACTCATATCGCTCTTGTTCTCTATCAAAAACTAGGTAAGTTTATGATGATAAAAATATGTCTAAAATATCCGTAATTTCATTGTAATAACTAGATGATGCCTACGACTTCGTCTGCGTGGACTAAGGTTTTTTAATTCCTGCGGGAACTCTATAAAAAGTAGCCTATGTGTTAATAATGTGTGAATATCTCCATCCTTAGCCAAATCGGTTTATTCGTTGTGGCGTGAAAGAGTAACAAACATCCATCCATCCTCACAAACTTTGACATTTCTAATATTAGTAGGATTGACCATATTTTGTCAAAAGGGCACATAGTTCGAAGAGCTGATGGTCGTTGGGGTCTCAAGGTGTTGGAGTGGCGACCTTGCACCTGTAAGCGCAGTGTTGGCAGACCTCCCACTAGGTGCACCGACGACATCTAACTAGTCGCAGGGAGCCGCTGGATTCAGGCGGCGCAAGACCGAATCCTGTGGAAGTCCATGCAGGAGACCTTTGTCCAGTAATAGCTATCTATCGGTTGATGAGAAGAAGAATTTACGTATCGACGACGTACGAAATTCTTGAAAAATTAAGTAACAACCACTTAAAAAATAGATTTAGACATAGCTAAATTTAGTTTAAGTCGCAAAGTTCCGAAAAATACGTTTTGTTTCAGGTATGGAACACGGGTCCGCTCACGCAGTATTTTAACTCGGGAATGCATATGTACGAAGTGAACACGAGCAACCCTCTCGGAACTAAGGGGGTGTTGGCGGTGCGATACGGCGAACTGTGCAAAGAGGTCAGTAGTATTCACAACTGTTATATCCGTTTGCAAAAACTTCAAACCCGAGTACAGCTGCGTACTTGTCTAAATATATAAAAGGAAAAGGTGACTGTGACCAACAGATCTATCAATGCACAGCTCAAACCACTAAACGTATTGGGCTGAAATTTGGCATACCGATAGCTATTATAGCTATATAACGTAGCTATCCGCTAAGAAAAGATTTTTGAAAATTCAACCCCTAAGGGGATAAAATAGGGTTTGAAAAATCGATCTTAACGTGAGCGGAGCCGCGGACAAAAGCTAGTACTAAATAAAAATACGCAATAAATATTACACATCATGTTGTTAAAACAAAATTACCTAAATCATCTCCGAGGTAAGAGTCTCTAGTTGTAGGTAGCCCCTAAATGCAATCCCTTACCCAATGTCATTATGACCCTATGTACCCTCAAAGTTCGTGAAAAAAAAATGCGTGAGTTTAGTGGAACACTCGGTTGAAACGAAGTTCCTTTTACTAATAAATAAATAGTAAAAATGAATAAAATAAAAAATAATAATCTGAAGTCAGGATTCGAACTCCCAAACCGATAGTTTCACTCCTTCGTTTAGCCGCTACGCCACCAAAGCTATGACGGACCGTGTGTAATAAACGAAGGCAACACGCAAGGGTCGTGACGGAAAAATTCTTATACCTTTTTCGTCTAGCCCCCATCCCCCAATTCCGTACCGTCTGATAAGGAACTTCGTTCCAAAAATTAGCAGAAAGCGTCACTAAACTTAGCTTAGGTAGCCCGTAAAAGTGAGGGAATGTGGGTGTAAACGGGCAAATAAGGATGATTTCGTCCCGTACAGGTTTGGTCGTGTAGTGCGCGTTCGGTGGCACCGTTGCGCGTGCGTTGGTGCGTGTCTCGGCACGCGCGCGCGTTGGCCGGCGGCGGGCAGCACGACGCGCAGGAGCTGCTGGCGTGGCTGCTGGACGCGCTGCACGAAGACCTCAACAGGGCCGCGCCTCCGCCGCGCTCGCCGCTCCCGTCTGCCTCGGACTCCGACAGCCGGCCTGATCAGGTGGGCATGCCTCACCATATAATATACCACCTCACCAATAGTAGCCTAAGTATGTCACGCTCTCTTTAAACATTTCTGTGGTGGTGTCGTGTGATGCGGGTTGTTACGTTCCCTCAAATATGGTTGAGCGAAGCAACGGCTGGGTCATGCGTCATACTCGTGAACGGGTGCCACCTGCGGGAATTGGGCTACTTTCTGTCTGCCCGTCTTAACATGTATTGAATTGTAAGTAGGTATGCTTTTGTGGAATTTCCCTTCATTGTGGAAAGACTGAATACATAGCATAGTATCTATATTGTATTGTAAACTTGTTTTGAAAAGAGCAACCGCCGAGTTTCTTTCTAGTTCTTCTCGGCAGGAAGGGCATTCCGAACCAGTGGTAGATTCATCGACTATTCAAAAGCACTTGTAAAAAATTTATTTGAATAAAAAATTAGAATATTCTATTCTACACTAGCGGCACGCTATGATGGCCGGTTTGACGTTTGTCCGCTCATGAAGTTCCGTATTAATTGATAACGACTTTGAAGGAAATAATTGTATTACTTTATTGACGATAGTGATGTGCAGAGATTCATAAATTTTATCGAATGTAGTTTTAGGTTTAGGACTCAAAATTTATTTATTAAATTGATTTCTAAAATGTATACAAGTGTAGAAAAATCAGTTTGCACCATTTAAGGGGTGAATGTACTTGTGAATATGAACAATTTTCACTATGTGGACAAACCTCTGAAATCGCAAAAAAATATCAGCTGTTTCATACAAAAGGTAAAATTTTTATTTTTATATGATATATACCACAACTCGGCATTTGGTTTTCTAAATTGAAAATTTTTAAAAACCTTTTTTGGTATCTTTTGTATTCATATGTTTCTTGTGTGCATATAAAGTATGTATATTCATTTTCATTCAAATATTCAGTTCGTTCAAATAAATTAAATAAACATATACATTTTTGTTTTATTAAACCTATTTAATCAGGTACAAAAACAAAACTTAATTGTTTTTTGTTCGAGAATAAATTGACATTCCACATCACTATTGTAATGTGTCAAACCGGCCATCATAGCGTGCCGCTAGATTAATACGCATGATGACTGACTTTGAAAAACTGTTGGATGATGTTAGGAAGTAATAACTATAATATTTTGAAAAATATGTTATTTCAGCAAAAAAAAACCGGCCAAGTGCGTGTCGGGCCACGCGCAGTGTAGGGTTCCGTAGTTGCTAGTCACAAATATTATTATTTATTATATATTATTATGACCTAGGATAATGCTTTTATTTTATTGAAAATTGAATATATTTTGAGTTCATCATTCAGTGGTAGATTCATCGACTATTCAAAAGCACTTGTAAAAGTTTATTTGAATAAAAAATATTTCTATTCTATTCTAGTTCTATGGTTTAAATACTATAATATACTACAAAATATGCAACTTACACTACCTGTAATACTTAACTTAGAAAAAACAGATATAACTCCTTAACTAATGAACCCTACTTAGCCGTGATAGTTTTCCTTTAAAATTCATTATATGTACTACTGCTGTGAATTTTTTCATGTATCCTATAAACAACCATTTAGCTGGCAGAGGGGGGGACACTTGACTCTAATAAAGTTTAGCACTTTAAAATATCATATTTCACAAACGGATCCCTGAATTGAAAAATGGTGTTCACACACCCACAATATTTTTGAAAGACCTATTCAACGACACCCCACACTATAGGATAGACGA
Organism: Oeneis ivallda; assembly: GCA_029955525.1. Classification (NCBI taxonomy): domain Eukaryota; kingdom Metazoa; phylum Arthropoda; class Insecta; order Lepidoptera; family Nymphalidae; genus Oeneis; species Oeneis ivallda. The sequence goes on from JARPMR010000008.1 coordinate 17,645,851, forward strand.
GAAAAAAAAATTCATCCCCACTTTACATGTAGGGGAGGTACCCTAAAAAAATATTTTTCACAATTTTATTTCACCACTTTGTCGGCGTGATTAATATTTATACCCTTGTCAAATAACAGATTTCTAGTACCAATAGTCTCTGAGCTAAACTGCGGACAGACAGACAGACAGACAGACGAACGGATATTCAATTTTAAGTTTTAAAATTCACGCAAACACGCTCGCTGGTTTCCTGATGTCGTTTGTGACGTCACCTCTTATGTTTTGTCATAGTTTGAAGATAGATGTGACGTATCCCTCTGATTGGTCTTCAATCCAATATGGCGGATTGCTGTACTTTATAGTTTTATTTTATCACTAGCTGATGCCCGCGACTTCGTCCGCGTGGATTTAGTTTTTAAAATCCCTCGTGAACACTGATTTTCCGGGATAAAAAGTAGCCTATGTCACTTTTCAGGTCCTCAACTATAGTACCCATGCAAAAAATCACGTCGATCCGTGGCTCTGTTGGGGCGTGATTGAAGGACAAACAAACACACTTTCGCATTTATAATATTAGTACGATTAGAATATTAAATTGCATAGGAAAACACTGTAACATTACGTCCATACGATGTATTACATCCATACCTACTATGGAGTATGTAGGTATAATGATCGTTTGGCAAAATCTGACACCTTTGGAGTAGTTTGACTTTGACAAAATAGGGCTATCCACGATGGCTATATACGATAAAGTATGAATGCCAGCTTAAGATGAGCCGTACATTCAAAGTATCCTGTAGATTCCGGGGTTCAAGTTATTTGGACCATATACTGAAGATTGCGATGTCTATAATTTCTGAACTACTAAATTGACGACCTTGAAATAATTACAGGACAATCTCTAAAGTACCTGCTTTCTAACAAAAAAAGAATGAATGAAATCGGAATACGCGTTAATGAATTACAGCTAAATACACATTTTGACTTTCATCCCTCTCCCAAGGGAACCGTGCTGAATTTCGGGATAAAAAGTATCCTATATTATACCTCGTAGTATGAACTTAAATCATGCCAAGTTTCATTTAAATCCGACCAGTAGTTTCGGCGTGATGCGCGGCCAAGATACAGACAGACAGACAGACAGACAAAAAATTAAAAAAAAATTGTTTTGGCTTCAGTGTCGATTATAGAGTGCCCTCAAACAAAAATTTTCAAAATATCTTCAATGTACAGAATTGGACCTGTTACAGTTTTATTATATTATAGATTATAAATATCAATTTCAACAAGACAAGCAACAGAATGTAACTCAATTTGTACCATATTGGTGCAATCATAAGGTTCAAATTACGAATACTGGAAACTTCCAGTACATGTGCTACAGAGTGTTATATTTTTGATCATATAACGATAATGGGGACTTTTTACAGTTTTTCAGGAATTATGTCCAACTAGACTAATTAGAATTATTGTCCTATTCTGTTATCAGATTATATTTGTGCTGTTCGTCCTTTTTTCACGCAAGAATTTCAAAATTAGTCTATCTCTGTCACACGTAGGTGGTAGCATCGGAGGCGTGGGCAGCGTACGCGGCTTGCAACGACTCCATAATGACGGAACTGTTCTACGGGCAGCTCAAGTCCAAAGTGCGGTGCTGCTCGTGCGGCCGCGAGTCGGTGCGCTTCGACACGTTCAACATGCTGAGTCTGCCGCTACCCATGGAGTCTTATGTACGCGCTACGGTCAGAGGTAAGATCTTCGCAGTTTATCACGTCGATTAAGTGTAACTTTCTAGCAAAAAAAAACACATTCGCGCAAGGCTGGCTCTAATGCTAGCAAACATACACACTTCCTCTGTTTTATTATCGATAGACGTCCTCAACTGGACAAAGATCTCTTGCAAGGACTTTCACAGGTCTCTGTCCTGGGGCGTCTGTATCCAATAGAGCAAGATCCCAGTGCCGCCAGACCTAAGTTATTTTCTCAGCCATGATTTGTGTACGATAGAATAGTGTTCGTAAGTACTTTCAGTAAATGCGTACCTGTTAGCTTGTGCCGACGGCCAATTTCCAGATACCAGGTGCTAAAGGTAGGTAAAAACTAGACTAACTTATCTTAAATTCTCAGGGCTGATTTTCATATATGTTTTAAAGAATATTGTAAAAATTAATAAATCAATACTGCCAGACGCTTACCGCCGGCGGTAACTTTTGCCAGACGCTTTGAAGCTCCCAAAAAAATAATTTAAGTTAACTTATATTCTCAGTTATGATTTTTATACATAATACTCAGATAACTATTGCAATATCATCTGCAAGCTGCCAGACCTATTGGAGGGGTCAAACATCCCCCCAGACACATTAAGTGTCCCTACGAGTATGAGTGCGAGAATGATTTGATGGTTTTATAATACATAATATAACTTTATTAAACTTTATAACGGGTATTAAGAATAGTAATTAAATAATAGTCTGAACTTTTGATTATTTATTCACATAATAACTATAGAAATTAAAAATATTTAAATTTTTAATGAAATATTTGTACCTTTGTGTATTTTGTAGCCTACCCGTGCGAAGCCGGGTGGGTAATTTATCTTATTATTTATAATAAAGAATTAGTACTTTTAAATTCTCTTGCAATTATTATAATCAATAATAATTACTAATATTGATTAGTATGAATCACAACATAGGTACTTATAAGAGTATGTTGTGATTTTTTAATCTTCATTTTCATCATCATTGAAATTTGAAAACGCATCATCCAGCCAATGTTGAAACGGAATATCCAAACTATCGTCGTCGTCATCCTTCATTTGTTCTTTAGTAAAAAAATGACCACATCGAACCAGTTAAAATGATATAGATTATCTTCCAACATCCACCCATTGTTTTCAGGACTGACAATACCAATTTGCTTCAAATGCGCGTTATTCCATAGATAGCATAGATAACTAGCTGATGCCCGCGACTTCGTTTGCGTGGATTTAGTTTTTAAATCCCACAGGAACTCTTCAATTTTCCGGGATAAAAAGTAGCCTATGTCACCCTCCAGGTCCTTAACTATACTCTTGCATAAAATCACGTCAAAACGTTGCTCTATTGCGGCATGATTGAAGGACAAATCAACAAACACATTTATAATATTCGTATGATTAGTATATAATACTTATAGCTGATGTGATGCTAAAGCAGTGATAGCCTAGTGGTTCGGACTGTGGTCTCCTATTTGGTTGTCGCAGGTTCGATTCGAGTATAAACGAGTAGTAGAATAAAAACCGGCCAAGTGCGTGTCGGACCACGCGCAGTGTAGGGTTCCGTAGTTGAAAGTCTCAAATAAATTATTGCTGACCTAGGATAGTGCTTTTGTTTTATTTATGAATATTGAATACATTTTGAGTTCCATGGTTTAAATACTATAATATTCTACTAAATATGCAACTTACACTACGTGTAATACCTAACTTAGAAAAAACAGATATAACTCCTTAACTAATGAACCCTACTTAGCCGTGATAGTTTTCCTTTAAAATTCTTTATATTTACTACTGCTGTGAATTTTTTTTTGTATCCTATAGACAACTATTTAGCTGGCAGAGGGGGGAGACACTTGACTCTAATAAAATTTCACAAACGGATCCCTGAATTGAAAAATGATGTTCCCACACGCACAATATTTTTGAAAGACCTATTCAACGACACCCCACATATGGGATAAACGAGAGAAAAAAAATTCATCCCCACTTTACATGTAGGGGAGGTACCCTAAAAAAAAATATTTTTCACAATTTTATTTCACGACTTTGTCGGCGTGATTGATATTTATACCCTTGTCAAATTACAGATTTCTAGTTCCAATAGTCTCTGAGCTAAACCGCGGACAGACAGACAGACAGACAGACGGACGGACATGGCGAAACTATAAGGGTTCCTTGTTTACTACGGAACCCTAAAAAGTAGTAGAAGTAAACGAGTGAATCATGTTCTAGCGCTCATACATATGGGGACGCTTAATGTGTGTCTGGGGGGATGTTTGACCCTTCCAATAGGTCTGGCAGCTTACAGAAAATATTGCAATAGTTCCCTGAGTATCATGTATAAAAATCGTAACTGAGAATATAACTTAACTTAAATTATATATTTTTTTGGGAGCTTCAAAGCGTCTGGCAAAAGTTACCGCCGGCGGTAAGCGTCTGGCAGTATTAACTTATTAATTTTTACAATATTCTTTAAAACATATATGAAAATCAGCCCTGAGAATTTAAGATAAGTTAGTCTAGTTTTTACCTACCTTTAGCACCTGGTATCTGGAAATTGGCCGTCGGCACAAGCTAACAGGTACGAATACACTGAAAGAACTTACGAACACTATTCTATCGTACACAAATCATGGCTGAGAAAATAACTTAGGTCTGGCGGCACTGGGATCTTGGACCACAACGGCTCCTCTCCTCTATCGGAGGCGAGTCGTCTGATGTCGTCGGTGCACCTAGTAGGGGGTTTGCCAAAATTGTGATTTTCGATATGGGGTTGCCACTCCCGCACTCTACCATCGCCATTTCACACACACACACACACACACACACACACACAAACACACACACACACACACACCCACATATCGATATTCTAATTTCTATGTTTTTTAGTGATACTGTTGAACGGGTCGGTCCCAGTGAAGTATGGCGTGAGGATTAACTCCGAGGGCACGTATTTGGACTTAAAGAAGAATTTGTCTGAACTGTGCGGTTTACCGCCGGAACTGTGAGTAATTCTAAATTATGCTTTAAAATGTCCACGTTAACGTTTTTAGGTATTACCTTCAATTAATTAATCTGGAAATAACTTTTTTAGATTAACATCAATAATATTTGTTCTAGTTTTTTAAATTTAATATTTATACTCTTTATATCTATATCTATATTCTATATAATATTATAAAGAGGAAAGATTTGTTTGTTTGTTTGTTTGTTTGTACCGAATAGGCTCTGTAACTACTGGACCGATTTTAACCATTTTTTCACCAATAGAAAGCTAAGTAGGAAGTAACATAGGCTATAATTTATTTTCAAAAAAATTAGAGATCCTTAAGAAAATTGCAATAATGTAAACCAAAGTAGCAAATTTTGCCTATAAAATGCATTATTTGGCGTGTGCTGAGAAAACTATTGATTATACATAAAAATTATGCACTACATAATTAAATTACTCATTATTCTCTATAAAAAAGTCCCTGAGGGAATTTATCTAACTATCATATTTAAGTTACAATAGTAGCTTTTGTGTTCTAAAATTTAATTAGATTGCCTTTACTATCGTAGTATTAATTCTGCCTTACTAATATAAATATTATATTATATTTATATATTATAAATGCGAAAGTGTGTTAGTTTTTGGTTTGTCCGTCAATCACGCTGCAACAAAGCTACGGATTGACGTGATTTTTTGGATAGGTGTAGTTGAGAACCTGTATAGTGTAGGCTGACATAGACATCCCGGAAAATCGAAGAGTTCCCGCGGGATATTAAAAACTGAATCCACGCGGACGAAGTCGCAGGCATCAGCTAGTAAAATATAAAATTTCGAATAAAGCTTTAAACTTCTTGGCATGAATATGTTAGTCTCCATAAGTTTAGATCGAAAAATTTTATTTAGCTACATAGATTTCACTACTATTTCTATCTTTTGTCTTTCTTGATACCTATCCACTGGCCTGAGAAGATCAATAAAATTGAACTTTCTTACACTGGATGATATTGCTAGATCCAGAAGATCGAACGTCGTATAGGCGAGTTATTTTTCAATGATAATTTTGTTTCTGCAATAGAATGCTCCTGGTGCTGTTATCGGGGGCGACCATCGGCCGCGTGCTGGAGGACGGCGCGAAGGTGTCTCCGAGCACTGCGCAGGAGCTGTTCGTGTACGAGCTGCCCGCGCCCGATACCGATTCCAGCGATGGAGAAGACTCACTGCCGACCTTGGGTGAGACTGATTGGGCAATTTTTATGCTTGTATTATTATTGCTGATAAATTAATTATATTCTCATAAAAACAAATATTATCCCTTATATTTTCTTAAATTATACTATACCAATAACTCTTCTTCGAGTCTTTCCGACTAGCGAAGTAGGAATGATATTGTATATCGCGGACGAAAGAGCTCAAATATTGAATAGAATCAGGCGTTACGCGGAATTCCATGTTATTTAAAGAAAAATTAATATTCTTTGCTATACTTATCCGCCAAACAGAATAAGGGCCCATTTTCACCACCTTCTGATAAGTGTCGCTTATTCGCATATTTTGTCTTTGTCACTTGACATAAAGTAAGAATGGGACAAAATTTACAGTTAGGCTATCCGACACTTATCAGAAGGTGGTAATACAGGCCCTAAATCTTTTAACACTCGACATACGTTTTGCTCTGACACCGGAACATCATCAGGAGATGTTGAATCCACAATTCGCAATTTAATTAGACTTTGTAATTGCTAATTGTGGAGTCAACACGAAGATGTTCCGATGTCGGAGCGAAACGTACGTCGAATGTTAAAAGTTTTATTCGGTTTGTGCGGATTATAGCAAAGAATATTAATTTTTCTTTAAATACGAAAGAGCTCAGCTATACTCACGATTCCCGTCCACTCGCGGATGCTACGAAGCTAGGGCTCGTTTCTGCGACCAACGCCTCTTTTTTACAGCCTCTTTACCCGTCATGATGAATTGCAGGAGCTCGAATCTCTCGTGCCTAATTATACATTACCAATATCTCATGATCATTTTGGTCCAAACACAGCAGCTGTATGTGTGACTATTTCTATGGTTTAAGAATGTCCTGTGCATGCACCGGAAATTAGGTGACGGATTAATTAAACCTAAACTAGCGGCACGCTATGATGGCCGGTTTGACACATTACAATAGTGATGTGGAATGTCAATTTATTCTCGAACAAAAAACAATTAAGTTTTGTTTTTGTACCTGATTAAATAGGTTTACAGTTCTCTGCGTACGTTCGGTCATATCGACGAAATCCACAACAAAGGGCTTGAACAGAGTCCAAATTAACGAGCAAGGGTCAACAGTAATGCAGTATCAATATTTGAAATCCAAAGCCAGGTCAAAACTATATCACAATCGCATTGCACTGACAGTTTATACTTTTCGAAGCAACGTCAATTCGAAACTGCTTTGTTTTGCATTGAGCATTGACGCGAGTTTGCCGGAGGTAGTAGTTGTGCTAGCCAGCGATCCTATGTGACGATCGTATTAGATTCCATTTTTAAAAATTTTCAATTTAGAAAACCAAATGCCGAGTTGTGGTATATATCATATAAAAATAAAAATTTTACCTTTTGTATGAAACAGCTGATATTTTTTTGCGATTTCAGAGGTTTGTCCACATAGTGAAAATTGTTCATATTCACAAGTACATTCACCCCTTAAATGGTGCAAACTGATTTTTCTACACTTGTATACATTTTAGAAATCTATTTTAATTTAATAAATAAATTTTGAGTCCTAAACCTAAAACTACATTCGATAAAATTTATGAATCTCTGCACATCACTATCGTCAATAAAGTAATACAATTATTTCCTTCAAATTCGTTATCAATTAATACGGAACTTCATGAGCGGACAAACGTCAAACCGGCCATCATAGCGTGCCGCTAGTGTAAGAGAGCCATTTATACAAATAAAATAAAGAATAAGATAAATGTCTGCCAAAGAGCAATGGAGAGAAGCATCTTAAAACTACGCCGGATATATAAAGTTAGAAACAAAGAAATAAGAAAAAAGACGAAACTGACGGACGCTTTACAACGAGCATTACAACTAAAATGGAGATGGGCAGGACATGTCGCTAGAATGGACGACCAGAGATGGACACGCGCAGTAACTATATGGTCTGGCCCTATAGGGAAGAGACGAGTCGGTAGACCAAACTCACGCTGGCGTGATGACTTAATACCCATAGCTGGGAAACGATGGTAAGAGTCTGCAAAGGAAAGACCAAAATGGCAGAAACTGGGGGAGGCCTATACCCAATAGCCGGGTCTCTACCAAACGATCCACCACGCTCCGATCGCGCGCGGCTGGAGCGCGCTCCACAGACGCGGGAGCGCGAGTTCCAATAGCCGGGTCTCCACCAAACGATCCACCGCGCTCCGATCGCGCGCGGCTGGAGCGCGCTCCACAGACGCGGGAGCGCGAGTTCCATTAGCCGGGTCTCCACCAAACGATCCACCGCGCTCCGATCGCGCGCGGCTGGAGCGCGCTCCACAGACGCGGTCGGTGTAGACGTGCCTCGCGCGATCCAAGCTATCAAAATGGAACTCGCGCTCTTGCGTCTGTGGAGCGCGCTCCAGCCGCGCGCGATCGGAGCGCGGTGGATCGTTTGGTGGAGACCCGGCTATTTAGAGGGATCCTTGTAAAAAAAACAGACTTACATAATAGTTCGTAAATAATTAATAATATTATGTACTAACATTAGGTTAAGCGATTAAATATGTATCTGTTACTAACATTAGATTTAGAATTTAACTGTAATTAGTGAAATAAGGAAATAAAGGCTAATAATAATAATAAAGAGAGCCATTACAACCTCAATATTTCCAGATTACACGAACGAGTTGGAGGAGACGGACTCGGGCGTGACGGAGGGGTCGGGGTCGGGGTCGGCGGACGGCGCGGCGTCCAGCTCGGCGGAGTGCTGCGCGGAGCACGCGCGCGCCGGCGAGGTGAGTGTGGCGCGCGCCGCCTCCTCCTCGCTCTGCATGCCCGCACTCTTCTGCTTCAAGGTTAGCGCACCGCCCCCACACCCCCATACACCAACACACTCACACCCACACCCTGGTACCACTGACCTCTATCAGTAATCCATGATTGAAACTGGAGAGCCTGCCGTCATATTTTTTTGGACCTTCTTGATTGACGCCATTTTGGATCTTAATTGACGCCATTTTGGACTTGATTGATGCCACTTTGGCGCTGTAAGCAGCTAAACGAGTGTCTCTGGAATTAACAATACTGTAAATGGCGCATTGAATTAATCTATGATCTCATATGAAATCGTAGATTAATTGTAGATGTCGGTGCGCCACTTGCAATATTATTAATTCCAGAGACACTGGCATGTCAATGTGGCGCTTCTTCAAATTGATCCATAATTATGCTGTCATTGCTTTTGTAAATAGCCGGGTCTCCACCAAACGATCCACCGCGCTCCGATCGCGCGCGGCTGGAGCGCGCTCCACAGACGCGGTCGGTGTAGACGTGCCTCGCGCGATCCAAGCTATCAAAATGGAACTCGCGCTCCCGCGTCTGTGGAGCGCGCTCCAGCCGCGCGCGATCGGCGCGCGGTGGATCGTTTGGTGGAGACCCGGCTAATCGAAATCCAATCCAGTGTTAGTCATAGATTAATTATAGACATCAGTGCTTTTACGTAGATATCACGTACCGAGTACAGTGGCGAGACAACGCGGGAGCGGGCATTCGGTGTAGCAAATAGAATAGGGTCCGAGTGGCTGTCTCGCCCTGAACCTAGCCCTAGCGCTCGGCGATGTATTTATACATACCGTGTAAACGGCGGAGAGCAACTGTTTCGCCACTGTACTCGGCACGTGAAATCAAGATATTAGGGTGACCAATCAACATTGAGCTGTGCTGTGCTCAGCTAAGCTGCTATCTATTAAAAACGCAGCCGTACAAAGCGCAGCGCAGCAGGGTTTGTATTTCTCTTCATTGCAATCTAAGAGGAGTGATTCGATAAATATACAGCACAGCATAGCTCAGTTTCGATTGGTCACCGTTAAGGTCATAGCTCACACGAAACCGCGCCCACACAGTACCCGCACCTCCCCTCAAAACTAAGTGACCGATAGCTTATCCGGGCCGACAGCAAAAAGCTCGCTGTCCACGCGGGGTCACTGAAGAGGCCGCTTGAGCCAAGCGGGTTGACCTGTTTACCAACATGGCCGCGCTAAGCGAGATGTCAACCATCCAGTGGCTATGCTATTTTATGTTGTCACTGTAAAGTGTATGTACAGAGCACGACCTAAATCCATATTCGAATCGGTATTTTAATCGGCTTTTAACGTGCAGGAGCGGTGTCGTGTTAGTGAGCTACGTTATATATGGTCTATTTCACTATTGCCACGTATACTAACGATAAGCGTCGGATACAGTTGTTATGATGACAGTTTTTATATTAGCAATCTGTGAAAACGTCAAATCTATTAGTTATTTAAAGTTTACTTGGTGATATTGAAATGGGCCCTTAATGTAGACACTGTGAGCTGGAGCTCACAGAGGTATATCAAGATAGAACAGAAAAGTTGCGGTTGATTGAAAGCAACAATTTGCAATATAGTGCAATAGTTTTAGTTCAAGCAAAATGAGAATAAAACATTTCACATTTGCTATGCAATCTTTAAAAAGAAAGCATTTTCTTTCACATGGAAGAGTTATTTTACACAAAAACAATATTTTCGAACAACACAAACAGCGTTGTTTTGTCCAGGAATAGGTCCTTAGTAAAAGAGTGGTGATAACCGTTCTATCTTGATATATTTTTGTGGGCAAGCTATACTTTATTTAAAGTCAATGTTAATGCGATTACAACTAAATTCGCTTTCAAAAACGCATTGCGCGAAAAACGTATTTTATTATTAACATAAATATAATTTATAATGGACTAGGACCAAACCTTTTTCATAATGAGAGAAGATCTGTGCCCATTAGTGTGCCAGTGATGTGTTGAGATGATGATAGTTTATGAGGTATATTAACTATAATATTATAATTAAAAAACATTTAGCAATTATCCCCATACAAGCCAGTTGCAGGTATTATTAATCAATTCCTTTCAATTTTATCATTGTTTTTGGATATACAAGGCTATTTTTAAATTACACTTAGCTTATGACGTCAATGCCACAGTGAAACTTGAAACATTATATTTACATATCCGCACTTATTAATTTTCAAAATATTATGCGCGTCTCGCCACTCGCGCAAATATGGCGACGAACAAGTTCTTTTTCCATACCAGTCTCGCATCCCAGTTTACTATCCCAGTCTCCTATCCCAGTCCCCTATCCCAGTCCCCTATCCCAGACTACTGACGCATTTTCCCATCCCAGAGTGACACGAACTTCGACGTTTACATTAATGGCGAGTGGCTAGTCGAATCGTACAGCGAAATGAAAGGCATTATAGTCCATCGTCAACGGTTTGACGTGTTTGGATTTGACAACTTGACAACAGGAGGGTTTACTCAATGGGATTGACGCCTTATGCGAGCTAGATCACCTCAAAGCGCAGCGGCATGAATGTTATAAAGAAAATTGAACTGAAAAACCTGCCACATAAAGTTGAAATTTGGGAATCATCAAGCATTCTGCAGTGTTTGGCATTTTGATGCCAATGTGAACTTTGATACTCAAATTATACCTTTCAATTTCCTTATTGCAAAATCGCTGCGTTCCGCCTAGTCTGGATCATACAGTAGTTATTTGCTGCACAATAAGCACTTTGCAGAGAGATTTTGCATAGATGAGCAAGAAATTTTTTACATACCTCACGTTTGCCTTAGATTTGATGAACACTTTTTTTTTGAAGTTTGCTACTTATAGTATTAGTATTGTAAATGTTTTTCTTCACGTGTTTGCCTGTTTTACATCGAAAGTATTTCGAGCTTTTTTTAACTATTGTACATTTTATTTTTATTTCAAGCTTAGTGGGTGTTTTAGACTTATGTTTACAACTTGCTATGTTGTTGTGAATTATAATAATATTTTCTAAAATACATAATTATTGTAGAATAATGTTGCTGAAATGATTTGTGCACAAGCATATAAAAAATAAATCTGCTTGAAGTTAGATTTATAAAAAAATAAACCTGATAGATAACCTCCTCCGTTTTCAGAAGTCGGTTAAAAATGTTTTGTTTTTCGGTGATAAAAGTATACTGTCACTCTTCAAGTCCTCAACTACACCCATGAAAAAAATTCAAATCGATCGCTTGCTGTTCCGTCGTGATCGAAGGACAAATCAATACACTTTCGCATTAAAAATACCATACATTGTAATTACAATTGCCTTAATTTCTCCTCATTGGCAACATTATATACAATGCCAGTTTTACTACAACTCGATGCATGGAGTAATACGGCGGACTGTTTTGCAGCGGTCGCGTTCGGAAATTCTTATGTCGCAGAGTCCCCCAACCACCGCGTACGGGGAGCGGCACACGTTGCCGCGGGGCGCTCGGCCGAACCACTCGCCCACGCCGAGCGTGCGCTCGCTCAACGTGCGCGCCGCGCCGCGCTACGCGAGCGTCAGGTTCGCGTCGTCGCCCGCGCACATGTACAGACTGAACCACTTCAGCGACTCGTCCTACTACGATAATGCGCACTACCTTGTGGCGGTTCACAGGTGAGTCTTCTTCTTCTTTTTTTTTTTTAAAAAAAAAGAATATCAACCAAGTTGAACTTGACTAATATTCTCCTCTCCCCTCCAAATAAGCGGAAAGCTTGTGCCAGGAGTGGGTACGACAATAGTGCAACGGGTGGGATTCGAACCTGCGACCTTTCAGTTTTCAGTTTAACCTTAAACCTTTAACCGTTGGGCTATTGAGGCTTAAAATCATCGACCTATAGACGTCCACTGCTGGACAAAAGTTGCCTGCGTGGATTTCAACAGGCTTCGGTCTTTCACCGCCTGAATTTGGCGGCTCCCTGCGACTCGTTGTCGATGTCGTCCTCCACCTATAGTTGGGCCATTACAAACGTGCGAACTGAGTCATAAAACATGACGTCAAAGGAATGTGACGATGCTGCACAACTCGATATCGATAAAGGGATGCCGCTCGGACGCAGGTAGCTATAAACGACGCGGTCGTTGATGACTAATGCAATAAGGTAAAATGTAGGTGTTTGTGAAAATTGTGTTAGTTATCATTAGACAATCGTAAGCGAACCATGGACGCATTATTCTCCAACTTAACTTTGTAAAAATTCGAGATCCTTTTACATGAAGCTATCGAGAATGTATCCAAAGAGGACTGGGTAAAATGTGTGAGGCATGCAGAGGAGTTACAGGATCGCGATTTAGCCAAGGCTATTTTAAGAGATCAGAGAGTACAGCATCTGATAATAAATTTACATGAAGATGACAGCGATAGCTCCTCCGACGATGACATAGACATAGATTAATACTAGCTGTTGCCCTCGCGACTTCGTCTTAATATATATTTAATATATTGTATGTTTTAAAAGCAGACATTAAAAATACATCCTAAAAAATATACTGCATTATTTCCTTAACCTTTCCTTGATTACCTGCTATTGACTATCGACAAATCCCTTCTTTGTTGTTACGCACAACACTAGAAGTGCGAGCGAGAGTTCCGATATGCGTATAAGTGTGAAAGAGAGATCTGATAAAAATGATTTATGACTCAGTTCGCACGTTTGTAATGGCCCAACTATAGTGGGGGATCTGCCAACACTGCGCTTCCCGGGGCGGGGTCGCGACTCCAGCACCTTGGAAACCCAACGACTATTAGCTCGTTCATCCACCAGTTTCGCTACTCGTCTACTTAGCTACATGTCGGTGAGTCATACAAAAAATAATTTAAGAGAAAAAGCCCCTCGTTTAGATAAAATTATAAATTCTTCGTCTTAATTCTTATGCATTAGAAATTGTTTAGAGCCTCAGTAGCGCAAATGGTAAAAGGCGCGGAATGAATACCGAAAATCACAACATAAGCCTTTTTTTTTTATAAAAATAAAAATTGTCTTTGCAGTATACACAGCCTATTTTATTGTTGAGAAATATTTAATTATAATATTTTGTAAAAATCGTTTAAAACTTGCAAATAACAAAGTTTTTCACAAATCACTTTTTCACTCTTTTGTTTTGAAATGAAATGGATTGTGCTAGAAAAAACCTAGGTTCTTGCTTGCTTCTGGAATTAAAATGTGTTTCATTTAAATTTGAGCATCCTTAAAGCTTTAAATGCGATTATTTTAAACCATACTTAAATCTAATAGGTCTAGTACAATGATTTACTTTGCATGAATTGCAATGAAGCACAACAATTGGGAGAAGCTGGCGGATGACAGGAACGGTTGGAGGAGAAGCGTGGGTGAGGGGTGTAGAGTTCACGACGATGCTTGGTTTAAACTTTAAACCAAACTTGGTTAGCGCACAGGAGAGCAAGAAGGCATTCCAGCGCCGGGACTGCGTCTGTGGTCATCGGGTTTTGCTGCAGCAAGTGCGGACGTAACTGTCACTCACGGATCGGTCTCCACAGTCACCGGAGAAAATGCCTCCGAGACAATGTTTAAATCGTCTAGAACAGACGTAAAGGCCTGAATGATGAGAACATTTGTTATGTATCTTTTTTGACATCAGCGATATTTTTGTAAGGAAACAAGTGGCAGGAGAGGCGTACCTGGTGCCGTGGCAGCGCGCCCGCCTCGCTCTGTTCGGCGTGCCGCTCGTGGTGCGCGCGGCGCCCGGCGCGTCCGGCCGCGAGCTGTACGCGCGCGTGTGGACGCACGTCGCGCGCCTGCTGTCCGCGCGGCCCGCCACGCGCGCCAACCACGCGGCCGACTGGTGTGTACACATATTCATTATTCATATAAAATCCTTACTAATATTATAAATGCGACAGTGTGTTTGTTGGTGTGTTCTTCAATCACGCAGCAACGGATTGACGTGATTTTTTGCATGGCTATAGTTGAGTACCTGGAGAGTAACATAGTTTACCTTTTATCCAGGAAAAACAGGAAACCTTGTGTTGTTCAGTTCCGGGATAAAAGGTAATCTATATAACCCAACTCCACGCGGACGAAAACGTAAAAGCTAGTAATTTATGAACACATCGGATGAGCGCTCAGTGCCACGTCATAATGTACAACGGTGCCAAGTAACTTAACCTAAATTATAGTACTAATAAAAACGAAAGCGTCTGCAGTTAAAGGGGGCACGTCAGCCTTTGTCGCAGGATGTTCTTTAAAGTACATTATGCAATGCTGGTTTTGACGCGTTTTGTGTGGACTCTGTTTCAACATAAATGGGCGGCCAGATTAGCGTTTTTTCGGCGCGTTAAGCTCGTTTTTGGTAGCGCATATAGGCTCGCCCATTTGCCACACATGCAACTCGAAGTCGAGTTCTTCCGAACCAATGCACCGGTTCGAGCGAATACGCTGGAATAAGCACGTGTACGCGCCTTCGGTTTTTTGAAGCGCAAAAATATGTGGCGCGTGTGTAAGCTCGTACTGATACGAGCTTGTACGCGCGAAGAAATACGCTAGTTTGAAATCGCTCTAACTGACGTCGGCTGTCCGCAGCGACGACAGCCTGGGCTACGAGTTCCCGTTCACGCTGCGCGTGGTGGCGGGCGACGGGCTGTGGTGCGCGCTGTGCGCGTGGCCCGCGCTGTGCCGCGGCTGCGCGCTGCCCACCGACGACGCGCCGCTCGTCGCCTGCAACGGTAACATTACCTACATTACTGACGTCGGCCGTCCGCAGCGACGACAGCCTGGGCTACGAGTTCCCGTTCACGCTGCGCGTGGTGGCGGGCGACGGGCTGTGGTGCGCGCCGTGCGCGTGGCCCGCGCTGTGCCGCGGCTGCGCGCTGCCCACCGACGACGCGCCGCTCGTCGCCTGCAACGGTAACATTACCTACATTACTGACGTCGGCCGTCCGCAGCGACGACAGCCTGGGCTACGAGTTCCCGTTCACGCTGCGCGTGGTGGCGGGCGACGGGCTGTGGTGCGCGCTGTGCGCGTGGCCCGCGCTGTGCCGCGGCTGCGCGCTGCCCACCGACGACGCGCCGCTCGTCGCCTGCAACGGTAACATTACCTACATTACTGACGTCGGCCGGCCGCAGCGACGACAGTCAGCCAGCTGCTCACGGTCCGGCGCAATGCATGCACGCACACGCACACACACACATACACAGTACACACACACACACACACACACACACACACATACTCGCGTACGCATTTATACACCAAACACTTTAAAATCTTTCTTTTATCTAAATTTTAAAAATTTTATTTTTTAAGTAAAATTTGTGATAATTACATATTTTAAAATAAACGATTACTTAGAAAATAAAGTCCACTGTTCAGGCACGGTGCGGACGCGGCGGCGCTCGGCCGGTGCTCGGCCCGACGTGCCCGACACCAACTCCCCTATCGCGAAGGCCAAACTCTACAGGCAGACCAGTGCCCGCCTCACGGACGCTGAGGTAAGTATGACGACCATATAAAATAAAATAAATAAATAAATAAGCCCTTTATTCTGAATAAACAAAGATAAGGAATTTTACAGTTAGTTTATTTAGTTTAGTTAGTTTAGTCTAGCGTTTTCCATTGGTTTCTGTCTTGCGCTACCCTTCTCCAATGGTGGCCAGCCGTGAGCTTCAGGTCATCTGACCATCTCGCTTGTTGACGTCTTCTGTCTCGTTTGCCGTCTCTGGGGTACCAGTCGCAGACCATTGTACTCCATTTGCCTTCTTCTTCTTCTTTCTTCTTTATCAACCGATAGACGTCCACTGCTGGACAAAGGTCTCTTGCATGGGCTTCCACAGGCCTCGGTCTTGCGCCGCCTGAATCCAGCGGCTCCCTGCGACTCGCTTGATGTCGTCGGTCCACCTGGTGGGGGGTCTGCCAACACTGCGCTTCCCGGTGCGGGGTCGCCACTCCAGCACCTTGGGACCCCAACGACCATCAGCTCTTCGAACTATGTGCCCCGCCCATTTCCACTTCAGTATCGCGACTCGCTGAGCTATGTCGGTGACTCTGGTGTTCCTACGGATCTCCTCATTTCTGATTCGATCCCGCAGGGATACTCCGAGCATAGCTCTTTCCATCGCACGCTGAGCGGTCCTGAGCCTACTTATGAGGCCCTTAGTTAGCGACCATGTCTCGGATCCGTAAGTCATCACTGGCAACACGCACTGTTCGAAGACTTTAGTCTTCAGGCACTGAGGAATTTTGGACGAAAAGACATCTCGGAGCTTCCCGAACGCTGCCCAGCCGAGTTGGATTCGGCGGTTGATCTCTTTCTCGAAATTGGACCTACCTAGCTGGACTGTGTGTCCCAGGTAAATATACTCGTCGACCATTTCGAGTGCAGAGTTCTCAACAATTACTGGGTGGAGTGGTGCATGAGCATTGGACATGATTTTCGTCTTGCTAATGTTCATTTTCAGGCCCACCTGTTGAGAAACCCTGCTGAGATCGTTGAGCATTGTATTGAGGTCTCTCAGAGTCTCTGCCATGACTACTATGTCATCGGCAAATCGCAGGTGAGTGATGTACTCGCCGTTTATGTTGATGCCAAGCCCGTTCCAATCCAGAAGCTTAAAGACGTCCTCCAACGCAGCGGTAAAGAGCTTCGGGGAGATAACGTCTCCCTGTCGCACTCCACGCCGCAAGTGGATTGGCCTCGTAGTCTGGTCCTGTATACGTACTGACATTGTGGCGTTTTCATACAAGCACTTCAACACTTGGATATACCGGTAGTCAATTCGGCATCTCTGCAGCGACCTCAACACAGCCCAAGTTTCCACCGAATCAAAGGCTTTCTCATAGTCCACAAACGCTAAGCAAAGTGGCCGGTTATACTCTTCCGTCTTTTGTATAACCTGCCGCAGCGTATGAATGTGATCTATGGTACCAAAGCCTTTTCGGAATCCGGCTTGTTCGGGAGGCTGGAAGTCGTCGAACCTACGAGCGAGACGATTCGTAATGACTCTCGAGAACAACTTATAAACATGACTCAACAACGAGATGGGTCTATAATTCTTCAACAAGGTATTATCTCCCTTTTTGAAGAACAGAACCACCACGCTCCTGTGCCATGCTTCCGGCGTTGTGCCCTCGTGGATGACGGAATTGAACAATCGCTGAAAGATCTTAAGTACCGGTTTTCCACCCGCTTTCAGGAGTTCCGCAGTGATTCCGTCATCACCTGGCGCCTTGTTGTCCTTAAGCTGTTTGAGAGCCATTCTAATCTCGTATAGGCTGACGTCCGGGATATCTTCGGTATAGTGTCGGGTCAGTTTGGCTCTGGGATCTTTCGCCAAATCTTCAACAGGTTTTTGTGTCGTGGTATATAACTGTCCATAGAACTTCTCAACCTCTCCCAAGACCTCAGGTCGAGAAGAGACGAGACGGCCGTCATCAGTTTTCAGCCGCGTCAGCTGGCTCTGTCCGATAGACAGATCTCTCGCGAACACTTTTGAGCCTTTGTTCCGCTCAATGGTATCTTTAATACACTTGGTATTAAAGACACGGAGGTCGCGAGTTTGTGCCTTAGAGATCTGCCTATTAATCCGCCGGTAGGCAGCTGCGTCTGCCGATGACTGCAGCCTCATCTCTTGTCTCTCCTTCATTAGCTTGAGAGTATGGTCAGAGAACTTTTCGGTTCTTTTCCTGCGATGGGTCTTCAAGAATTTAGACCCCACAGTATGGACAGTTTCCACGAACCTGTTGTTTAGATCGTCCACAGAAGCGCAGTCTGCTAGGCACTCGAATCGGTTCTGCAGTTCGAGTTGGAAGTTTTCGAGATTTTGGATATGAGCACAAGAAGGTCGGAGAGTGGACTTCACCAGTCTGGCCCTTTCCAGCTTTACATTAATATTCAACGTGCCTCTTACCATCCGGTGATCGCTACCGGTTTTCACCCTATTGATCACAGAGACATCATTGAATATATGCCGCTTGGTCGACATAATGAAGTCGATCTCATTTCTCGTGGAACCATCGGGACTCAACCATGTCGATTTTCTGTGTGGCCGCTTCCTGAAGAAGGAGTTCATCATAAAGAGGCCCTCCTTCTCCATGAAGTCGGCCAGCATTTGGCCCCTTTGGTTCCTTCGCCCATACCCAAAATGCCCCACTCTCGTCTCTGCACCACTTCGTTCGCCCAGCCTTGCATTGAAATCCCCCATCACAACACTGTAATGAGTGGTAGAGGCGTGTATGGCTTTTGATATATCCTCATACAGCGCCTCTACCTCCTTGTCAGAATGTGTCGATGTCGGTGCGTAAACCTGTATAACCTTCAGCGAATAGCGTTTGGTGATTCTGAGTATAAGGTACGCTACTCTACTCGACACACTCTTGACTTGTACAATGTTGTTGACGAAGGACTTGTGGATGATGAACCCGACACCACCCTGGGACTGTTGATCGCCCTCCCGGTAGTAAAACAAGTTGCCGGAATTGAGGATTATCGAGTCCTCCCCCTCTCTTCGGACTTCAGACAATCCTATAATACTCCAACGCAACTTGCTCACTGCTTCTTCCTGCTCGATGATCTTTTCGTCGGTCCTCAAAGTGCGTGCGTTATACGTCACCAGGTCCAGTCGTCGGGGTTGGCAGCGGCCATTTGCCTTGCCTGTCTCTAATTATGTGGCCAGCCCATCTCCACTTTATTTGGTCTATTCGAGTGAGAATGTCAGTTACTTTGGTTTTTTCTCTTATTGTACTACTTCTCATTTTGTCACTTCTCCTTATTCCTGTCATGCTTCTCTCCATGGCCCTTTGCAGCGCTCCAGTTTTTCTCTGTGGAGTTTGGTGAGTGCCCATGTTTCGCAGCCGTAGGTAATTACTGGAAGTATGCAGGTGTTAAAAGATTTTCTTTTTATAGACATGCTTAGCTCTTTTGACTTCATGATTTCTTTCAATGACCAGTATTTCTCCCATCCGTTTGCTATTCTTCTATTTACTTCTTTAGTTGTTTGTTCTTTATGAGAGATTATTTGTCCTAGTAATATATCTAATATTCCTGTACATATTCAAGTGGTTGGTTTTCAGCTTTGCTTTAGTTCAATTTGCGGAAGATGCTTTCTAAAACAGCTGAGAAGAGTTTCGGCGACAGGGGATCTCCTTGCCTTAGACCCCTCATAATCTTGAACTTTTTGCCTAGGGTTGCCAGTTGTAACCTAGCTTCGCTATTTGAGTAGATGTTCTTGATAATTTGGATGTATTTTGACGGGACCCCCTGTTGTTCTAGGCTCGCCCATATTGCTTTATGATAAACGCTGTCGAAAGCTTTGGAGTAATCGATGAATGCCATATATAGATGTTTGTTATAATATTCTTTGTATTTCTGTACTATTTGTTTCACCGTGTGTATGTGGTCCAAGGTCGAGAAATTTTGTCTGAATCCGGCTTGTTCTCTTGGTTGGTTTTCATCAAGTACTTTGCTTATTCTTTGCAGAATGACTTTGGAGAATACCTTATAGATATTTGACAACAGACATAGGTCTATAGTTCCCTATATCTTCTTTTTGACCTTTTTTGAATATAAGGATGATATGAGATGTTTTCCACTGCATAGGTATTTTGCCTGTGACCATTATTTTGGGTAATAGTTCTTCAAAAGTGCCTTTAAGGAGTTCATTCATAATTTTATCTGGGCCTGGAGCTTTCTCCATCTTCTGACTGCATATAGCTTTTTTCTATTTTAGTAGGTATTATTTCTGGGAGTGTCTCTTCGTTGAGGTGCCTTCCACATTGGTCTGCCCATCTGTCTTGTTCATTATCTGAGTTCGAGTAGCTGTACAAATCCTGGTAAAATTTTGTTGCTGTTTCGTTTATGCCCTTTCTGTTTAAATATACAGTCTTCTTTTTATTTAGTTAAGTATCGGTATATGACGACCATATATGGACAGAAATATTTATCAAGCTATTAGCCGCGCAGAAAGTTTGCCGATGACGTCACGAAGTCACGGTGGTCACGAGTCGATGGTTAGTATGGTAAATAGGCGAGCGCGGGACGCGGTCGGCGGAGGCGAGAGGTGTAGTCATCGGCAAACTCTGCGCGCGGCTAGTAATGTAAGTAACTAATAAGACGCCTATTAAAAAAGTATACGGCGCTGGAGAACTCTACTTGTATATCTAGACTCCATAGACATAGACTGTAAGAATTAAGCCAAATAGTATGACAGTGACGCTCCCTATTTGCACCTCAAAATGATCTGTGCTGTTCCTGCGACCCAGGTCGCTCGCGAACCATTAGAATGACAATCTGGTTAAAATGATTCGATCCAATCCAAACCTAATTATTATTAATCCAATCATTTAAATTAAATCCAATCATTTTCCCGTTCTTATTCATATTGCTTTTTAATATGTTGGAGAAAAAAAATTGAAAAAATAAAAAAGATGAAAAGTTATTTGTCGGTTGAATAACTAGATCCGCGATCCGATTTTTAAAGTCGATAAATAAAATAAAGTATTGATATAAAGTTCAAATTAAATCCAACTCAACCTTTCAGAAATGTTCTCTTTTACCATTTGAATAAGTTTAAGAGGGCCTTTTAGCCAGTATCCAGAATTCTATGCCATCTTTGTGTTGAATTCTATCCTAATCAAAGCAAAAAAGTAATACGGGCAGAGCATACGGTAGCATGCATCCGAATTTATAATAGGAATTTATATAGGAGGGTGTATTAAATACAGGCTTTGCAGAGGTCCGATGTGATTGTTTTTGTAGAACAAAAATCGGGTCGGCGGTGGCGAGGTTCGGAGACTGGACATCAACGCTCTGCGCAACGTGCGCGGTCGAGTGATGCTCGCCA
Source organism: Oeneis ivallda (assembly GCA_029955525.1). Taxonomy (NCBI): domain Eukaryota; kingdom Metazoa; phylum Arthropoda; class Insecta; order Lepidoptera; family Nymphalidae; genus Oeneis; species Oeneis ivallda. The sequence continues at coordinate 17,667,455 of JARPMR010000008.1, forward strand.
TCGACTGGGACCCCACCGCTCTACATCTGCGGTACCAGACCACGCGAGAGAAGGTACAGTGCTGTGCAGTATATCACTTTCTATAAGGTCAATCTATAGAGACGTTCTGTATTATCTAGTAAAATCTTATATGTATAATCCGGTCGAGCTGACTTGACACTTGGCGCCGATGACGCCACATTCTCGTGCTAGTATGCGCCACACACGCACTTTCAAGGCAGACGCGGGGATGAGGCTAGTTTTTGTTGTATACAATGTCTAAACTAAACTTATGATCTTTGAAACATTTACATTAGTCAATTCTTCCTTCTTTAAACACCAACAAGCATCTAATATTATAAAATAATAGCATAAAATATTATGTACCCAATGACCAAATATTTTATTTGGGTACGAATGATACAAAGTACATACATATCAAATTATACATAGTTCGAAGAACTGATGGTCGCTTGAGTTCCAAAGTGACGACCCAGCACCAGAAAGCGCAGTGTTGGCACAGCGCCACTTTGTGAACCGACGACGTCTAGACGAGTCGCGAGGAGCCTATGGAAGTGCATGCAAGAGACCTTTGTCCAGCTGTGGACATGTATCGGTTGACAGAGAAGGTACGAATGATTGTTGTTGCGTGCGAGCAGGCGTGGGTGGAGCACGGGTCGGTGGCGGAGTGCGAGGCGGCGGCGAGCCGGCCCGTGGACCTGGGCAGCTGCCTGCGCGCGTTCACCTCGGAGGAGCGGCTGGAGCAGCGCTACCACTGCGCCGCGTGCCGCAGCGCGCAGCCCGCCACCAAGAAGCTGCAGATATGGAGGCTGCCACCTATCATTGTACGTATATTGATGTTGTGGGCGGAGCACGGGTCGGTGGCGGAGTGCGAGGCGGCGGCGAGCCGGCCCGTGGACCTGGGCAGCTGCCTGCGCGCGTTCACCTCGGAGGAGCGGCTGGAGCAGCGCTACCACTGCGCCGCGTGCCGCAGCGCGCAGCCCGCCACCAAGAAGCTGCAGATATGGAGGCTGCCACCTATCATTGTACGTATATTGATGTTGTGGGCGGAGCACGGGTCGGTGGCGGAGTGCGAGGCGGCGGCGAGCCGGCCCGTGGACCTGGGCAGCTGCCTGCGCGCGTTCACCTCGGAGGAGCGGCTGGAGCAGCGCTACAACTGCGCCGCGTGCCGCAGGGCGCAGCCCGCCACCAAGAAGCTGCAGATATGGAGGCTGCCACCTATCATTGTACGTATATTGATGTTGTGGGCGGAGCACGGGTCGGTGGCGGAGTGCGAGGCGGCGGCGAGCCGGCCCGTGGACCTGGGCAGCTGCCTGCGCGCGTTCACCTCGGAGGAGCGGCTGGAGCAGCGCTACCACTGCGCCGCGTGCCGCAGCGCGCAGCCCGCCACCAAGAAGCTGCAGATATGGAGGCTGCCACCTATCATTGTACGTATATTGATGTTGTGGGCGGAGCACGGGTCGGTGGCGGAGTGCGAGGCGGCGGCGAGCCGGCCCGTGGACCTGGGCAGCTGCCTGCGCGCGTTCACCTCGGAGGAGCGGCTGGAGCAGCGCTACCACTGCGCCGCGTGCCGCAGGGCGCAGCCCGCCACCAAGAAGCTGCAGATATGGAGGCTGCCACCTATCATTGTACGTATATTGATGTTGTGGGCGGAGCACGGGTCGGTGGCGGAGTGCGAGGCGGCGGCGAGCCGGCCCGTGGACCTGGGCAGCTGCCTGCGCGCGTTCACCTCGTAGGAGCGGCTGGAGCAGCGCTACCACTGCGCCGCGTGCCGCAGCGCGCAGCCCGCCACACTGTGGGCCGAAATTCGACTTTCATAGACATAGGGATAAAAAAAAAATAAGGGTCGTTTTTTTTGCGTGAAACGGCTTCTATTAATCAATACTATGCCTAAAAATATCATGGGATGCAATTTGGTGCAGAAAATGTCGAGTTACAATTTTTTTACGAAAAAAATGTATGGAAAGTATAACAAAAGTCCGGATAACTCCGGAAGTTCAAGGATAACCGTTATATCCTTGCACACGGTTATAGTACTAATTATTTATGATTTTTTGGCATACTTCATATTACTCGAATATGTGCACTTTTTTTTTAAAAATTAAGCAAAAATAATTTTTTTTTTCGTCCCCTTTGGCTAATTGTATGCTATTTATAGTTTCAGACACTTGTTTTCTTGCGTTTAGCTAACGTTGCAATACCAGACAAGCAAAACTGCAACCACAAATAAAATTTAAGAAATATGTTAAATATTATTTACCGATTTAATTACTCGTAGCAAGCCACGGTAACAGTTGTTTACACTGCTAAAGGTTCCAATTTCTAGGATAAATAACAATGAGCGCTAAGTAGTTAACAAAAGACTCAGGTAGTTAGCTAAGAGACAACTTGGTATTTTTAAATAAGCTTACCTAATAATGTTTATGCGGTTTTAACTCCCATATTATGACCAGTGGATAACAAAGAATGGCAGTCATTAAGAAGTACTAATCACCTCCATTTTGTTTTTTAGTACATTAAGTAATAAGTTATTTGTTCATAAGTATCAATTACACGTCAATTATAATTTATAATGTTAACAACACTTAATAATAACTAATAATTATGGGTAGGTAATTAATTAATAATTACCTACCCTGGTGCATTATATAGCACTACAATTATTTTTTACTTTAGTTTATTATGAACTTGTTACTAGTGAACATCTCTTAGTTTTGTGGCCGTTAAAATGGAAAGTTTAAGCACTAACTTAGACTTGTATGTTATTCTCCAAGGAGCAAGTTCGTTAAAAAATTATGAAGTTCTGTACGAGGCAGTAGTAGCTCGTCTAGGCGATCACGTTTCTGATGAAGACAAGGTTACTCTTAAGGAGTTTTGTCGAAGATGGTCATGAGCTGCTTCACAGAGATGGAAGAATTGTGGCAGAAACTTTAGTGCATTCAGAAAGAATTACGAAGTTTGGCTTGAAGCAAACGTTGATTGGCCAAGCTGCGTTCGAACTGGTCTCGACACCCAGGGACTAAGTGAAGAGAGTCCAAGAGGTGAAGAGAGTCCAAGAGAAGACTTTACCACCGCGGAACCTTCATCTTCAGTTGGAACGATGACTAAAAGACCTCGAAAACCCTTCAAAGATCTGAGCAACAAGCAGAAGAAAAGAAGATCGGAAGAGCACACAGGTATGGATGCCATTGAGTTGTCACATTCAGCTGCTGTACTTTTAAAAGAAGATGGTCGTGAGGATATTGCATCTGTCATCGAATATATGTTAAAAAACCCAGAAGCAGCTGCAAAAATCAAAGGCTTCATCGAGAGACCGAAACATCATGTTTCATTTACGGCAGAAAAAGCTTTAGGGTTGCTCCTGTCTTTAAAGCTTACTAAGTGGCAATACATAACTTTGAGAGAATCAGCCGTTCGAGAAGTTGCTAGTGATATTTACCCTTCTTACTACAAGGTGCAACATGCAAAATTGCAGTGTTATCCTCCGAAGGAATCGATAACTGTGTCAGATTCATCAGCAAAGATTACTCTGCAAGGTTTACTGGATATCACAGTAAGGAGGATCCTTGAAAGTTTTTCTAACAATGTATAGGACAAGCAGTTGACACTGGTATCGAAGTGGGGATTTGATGGTGCATCTAACCAAAGCCGGTACAAGCAGAAAATGGACAGCCAGCAAGACGACTCGAGCATATTTATGACCTCTCTAGTCCCTCTTATGCTAACAGACGGTGATGAAACTATATGGAAGAATCCAAAACCCTGCTCAACATCATATTGTCGTCCAGTGGCGTTTAGTTTTGTGAAAGAAAGTAAAGCATTAGTCATCGAAAAGAAAACGTACATGGATAACGAAATTATGGCTCTAGTTCCCACCGAGTGCAATAAAAATATGGTGAGTCACAAACTAATGATGACGATGATCAATGGCAAAGTATGTACTTATCTTTCCGAATCTAAATCAAATGCTGCGTGCTATCTGTGCTTAGCGAAACCCACCGAAATGAACAATTTAGGTACAGTTGTATTAAAGCCTGTGTCCTCTGGTGCATTAGAATTAGGGTTATCTACATTGCATGCTCGTATTAATTGTATGGAATTCCTTCTGCATATTTCATACCGGCTTGATTTTAAAAAGTGGGCTGCGAGAGGAAATGAACACAAAGAAATGTTGGAAAACAGAAAAAAACATATTCAGGACAGATTCAAAAACGAGCTCAATCTTTTAATCGATATAGTAAAGCAAGGATCTGGAACCACAAATGACGGAAACACGGCAAGAAGATTTTTTGAGTTTCCAGACAAGACTGCAGCCATCACTGGGCTCAATGAAGAGTTAGTCCGCAGATTTGCAGTTATTCTGCAGGCAATAACATCAGGGGAAGTGATTGATGTAATCAAGTAAAAAGAGTTTGCTCTGAAAACAGCGGAAAAATACATTGAGATGTACAATTGGTACTACATGTCATCTACAGTACACAAGCTTCTAATACATGGAGCAGACATCATTGCTAATAATTCAATTGTGCCAATCGGAAACCTCTCAGAAGAAGCTTCAGAGGCCCGCAATAAAGATTTCAGGAGGTTTCGGGAACATCATTCCCGAAAAAGAAGCAGGCAAGCCTGCAACGAGGATATCCTCAATATGCTTATTCTTTCGTCGGATCCCGTTATAAGTGCAATGAAACCTCAGTTGGATGCCAAAAAAAGATATAATTTCTTCAATGAAACCCTTGAAACAATCAAGTTTCAAGAAAATCAAATTGATTTTGTTGACGTATCCAAGTTAGAAACTGATTCTGAATTGGAGTCGGAAGAGAGCGATGTTGAAAATTTGTAAAATTTGTGTATTTTTTTGTGTACACAAAAAAAAATTGCGTATTTTTTTTTCATGTCATTCTACTTTATATTTAGGAACCTTGCTTACTTTAAAAAATATAATATAATAATTCACTACTTTTAACTAATTTTTTTATTTTTTATATTTTATGCGTTTATCTAATGTGCTATCATTAAATCGTTTCTATGATGCATGGTAAATTTAGATATGTCAACTTAAAATGTGTAAATAAATATTGTAAATTTATGAGTATGACTCCTTGTTTTATTTGTAGTTATCATTTAGTTACATCTTTTTCCTTCTTAAGTTTAATTGAGCTACGTCAAATAAAAACTATAGTCAGCATAATCATCATTAGTTAGAAATACCGAGTTATAGGTAGCTTAGGCGAGCTACCTGTGTATTTTGTTAATTACCGCTCATTGTCAATAAATTCCTAGAAATTGGAACCTTTAGCAGTGTAAACAACTGTTACCGTGGCTTGCTACGAGTAATTAAATCGGTAAATAATATTTAACATATTTCTTAAATTTTATTTGTGGTTGCAGTTTTGCTTGTCTGGTATTGCAACGTTAGCTAAACGCAAGAAAACAAGTGTCTGAAACTATAAATAGCATACAATTAGCCAAAGGGGACGAAAAAAAAATTATTTTTGCTTAATTTTTAAAAAAAAAGTGCACATATTCGAGTAATATGAAGTATGCCAAAAAATCATAAATAATTAGTACTATAACCGTGTGCAAGGATATAACGGTTATCCTTGCACTTCCGGAGTTATCCGGACTTTTGTTATACTTTCCATACATTTTTTTCGTAAAAAAATTGTAACTCGACATTTTCTGCACCAAATTGTATCCCATAATATTTTTAGGCATAGTATTGATTAATAGAAGCCGTTTCACGCAAAAAAAAACGACCCTTATTTTTTTTTATCCCTATGTCTATGAAAGTCGAATTTCGGCCCACAGTGCGCCACCAAGAAGCTGCAGATATGGAGGCTGCCACCTATCATTGTACGTATATTGATGTTGTGGGCGGAGCACGGGTCGGTGGCGGAGTGCGAGGCGGCGGCGAGCCGGCCCGTGGACCTGGGCAGCTGCCTGCGCGCGTTCACCTCGGAGGAGCGGCTGGAGCAGCGCTACCACTGCGCCGCGTGCCGCAGCGCGCAGCCCGCCACCAAGAAGCTGCAGATATGGAGGCTGCCACCTATCATTGTACGTATATTGATGTTGTGGGCGGAGCACGGGTCGGTGGCGGAGTGCGAGGCGGCGGCGAGCCGGCCCGTGGACCTGGGCAGCTGCCTGCGCGCGTTCACCTCGGAGGAGCGGCTGGAGCAGCGCTACCACTGCGCCGCGTGCCGCAGCGCGCAGCCCGCCACCAAGAAGCTGCAGATATGGAGGCTGCCACCTATCATTGTACGTATATTGATGTTGTGGGCGGAGCACGGGTCGGTGGCGGAGTGCGAGGCGGCGGCGAGCCGGCCCGTGGACCTGGGCAGCTGCCTGCGCGCGTTCACCTCGGAGGAGCGGGCTGGAGCAGCGCTACCACTGCGCCGCGTGCCGCAGCGCGCAGCCCGCCACCAAGAAGCTGCAGATATGGAGGCTGCCACCTATCATTGTACGTATATTGATGTTGTGGGCGGAGCACGGGTCGGTGGCGGAGTGCGAGGCGGCGGCGAGCCGGCCCGTGGACCTGGGCAGCTGCCTGCGCGCGTTCACCTCGGAGGAGCGGCTGGAGCAGCGCTACCACTGCGCCGCGTGCCGCAGGGCGCAGCCCGCCACCAAGAAGCTGCAGATATGGAGGCTGCCACCTATCATTGTACGTATATTGATGTTGTGGGCGGAGCACGGGTCGGTGGCGGAGTGCGAGGCGGCGGCGAGCCGGCCCGTGGACCTGGGCAGCTGCCTGCGCGCGTTCACCTCGGAGGAGCGGCTGGAGCAGCGCTACCACTGCGCCGCGTGCCGCAGCGCGCAGCCCGCCACCAAGAAGCTGCAGATATGGAGGCTGCCACCTATCATTGTACGTATATTGATGTTGTGGGCGGAGCACGGGTCGGTGGCGGAGTGCGAGGCGGCGGCGAGCCGGCCCGTGGACCTGGGCAGCTGCCTGCGCGCGTTCACCTCGGAGGAGCGGCTGGAGCAGCGCTACCACTGCGCCGCGTGCCGCAGCGCGCAGCCCGCCACCAAGAAGCTGCAGATATGGAGGCTGCCACCTATCATTGTACGTATATTGATGTTGTGGGCGGAGCACGGGTCGGTGGCGGAGTGCGAGGCGGCGGCGAGCCGGCCCGTGGACCTGGGCAGCTGCCTGCGCGCGTTCACCTCGGAGGAGCGGCTGGAGCAGCGCTACCACTGCGCCGCGTGCCGCAGCGCGCAGCCCGCCACCAAGAAGCTGCAGATATGGAGGCTGCCACCTATCATTGTACGTATATTGATGTTGTGGGCGGAGCACGGGTCGGTGGCGGAGTGCGAGGCGGCGGCGAGCCGGCCCGTGGACCTGGGCAGCTGCCTGCGTGCTTTAAGGTATTACTTATATTCAATCCTCTTAACCCGACGCCAGCTCACTACTGAGTAAAGCTCTCCGCCCAGATTGAGAAGGAGAATTAGGCCGTTCACAATCGGTTACGTTACTTATTAAGCACTGTCTGAACACACATATTATGCAGTTTAACTTCATTGTGTTGCGCACTTCGAGCCTTCCAAAACTGCTGCAGTGTAAAGTTGACACATACAATTACTGAAGGCTTTTTTTAAAATAATGTAAAGCCGGCGGCCGCTCTCACACCACTCGTAGTAAACTCGCACGAAACTAGAAATCATTGAAAAACCTCCTTTTGAATATTGACGACCTCCCTGGCACAGTGGTGAGCGCTGTGGTCTTATAGTCTTATAACTTGAGCTCTCGGGTTCGATTCCCGGCGGGGCAATTCGAAAATTTATAATTTCTGAAATATCTCTGGTCTGGTCTGGTGAGAGACTTTGTTGTTGCCACCTTACCGTTAAAAGACGTGCAACCAAGCGATTTAGCGTTTCGGTAAGATGGCGTGTAGAAAAATATTAGGGGTATGGGTTGAATGTCACTGCCATACCCTTCCAAGTTAGCCCTAGCCCGCTACCGTAATCTTAGGCCCACTTGCAGAGACACCGGGTTAGGTTTAACACAGGAATAAATTTGTAATTTTGACAGAAGCTTTATACGAAATCTGTCAAAGCAGCAGCTAACTCTGGGTTAAAAGGATAACCCGGCGCTTCTGCAAGCGGGCCTTAGACTGCATCGTCGCTTACAATCTGGTGAGGTCGCATTCAATGATTATCTTGTCATCGGGTAAAAAAAACCTTTTATTTCAGATAATTCATTTGAAACGTTTCCAATACGTGAACAACAAGTGGATCAAATCACACAAAGTAGTCAATTTTCCCTTCCAAGACTTCGACCCGACACCCTACCTCGCCTCCGTGCCGCAGGAGACCATACTCAGGCACACGGAGTTAAAGAACTTGAACAAACGGCGCTCGTCGATGTTCGTCGATGTTGACGATCACATATCAGAAAGCGATACGGAGAACTCTGACGACGATGCGTTGAAAACGAACGAGGCAACTTCCAACGATGCGTCGAAAAGGAAAAACAAATACGAGAAGAAGAAAAGGGAGTCGATGGAAGTGAACGGCAGGCAGAGGCTAGAGTCGACCAGTTTGACGGCGACGCCCGTGCTAGACGACAACCTGGTGGATTACCATCAGCATCATTTGAAGCCCGATCAAGACACCTTCGATTTGAAGTACAGATTGTATGCTGTTGTGGTGAGTTACAATGTCTTTTTTCAACCTTAGTGATGCATATCTTAGTAGTGTTAGTCGGTCAATTTTGTTTTATAGAGACAAAATATAATAAAGACCCTGCAAAAAATTGTATTTTTTCTGCGTCTCAGAAACGCGTCTGCATTACAAATACAAATTACAAAACAATAGCTTTTTTTCTAGTTGATTAATGATCCTGTATCAAGTCCTGTGTCAAGTAAAATGTTATTCCTCAGTCCAGTTTCAGTTATTAGATTTTGAATGAGATTGCATATCTTCTACATTATACATATAATATTGAAGATAGATGTTGGTGAGTGAAAGGTCAGCGATCCACTGAATTTTCATTTCAGTCGCACTCGGGTCAGCTAAGCGGGGGTCACTACGTGGCGTACGCGCGCAACCCGTCGGGCGCGTGGCTGTGCTACAACGACAGCTCGTGCCGCGAGCTGCCCGCGCGGCCGCAGCCCCCGCTCGACCCCGCGGCCGCCTACCTGCTGTTCTACGAGCGGAAGGGGCTGAGGTACGACGCGTACCTGCCCGACACCGGCGGCCGCGCGCCGCCGCAGCCGCCCGAACTCCTCGACCCCGACGACGCGGACCTGGGGAAGATGTGCGTTGTCTCTTAGTGCGCGAAAATGAGGATAATATTCGACGGGTTTGACAACGCGAGTGAGTGTACAGCGATAGCAATTACCGAGATAAACGGGCTAAGATACGGGGCGTATTCTACGAGATAAACGGGCTGAGATACGGTGCGTATTCTACGAGATAAACGGACTGAGATACGGCGCGTTTGCCTAAAGCGAGGGACTGAACACGGTTACAGCAGAAGTTAAAAGAACTTTATCTCAAAGTGCGGCATGTGAAAAGAGAATTAAACATTTAACGTGTCTAAAAATGCGGTGCCATCTGCTTCGCTTCAGTGGACAGACACAATAATAGAGCAGTCACACTACGTACAGTACGCATTTTGCGGAAATTTGCTTACCGCACAAAGTACCCTCCGATTTGCTATCCAAAGTCACCCAGCAAATTATATGCCTAGTGTGGCCATGCCCTAAGTGCCAGATAGTAAATAATAGTGCCATGTCTCTGGTACACTACGCCTAACTTTATGTATGTCTCAACATTGTATATATTCAACTCAATACTTATGTTATTATGTGTACAATGCAAATTTAATGTACTATAATATAATATATACGAACTCTGTGCTGATATTACTTTTTAATATATAATACTTTTATGGTAGGTTTGGTAGGTTGATCCAGTAACTGTCGCCAGTCAGAGTCTATAGTAAATGCTGTCACTGGACTGTGTTGTAGGCAATAGGCAAGAGTTAGATTTCGACAGTATGCATTTACTTGATCCAGCACTTTTAGACAATGCTGGACTGGCAATAAACTCTTTGTACGGCTCTTTTACCATGCCAGCGTTGCTGCAGTCACTGGCACAATGAAAACATGCCTTTTAATATCATTTATTCCAATTTCATTTATCATTGTAATTTCCAAACAAGTTAATTCACAATACAGAAACACTTGAGTTTTTGATTTCAATAAATTAACAATTAGTGTAAATTGAAAGTTTAAAACACCCCCGACATGTGAATCTATGTCCGGACTATGTACGATATACCTGACGTCCTGTTACCCAGTTTTCTGCTCCATTAAAATCTCTTCCTCGATCCTCGATCATCATCTGTCTAACTCAATGAGCCCAAACCCGCTATTCTGCTGTAAGTTGCTGAGGAGTTGGGTTTCCCGCAGACTACTTGATGATGCAGCATCAGCTCAAGGTTACAATGCCTTGAAAATAAACCGAAGTAACAGTACACCAAATTTCAAATCAATCGCACCAGCAGTGAAAGCCTGTAAGACCCTTTAATCAAGTAGGAAATGAGCTTATGATCTTCAAACGCAGATCTTCATAAATTATAGCTAAGATCCACCTCGATTGCTTTCAAACAGAAAAAAACTGAATCAAAATCGGTCTATTGGATAGGCTGCTACGAGGAAACAGACAGACACAGATACACGTCGATCCTATAACACCCCTCTTTGGGGCCATCCATAAATTACGTCACACAAATTTTATGGTTTTTTGACCCCTCCCCCGTCCTTGTCACAGGTGGTCACGCTTGTGAAACCCCCTCCCCCTAGTGTGACGTCACACATTTTCCAATTTTATATTTCAGAAGTACTTAAATTTATTTTTTGCTAAAACTAAACTAAATTTACTAATTATTAAATTTATTTTATTTGATTTAATTAAAATAGCAAATTTTCCAAATTATTTTTTATTTAAATCAAAAACAATCTTTAATATAATTAAAATAAAGTCAAATATTTTAGATAATGGAGATAACTAGTAGGTACCTACATAATATTTTAAATTTTTTGGTTTACATATAAATTTCGAGTTTTAATATTTTAGATTTCAACATGTGACGTCACATAATCTTTTAACCCCCCTGTCCCTTGTCACACAATGTCACATTTTACTGGCCCCCTCCCCCCCACTCAACGTGTGACGTAATTTATGGATGGCCCCTTTTTTATCGGGGGTAAAAACAGATAGATACATATTCACAAAACTACTTACTGAATTTATAAAAATATTAGGTATTGAATGCTATGTTACAAAATCAAATCTATATGGCCTAGTGATAGTAAAAATAATAATATATACTTTGAATTTCAAATATTGTAATTGTAAATAATATTGTGAACTTCGCCTTATGAACTTTTATGAAAATGCGTGTATTTAAAATTCATTATATGACTACAAAATTTTGGAAAAAAGACGTTTTCTTTGTTAGAGAAATCATTCCTTAGTTAAGTATGGATTTAAATTATATAAACATTTGTTCCCCATCCAATAAACATTTTAATATAAAGAACCTGAAAAAATTAATATAGTAAGGAATATGTAAGTAATTAAACAAAAATGGTTAGAATTAAATAACGTCATACTAATATTATAAATGCGAAAGTGTGTTTGTTGGTTTGTCCTTCAATCACGCCTCAACAGAGCTACGGATCGACGTGATTTTTTGCACGGAATAGTTGAGGACCTGGACCTGGAGAGTGACATAGGCTACTTTTTATCCCGGAAAATCAAAGAGTTCCGAGGGATTTTAATAAAAACTAAATCCACGCGCACGAAGTCGCGGGCATTATCTAGTCAAAAAATATGTGAACAACAAATGTTAGTCCATCACTTCTTCAATAATTCTATGATTATTTTTATGTAATAGATTTTCATGACTGATACTGTTTTATGATATGAAGATGTAAACAAATTTTACATGCGTTATTGTGGCATTTTCTAGATTGTCCTAATGAGGAGCATCAATTTCCAATTCAAGAAACTATGTACTGAAAACCTTGTGAGTAACAATATACTTAACTCTTGTTTGATTGTTGAGTTGTAATAGAGACTGATATGATTTTAATAGATTACTAAAATAAAATATGTGATGTATGACATTAACTCAAATTTTATTTAAATATGTAAATGATATTAGATTAAACGTTATTTTTTGTTAATAGAAAAACTGAAACAAACCTTTTACTGTGCGAATATGGTTACTTAAAAAATGAAAGCTGAGGTAAAAGCTCTAAAACCTATAGTTAGTTAGCAAAACTATAGTTTTGGCACTGAGCCGCGTATAAGTATCGTACTTAAAAAGTTTAAACCATATTACATTTTGGCGTAAAATGTAACTTATTGCAACTGATACTGATTTCTCATTAACAAAAAATAATGTGAAGTAAATAAAAATTATGATTTTAGATTTAGTTTCTAAATACTTACATTGTTAGCAGCAATGCTTTAACATTAATAATTTGACGCTATTAAGTGTATTTTTTAATAGGGACCATTTATTTTTATATACTTAATATTATTTGTGGACTACCTCACACTCAACATTAATTAACGCAATTTGTTCTAAATTCAATAGTTTCGTTAAAACCTGTTAAACCAATAATTCAAGGACTACAAATGAGTTAAAAAAAAATAATATGTTTCTAGTAATAGATACTGAACCTATTACTAGAAACTTTTTTTTAAACAAATGGTCCGCACATGTCATGGCTTTAAAAAAAATGAAATCAGTGGATATGCATAAGTAGGTATAATAAGCATGTTTTTAGCAGCTGAAATATAATACGAATTTACTTATTATTATTTTTTAATTTTAAAATTCAAATTAATTTCGTTAATTATTACAGTAAGTACTATTTTAGATACAATTTATGTCACCGAGTGGCGCTTATGCATTTGTCATTGCATGCTGCATTCAATACTTTCAGATAAGTAGATACATAATGATATTCATTTTTTCAAAATTCAAAATTATTTATTTCACGTAGACCAACCTGTGGCTCTTATGACAATCCGCTTTCCGAACCGGTGGTAGAACCACCGGTTTGGAAGGCGGATTCTGCTGAGAAGAGCCGGCAAGAAACTCAGCAGTTGCTCTTTTCAAAATAATCATTTTACAATATTATTATGAAACTATTACATTGTAATGAATTTTTTTATACTATCTTGTGGGCAGCTGGATGCCAAGCCGATTTAACCTATGCAACTTTGTTAGAATAAAATATAATATTTCCACAATGAAGGAAAGTTCCAAAAAATTCCATTAAATTTCCATTAATTCCATTAAGTTGTAAACAGATCTAAAATAATAGGAATATAGTTGGTGCGAGTCATTTCTAAGTCGTCACTGAGCTTAGAGATGCGAGTCCGAGCTCGCGCAGTACAGTCGCAGATGCGTATTTTGTGTACGGATGTAGAACTCGCACTTATGTAAAATCCAGCCAGATGACGAGCGCGGGTTTCGGTGCGGTGCGCGGGCTGTCTCGACACTGACACCTAAAAATGCTATGCGTCTTGCAGTTAAATTCAGTGGCGACTAAATGACTGGCGCAAGTTTGAAAATAGTGACATCCTTTCCGCACATAAATGTGTCGAAAAAGATGGCCACAAATCTTTAAGGGCCGATTTCACCAACGTAAAATGTCTTATCCGAGCGTTTTGATATTTTGACAGTATTTTCAAATTTCAATACAAAAACTGTCAAGAGTGCTCAATTTATTCCTCGTTTAAAGGTCATTCGGCGTTGATGAAATCGGCACTAAGAGTTGTACCTCCACAAGAACAACGGAAAGCACTTTTCCTGTATATTATGTGCATTTATTTAACTTTTCCAAATTATATTGCCACTAGCACTGCTGCTGAACATTGCATTGAACAAATAAGGCATCTAATGTAACTATGTTATCTTTACATAAAAATGTATTAAGTTGAAGCTTAACTCCATATGTGTAATATAAATAAATATTTGTTATTATTTAAATGTTATATAATATATCGAATATACATATATTATGATTCAGAGTGGAAATCATTAAATAAAGTAACAGTCAACAGAAAACTGAGATTTTGGTCTTTGGTTTTTACCCGCTAAGCAATTAAGTAAGGTCAGGGGGAGTAAGTGAAACATACTTTACTGTTTTTTCTAGAAAATGACCTGTAAGCCAGTAAAAAGATTGTCTATTTGAATAACAATATGAATAACAATAAATGCTATATACTCTTCATTAAATCGGCTTTCTTATGACATGATCTTCAAGCCCTCTAGTCGTGCAAAAAACGACGAAATTATTCATTAAAAGTAGACTATGGTTTTGTTTCACTTACCCCCGAAATGGGGTAAGTGAAACTATGATCAGAACTCTATAAATATGAGGCCTATAGAACTATTTCAACAACTAAAATGGCATCTTTAATTGCCTCAATCGATAACGAGTCTCAGTGCATGGCTATATGGTCTAATGTCTTAAATAAATGGAAAAAACTGAAAATTGGGTAAGTGAAACATAGTCGTCAAGTCAGGGGTAGTAAACCAAAACAAATTTTGAGTAAGTTCTAAATTTATTAATTTTTTAGTTCAATAACATAGCTAACACCGTGTTTACAATATTTTTACGTCTTTCTCTATTCTTGCTTTCACCAATAAAATTAATAAATTTGGTGTGGCAGACACAAGATGACCTATAATCAAATATTAGTTTTTTTTAAATAACATATAATTTAAAGAAGGTTGGTAATCTCTGAAAATGGGGGAAGTGAAACATATGTTTCTCTTCCCCGCTCATCTCTGTTTCACTTTCCCACTCGGAACTTTTAGTGACTAGAATCTTTAACGTGTCTTAAATTAATTAACTGAACGTTTAAGACAGAAAAAACAATTGGAACATTAAATCTATACATTACTCTAAGTACTTACCACAAAAAACTGTTGAAAACTCTATAAAATCACTTTAAAACAAGCAATAAATAAAACCATGTCTAACTCGTGTTTTGAGTTTTGAAAAATGGCAAATTTCTTTCTTTAATATATCCTTGAAGAATTATCGCAGCGACATCTCTCTAAAAAAATTTAAACCATTTCGCCAATACTGTTTTATCGACTGATAGCAAATTTCGATAACCTGCATAGTTTGCTAGATAAAGCTTTGTGTTTCTCTTACCCCACCGTTTCTCTTACTCCCCTTGACCTTAATAAAGCTATTTTTATACAGTCTGAGTCTTCATAATGTGTTCATATTAAAATGAGGGAAACTATGCTTAATTTTAATAACGGAAAACATTTTAAAAAAATCAAAAAAAAATTATTCATATTCTTTTTGGAATTTTTTAAATTTTTGTTCCCTACTGTGACCCTTGTGTAAACAATACGGTGTAACATTTAAACTAAATGATCTATCACGATGAATCAAACGCATAAATGATTGGAAGTAATTGGGCGTTCTAATCAAATGAAACTTGAGAAAAAAAAATAACCTCAATTGAAATTTTTTTTAGCAAAAATCTGTTTTTTTCACCAAATTTTAAAATAATCATAAAATATCTCAATAAAACACCCACATTACTTACCTTTTTTATTACTACTTATAACCTAGAGCTCCATGATGTAGTCTATCTATATACTTAATGGCTACAATATCAATTCGTAATCGACAATTCCTAAATCCCTGCAGTTTGGGTGGGCAGTACCCTGTAGCATCAGGATTGAAGAGCTATAACCTAGAGCTCCATGATGTAGTCTATGCTTAGTGGCTCGGTCCCTATCCGAAATATCGCTGGTATTTTCTAATAGGTCTAGGTACGAATCAAAATATTGCCTTTGGGCACCATTAGGACCACCCGTATATAATCTGGAAATCCTTACTGTTGGCTTGGTTGGCCACTTTTATAACCACCCAGAAATGCTTTTACCCGGAAATCCTTACTTTTATGTAGGTTCATCACAGCTTTCGTTGTTATTTTTTTATGACAACGTAGGAATACTTGCACCCGAAAATCCTTACTGTTGGTGAGGTTAAGGGTGGAACCACATTTGTGAGGATCGTTTCGGATTTCGCCCATACAAAACTGTCAAATTCCATAGAAACATGTACGGATCAAATCGGCTTTTCGATGCGTACACGGATGTATGGAAAATGACAGTTTTGTATAGGCAAAATCCGAATCGATCCTCACAAATGTGGTTCCACCCTAAAGGTGGCTGGAGAAAGGAGTCGGAAAAGAAAAGCTGGAGAGTTGAGTTTAGAGGGGTTGTCAGACTGTTTCTCGTTTGTTTTATCACTTTTACCAAAGACAACAGTGAATTATTAATAATAACCGATAAAAGTGATGAAATTCAGTTTTTGTCATATTTACCAAATGGTGAGGTAATTATTAATGATTGCCACATTATCACATTTACCATAACATATACCTATATTAAAGTATTAGAGCGCTATATTATACTTTATTGTTTTCTATCTAATATCAATAATTAGGGTTCCGTACCAAAATGGTAAACGTGGAACCCTTATGGTGACTTTCTCCATCCGTCCGTCCGTCTGTCACAGTCGATTATTTTAGTAACTATTAAAGCTATCGACATGAAATTTGGAACAGTTGTGTATAATAGTGGCCCAACAACAACGGAATATAAAAAATCAAAAATTATTTTAGTTTAATTAAATAAGGGGAAAAACGAGCAAAGTAAGATAATACCGAGTGGGGTATCATATTATGAAAGGCCTGTACATTCTAAAACAGATTTTTATTTATTTTTAAATATAATAGGTTTTGATTAATCGGGCAAAATGTCGAAAAAAATACTAAATAAATCTCATAAATAATATCTCCGAAGTTTACGAATCGAAAAATCAGAAATAATTATGGTCAATTAGAGGTTTTTGTACTTAAATACATACAGGAAAAATAAAACCATTGGTTGGTTTTATTACATAGTTAGAACTAGCATAGTTTTTTTTTATATTAACAATAAACCTCTACAAACAAAGTTAACGATTTATAAGCAAATTAATATTATCGTTTTACTTTTACTTCTAGAGTACGGAACCCTCGGTGCGCGAGTCCGACTCGCACTTCATCCATCAGCCTGTATTTATCCACTGCTGGATTTAGAGAAAGAGGAAGAGGTCACTTTACTAATGTAAGGAGGTCTTGTTAAAGGAGAGAGGCTTCGGGACTTTAAATATTTAATCAATTGCACATTAATAATAAATTACAAAATTACTAAACCCTACAGTGGAACAGTGTGACGTGTGCGGCCGGTAAGGGACAACTGACTCGCAGTCAGTTGAAAACGTTTTATAAAACTCAGTCGCCAAAATACCCTGTCAGCGATGCTGCTACATCACACCACCCCAAATTTTTATCTTGGTAAAAATTAACAAACAAAAATCTTAAACTAGGTACACAGTAATAAATTTATTCTAACAATTATACCAACTTTTATTTTTGACAACCCTATTAATGATCCAGATCCGCTTAGCTAACAACTCAAATGTGACTCGACCCTTATAATGTTATTACATTGTTCGTTTCACTTTCAACGCACGGTACATCCCTATTGCATCACACTACTTGGGCTGACGTCACCACTACCTGGGCGGGAGGCGCCGGGATTGCTACGGCAGGATTACGCTGCTCTGTCGCTAAGCCCATGCCGTCCAACTGTCGTCGCACCCATCGTTTCGCAAGTTGGTTACACTTACGTAATAGCCAAACTATTATGATGAGCGTCAGAAGGGCTAGAATCCCAATTGTAATATTCCCGACTATTCGTACGCTGCTTTCCAGCTCTTGATTTCCGGTCGACGCGTTCTGTGCTATGATAACTTGTTCTTCTACTGAAGTCGCTTTGCTCTGCTGTTTACCCATCGTGCACAACTGGTTACCGAATGTGGAATGAACAAGATGTTTCTCTCAATAATAAAATTTACTTCTATCCTCTAATGAAAAATAAAGTTTGCGGATCGGGGTCATTTCACAATAATTACTCATAAGCTTAATTGTTATACTTAGCATTCTACCTAAACCTAACTGGCATTTTGCTGACCCGACCACTGCGCGTCGTACGAGTTATAATTGGGGTCGGCAAAATGTCATCACTGCTAAGTCGACACGTTTTCTGAACTACTGTGTCACCCGGCGTTTGTCGTGAATTTTTAACATCCAGGACAAACGCTGGTTTTAACCTATCAATGGAGACAAGTGCTTGCCTATTGGGTAACTGTACCACATACCCTTTGTCCAACCGCTTTATGACGTCATACGGCCCGTCATAAGGGGGTTGCAGACATTTCCTCATTACATCGTTTCTTACAAACACTTTCTCGCAGTCTTTTAAGGCTGGATGAATGAATATAGTCCGGGAGTCTCTTTGGGTATCAGGTTTAGGTCTTAGGCTACTAATTACCTGTTTCAACTGCCTTAGGTATTCCTCACCGTCCGTTATTCTGCCATCCGTTGGTTCGAAGAATTCTCCAGGGAGCCTTAGAGTTCGCCCAAAGGTTAGCTCGGCGGGACTTACCCCTGTGTCGCTACGCGGTGCTGCACGCAGTCCCATCATCACGGTGTGCATTTCATCGACCCATGACCTATTATCCGTTAACCTCGCCATTAAGGCGGCCTTAAAACTACGATGCCAACGTTCTATCTCACCGTTACTTTGCGGATGGTACGGTGTCGTCCTTAACTTATGTACGCCTAGGTATTTCATCAGATGTCTAAAGAGATTACTTTCAAATTGCAAACCGCCATCGGAGCTTAACCTAGAAAATATTCCATATCTGACGATCCATCCCTCGTAGACGTGTTTAGCTACCGTTTTTGCGCAAATATCCTTAATGGGGAATGCTTCCGGCCACCCTGTTTGCCTATCAATCATCGTGAGGCAATATCTATATCCTTCCTCAGAAGTGTTAAAGGGACCGGTAATATCTATATGTACGTGACACATCCTATCTACCTTTTCGAATTGTCCTAATGGTGACATAGTGTGTCTCTGAACCTTTGCTCTTTGGCACTCTATGCACGACCTAGCCCAAATACCTATATCCTTATTCATCCCAGGCCAAAAATAATTATTAGCTACCATCCTTCGCGTTGTTCTAATGCCTGGGTGGCTAAGATTATGAACTGCCTCGTATGCAGTACGCCTAAACTGCTCCGGTAGGTATGGCCTGGCCTTATCGTCTCGCAAGTTACAAACAATCGACTGAGGTCCGTTAGGCAAATCTATTTTTATTAGTTTCGTATTACCGTTTCCTGCTCCAAGCATTCCAGCGAGCTGTTTATCGTTCGCCTGGGCCCGTGCTACTTCAGCGAAATCGAGTACTGACGGGCACGAAATCGTTTCGACCCGCGATAACGTGTCCGCGGGCGCGTTTTCATCGCCTTTCAAATAACGAATATCCGTCGTAAACTCACTAATAAATAACAACTGACGGGTTCTCCTCGGCGTTTCCTTGCTACTCCCTAGCTTTTTGAAAGCGAACGTTAACGGCTTATGATCAGTATACAATATGAGATCTCTACCTTCGAACATATTCCTAAAATATTGCACTGACAAATAAAGCGCAAGAAGCTCCCTATCGTAGGTACTATACTTCTGTTGCGTGTCAGTCAACTTCCTCGAAAAGTAACCTAACGGTACCCATTCGTTGTTCACTTTCTGTTGTAATGTTCCACCGACGCAACTATTTGATGCGTCTGCCATAATCGCAATCGCCTGACCTGAAATCGGATACGCTAACAATGCGGCGTTCTGTAAACCCAACTTACATTGTTCGAACGCTTGAACAGCATTTTGTGTCCACACTATACAACTTTTGTCACGCTTCTTTGCCCCGTGAAGATACTTATTTAATTCTGCCTGATATTGGGCTGCCTGGCGCAAATGACTTCTATAAAAATTTACCATGCCGAGAAATCTACGAAGTTCCTCGACCGTTTTTGGTCTGGGAAAGTCTACAATAGCTTGGACCTTGCTTGGCAGCGGCCTTAAGCCATTGGCTGAAACCTCATGACCCAAAAACTCAACTTTGTCCTGCGAAAACGCACACTTTGCTAAATTAATCGTTAAACCTACTTCCTGTAACCTTTCAAAAACAGCCTCTAAATGTTTTTCGTGCAGAGTTCTATTTTCACTAGCTATTATTATATCGTCTAAATACGAAAAAACGAATTCCGTTTTATACTTCGCGTATTCGGGGTTATTTTGCTGAAAATTTGCCTCTAAATCCTGTAAAACATAATTATTCATAAAACGTTGAAAAGTCTGCGCTGCGTTTCTAAGACCGAAAGATAAACAAGGCCATTCGTATAAACCGAAATTTGTGATAATCGCGGTTTTTTCTACGTCTTCCCTCGCTATCGGAATGTAGTGATACGCCCTGTTGATATCGATACGGCTAAATACTTTCTTATCCGCTAAAATAAACGTAAAATCTCTTATGTGAGGAATTGGGTATCTATCGGGCTTTGTTATAGCGTTTAGCGCTCTGTAGTCTCCGCACGGCCTTATATTTCCGTCTTTTTTAGGTACTACGTGTAGGGGGCTCGCCCACGCGCTCTTCGACGGGCGGCAAATACCCATTTCCTGCATAAGGCGAAATTCTTCTCTTACCTTTTTATATCGGTCTGGTGGTAGTGGCCTTGGGCGCGCATGTACTGGTGGACCTGTAGTCTCGATGTGATGTCGCACGTTGTGACGTGGTGGTTCTTTGAACGTCGCTGGCTTATTCAATTCAGGGAACCTACTTAGGAGAGAATAACAAGGATGAGACTCGGCTATAGTAAAAATCGACGTATGCTCCGAGTTAACTATTGTAGAAACGACGTACAAATTAGTTTCTTGATCTAACAATCGTTTGTTCCTTAAATCTACTAACAAATTATACTTAGACAAAAAATCTGCTCCTAAAATAGGTTGCTTTACATCGGCTATCACGAAGGTCCATTTAAAAGCACGACGCAAGTTTAATTTAACACTAAAGTTTTGGTACCGTATGTCTGTATTTCACTACCGTTCGCGGCGTAAAGTTTATATTTTTCGTTCACTGCACTGTTACGCACGGATCTATGAGCTTTAGGTAACACTGAAATGTTTGCTCCTGTATCGATCAAATATCGCATACCATTGTCCTTGTCTGTGACGCATAAGCGGTGGTTTCCTAATTCGATGCAGGTACCCACCGGTTCTACCTGCATCTTTTCTAGTTTTCCTGACTCTTCTTCCAGCTGCATGGCTGCTCGCATCGGTTGGCCCTTCCTTTGTACCTATAGTGGTGCACACATAGCCAGTCCGGGCTATCCGGTGTCCGTCTCGACCTGCTGCTGTCTCTCGCTCGGGAACGCGTACGTCCGCGGAACCTTCCGCGACCTCGATTGCCTCGCCAACTTGACCTGGAACGGTCCATTTGGTCTATCCTCGCGCTGAGCTTAGCTATTTCTGCCGCCAACACCGACGTAGTGTTCGACGCTGTGTCTGTTGTCACTACCTCGGCGACAGGTTGCGGCCTCATACTCTCCATAATTTTATCCGCTATTACAGCTAGACGGTCTAAGCTTTTGGCCTCGGTTGCAGCTAGAACTCCTCGGGCAGCTGCTGGTAATAATTTTTGCCATAGAACGCTTAACGTATCGTCACTTATCTTGCCTCTCGCGAGATCCTGCATCCTCCTGAGT
Source organism: Oeneis ivallda (assembly GCA_029955525.1). Taxonomy (NCBI): domain Eukaryota; kingdom Metazoa; phylum Arthropoda; class Insecta; order Lepidoptera; family Nymphalidae; genus Oeneis; species Oeneis ivallda. The sequence goes on from JARPMR010000008.1 coordinate 17,689,166, forward strand.
AAGTGACTGGGCTTCTGGTCTCCTAGCTCCATCTCTCCTATCAGCTTCTGGATCTGCCTATTTTCGGATTCCTCGTAAATTTCCAGGAGTTTGTCCTTGAGTACCTTGTACTTCCGTTCCTCGGGCGGGTTGACCAGGATGTCTGTCACCTGCTGTATGACCTCTTTGCCTAACTTCGCTACCACCATATTGTACTTGGTGTCATCGCCAAGCTTCTGCGGTGCCAGTATCGCCTCCAGTTGAATAAACCAGACCCTGGGCTGGTCTGTCCAGAACTCCGGGATCTTGGATGCTAGCGATATGGATGCTAGTCCCGAATCTTCAATTTTCAACACAGTCGCTGGTTGCGTCATTTTTTAAAAGTCTTTCGCCGATTTACACTGAATTTAATTAATGTCTTTATTTAACTTAAAACACTGTCCACTTGAGTTGAGTTGCCCTTTCGTAGAACCGACCGCCTTAAAAACGCAACGACGCAAATTCGTTTACACGTGTAACCTTGATAGTCCGACGCGGTGGTCACCAGTTTAGAGAAAGAGGAAGAGGTCACTTTACTAATGTAAGGAGGTCTTGTTAAAGGAGAGAGGCTTCGGGACTTTAAATATTTAATCAATTGCACATTAATAATAAATTACAAAATTACTAAACCCTACAGTGGAACAGTGTGACGTGTGCGGCCGGTAAGGGACAACTGACTCGCAGTCAGTTGAAAACGTTTTATAAAACTCAGTCGCCAAAATACCCTGTCAGCGATGCTGCTACACTGGACATAGGCCTTTCCGAGAGCGCGCCACCAAACACGGTCCTCCGCTTTCCTCATCCAACCGCTTCCCGCCACCTTCTTAAGGTCATCGGTCCAGCGAGCTGGAGGGCGTCCTACACTGCGCTTGCCGGTACGCGGTCTCCACTCCAGAACACGTCTGCCCCATCGGCCATCGGTTCTGCGACAGATATGACCTGCCCACTGCCACTTCATCCTGCTAATCCTCAGAGCTATGTCGGTCACTTTTGTTCTTCTACGAATCTCCTCGTTCCGGATTTTATCCCTGAGAGAGATTCCCAACATAGCTCGCTCCATAGCGCGCTGAGCGACTTTTAATTTGTGTACGAGGCCCACCGTCAGTGTCCACGTTTCCGCTCCATACGTCATTACCGGTAGGACACACTTGTCCGGTTTTTTTTAATATCAATTTTTGTAAAGCGTAGTTTTCAATTTACCCGTGGTCCCCTGCCTAAGTTTAAGTAATTCCTACTGCTGTTAAATCACAGCAGTTATATTGCATAAAATTCTCTTGTTTCTTAGTTTGTTAGTTTAGGCTTCCACACAAGTAAAAACGTTCTAACATCGTTAACACTGATAGTAGTGATGTTAGAACGTTTTAATATTTGGGTACGTGAGGCTCACAATCCTTTTGTAATTTGTTATAAAACAGCAGTTAAATAGTGCCCGCAACTTCACGTACAGTACCCGGCGATATGTATTGCACATCGGCCTTTGGAATAAAACGCCATTCTATTCACAGTTCGACTGCATTTTTTTATATAGGTAACTAGCTGATGCCCGCGACTTCGTCCGCATGGATTTAGTTTTTAAAAATCCCGCGGGAACTCTTTCATTATCCGAGATAAAAAGTAGCTCTCCCGGTCTGAGGAACCACTACTACATCCATTACTATACCCATGCAAAAAATCGCATCAATCCGCTGTTCTGTTGCGACGTGATTGAAGGACAATCCAACAAACAAACACACTTTCGCATTTATAATATCAGTAATGCTTTATTATAACACTTTTTATAATTGTCAAATTTTTCATACTTAACCAAAGACAAAATTACGTTTAGCTGTCATTTACGTTTTGTTATTCCACTGTCATTTGCGTTTTGTTATTCCATGTCAGATGCGTTTTTCTTAAACCACGTTTTATAGTGACATGACAGAAACGCGGTCGAACGGGATAAAAAGTATCCTATGTCCGTCTCCTGGTTCTAAGCTTCCTCTCCACCAATTTTCAGCCAAATCGGTTCATCCGTTCTTGAGTTATAAATAGTGTAACTAACACCACTTTCTTTTATATATATAATAAGATTATGTTACGTGATGTGCTCGCCGATTGTGAAGAGATTTCAGTAATTACTACGTGAATTTCTGGGTAACTTTCCTTGCAATAGAATAGAAATAGCGTTTTTATTCCAAAGGCCGATGTGCAATATATATCGCCGGGTACTGTATTTTTGTTTATCTAGATACAGTGGAAACTTAAATATCCGTTTCCGGAATCCAAGCTATTATTGGGCTTTAATTCGTCAAGATTGATTCGTCTGTTGTCATTGACCGATCTGCCTCCCCCCATCGTCGTGAATATTACCGTTGGGCGAATAAGGTAGCTTCAGGCATTGGCTTTGGAAGCCCTTTTTCCTAGCCTAGTTTTCGTTAAACTACCCCGAAGACCAGATTAGCGAACGAAGCAGGATCTCTCCCATAAGGACCAGAAGAAATAAATTAAACCAGATTTTGGACTTTAGAATTTTTATTATTAGATTTACACTGTCATTTACAATAAATTTCCATGTAGATGGTAGGACATAAATCAATATTGCATAACACTAAGGCTAATTGCATCAGTATTTTTTGTGGATAAAATTAACAAAAATATATGCAATATTACAAATTCAAATAAAAATAACGCTAATATCTTACTCGGGCACGCACTTGCTGCACTCTGCCATGCCCCACTACTTCGGAGCAGTTCCAACAGACTTGGCCAGATTCAGTTTTAAAATAGGTATGAAGATGGAATGTCTTCGAGTGGCGATACATCGCAAATAAATAATTTTTTCCAAGTGCATAACCTTAACCTAGCACAACTTTAGAACTACCTTTTGTCCTGTAATAATCGTAGAGATGTAGCGCTACAGCGATATTTTCGAGAAACTTGCGAAATTAAAAATAAATTAAAATATACAAAATCTCTATCACAATACTCGTAAGTAATTAAAGCGATTCAAGTGTGAATACTCCAAATGTTGTAATACGAAGCGCAGACTCACCGGCGCCCCTCCCCGCGCCCGAGCGCTACGCGGTAGCCGCCGACGGCCGAGCGGGCAGCGGCGCCGCATCGCTTAGCTAAATATTGCGAGTAACTACATATATCATCTAACAAATGTACCGTTTAAAATATATCCATAAACGATCGAATGTATACAAATGAGGGGCACGCGGAAGACGCGCGGCCGGCCCGCGCCGGAGGCGGTCACGTATAAAACGACTTTGTGCTGACCGATCATCGACACTGAGTGATACGTGATACATGATACAGAGTAATCTATGACATCCACGTGATACATACACCTTCGCTACTGTGTATACAAATTAAATATATCGTTACACTTCATTGAATTTGTCGCTGCGGTGCTTGTACTATGCGATTTACGACAGAGTTAAATACATTAATTTTACACATGGTATAAAATACTTAGAAAATTTACAATTTCCATCTTAATAGGGTAGAGCTAGATGTCGGAAGATGGAGTGTACTAGCGTCAGCCGATACAGGATCTCCATGGAGAAGCTACGTAGTTAACATTAGAGATCAATTTAAAGTGAACCGTTAAGAAAATACATCCTTAAGAACATACACAGATAAAATGCAATACCAAAGTACTTTTCTTAAACATTATATATTTTTTTTTCTCGTAATCGAAAACGAAACATTGAATATATCAAAAGAAGTACATATTTAAAATGTATATTATTACTAGTAGATAATTTGACACGATACATAAACGAAAGTTGCTATGTACGTTAGAATGTAACGGCCAATTTACTCAGTGTATGTACGCGAGTAGTTAGAGCGTCCCGAAGGAGAGTTGAGCTGAAACCTTTACAACCAGTTGTCATCGAGGGCTGGGTCTTAACATGATACTATAGTTATTTTTTTTATTATATTTAAATAGAATGTTAAAAAGTATTACGACACATCCTGATCTTCCACATCCTGTGCTTGTTCTTTTTGTTCGGCTTCACCTGAGAACAAAAGTTCAATTAAACATTGTTGAAGTTATTAAAATATATTGTGACAGTGACACTGAAGGTGATAGTTGTGTCAGGTAAGGAAGAAGGAAAATGGACTCAGTTCACAGCTAGCCGGTAAGCTTATGAGCAGACATAATAATAAAGACTTTTTTAGAGAATATTGGCTAAGTTAACTTTACTACTATTCTCTTCCCTTTTTAACCGACTTCCAAAAAGGAGGAGGTTCTCAATTCGGCCGGTATCTTTTTTTTTTTTTCTATGTATGTCCACCGATTTCTTCGGGATTACTGGACCGATTCGCGTGATTTTTATTTTAATCGACAGAGGATGTTTGCGAAATGGTCCCATAAAAATGTTGACCTTCAACTCCTCAAGCCTGATGCTGCAGGGATTATTACTCACCTAAAATAAAGAGATTTAGGAAATTTCGATTACGAATTGATATTGTAGGCAACAAGTATGGACTACATCATGGAGCTCCAGGTCCTAGCTCCTCAATCATAGGATACTACACTTAAAAGCTTAAAATAAAAATTCTTTTCAAAAAACCGACTTCTAACGCCACTACAAAGTATAAAAATAATTTTAGTTTGTCCACGTTTGTTGAAGTTGGGCGGGCCTAAAATACAAACTATGAAACCGACTCGCGATGCTCGCTCAACTTCTACAAACGAGTCTCTCATATTGTGTAGCGTCGCGCATCGGTTTCATAGTTTGAATTTAGGCCCGCCCGACTTCAACAAACGTGGACAAACTAAAATTATTTTTATACTTTGTAGTGGCGTTAGAAGTCGGTTTTTTGAAAAGAATTTTTTCTAAATAAGGGGAAAGCTTGTGTTAGGTATATGTATGATAATAGTGTTACGAGTGGTGATCGAACCTGCAACCTTTCAGTTTTCAGTCCGCAAAAACCGTTAGGCTATTGAGGCTTGACTAGCCCACACGTAGCTATGTGTACTACTTTTTTTATTAAAGTATTAACCTACACATTATGGAAATATCTGAATAAATTTCCTTCTTAATTTCTAATTCCGAGGCCAGCGGTGTTCGAAACCACATCGCGCCCTGAATGTTTTGATCAGTTTACACTACGGCCAAGTCGAAATACACGTCAGCAACGAAATTAGTGATATTTATCTACTTTTTCAATCGTTTTAAGCAACTGTTAGCGGCATCTAGTAGCAACACATTACAGTTGTCGATCTACTTTTCCAAGACCCCATATTGAAATACTTATTTAGCTAAAGCTAATTAGTTAGTGTAGACAAGTCACAGTAAGGTGCCATCTCCACGGGCGAGAGTATCGCAGCAATAGTCTCTCCGTGCCACCAAAATCAATACAAACTCTATGGGCTTATCTCCACAGCGCGATACTGACGGGTACTATCCGACGATAGTAGGACGGACTCATCGCGATTCCTTCGCCCGTGGAGATGACGCCTAAGTGTAGTCGGCAAAGGGTGTCCCGCTCACCGGATTCGCCGTCGCCCTGCATGTCGGAGGTCCACAGCGTGAGGTTGTCGCGCAGCAGCTGCATGATGAGCGTCGAGTCTTTGTAGCTCTCCTCCGACAGCGTGTCGAGCTCGGCGATCGCGTCGTCGAACGCCGCCTTCGCCAGCCGGCACGCGCGGTCCGGGCTGTTCAGGATTTCGTAGTAGAATACCTGGACACAAACAAACAATAGGGTCTCGTCAAAATTTAAAAAAAAATCATTTTCATTTATTACTAGCTGATTTTTAAAATCCCTCGGGAACTCTTTGATTTTCCGGGATAAAAAGTAGCCTATGTCACTCTCTAGGTCCTCAACTATACCCATGCAAAAAATCACGTCGATCCGTAGCCCTGTTGCGGCGTGGTTGAAGGACAAACCAACAAACAAACACACTTTCGCATTTATAATATTAGTAAGGAAGCAAGGATGATCGAAAATGTTACATTTTCGATGTAAGAATAACATTTGTAAAAAAGAGTAAATAAATCAGTCAAGACCCAAATAACCGCTAGCTGTTTTACTGTGTGTGACTCGATATACTCTTTCTAAAAAGTCTATGGAGAGTAAATGGAGCTACTTGCTTGTGACGTCACACACGAATAGCGCTCGCTTTGTCTAACAGTCAATTTTAAAGCTCTATATTTCCAAGATTAGTTGATATTAAAAAAAAACTAAAGTGGCATTGTGTTATAATCATAATAAACCTTTATTTTAAATATTAAGGGCCAATTTTTCAATCATCAGATTTATCTGACGAATAAATCTGACGTTTTGACAGATTTACCATATAAAAACTGTCATAGGTAGGTACCTCTTTATTCCTCAAATAAGTCATTTGAGTGTTGAAAAATCAGCCCTTAAAACAATATCAGTCAAATACCTAATTAGCTAGAACTGTCAAATCAAGGTGATAATGAATCAGTACTGATATTTATTTATTTATTTATTTATAGCCTCTTTTCGGACATGACAGTGTTTTCTTTATTTTCGTAGATTGATCTTTTTTTCCACTTTTGCGTGTCCGTTTGCCAGGTGGCAAAGGCCTCCTCCAATCTTCTCCATTCTGGCCTTTCTATGGCCACTCTACCCCATGTTGTTCCCGCGACTTGTCTAATGTCGTCGTCCCACCTTTTTTGTTTCACCTTTTTACTCCATTTATCCTTTCCCCTGATCATGTGGCCTGCCCATTTCCACTTTTGTCTTCTTATTTTCAAAGTTATGTCCTGTACCTTAGTCTTTCTTCTGATGTTGCTACTCCTTACTTTGTCTTTTCTTTTGATCCCAGTTATGCTCCTTTCCATGGCATGTTGGGCCAACATGCCATGGAAAGGAGCATAACGCCAACATTGTTGGCATACGGAGAGTTTATTTGTTACGTTTTTTGTTAAAGCCCATGTTTCACTCCCGTATGCCAGCACTGGCAGGATGCATGTGTCAAATAATTTGCTTTTCGTTGAATTGTGTAGGGTCTTGTCTTTCATTATTTCTTTTAGGCCCCAATATTTTTTCCAGCTGTTCGCAACTCTTCTTTCGACTTCTTTGTTTTCGTTATCGTCTGGAGACATCAGTTGACCGAGATATATGTATTCTTCAACGTAGGAGATTTGGTTCTGTTCCACTATTACAGGGTCTTTGTTGCCATTGGTCATGGTTTTTGTTTTTTCCAGGTTTAGCTTTAATCCGGCCTTTGCACTTTCCGATGCTAGATCATTTATCATCTTACTTAGATCAGCTGGTGTTTTTGCAAATAATACGATATCATCAGCGAATCGTAGGTGCGTTAGCGTGCGGCCATTAATAGTTATGCCCATGTCTCTCCATTCCAGATTCCTGAAGATCATTTCTAATACGGCCAGAAAGAGTGTTGGTGAAAGGGGGTCACCCTGTCTCACGCCTTTTGTATTTGAAATTTATTTCCTTCTTTTTCTAGGCAGATACAAGCCGAACTGTGTTTATAAATATTTTTTATAATTCTTATATATTTGTGCTCTATACCCAGTTCCTTTAAGGCTTCCCAGATTTTTGAGTGTATCAAAGAATCGAAAGCTTTACTGTAATCAATAAAAGCAATGTAGTATACAAGCTGGTACTCATTGGTACTCATTTTCAATCAGCACTGAACTATCAACTAATGTTTTACCTGAATCTTGTAAAATAAATCAGTTTTCAACATTCTCCTCTTTACCCAACAGATTTTTAACAGTCCATCTATGTATGTTTCTGTTTACGTATCTTCCACCGTAACGCCTAAGCTATGCAGCCGATTTTGATGAATAAGGTGTCACTTGATTCGTACTCTAGTCCAGTTACATCCAACTTTCTGTAGGGGAAACGCCAGTTATTAAACTTTTTTCTTGTCAGTGCAGAAACCTATGTTCTACAAAATCTTACTCAGTCAAATCTAATAAATGAAAAATACCTCTATGAAACCCAGATGGTTAAGTTTTTCCTTATATATCCTTATATCTTCTCCATTCTGGCCTTTCTATGGCCACTCTACCCCATGTTGTTCCCGCGACTTGTCTAATGTCGTCGTCCCACCTTTTTTGTTTCACCTTTTTACTCCATTTATCCTTTCCCCTGATCATGTGGCCTGCCCATTTCCACTTTTGTCTTCTTATTTTCAAAGTTATGTCCTGTACCTTAGTCTTTCTTCTGATGTTGCTACTCCTTACTTTGTCTTTTCTTTTGATCCCAGTTATGCTCCTTTCCATGGCATGTTGGGCCAACATGCCATGGAAAGGAGCATAACGCCAACATTGTTGGCATACGGAGAGTTTATTTGTTACGTTTTTTGTTAAAGCCCATGTTTCACTCCCGTATGCCAGCACTGGCAGGATGCATGTGTCAAATAATTTGCTTTTCGTTGAATTGTGTAGGGTCTTGTCTTTCATTATTTCTTTTAGGCCCCAATATTTTTTCCAGCTGTTCGCAACTCTTCTTTCGACTTCTTTGTTTTCGTTATCGTCTGGAGACATCAGTTGACCGAGATATATGTATTCTTCAACGTAGGAGATTTGGTTCTGTTCCACTATTACAGGGTCTTTGTTGCCATTGGTCATGGTTTTTGTTTTTTCCAGGTTTAGCTTTAATCCGGCCTTTGCACTTTCCGATGCTAGATCATTTATCATCTTACTTAGATCAGCTGGTGTTTTTGCAAATAATACGATATCATCAGCGAATCGTAGGTGCGTTAGCGTGCGGCCATTAATAGTTATGCCCATGTCTCTCCATTCCAGATTCCTGAAGATCATTTCTAATACGGCCAGAAAGAGTGTTGGTGAAAGGGGGTCACCCTGTCTCACGCCTTTTGTATTTGAAATTTATTTCCTTCTTTTTCTAGGCAGATACAAGCCGAACTGTGTTTATAAATATTTTTTATAATTCTTATATATTTGTGCTCTATACCCAGTTCCTTTAAGGCTTCCCAGATTTTTGAGTGTATCAAAGAATCGAAAGCTTTACTGTAATCAATAAAAGCAATGTAGTATACAAGCTGGTACTCATTGGTACTCATTTTCAATCAGCACTGAACTATCAACTAATGTTTTACCTGAATCTTGTAAAATAAATCAGTTTTCAACATTCTCCTCTTTACCCAACAGATTTTTAACAGTCCATCTATGTATGTTTCTGTTTACGTATCTTCCACCGTAACGCCTAAGCTATGCAGCCGATTTTGATGAATAAGGTGTCACTTGATTCGTACTCTAGTCCAGTTACATCCAACTTTCTGTAGGGGAAACGCCAGTTATTAAACTTTTTTCTTGTCAGTGCAGAAACCTATGTTCTACAAAATCTTACTCAGTCAAATCTAATAAATGAAAAATACCTCTATGAAACCCAGATGGTTAAGTTTTTCCTTATATATCCTTATATCTTCTCCATTCTGGCCTTTCTATGGCCACTCTACCCCATGTTGTTCCCGCGACTTGTCTAATGTCGTCGTCCCACCTTTTTTGTTTCACCTTTTTACTCCATTTATCCTTTCCCCTGATCATGTGGCCTGCCCATTTCCACTTTTGTCTTCTTATTTTCAAAGTTATGTCCTGTACCTTAGTCTTTCTTCTGATGTTGCTACTCCTTACTTTGTCTTTTCTTTTGATCCCAGTTATGCTCCTTTCCATGGCATGTTGGGCCAACATGCCATGGAAAGGAGCATAACGCCAACATTGTTGGCATACGGAGAGTTTATTTGTTACGTTTTTTGTTAAAGCCCATGTTTCACTCCCGTATGCCAGCACTGGCAGGATGCATGTGTCAAATAATTTGCTTTTCGTTGAATTGTGTAGGGTCTTGTCTTTCATTATTTCTTTTAGGCCCCAATATTTTTTCCAGCTGTTCGCAACTCTTCTTTCGACTTCTTTGTTTTCGTTATCGTCTGGAGACATCAGTTGACCGAGATATATGTATTCTTCAACGTAGGAGATTTGGTTCTGTTCCACTATTACAGGGTCTTTGTTGCCATTGGTCATGGTTTTTGTTTTTTCCAGGTTTAGCTTTAATCCGGCCTTTGCACTTTCCGATGCTAGATCATTTATCATCTTACTTAGATCAGCTGGTGTTTTTGCAAATAATACGATATCATCAGCGAATCGTAGGTGCGTTAGCGTGCGGCCATTAATAGTTATGCCCATGTCTCTCCATTCCAGATTCCTGAAGATCATTTCTAATACGGCCAGAAAGAGTGTTGGTGAAAGGGGGTCACCCTGTCTCACGCCTTTTGTATTTGAAATTTATTTCCTTCTTTTTCTAGGCGGATACAAGCCGAACTGTGTTTATAAATATTTTTTATAATTCTTATATATTTGTGCTCTATACCCAGTTCCTTTAAGGCTTCCCAGATTTTTGAGTGTATCAAAGAATCGAAAGCTTTACTGTAATCAATAAAAGCAATGTAGTATACAAGCTGGTACTCATTGGTACTCATTTTCAATCAGCACTGAACTATCAACTAATGTTTTACCTGAATCTTGTAAAATAAATCAGTTTTCAACATTCTCCTCTTTACCCAACAGATTTTTAACAGTCCATCTATGTATGTTTCTGTTTACGTATCTTCCACCGTAACGCCTAAGCTATGCAGCCGATTTTGATGAATAAGGTGTCACTTGATTCGTACTCTAGTCCAGTTACATCCAACTTTCTGTAGGGGAAACGCCAGTTATTAAACTTTTTTCTTGTCAGTGCAGAAACCTATGTTCTACAAAATCTTACTCAGTCAAATCTAATAAATGAAAAATACCTCTATGAAACCCAGATGGTTAAGTTTTTCCTTATATATAATGTTTTTTCTTAAGAAATCATGTCCGAGGACAAAAGCAGCTATTGCTATACTCGTATAAAGCTGTGATGGTATACCGGGAGGCTACTTTACAAAATATTATATTTTAGTGACAGTAAACTTAAGCCTTAAGTTAGTCATGAAGTATTAAAAGTTAGTGCAAGAACATAAAATGTTTACTGAATAATATGGATATTAACCCTAGAGTGCTCGCGCTATGAGCATTTTGCCGCCCGCGGCGATAAAATCGTATTATTTTACACACGCTGCATTTGTCAAGGTCAAGCGTCCTAGTAGCTGCCCCCCCGTACCTCAGCTCCTTGTTTTAGAAATTCGAAAAAATTCAGTGCGCGGGTGACCGCAGGAGGAAGTGGTTATTAACAGTGTGTCGCGTTTGGCGGCAAACTGCTCACTGCGCGACTACTCACGTAAGTAAAATTTGTGTGACTGGTTATTTAGAGTAGTTGAAATATTATTAGTTTTATTTGTTCAAAATGTTGTTTTGATGTAAATATCGTAACTTAATTATTGTTTTTATTTATTTTGGGTGTTTTTCTTTATCTTTTTTGTTTAGTAGACTAATCTTTTTTTAGGTAAGAAAAATGAACAAGCAAGACGCACAAATAGTTTCGTGGTTAGAAGAAGAGAAGGATTTTGAAGAAGCTGGTGCGCAAAATTTATTGGAAGATGTATCAAATCGCCAGATTTGTACCACCAGAACAACAAAATATACCCTCGGGTAGAGAAGGTATATGTGCAGTATGTCGATCCAAAACAAATAGAAGGACCAAAAAAGGGTGCAATAGATGCGCAAAGTTACTGTGCAACGAACATTGTTCGTTCATGTGTCAGGACTGTTTTGCTGAAGTACATATCTTAGATAATGAAAACGTTTAATTTTGTTATTTAGTTAGTCTTATTTTTTCATTAATGTAGGTTAAGATAAAGATATTCCTAAAATTCTAAAAAAAATACCTAAGATATCCCAAAGCTTTTTTTTTCCATTAAAACTAAGTACAAAACTTTAATAAATGTTACTTTCTGAAAGTTTATGTTTTATTCTGTCCTTTTAAAATTATTGTATATTTATTTAACTACAATTTAACAAAAAAATAATTATTGAGTATGGGCGGCAAAATGCTCCCCACGCGATCACTCACGTTTCATGGAAATGCGCGACTACTCTAGGGTTAATATATTATGAATAATAATAATGTAGTCATAATGTTATAGAAATGGCATGTAAAAATAAAATACATATTAACATTTTGTGGAAGACAGAAGGAATTCATGATTTCTTTACTCAATGACATCAGCGGCAATGCCGCGTCATTCGCTTTAGTGTATAAGTGATTAACACCTTCAGTTAGCTTGCTGCATTGTAAGGGGTCTAAGTCGTGATTTCCTTGGGCGATTAAAACAATGTCACAGCAGTGAAGTCATAACAAAAAGCTTATCACTTAACTGATTACAACATTAAATAATAAATATATAATTAATTAATAAGCCTTTCAAACCATTTCGTAAGCATCATGAAGAATTTTATAAAATTATCATTGTAGTGCACTTATTTAGAGATGGGCGGATTTGAATGGTTCATTAGAATTATTCTTATTTCCTTCCTTCTTATTATAATTATTCCTGTCCTTTGTGATTACACATCAAACCAACAATTTACAATATTAGTAAGGATGTAATGTTAATGTCTATGACATAGTCTAGAATGATTATACAGCTCAGCATACTGCTCTACATATGCGCAAACACGCATATCACGAAAGGGGGCCTGAGCTGTAGCCTGGACTGTAACAGGTGTATAATGAATTAATGATTTTATACAATGATTTATGATTCGATAGTAAAATGATTAGCGAATCATTTGATTAATTTGGTTGTAATTTTTTGGAACAACAGCCCAGCTCTGATATCAGTTGCATTTCAAGTTGTTAAGAATACCGACCTCTAGTTTGTGACATACGTGTATGTATAGCTGTTATGAATCATGAATAGTGAATGGTGTCAACTACAGGCGCAAAGCGGTGCTCACCGAGAAGTTGAGCGCGAGGCCGAGGCGGATGGGGTGCGTGGGCGGCAGCTCCGTCATGGCGATGTCGGAGGCGGCCTTGTACGCGACCAGCGAGTTCTCGGCCGCCTCCTTGCGGTCGTTGCCTGTTGCGAACTCCGCCAGGTACCGGTGGTAGTCGCCCTGGAATACAACAGTTTGATATCAGTTATTATATTATAATTTGCAAGTAATTTGTTTTAAGTTTACAAATTAAAAATTACTACACTATCGCATTGGGTACCCTTGAATTACCCCTTGGATATTTGAATAATTCAAATATCATTATTCAAGAAAATTACTCAAGTGTTTTCGAACGGCAGTTCTTATTTCTTCTATGGAACATGACATTAAAGAAAATACTAATTTTGTCCAAAGATGTCATAATTCCATGGAACTAATGGCAGCCCGCACACAGTCAATAATATTGTCGAAAATATTGACGAAAATATTGACAATATTTTCGTCAATATTTAGACCCCGCACACTACGCAATAATATTGTCAATATTTCTAACAAAAAGTGATTCAGTAAGGCTCTTTTAGGGTTCCGTTAAAAAAAAATTACTATTTTAATTTAATTTTTTTAATTTAATTTAATTTTTATTATTTGTTGTTATAGCGGCAATAGAAATACATAATATGTGAAAATTTCATCTGTCTATCTATTACGGTTTACGAGATACAGCCCGCTGACAGACGGACGGACGGACGGACGGACGGACAGCGTAGGCTTAGTAATAGGGTTCCATTGGTACCCTTTGGGTACGGAACCCTAAAAATAATTTTCGATTTTTCTTTATTCCAATGATGTTGGGCCACTATTATACATTATTATATAATTATATTATTATATACAATGCTAATATATTATATATCTATATATATAAAAGAAAGTGGTGTTAGTTACACTATTTATAACTCAAGAACGGATGAACCGATTTGGCTGAAAATTGGTGGAGAGGTAGCTTAGAACCAAGAGACGGACATAGGATACTTAAAAAAAAAAACAGAACAGCGGATTGATGCGATTTTTTGCATGGGTATAGTAATGGATGTAGTAGTGGTTCCTCAGACCGGGAGAGCTACTTTTTATCTCGCATAATGAAAGAGTTCCCGCGGGAGTTTTAAAAACTAAATCCATGCGGACGAAGTTGCGGGCATCAGCTAGTTTTATATTATATATTATTACTAGCTGATGCCCGCGACTTTGTCCGCGTGGATTTAGTTTTTAAAGTCTCTCGGGAACTCCTTGATTTTCCGGGATAAAAAGTAGCCTAGATGTTGACCCGAGTAAGAAGCTACCACGGTATAAAATTTTGTAGAAATCTGTGCAGTAGTTTTTACGTGAAAGAAGGACAAACAAACAGACAAACAGACAAAAATTAAATAATAATCTGTTTTGGGCTCAGTATCGATACCTAGTAAAGCATCCCCCAATTAAAATTTTCAAAATATATTAAATGTACAGAAATCTTCCAGTTACAGGTTTATTATATGTATAGATATACAATGCCCAATTTCATGTCGATAGCTTTAATAGTTACTGAAATAATCGACTGTGACAGACGGACGGACGGACGGACGGAGAAAGTCTCACCATAAGGGTTCCATTTTTACCATTTTGGTACGGAACCCTAAAAAAGAAAGAAACGATGGCTTAAATACTGGATGACAAAGTGGAAAAGTGGAATTAAATCATTTAAATCTACTAAAAGAACTTCGAAATACAGAAAAAGATGATTTTAAAAATTACATGAGAATAAAAGGTAGTAGAAGCTTTCAAAAAATACTATCTTTAGTAACCCCTTACTTAAAAAAACAAGATATACTGATGCGAAAATCGTTACGTCTCGCACATTCTAATAAATTCTTTTAAATATTCTTTTTCATTGCTTGTTGCACTGGGGATGTCCTCCATTTTTGGTTGCGAGCGCACGTCCTCCTGCCTTGAAATCTTTTTTCAACTAAATATTGACGCGCGCCCGCACACTGTCAATATTATTGTCAATATCCCTGCCTCCCCCCGATATTGACGAAATTTCCGGACTTCGACAATAATATTGATCAAACCCCGCACACAGTCAATAATATTGTCAATATTCGTAAATATTGACAATAATATTGACTGTGTGCGGGCTGCCAATGGGATTTACTATTATCGTCACAGAAAATCTCGTTATAAAAGGGTCTGATAATAATAATAATTTTCTTTGACAAGTAAGAGTTGTTTTACGTGGTCGCTTACATTAAGTGTTCCCATTATCTCATTTACCGTTTAATGTACTAAAAGCTTTTAGTTAAAAATGTTTAGCAGATACGCATAATGCCACCATTGAGTATAAGGGACTAAAGGAGGTATTACATAACCTCCCTAAGACTAAATCGATGCGAAGTCCCTAGCTTCATAAAGAGAACACTAAATCAAAGGATGCATATGTAATGCTTACTGGGTAGCGCCCTTTCATCTTGTCTGCGTGTATAGTGTAGGTAGTAGATTTATAATAATGAGAAGAAAAAGGGTATACAGGCCATTGAGTTTATATTGATAAGGTGCTAATTTTATTTAATTAATGAATAGTCTAATAGTTCCTTAAAAGTTACTGCCACAAATCATCAAGAGAATTATTTATTAATCTTATAATAAAATCTGTTTTTAGTTCATACTCCTTTAGGTATATATCCTATTCCTCGCCTTGCATATAACAGTATAATTTATTATGTACCATATTAAGCTCATAATTAATTATGATAGTTAGCATAACTGTTCTTAAAAATTTATCTGTAAGTATGTCTGGGCTGGGCATATCTTGTTTACAGTTTTTTAACAGTACACACATCTATCCTTGAGTTGAATATCGGATACTTTCCCTGAAATCAAAAAAATTCCACTGGTTTCCTAATAAACCTAAATCTATGCAAGCATTAATGCAATGATCAAGTCCAATTATATAACCAGCAGTTTTTGAAATAATGCAGTTCGGAATGTCTGTATCCAAGCAGAAACTGAAGTAAATTATGCCATTTGGTATGCTTAAGCACTACAATCTTGGAGGTGAGCCAGAATTGGGTCAGCGAACTATTTTTTATTGCAGATTACGTGAATTAGACTGAAGACTAGTTCCTCCTAGGGATTACATAATTGAGGCACGCGCAAAAGTATTGCTGATATATCAAACTATCTAACAATTTCAGGATAATTTCCAAGTAATCTGGGAAGAAAATTATAATTCATCTCGCATTACAGCTTACGTGGTTACTATGCTTTCAATTTGGTTACAGAATAAGATTTTTTATTATCTTCTGCGGGATTGTCTAAAAATGACGATCGCATTACCCTCTGATTGGCTGGTACTCTC
This sequence comes from Oeneis ivallda, assembly GCA_029955525.1. Classification (NCBI taxonomy): domain Eukaryota; kingdom Metazoa; phylum Arthropoda; class Insecta; order Lepidoptera; family Nymphalidae; genus Oeneis; species Oeneis ivallda. The sequence goes on from JARPMR010000008.1 coordinate 17,705,396, forward strand.
TCGCTATTCGTTGAAATTCATTGTTGCAGCAAGAACGCCTTAAATCCAGCCAATAGAGACGATTGCGAACGTGACACTGTAGCAATTATTTTAAGACAGTCCCACAACAGATTTTATATAACCCGAAAGACAATAAGCTATTGTAAAATACTTAATGCTTTTAAACAGGTTTCACTCCTTCTAAGTAGGTACCGCATAAAGGTTTAATGTAGTGGTCGCCTCGCTCATACGTATTGATTATCCTACACATGACGTTACGACGTAGCAAGCTAGTGGACCCACGCGGTTTGCCAAATATGACGTTACAGACGTTTTCGAATGACGCGACTTCGGTATTCCGTAATAGGGGTTGCATTAAACGAGGGGTGTGGCGTTGCGGCGATCCAGAAAAATCTTAACTACTCAGGTATTATGAGTAACGTGAATATTATTTAGTGCATCTATTCTAAGATTCTTATGCGTACAATGACGAAATGCGTATTTGTGACGTCTTATCAATCGCTAAGCTATTAAATATGTGATGATAACCTTGTGAAATACCGAGCGGTTCTATTATAACAACAGAGGCGAATGAAACGACACAACGGATGAAACTTTGCGATAACGTATATTATCAAATGATTTGTCTGGATGGATACCTATTGTATCATTTCGTTACCATGTGTTTTTATCACGAAGTTTCTTAAAAACCATTTTTACAAGCGACCAAATAATCAAATCGTTATTTTTTCCCAAGTTGAAATTGACTAAGCTACAATTACCCGGCGTCGTTCCTTCCGGACGGGCCAACTCAATGGATTAAAGTAGTGCGAAGAGATAAGAGTTACGCGGTAGAAAGGGAGGAGAGGAGGAGAAACTTGAAGGTGAATATGTGTAGGTAAGTAGTTAGCGCTGTGACCTGAATTGCACTTTATTGTGTGGTAGCAAGAGACGCTATTTATTTATTACGTAGGTATTCTGTGCTAAGTCTCCCACCCCTTCCAAATAAGCGGAAAGCTGGTGTTGGGAGTGGGTACGACTTAAGCGCAACGGGTGGTGATTGAAGTGTCGACTTTTCAGTTTTCAGTCTTTTTCCCTCTGATTACGTAAGGGTATCGCCGCTAAGACTTCTCAATGTGAAGTAGTAGAGTATGCTCTAGATACCTATAAAGCGGCTTGATGTGCGCTTAATGAGGAAATACGTCGTCAGCCTGATTAACGCTTATTAAATTAACAATCAAGGTACCGAGTGTGACCTATCTGTAACTGTTTCCTTACAAAAATACTTATATATTTTTCGTTCATCTCGATTCTTGACTCCTCGCCGGCCCACTATAATTAAGCATAGGTCTTCTCCCGAATTAAACGAGTTTAGGCTAATCCACCATCGGTTTGGCAGATGCCAGATTCGCACTGGGTACACAAAAATACAATTTTATATGTACCGTTTGTTTTATATGTACCGTTTGCAGGGTTCGAAATTATCAAGATAATTATCATCATCATCATCATTAGCAACCCATCAACGGCTCACTACTGAGCGCAGGTCTCCTCTCAGAGAAGGGTTATAGGCCATAGTCCACCACGTTGGCCCAATGCGAATTGGCGGACTTCACACACCTTCGAGAACAATATAGAGAACTCTCCGATGTGAAGGTTTTCTCACGATGTTTTCCTTCACCGTTGAAGCAAGTGATATTTAATTGCTTAAACGCACATGACTGAAAAGTCAGAGGTCCGTACCCGGGATCGAACCTGCGACCCCCCAAATAGGAGACCACAGTCCTAACCACGAAGCTATCACTGTTTCATTGCATTGCAAGATAATTATACTTCTTGCTAATTATCTGATAACTATCACGTGTAGGCCGAATCTGTAAAAGCTGCATCAATAATTGCTAGTCTCAATTATTGTGGTGATTGGCTGAATTTACCGTGTTCTTTCTGCAACAATGTATTTTAGCCAATAGCGAGCGAGTATCGGCCAATCAGAGGGGATTGCAATCGTCACACTGTAGTAATCATTTTTTGAGAATTTTTGTGTTCTAATATACTTAAGTGCTAATACTCATATAGTGAATAATTCACATTCGCGAGCGCGCAATTTATGATAATTAATAATATTGATTGAATATTGAATTATAATGATAATTATCATTGATAATTTTATCCTTTCGAACCCTGATCGTTTGGCAAACGTAATAAAACTTAAGCACCGAAGTAGGTGCCGAAATAGTTATTAGTGTTATATGGGGCCAAAGGGATTTTTTGTTCCCCGAGGGCGTTATTTTGAATTCAGAGCGAAGTGAAGGATTCTATAGTAGAGTCCCGAGCGCAGCGAGGGATTCTAAAGTAGAATCCTGAGCGTAGCGAGGAATTCAATATACGCCGCCCGAGAACAAAAAATTTTGGCCCCGAATGACACACACTATTTTTCATCATTACCTATGAGAAAAAGCTAGGAGTATCAACCTACTATGTATAGAGTATAGACATTACCAATACGTATATTGAAAGTTTAAATAAAACACAAATAAATTTTTATGAAATAATTAAACATTAATATTTATGTTGGAAGTATGGGCGTATATATCTAATCGACAAAGGACTATGGGCGGAATCGTCCCCCCCTATCAACAAGAATTAAATGTAGCGCAATTGATAGACCTTGGCAAGATGATATTTTTTTACTATGGCGACGATGCCCAAATGCATGGGGTTCTCATTGTATCTTACGTTCAAAAAAATATTTCGTTGACGTATTATTGATGACTAATTCCAAAATACCTACTCATTTATCTATTTATCTACTCCCATGCTATAAATCCTCTTTAATAGATTCTGAAACAGTTAGCTTATTGCCAACATTAAAACACCCAATGTCATAATAACCATTATATCATTCAAAAGTATGATATAATGTTGTACTGAATTTCATTATAACACACCTTTGTTTTTTTTCGATCCCTTCTGCAAAAAGGTTTCTCAACAGACAGCCACATTCTTACTGCTCGATGCGTGATAACTGTATGAATTTCAAAAAAAGAACGTCTGACTGAATTTCAAAAATAGTACATTTAAAACACCTAATAGAGGAAAGTGTACCTTTTTAAAAACCCCGTAAAAAAAACCTGGGTTATTCTAACAGAGTAGAAGTAGTTATTTTTACTGTTATATGATTTTTATACGATAAAATATAGAAAAAATAACAAAAATAAATCAATTTCAAACAAAAAGTTTTTTTTTTTTTTAGAAGAACCCCAGCGATTTTGAAGCTGAAACCAACTATTTACGTCTATTTGGATCCAAATGAACATATTAACATAAATCCGGTGACTGTTGGAGGGTGGGGACGGGGTCCATACAAAATTGCCCATGGTCCTTTGAACATTTTTGAATTTCGACACATTTTTGAATTCTCTCTTCTGATTGGTCCGCGTTAGTGCTTTAGCAATGTTTGAGAAGCTGTTGTCTTCGATAAGTCACGTGATCAAATTTGTCGATTAGATGTATTGGCCATATCGCCCATACTTCCAACATAAATATTAATGTTTAATTATTTCGTAAAAATTTATTTGTTTTTTATTTAATTTAAACTTTCAATATACGTATTGGTAATGTTTATACTCTATACATAGTAGGTTGATACTCCTAGCTTTTTCTCATAGGTAATGATGAAAAATAGTGTGTGTCATTCGGGGCCAAAATTTTTTGTTCTCGGGCGGCGTATATTAAATTCCTCGCTACGCTCAGGATTCTACTTTAGAATCCTGAGCGTAGCGAGGAATTCAGGAGGAGAAAAAGTTATTTTCTCACGTCCGGGCGGAAAGCGTTATTTTCTCACCTCCGGGCGGAAAGCGTCAATTTTCCTCCCGCTGCGCTAAACGAAAATGTCGCTTTCCGCCTCCGTCGAGGAGAAAAATAGTATACACACCACGGGCAGTAAATAAGAAAGCCTCAGATCACATGTTTATTGACCTCGGCTTCGCCTCGGACAACAATTACATGTGATCTGAGACATTTCTTATTTTACTGCCCTAGATGTGTAATGTACTATTCTTTTCTCTCATCTGCCACTCTCTAAGAAAACTTTTTTATTTTATTGCTTTGATTACTTACTTACGATGCTATTTCAATTCCAACCTCAATAAATACCAATTTACCTATTGTATTTTAAGTTAAAATTATACCTGAACAAAAATGTCTTGTACTTTTCTTGCAAATGTAAAAAAAATTAGAGAAGGAAGGCTATTGAAGCCATCGAAGAAAGCAAGCAGGTGTAAGTATGAAATAATAAATAACGTTGAGCAGTCTACACAGGTTATTCCATTTTCCCGCTTCCTTATGGTTAAATGATTGTGTTATGCAGACTGAAATCTAGTATCGGCCACTGAATATTAATATATTCAACTTCTACAGTCAAAACCTTTTTACAAATAGGTCAGTATAATGATGCTTTTAAATCTAATAAAATCATCAAAAAAGGAAGTTTCTCAATTCGATAAGTATCATTTTTCTCTGCAATTTTCAATAAACTTTTTTAGCTTTTGCAATTACTTTGGCCTTACTGGCCTTATAAAATTTCGTATATTAAAACTTATTTAATTACTCAATTCTAGATTATACCTGTCTAAAATAATAAGATATCTAAGCAAAATGTAATCTTATCAGATAACAGATTGTACAAAACAGAACACGCTTTATTTAGCAGGTTATCTCCCTAAAGGTGAAGCTTTTGAAAAGACTACATAAATAGGTATTATACTGTCCATCTACATCTCAAAGTACCAGAGTACGTCGTTTCTTTACTCAGTTCCTATGACCACCTTCCAGCTCCATCATCAGACCATGGTTACAATTGAAAAGCAAACTACTCTTCAAGACGATACAAACGAGCCCAAACTCGATGAGGTTATGTCGTTTCATTGCGAAGTTCCTATGGCAACCTTACAGCTCCATTGTCAGATCAGCACCATGTCAGAATTATATTGTATTGTCACGCGATTTACACGTGTATGCAAAATTTCAGCTCAATCGGTAACCAGGAAGTGGATCAAATTTAATTTTCAAGATTTGATGACAGGGACAGGTGAAACTAAATAAAAGCTTGTAAAAACGGATGTAACAATGTTTATAATATGTGGGCGTTACTTCCTCGAAGCAAACATAAAAAATAGCTGTTGCCAGCCATTTGAAACTAAAACAGCATTCAAAAAATAAAGATTGAGATGACAAATTTAAAAAAAAAAACAATTTGTACGATGGGAAAGCAAGTTACTCATGTTCAAGCTGCGTTCATGAAATTAACCTTGAAGAAACGTACGAGCCGAGCTGAATCATAGACTTAACATAGAGCCTTGAGTGAATCCCAGCGCCGTATAATATACACGACATAGATACGTGTTAACAACGAAATTGTTTCTTAACGGAGTTACTGTCCAGAGTATGAATAATGGACTAAGATACCTCTACGTTCGTGTTTTATTTGGTGTTAATATAATTGGGTGTATACTTAAAAAAATATTAAAATATATACAATCTTGTTTAAATGTCCCAATTTTGAGGATTCCTTCCTGTAACGAAGTTGCTCTTAAGTTTCCATTCTACCTATTACTCCGATAGGACCCATGAACTACTGATTCCTTAACTCCCTAAGTGGAGAGATGAGCAGTGAACATGTTAAGATGATATTCACCAATAATAAATAATTGGTAATGATGACTTCTACTAATGGCTAATGGTAACAGCAATGTCTATTGGTAGTCGAATAGCCAATTTAAATTTTAGCGAACAATTCATGAATTTTCTTAAAAAAGGCCCTTTTTCACCATCAAAATTCCTCGGCCCTACCTGGCGTTGGTTGGTGTGGTGTTTGTCGAAAATATTTTAAAATAAATGGTTTTAAATATTGCAGGAATTTATAAATAAATCCTTACAAAAGACTGTTCAAACTTAATTTCACATAATCTGAAAACAAATTTAAATATACACATCAAAAGTGTCTAGGGATCAACATATATTTTTGCAATAACTTTTCTCCTGATTGATATTAATTAAAATTTTCTTTAAGGATTCATCAAATAAAGTGTTTTCGTTTGTCACAGTAACGATAAACCAAGTCACCTTTGCATTAATAAAGAAATTTGCCATTTTCCTAATAAAGGGATTTTTGACATTTGAACCACTAACATTAAAGTTCGAAAAAAAGACTGAAATAACAGTTTTCTTTAAAATTTTATTGGGTAACTTAAACAATTAATAATCCGTATTTCTACCGCGAACACTAACAACACAAGAACATCGGTTTGGCATACTCAAAATGAGTTCATCCAAATCACGCTGTGGAATGGCCGCCCATGTTCGTTGCAACAACAAAAAAAGGTCTTCTTGCCACTGGATACCCTCCATATTCGGCAGAGCTCTTCTCTGTAGCATATCCCATGCATGCTCAATCGGGTTCAAGTCTGGCGACTGAGCAGGCCAGGGCAGGACATTGATGTTAGCTGCGGCGAGAGTCTGTCTTACAACTCTTGCGGTGTGCGGTCGTGCATTATCATGCATTAACTGAAATAAGGGACCGATTTGCACTTGTAGAGGAACGATGACGTCTGATACAATCGTCTCAGCATAAATTTGAGCGTTGAGGTTGCCTCTGATCCAAATCAACTCAGTTCTTCCGCCGATCCAAATACCCGCCCATACCATGATGGTTCCACCACTATAAGGATGGACTTCCTGGCAGGATTTTAATCGCTGATTATGAAATTATGAAATGCACCAAAAAGGATCCATATAAATTTATAAAATCATAAATTTATTACAAAGCCACATCTCAATCTCAAGAAATCCGCATAAAAATGCTTGATCCCTAGACACTTTTGATGTGTGTAGTATAAAAGTCAGGACTCAGGATTAATCAATCATGATAGTAGAATATTACCTACATGAAAACGTTCAGGCCAATGTCGATAAATGCTCTCGCCTACATGAATCATACAAATCCTGACTACCTCATACTTTATTCATTACACACTTATATCAATTTGGCGCACGGTGTCTCTGCCTACTCATAGAAGCACTTTCTAACAGTGTTATAATATTTTAATGAGAGACTGATTACATTGAGTTGAGACTCCACAGACTTTGATTAAAGGACAATGGGCGAAGGTGGTCCAAGAGCCTCCACTGATGAGACTTGCGGGAAATGAAAGGTCATAGTTATCGTATGATTCTGACAAAATTCTATTGAATTCTGTCCCGGGGTTATTTTGTTATACTTAGTCATGTTTGTTCCGACTAAATAATATGATTTTACGTACATAACGTTGTCTTTATTATGAAATGGTTTCTTAATCTCTTTATCTATCTTTAATTCGATGCCCCTCCCGCTTCTAACCTCACCGCGCTTCCCTCGCCCATCAGACACCTACCAGAACACCGATATGACTACGTTACGATATGAGTACGTTTATGTTCTCGGCTCGCGTCCAGGTAAACAAAACAAGGTAAGGAAGATCAGAGGGGGTGGGATTATCATTGTGTATGTCCCCCTCCCGCATTCCTAGCCTGTTGTGAATGCATGCACCGCACCAGCCCGGTTCAACAACCGGCAAGCTAGTGCGCAGTCTTTGTGGCGACCGCCCCGTGTTATGCTAAGTTCTTTCTAGCTTCTTGTGGGAGTACTTATTCATGGGGGATTTCTGGAGCGGTCATCAAGGTTAATGACGGCGGTGGCTCATGTCGGTGATGACCATATCTAACCAATCCTAACTTCGTATATCAGAATTATGATTCTACCCACATATTGAGTTCCACAGAATACATACTTTGTGGTCTGAACATCGTCGCGACAGTCTTCGACTAACTCTCACTGTGTTCGCTGCTTAAGATTTTGGTCATCATACTAATATTATAAATGCGAAAGTGTGTTTGTTGGTTTGTCCTTCAATCACGCCGTAACGGAGCTACGGATTTTTTGCGTGGGTATAGTTAAGGACCTGGAGAGTGACATAGGCTAATTTTTATCCCGGGAAAATAATAGTTCCCGAGGGATTTTAAAAACAAAATCTACGCGGACAAAGTCGCGGGCATCAGCTAGTGTTCCATAATCTTAAATCTATTGGCGCTTTTGATCGAAGGACTTAATAAAAAGATAACATACACGCTGACTTAATGTTTAACACGATGTCATATTATTTAGTCAGAACAAATATGACCGTAGCAAAATAACCCCCGGATAGAATTTAATAGAGTTTTGCCAGAATCATACGACAACTTTGACCTTTCATTTCCCGCAAGTCTCATCAGTGGAGGCTCTTGGACCAAGTTCCATACATTTTTGCCCATTGTCCTTTATACATAAGACTATAAAATCAAAAATATTATACGCTCAATTGCTTTAGTCTTGCGTGATCTGATCACACAACGAATGTATAGAGTTTAGTCTAGACATTGGTGATAAGCTTCAGAAAAATTCATGTGTGAATGTGAAGACATGCACGGCTAATCCTTATTAAAATAAATGCAGTGTGCTTGTTTGTCCTTCAATCATGCAGCAAGATTGCAGGTGCATGGTTTACAGTTATGGACCTGGAGAGTTACATAGGTTAATTTTTATTCCAGAAAACAAAAGTATCGCGCGGGATTTTTAAATAACTCCACGCGGACGAAATCTCGGACAAGAGCTAATAATAATTAATAATAAACAATTTATCTTTTTACTCCTAACTTAAGCTTCTAGCTTGGCTTGAATATCAATAAATAATATTTTCGTACCACTTGCTCAAAAAAGTGACATTCTGTGCCACAAAAAGCGAACATAATAATAGTCATTTTTAATCTGTTAAAAACAGGGAAAGAAAATTGTACTGAATTTCATTCATCCTCTAGGGGGAGAATGTGATTTAAATTTGGAATACTTACCGAAATTTATACCGAACTAAATCTGTGTTTACACCATTGAGTTTGTATATAAAGCAATAAACATCTTTTTGAAAAAGGAATACGCATTTATTATGCAGTTATGATTATTATATAAAATTACGAAAACCGACGAGGCCGTATGAGCTTGATGCCTATGCTTTTCCGACAAAAAAATATTAGTCTAGGAATTTGCCGCGTTTTTGTTTTCTTCAAATACATAAACGTTAAGTTTATTTTAATTTATTTTTATAAATAAGTTAATGTTCTAAAAATACGTTACGATGTTAAATCAAAGCGACAGTGACAGTGAATTGTCGGATTCCATCAGTGCAAAATGCTCAGACGCAAGAACAGAGAAATACTCAAATCAACTCATCAACAATATAAATGTACCAAACAAAAATGTAACTCTCTCTATCAATAATTGGACCAATGTTTCGAATGTTAACTTTTACTTTTAATTGTCATTATTTATAATAAATACTTATCTCATATTATTATTGTGTTAATTTTTTCGCAAATGGTACGAAAAGTAGAGTATTTTCCTCGGTGATAAAGCTGTCTTAGTCTTGGGTGTACTTAAATCCCTCGCTACACTCAGGACTCGTCTTAAATCCCTCGCTTCGCTCGTGATTTAAGTTTTTACACCCTCGCTACGCTCGGGAGTAAACCTCGAGTCCTTCGTTACGCTCGCGATTTAAATCGTCACCCGCGACAGAAGACACTGCTTTATCCCCTTGGTTAATAATCTACTATTATCAATCTTTAGAATATTTATAATGTGATAATATTTTAAAGTTAGTTACGCCTCGAAAAATAAGTAGGACACTTTAAAACAATTAGGTCTGAACGATGAGCAACGTAGCGCATCAAAATATAATTTAATACGTATTATTTTTTATTAGAAGTCCGCTGCCCGCGACTTCATCAGCATGGATTTAGATGTTTAAAATCCTGTGGTAACTCTTTAATTTCCCTGGACAAAAAGAAGCCTTAGCCCTTCTCCGCAATGCAAGCGATCTTTGTTTAAACGTCAAAGCTTCTACGGTTAGGATAAATTACACTGGGGAGCAGTCATTTTGCGGCAAGATAGATTGAAGTCAATTCTTTATAAGTGTAGTGTGCTGAATACTAGAAAAATATCAGATTTCTCAAATTGACTCTAGTTTTTGAGATAAACACTATTATATTATTGCATTAAAAATACCTTAATAAGAATACCAGTACGTATAAAAACATTTTTATGATGAAGTTTTTTTAAAAAAGATACAAAAACAAAATAAATATATATTTTTTCAATCACATCATTAAAAAAAGTTACAAAAAACTTTTTCTGTAGGCTTTTCTATTATGTTTTTGGTCCACACAATAAGCTGGTCTTCTTCGGTAAAGTAAGGAAGAAAGTCTTGCTCTCTGGTCCTAAAGGATGTAATGGTAACACCAGGTTGAAGACAGTGTTTTTCTTTTAGTCTAGAAGCAAGAATTTTGGCCGATTTTTTTGATAAATTCAAATCACGAACCAAGTCAAAAAGCTCCGCCTGAGAAAATCTCTGTTTTGTACAAATACTTTCTTCAAACTCACTTTCACTGCTACTCGTCTGATTTTCTGATCCTTCTAACATTTCAACATCATCACAGTTTGCAGTGGTTGGAACTGAGAACACTGGAATTGGCAAATCATAGTTGTACAATACAGGGGTTTTAGCCGATTTCACATTAGGATAAACCCAAGTACGTTTTTGTACCAGTTGATAAGTCCATTACATACCAGAATAGTCATTAAGATGATTAGTTGGCTCAGTCCATATCATTGGCACTCCAAATTTAAGTCCTTTGCGTCCTCCTTGGCTCCAGTATCGCAGAGATTTTACACAAGACTTACACACGATGTCTGGCACCCAATATTTATTCTTTTGTACAAGTTTCATCCCAAAGTATGCTTGGTAGGTATTATTTACAGACTCTGTGATTTTTCTTCTTTGTTTTTAAGAACAAAATTTGCCAGATACGTAACAAAAACCGTTGGGATCGTTAACACAAGGTTTTCGTGACGAACTCATATTTTTGACCACAAAAAGTACTTTTATAATTTAACTACGACACGAATTTGTAACTTCAAGGTGTAAATAGCTTATCAGAGAAATTGTAACTAAATACATAAAAAGGTAACAAAAATTAGTGAGAGTAATCAAATTTTATTACAATTACTAGAAGAGGGTAGTGTCAATATTTTCATTGATTTATTATGTCGCGTTTATCTTATGAACCAGAGTCAATTCAATAAAGAAAACACATACCGCGTATGTCTATAGACAAGTATTTATAAAAACCATTAACAAAATTAATGCCGCAGATTTTTAAAATTTTTTTGTTCCGCAGTGTTATTGTCCCTGATACGATATTCCCACGAGGCGAATTTTGTTCAATGTCCATAGTCTATAGACCATAGTCGACTCTATCTCCTGTATTACAGGAGATAGAGTCGGCTTTGGTGACATTGAATAAAATTCGCCTCGTTTGAATGTCGGCTTTGGTGACTGTGGAACGCCGTATTATATCAACAGTTTTTAGGGTTCCGTACCCAAAGGGTGCCAACAGGACCCTATTATTAAGCCTCCGCTGTCCGTACGTCTGTCTGTCCGTCTGTCTATTAAGTGGGCTGTATTTTATGAATCACATCTGTACAAATAAATAAAATGGAAGTGTCTGTTTGTAATGTCAAAATAACAGCGTTTTACTAAATGCATACTTGAAATTTTTACAGAATTTGTATTCTATTGCCGCTATAACAACAAATAATAAAAAGTTAATATTAATTTAAAAGTCTTGATACAATAAAATTTTGTTTTTGCTCTATCTTAATAATGGCTAATGTTAAATCGTGTCTGATGGTATGGTACCTTTCGTGTGCGAGTCCAACTCACACTTTATTTCTTAAATAAAGAATCCAAGATAAAATTTAGCCTAAACTAGCGGCACGTTATGATGGCCGGTTTGACACATTACAATAGTGATGTGGAATGTCAATTTATTCTCGAACAAAAAACAATTAAGTTTTGTTTTTGTACCTGATTAAATAGGTTTAATAAAACAAAAATGTATATGTTTATTTAATTTATTTGAACGAACTGAATATTTGAATGAAAATGAATATACATACTTTATATGCACACAAGAAACATATGAATACAAAAGATACCAAAAAAGGTGCCACAAAAGGCCATAATTAATCAGATTCGTCCATACTACTATTTTCACTGTCGTCACTGCTATCATCACCTACATTAATAATTATATGTTCGTTTTCTATAATATTATCTATTTTCACATCTCTTTCATAATCTTCCCTTATTAATTTAACAGTTCTATTCACAACCTTTTCCCAGTCTCCTTTAGTCACATGTTCACAAGCTTCTTCTAATAATTTTAGCATTTTTTTTGTGGTAAATGGGGGTTCTGTATTGTGTCTTGCAGCATATCCCTTAATTTGAGCCCACACCAACTCAATCGCATTATACTCACAATGGTAAGGCGGTAACCGTATAACTCTGTGCCCATGTTCTAATGCTATTTCGTCAATGACGTATCGGATCTTGGTTGGTTTGTTTTCTTTTAAAAGACGTACTAATTCCGCTTTTAACATATTCATGTTTGCATCTACGCCATTTTTACGAAGCCATGCGACGATATCAGCTTTCTTTTGGGATTGGGCAGGTGGCTTGTCAATTTGCATCGAGTGGTATGGGGCGTTGTCCATAATTATAATAGATGGTTCAGGGAGGCTACACAACATTGAGGTAAACCATTCAGTAAACTTTTCTCCATTCATGTCTTCATGATAGTCTCCAGTGGTTTTTGACGCAAAAGCCATGAGAGAACCTTCGACAAACCCGTTGATGGTTCCGGCGTGACAAATTATAAGTCGCGATCCTTTTCCTACAGGAACTTTGGAAGTAGATGCTGCTGTGTCATCGTTCCAAGAACGGCCTACAGTATGGTTAGCATTAAGCCATGTTTCATCCAAGAACACAACATTTTGCCAATTTTTGATTTCTTTCACTTGCCGTAAAAAAGTATACCTTGCCATCGCTATATCAAATCTTTCCATCAATATTTTGCGTTTGTTACATTTTTTGTATCGAAATCCAATGGTCTTCAAAATCTTCGTTAAAGAACTTTCCCCACCGAAGAATAATCCAGCTTCCTTCAGTGAATGCACCAACTTTTTTCTTGTTGGATACTCCTTCTGTAAATAGTAGCCGTAAACATGTCTTCGGATAGCATCGGCATCAAAGCTATCGATGCCTACGACTGGTTTTGCTCGTTTTCTCTTTTTTGGTGTGTGAAGTTTATTTTCTTCTGTGCCAGTCTCGCCATATTTTTTTTTAGTTTCCGTCTAACAGTTCGTTGTCCAATATTAAGCGCATCAGCTACGCGTTCAACCACTGACGTTATAGGTAAAATTGGCCCTCCATTTTGAGCTTCACGATCGAAATAGTTACGAAGGCGTATTACGAACTCACGTGTCTGACTATTTAGAACAGTTCTCTGCGTACGTTCGGTCATATCGACGAAATCCACAACAAAGGGCTTGAACAGAGTCCAAATTAACGAGCAAGGGTCAACAGTAATGCAGTATCAATATTTGAAATCCAAAGCCAGGTCAAAACTATATCACAATCGCATTGCACTGACAGTTTATACTTTTCGAAGCAACGTCAATTCGAAACTGCTTTGTTTTGCATTGAGCATTGACGCGAGTTTGCCGGAGGTAGTAGTTGTGCTAGCCAGCGATCCTATGTGACGATCGTATTAGATTCCATTTTTAAAAATTTTCAATTTAGAAAACCAAATGCCGAGTTGTGGTATATATCATATAAAAATAAAAATTTTACCTTTTGTATGAAACAGCTGATATTTTTTTGCGATTTCAGAGGTTTGTCCACATAGTGAAAATTGTTCATATTCACAAGTACATTCACCCCTTAAATGGTGCAAACTGATTTTTCTACACTTGTATACATTTTAGAAATCAATTTAATAAATAAATTTTGAGTCCTAAACCTAAAACTACATTCGATAAAATTTATGAATCTCTGCACATCACTATCGTCAATAAAGTAATACAATTATTTCCTTCAAAGTCGTTATCAATTAATACGGAACTTCATGAGCGGACAAACGTCAAACCGGCCATCATAGCGTGCCGCTAGTGTAGGTGACTCCTTGTACAATCCTTTACCTTGCCTGTGAAAATCCCGTTAAAATCAGTCCGCTCAGTTCAGCTCGCCTAAAGATTAGTGCGAACAGACACACTGACAAACATTTTAAAAACCTGTTATGCTATAGTTAAAATTAATCATAATGTTATGAGCTTCATTACTATTTTTTGAAATTATCATAAATTATAGATGTTGTTACCCTTTGGCTGTAATTTGGGTAGGCGCTGGTTCGTCTAATAATTATATTTCTTCATGAAGAATTCAGCTCGCGACCATTCTGTGACCAAATGTTGAAAAACCAGTAGTTCTATGTCTAGTAAGAATCCTAAACGGAGAGATTACAATTTAACAATCATACAGCTGTAGGATATACAAAATGCCAAGCTAACATGGTGGCACCTCCTTGGGATGCGGCTCCATTGCCCTCATCTACACACCATGCCCCGCAGGCCTTGTATAATAAATATAGCACGTACTAGCACAAAAATGTGACGTCATCAGCACCAGGTGATAAGCTAGCTCAACTGTATAGTTATACTTTGTGCAGAGCCTTGCCGGGAACCTTTTAAAGAAGCTGTGCAGAACACCATAGTTTGGATATGTTATCACCTTGAAGGGAAGACGTGAACCTTGTATTAATTATATAAATACCAAAATGAGACCTGAGAACTGTGTAATTGCTAAACTGATAGTTTTGAAAATATATAGTTGTGCCTACCTTCATTTTGTAATAGAAGACTTTGGATTCGCCGGTCTGCGAGCTGGGGATGAGATGCTTGTCGAGCACGTTGAGGATGTCGGAGCAGATATCACGTAGCTCCTTTTCTACCTGACTGCGGTACGCCCGGATCATGTTGAGTTTGTCCTCTGCACCCTGCAAATCAATACGATTGCACTTAGCATGCCATTCGATTGTCGAGGATAAAATGATTATACTGTATAATCATGTATAACTGTGTATCATTTATACACAGTTATATATGAATTATGTAGCTTTACCTACATGTTTTATTTGCTAACCAAATTGGTTACAAATAACTTTTTATAAAAATTAATTAACCTAATTAACTAACCTAACCTAACCTAACTTTTACTTTTGAAATGTTTCGTCCTACCGTCTTCTTAGTCTTGAAACGCCGATTATGATCTGACCTTGTGGGTAATATTCGTTTTCGACAAAAGCGTCGAGATTAGATTGTATTCATTGACAATTTCAAACAAATCTCTGAAGCGTATTTCATCTGATTGCAATTTCATTTCCAAATACTTGAAAAATTGAGTGTGCTAAATAATGGATTGAGGGCTCACTTACAACTTTGAGAGCTAAAAGCCATAAGAAGAAAAACATGGTAGCAACATAACTGATCGTTTACTTTAAATAAAGATACTTTATTTACTTTAAATAAAGATACTTTACGTTTAGAGATAGCTATAGTGACATAATTAGTCTCGTTTTCCATTCAGTGATGAACATAATTGATAAATATATACTATGTAGTCGTTACCTATTTGTAGTAGACATTATAGCATTCGTAAATAGTATATGATTAGTCACGCGATAATAGGTTGCGTATAAGACAATATAATTAATGAATCTATAACTTATACAATTTCTGGTACTGTGATGCACTTAGGGCAATATGGCTGAGATCTAAGGCTGAGGGTAAGATCTATAGAGGGCACTCTCACTCAGCTCAGACTCAAGACTGAGTTAAAACGAGATAGATTTATGTCGGAACATGTTTGTGTTTCATTTTAACTCTATTTTGACTCTTGAGTCTTGAGCAGAGCCAGATATCGATCTTTAGATCTCAGGCTGAGATCTATAAATGAAAACAATGAAATGAAGCAGTTAAAATGAGACACAAATATGTCCTGACATAAATCTGTCTCGTTTTAACTCAGTCTTGAGTCTGAGCTGAGTGAGAGTGCCATCTATACATAGATCTCACCCTAAGATTGCGGTGTATCGATCTATAACTTGAGAAGGCGTTAAAGTGAGACACAAATATTTTCCTTACAAAAATCAGTCTCGTTTTAACTGTCAGAGCACAGTCAAAGTCCTATCTATTAGTCTTCAGCGTATGGATCAATTTTAGTTTAAAAACTGTTCACCACAGAAATACAACGTTACGATCTGAACAGTTTCGCTGTCCGATGGTTTAGCAGGAAAGCAAAGGTCTTCAGCGCATTTGGTCCGTCTGTCCTTCCTACGGCCGGGGAAATCCTCTCATCTTTTAAGGTAGGGTCAATGTGGGTAAATGTAAACAGAGGTAAATGGAGACACGCCCGATAACTTCGTCAATTTTGCTCACAAAAAAATGTGCGCATAACGAAACGCAATTATTATTTATGTCTGACAGTGACATTTCAAAATGGCCTCCATAAACCATAAACAATAGTTGCGTTTCGTTATGCGCACATTTTTTTGTGAGCAAAATTGACGAAGTTATCGGGCGTGTCTCCATTTACCTCTGTTTACATTTACCCACATTGACTATGTTACTTTTATCTACTAATATTACACGAGCTCCCTATAGTGGCCTCCAAGAAATGTTTCAATAATATCCGTGACACAGGGTATTCCTTCTGGATCTTATCCACTGGATTACGGATATAAATCTAGCAGGCGTAACAACGCGTATTTATCCACGCCTTTAAAGACAAAGGGTACATGACGTCAGAGCAGTATTTTCGTTAGGAAATATAATTTTCCGTTCTCATTTCCTTTAGCCTTTCTTCGGCGGTTGGTGTAATGCAAATTAATACCACGAAGAAAATACGTAATCAAGTTCGGTTTTTCATTGTTAGTCATCATCATCAATAAGAAACGACTTGGAAATGACGTCTTTTTTTAACAATTTTCTCTTTCGAAAAATAATATGCGATCCACAAAACTTTTTCATTTAACGAAACTAAAAAGCGACAAAAGTTTGAATAGCGTGTTATTTTATGCTGTCGTTCAAATAATCAATTCATAAGACTCATCATCATCAAGTGCGTAGATGTCCCTCTCAGGGACATAAGGGTTCTAAGCCATAAGTCATTATGCTGGTACAACTTCATACAACTTCACACACATTTTTGAGAACACTATGGACAACTCTAAAGCGTGCAGGTTTTCTCGTGATATTTCATTTTCCTTCACCGTTGAAGCAGGTGGTATTCAATTGCTTACAAGCACGTAACTCCGAAGTCAGAGTCATAAGAGATCAATAACAAGCATTTATTGTGAAATCACAAATGGACACTTCAATTTTATTCATTTGTATAGATTAGGAAAGGAGAAATTAAAACGAACAGTCCATTTTAAATTGGTTTCAACTTTCGTCATTCCTGAAATGGTCCAACAACAGCTCGGCCTTACATGAAGCTGAACGGTTTGTGGTTGTTCATTCGTAACCCCTGACCTATTTTTATGCGGACGGGTCAACAAAATATGGGACGTTAGCCACTTTTTAAGTGTTGGTTTGCGAGCATGAACATTAGTAAGTTGAGAGTGCAGACCCGCAAAAAATTAATTAATAAGCAAGTGTTAAAAATCATCTGACGATTTAATACTATTGGTTCGCCACTGAGACCTGTAGGGCCAACATGCGCGCCACGAGGAAATTTTTTTTGTCCTCCATTTGCTTCTATTGGCGCCCTCCTCGAATAAAGCTTTTTAATAATTTGTGTTTTCGGATTTACATATTAATTTTGTGTATTCGAAGTAGGTAGTTATTTTAATCGGTAGACTCATCGACGTTTCAAAAGCACTTGTAAAAAAGTTTATTTGAATAAAAAATATTTCTATTCTTCTATTCTAATCAATTCAGAAGTTATAATGCTCTGACAGACAGACGGACAAGTGTAAATTCACAAGTCTCACAGACCTCGCAATTAGTCGACCTACAACGAAGATTCTTCTAGCTTGTATTAACTGAGCTCTCAGACATCAGACTAGAAAGAGGCGAGGTTGGAATTACGTGATCAATATAAAATTCAGGGCTTACCCGTGCCGACCTTGGCACTTTTCAGAGCCCGAATGCTCTTTACCTTTTTTTTCACTTACCGAACAGCAGCTGTGGCATGCACAATTTGAACAACTTCTAGCATTTCAATTGGATTGCTACTTTGTTTGCACGAGTTATACCTACATACCCATTTTATTTTTCAAACTGCAACGTTCGCAAACTATTGTGTATTTGTAGTTCATTGACCTTAATGATGATGACAGACTATCCAAAAAAACCTTGTAGATAGTAGAGATCTAATCGTATTAAGTATAAAAAATTTAAATAAACCATCCAAGTAACTGTTTCTTTAAAAATAACTAGGTCTGTTGGTACCTAATTTAACTATTCGCAGTGAACATTGTAAATCAAAACTTTTAATCACTCCCGAAAAGACATGTAGTATTTGGTAGGTCTGTGTAAGACACATCGAGTATCGATCACCTTCCGGCGTTACTCCAACTTAAGACGTTAGCAAAGTTGTCTACAAACTACAAGACAAAATCAGCTCAACTAATACATACTCGGTGAGTCTACGTTTCTATTAAACGTAGATTCACCGAGTGCGTATTAGTTGAGCTGATTTAATAGAGATTAGTTAGCTCTACCTTCCATCATCAGACCCTGATCTATAAGCCAACTATTCTTCAAGATCTTGATATAAAGTTGTGTACACGAGTTGGGTAGTTCGTAGACCACTCTTTTTGCGGAATTTAGTCAAGGTTACCATTTTATACATCAGTGGAAGTGGCTTAAGGTGGAAGACACAGTTCTGCCCGCGAAATTCAAATTTAAGGAGGAAGAGACATACCTTCTCAAGAAAAGATTCACGCTAGATGGCGCTGTTAGGGCGTTTGACAGATTTTTAATTTTTTCGCATAGTTGCTATGCACAGATTTTAAAAATATTGAAATTGCGCCAGTATACCAATGCCTATTATTTTATCAAATCATTAGCTTACTTTAAAACGAAGCCATTTAGATGATTAATCAAATATAAATATCTGTCATATCGAACTACTGTAGAGACGCGATGCCCACGCACACACTCACAACATGGTTGGTATCCATTAGGGTTGTGGTTCTAACATGAACTACGAATTGTTTACTATAAAATTGAACTAGATGGCATTAAAACAAAAGCTGCTTCGTTTTGCTTCGTATTTTTTTTATAAATAATTCAAATACAAGTTAGCCTTTTTTGAGCTTTGACATGGAAGGGGTATGGCATTTTTTATGAAACCCATACTGTATGTATACCCTTTGGTTTCTACATGGAATAGTACCAAAACGCTAATCGCTTGGAGGCACGGCTTTGCCGGTAGGTTTTATTCGCCACGGCCGAAGCCTCCCACCAGACCAGACTAGAGAAAATTATAAAATTTTATAAATTATAAAATATATTATATAAAATATAAAATTCAAAATTTCCCTGCCGCGAATCGAACCCGGAACCTCCCTCTAATAAGACCACAGCGCTTACCATTGCGCCATCGCCAGGGAGGTCGCAAGACTAAAGACTTTAGGTACCTACCTACATCAGCAGGACTCACATGCACGCTTTACCGCGGACGGCAAGGGCTGCGGCTAGGGTTGCCAACTTTTTTTGGAAAACAAGCTATTTCAAATATACCTACTGAAAACGAACAATAGGGTATTTGACTACTTTTAAAAAATCATATTAAATTGTTAATGATGCTATGCTGAAGCTAACAAAACGAATATTTCGGCATAATTTTCAGTATTTTCCATAAAAATCGAGAAATAAATTCAAAAAAATAAATTGCCGCGGAAACGTTCCATTTGTTTACATGACGTCACAGTTCACACACTGTTCAATGACAATTCCAAAGCCCAAAGGTGGCGTGAACTTTGACGTCATTCGAGATTCAAAAACGTTTTCGATCTCGTGAACATGGCCAGAATTAAAGCAATTTTAATTAATGTTTTCTAATTAAATAAACCTTTATTTTTTAGTTTTGTCGTATGGAATAATGTTTTTAGATAATAATCTTTTAGGATGACACCAGATGAAACGATATTTTTAATAATAGTCAAATACCCTATTGTCCTTATCTTTAAAACTATTGAAACGATTATAACGATATCTTGAAGTAAATGTAAGCCAGTAAAAAAAGATTGGTCGCATATTTTCGGAGAAATAGAATAGAATAAAAATGTTTTGTATTCAAATAAACTTTTTTACAAGTGCTTTTGAATCGTCCGTCCATGAGTCTACCACTGGTTCGGAATGCCGTTCCTGCCGAGAAGAACCAGCAAGAAACTCGGCAGTTTTCAAAACAAGTTTACATTATACTTAGTAGATAGCTATGTATGCAGTGTTTCCACAATGAGGAAAAGAGAATATCATTACCTACTGTCTCATGAATCGCTGGAATAAATTATATTCACGTTTTTTTGTCATTTATAATATAGTCTTCAATTGTATAATAATATGCTTTTTTCATGAGATTCGTTTTAACTGATTTCTTAAACTTGTGTAAAGGCAAGTCTAAGATCGACTGTGGAAATGCATGGACAAACATACATATACATACATTATTATGTTTGTAAGCCCTAATAGATTGTGATATAGGTGATTTGCATTTCCAATAATATTACACACATGCATGTCGAATTGATACCTAACCTCTTTTTGAAGTCGGTTAAAAATAGTTTTTTCTTCAAAAGTTGTGAAAATATAGTAGTTCTGTAAAATTAAATAATTTTAGGTTTTTAATGATTTCAAATATTTTAAACCTTATCAAGCCATTTGACAATTTTGAAATTCAGTCTTAAGAGTAATAAAATAAGGTTAACATTCCAATCGTACAAATTAAAGCATAATGTCGCTGATCGCTAGTTTCGGCCGGCGCGGCGGCTTCTTTGATATTATTACTATCGAGTGTCGCGGCCGCCGCGCCGCGCCGCCGGCCGGCGCGCAGCGCAAATTGTTTCTTGTGATCTTGTCTAACTTCACTTGGTAGGTAGGTACTTACCCTAATACATGACTGCTACTTTCTTCAACGGGCTTTATTTTTTTAGCTCGCCAACCGGCTTCGGGGCGACTGTTTTTTATCATAAAATGCACAAAAAGTATTAAATTTTAGAAATGGTTGTTTAGATATAATATTTTTATACCTATTTTATTTTCTTCACGACACAATAATTAGGTAAAATATATACCTACTGAACCGATTTGGCTGAAATTTGAAATAGAGATAGCTTTTACCCTGGATATTAGTCTAAGCCCTGGATTAACTTAATTACTTATAGAAAATTTTCATCCCGACAAATTCACAGTTCCCGCGGGATTAGTACTAAAAACTTAAATCCACACAGGTAAAGCCGCGCAAAAACAGTAGGTAAATTATCAAAACATGAAGGCTACACAGTAGACATTAGACAATCATTACTTCATAACATAAATGCGTAAGTGTGTTTGTTTAGTTTGTTGGTTTGTCTTTCAATCACGCCGCAACAAAGCTACCTACGGATCGAGGTGATTTTTTGCATAGGTATAGTCAGGTATAGTTGAGGACCTGGAGAGTGACATAGGCTACTTTTATCCCGGAAAATGAAAGATTCCCCAGGGATTTTAAAAACTAAATCCACGTAATAAAAGTTACCTAAACCGACTTTATATCACTTTTTGGACCATATCTTTTAAACTAACAATAAAACTTGCAATGTTCCCTAGGTTGAAAAATACCTAATCCAATTTAAAAAGAATTATTGCAATTTGATTAATATTTTTGGAGAAATACATGGACAAACATACATACATACACTTGTGAAATTTAAATCCGAAAATTGTGCAATTCTAATAATATAACATCCATTCGGATCGAATTGATAACCTCCTTTTTTCAAATCGGTTATAAAACAGCATTATAAAAGCAGAATTCGTCGTTTTAGCCCACGACGGTGTCCACTGAATAGATAGGCGGAGATAGTGTCGCTGTAGTTGGAAAATTAAATAACTACACTTTTTGCGAAATCGACTTTATTACATTTTCAGAAAGTCCAATATTTGAAATATTACCTTTTACTAGGGGTCCAATCAATACAAACTATCGTCGCTGTAGTTGGAAAATTAAATAACTAACAAAACCAATATCGCGAGTAAAACGCGATTTAGTGTTTGTTTGTTT
The DNA here is from genome assembly GCA_029955525.1 of Oeneis ivallda. Lineage (NCBI taxonomy): Eukaryota > Metazoa > Arthropoda > Insecta > Lepidoptera > Nymphalidae > Oeneis > Oeneis ivallda. The sequence continues at coordinate 17,727,667 of JARPMR010000008.1, forward strand.
GTTGTTTTCATAAACAATTTAACGGTCCATGTTTTGATATTATGTTATAGATTGTTACTGTATCTCTTTCTGAATCTACTTGACGTACATTTTGATTCATTTGTTTGTGAGAAAAAAAATAAAAAGCAATTATTTAGTTTTCCCTCACCAAAGTTTTGAATATTTGATGCACTTATTTATTTTTCCATGTCAGTTGTTTAGTTCTTCCTCGTCAATATTGCGTTGAAGTACGATAATGTGACGATATAAGTACCATTATTTAGTTTTTCCACTTTACTGAGATGTTAAAATGACCCGTTATTTACTTATTTTACTATGACAATCCTATTTAAGGGTATTAATTTAATAAAAAAACCGGCCAAGTGCGTATCGGGCCACGCGCAGTGTAGGGTTCCGTAGTTGCAAGTCACAAATATTATTGCTGACCTAAGATAGTGCTTTTGTTTTATTTATGAATATTGAATAAATTTTGAGTTTCATGGTTTAAATACTATAATATATTACAAAATATGCAACTTACACTACGTGTAATACCTAACTTAGAAAAAACAGATATAACTCCTTAACTAATGAACCCTGCTTAGCCGTGATAGTTTTCCTTTAAAATTCATTATATATACTACTGCTGTGAATTTTTTCTTGTATCCTATATACAACCATTTAGCTGGCAGAGGGGGGGACACTTGACTAATAAAATTTAGCACTATAAAATATCATATTATTTCACAAACGGATCCCTGAATTGAAAAATGATGTTCCCACACCCACAATATTTTTGAAAGACCTACTCAACGAAACCCCACACTATGGGATACACGAGAAAAAAAAAATTCATCCTCCACTTTACATGTAGGGGAGGTACCCTAAGAGAAATTATTTTTCACAATTTTATTTCACGACTTTGTCGGCGTGATTGATATTTATACCGTTGTCAAATTACAGATTTCTAGTACCAATAGTCTCTGAGCTAAACCGCGGACAGACAGACAGATAGACGGACGGACGGACATGGCGAAACTAGTAAGGGTTCTTTGTTTACTACGGAACCCTAAAAAAGGAGGATTTTTAAAAGAAATTAAACAAATAAACATTTCTTTTTATATATTATTGTAAAAAGTAATCAATAAAACGACTGAAGCAACTAGATTCTTCTATCAGACTTACAAAATAAAACATAAAAAAAAACCACATAACAATAAATTATACGATTCTACTCATAAAATCAACAAAATTTCACTTTGAATTTAACAATTATACTTATTAAAAACTAAGTATCAACTGAAATGATAACTATCAACTTTTCTTCAGTTTTACCATTATAAATTTAAATTTAACAATTAAGCTCAGCTGGTTCAAATCAAATAGCGAGTAAAGTTCAGTATAATCAAAACTATCCTTTTCAAGTTATAATTAAACTAAGAATGGTTTAATCGAACTAGGGGTATGTAAGTGACGCTAGTAATTGTTATAATAACGACTCTACTCCTACTCATCCTTACTATTATAAATGGGAAAGTGAGTTTGTTTGTATGTTTGTTCCGCTTTCACGCCGTAACTACTGAACTGATTTTGCTGAAATTTGGCACAGACATAGATTATAGTCAGGAATAGCACATAGGCTACTTTTTATCCCGGAAAAGCAAACAGTTCCTGCGGGATAGCATCGCTATTTTTTACGCATTTGTCCTTCAAAATACGCCCAATGGAGTTTTAGATTGACGCGATTTTTTGCACAGGTAAAGTTAAGGGCCTGAAAAATGACAAAAGCTACTTTTTATCCCGGGAAAACAAACGGTTCTTGCAGGATATTAGTATACTACTTTTAACATATTTATCCTTCAATTATACACCAACGGAAGTTACAGATTGACGTGGGTTTTTGGATATGCATAGTTGATGACTTGAAAAGTGACAAAGGCTACTTTTTATCCCGGGAAAACAAACAGTTCCCGCGGGATATTTGTGTGCTACTTTTCACTTATTTATCCTTCAATTATGCGCCAACGGAGTTATAGATTGAAGGGAGTTTTTTCGATAGGCATAGTTGAGGACCGGAAAAGTAATAAAGGCTACTTTTTATCCCGGGAAAACAAACAGTTCCCGCGGGATATTAGTGTGCTACTTTTCACATATTTATCCTTTAATTATGCGCCAACGGAGTTACAGATTGACGTGGTTTATTGGATAGGCATAGTTGAGGACTTTAAAAGTGACAAAGGCTACTTTTAATCCCGGGAAACAAACAATTCCCGCGGGATATTTGTATGCTACTTTTCATATATCTATCATTCAATTATGTGCCAAGGGAGTTACAGATTGACGTGATTTTTTGGATAGGCATAGTTGAGGGCCGGAAAAGTAACAACAGCTACTTTTTATCCCGGGAAAACAAACAGTTCCCGCGGGATATTCGAAATGCTACTTTTCACGTATTTATTCTTTAATTATGCGCCAATATGCATGCATGCATACATGTATGTATGTATGTATGTATGTATGTATGTATGTATGTATGTATGTATACGTATGTATGTATGTATGTATGTATGTATGTATGTATGTATATATGTATGTATGTATGTATGTATGTATGTATGTATGTATGTACGTATGCATGTTTGTATGTATGTATGCATGCATGTATGTATGTATGTGTCTATGTATGTTTGTATCCTCCTGTTACTAACTTTAACTACATTAACTATATCCTATGCTACTTATCCCACTAATATTTTTAATGTGAAAGTTTGTGAGGATGGATTGGATTTGATGGATAGATGTACTTAGCATACGGATGGATGGACGGGATGTATGGATGCATGGGATGGGATAGGGATTTAAAAAACTAAATCCACGCGGACGAAGTCGCGGGTATCAGCTAGTAAAATAATAAAGATTTTAATAGTTTGTGGAACACTAGGATTGAAGACTAGCTAATGATTGATTCCCGCAGAAGTTCTCTAACTTTCTGGGATAAAATATAGTGCATGTTCTATTCTGATGTATAAGCTATGACATCGTGAAGCTTTATCAAAATCCGTCTAAATGTTTTTGCGTGAAAGTGTAACAAACATTCATCCACCCACCTTCACAAACTTTTGTATTTATAATATTAGTAGGATGCTAAAAAGAAAAAGGTACATAATTACGTCCATTTAAATTTAAACTAAGATTCTAATGAAATTATAACAGCTATCATCTTTCTTTTAGTTTTACCTTTGTATAAATGTACTTATTCAATTTTAACAGTACCTATATCTTGGCAATCATGGGATGATAAATTAAATAACTGACTTTGTTTAATTCCCCTGTAAATTAAATATTCGAGGGAAACTAAATAACTAACTTTATGCATTTTATTCGCTTTTGAAGTGATGTAAGAGAGAACTTATTTATTTTTTGCTAAGTTATCTACTTTTTCTTCGCTACTTTTTTATCAATTTTTCAATATATATTTTTCCAAGTATGGCGCCTTGCAAGATTCATCTTATATATAAAATTCTCGTGTCACAATGTTCGTTCCCGTACTCCTCCGAAACGGCTTGACCGATTCTCATGAAATTTTGTGAGCATATCGGGTAGGTCTGAGAATCGGCCAACATCTATTTTTCATAGCCCTAAATGATAAGGGTGACCAACCACTAAATATTTTTGCTGGCGGTACGAAGTTCGCTGGGTCAGCTAGTTTTCATATAAATTTTTAATCAATGATGATAATCAAAAATTAGAATTATAGAAAGATGCGGCTTTAATTGGACTTTCTGAAAATGCAACAGTCGATTTCGCAAAAAGTGTAGTTATTTAATTTTCCAACTACAGCGACAATATATCGTCGCTGTAGTTGGAAAATTAAATAACTAACAAAACCAATATCGCGAGTAAAACGCGATTTAGTGTTTTTTTGCGTCAAAAATGGCGATTACTTTGTTTTCATAAACAATTTTATATATGTTAAAGTTTGTTACTGTATCTATGTCCGAATCTACTTGCCATAAACTTTGATTAATTTGTTTGTGAGAAAAAAAATAAGATGCAATTATTTAGTTTTCCCTCACCAAAGTTTTGAATATTGATACACTTATTTATTTTTCCATGTCAGTTATTTAGTTTTTCTTCGTCAAGATTCCATTTAAGTTCGAAAAACTAACGATTAATTTTTCCACAGTAGTGAGACTTTATAAAGACCTATTGTTTACTTATTCAACTTTGAAAATCCTATACATGTGTCTCATTAGATCAAAAATAGAATGTTTTTTTAAAGTAAAACCAACAAAAAACGTTTCTTATTATTAACAGCTTAAAAATAAAATGAAAAAAACACTGAAACACCTTCATTCTTCTATCTGACTTGATAACAACTTATCATGATCATTCGAGTGTTTAAAACCAATGGTTACGTTTGTCAAATGGCTAACTCAAACTCTTAAGGAAGTTCAAAGATGCTCATCGATTCGCAAGTATCTATGAACTTATTAAGCTTTTCAATTAGCCGATTAGCTAAAGTAACTTATGAGAATTTTCTTATACATTCACTCTATGGAAACAAAACATTCACAAAAACAAATTCGATACATTATAGGTACTCACTTGATCACTATCATCTCTGATGAAAAGTGATTTGAAGTGAAGTGATGAAACGCGTTTGCCTTGAAGATTGGCCTTTTCACTCTTGTAGTATCGGGAAACCCACGATTTTAGAAGAAATATCCGGAGGCTAGTCGTGCGAACGAGAAATGAAGACTTAAACGCTTCGTGTGCGTAGATGGGATATCAAAGATGTAGTAATGGAAAGCATCCGATAGCTTAAGTAGTCCACTCACTTATTAAACGACTTCTTACGCTCTCTACCTATAAAAAGACTTGTCATCATCACTGACTGACTGATTTATCAACGCACAACCTAAACCACTAGATTTAGAAGCTTGAAATTTTGACAGTAGGTTCCTTTTATAATGTAGGCATCTAATAAGTAGGGATTTTTGGAAATTCTATCCCCATGGAGGTTAACTAGGGGGTGAAAGTTTTTACGGTAGTCAAACATTTTTGCAAGTTAAGTACATCAATGAAACTTGCTATTTGAGCTTTCAATAAAAAATGAAGACAGGGATTTAGCTTTTCGATTATAAATAAAGAAGTACGTGTTTCACAATTTAAACCTGATTTCATGCGGATGAGATCACGGGGGCAAAATCTATTTTACTCATAATCTTGAACTTGATGGCTACAAATTCCAAGTACCCTATTCAGAACCATTTCCGGATTAAAAATCGTCAATGTTTTGCTTTGTGACGAAGGAATAGATGCATAGTGCATACCGCCTGTAATCGAACATGTATTAATCTCATTATGCGAAAATTATTAAGTTTTTGTAATCGGCAAAGGGTGTTATGCCATTGTAATTAACTCGTGAGCAATGTTAATTTCCCTTCCATTATCCTCCTTGTCGGTCGCCCAGTAGTACGGGACAAGCCCGTTAGACATATATGGACCATCATTACCATATTGACAATAATGATGCCTGAAAACTGGACAGTGGAATCTTACTTACTTACTTTTCAATTTAAAAAGTACCCTTACATTGCAATCATGACACACGCAAAATTAAATAACTGATTTTAATTAATTTTTCTGGACTGCATGGCCCCTGTTAAGCAGAATATGTGTCGAGGGAAAACTAAATAACTAACTTTATGCATTTTATTCACTCTCGAAGTGATGCAAAGAGAGAACTTATTTATTTTTTGCTAAGTTATCTACTTTTTCCTCGCTACTTTTGTATCAATTTTTCAGTATTTATTTTTCCAAATGTGGCGCCTTGCAAGATTCATTTTCATATATCTTTTTAATTAATAATGATAATCAAAAATTAGAATTACAGAAAGATGCGGCTTTAATTGGTCTTTCTGAAAATGCAATAAAGTCGATTTCGCAAAAAGTGTAGTTATTTAATTTTCCAACTACAGCGACGATATAAATGTGACCATTCCGTGAAAATGGCACCTCTGTAACTACTGTGAATACCTCATGGAACTAGGAATTGCGACTACGTGAATACCTATTATTGGGTATGACCACTGATACTGTGACGTCAATTCAGTATACTGTGAAGCCTTGCCTTTTTAATTTGCTATACTGGTAACTGTTTAAAACGGAACGCAGTCCAGTATACTGTCATCCCCATTTTTCAAATCTCTAGGCGCTGTAATTTTTTTAATCACTTGGTCAAAGTATTGAGAGCTCCTTACCTTGAAAGCGCCAGTGCTCAAAGTACAAAAATGGTAGCGATTTATGATGTCCCTAGGGTAGGTACTGCGGCAGTGTACTGGCAGTCCATAACGGAACGAATTTTTCACCAGTAAGAGCACTGAACAGTGCTCGCAGTGTTTATCGGAACACACCCATTGTAAATTCAATTCTCGTTCTTAGTTAAGAACCTTCATAAAATAGGTTGTTAATAGGTTCCTAGCTATCCCATATCCAGCGAAGTACTTTTACAGTTTATTGAAAGATGGCGCTGACAATGTTTTTAAACTTTCATGGTAGATGGCGCCAAAAAATTGATTAACCAAATGTAAATTGACACTCACACATTCGTAATTTGAAAGGTTTTGATGCCCCTTTTTTTATTGAAATATAATGATAAATAATGAAAATATTTGCCTGAAATTTGTATTTGCGCCTATAAAAAGGCCTAAAGGAATGATAAAACAAATTAAATAAAATAAAAAATGTATATCTTTCAAGATTAATCAAAAAGAAAAATGTATGAAAGTCGAGCTCTGCACATGCACCTTAATTTGGTTTTTCGCAATTTGTAAACTAATACGACAAAGTAGGCTTATGGCATTCTAATTGCGACAATGGCAGTATCATCTGCACAGGTTTATATAAAAATCTTTACTTGAAAGTGTCCAGTTGAAGAAATTAATCAAAATATCGACTAATTTGTGAGTAACTCACATCCAACTCGGTATTTTGATTAATTTCTTAAACTGGTCACTTTCAAGTAAATATTTTTATGTAAACCCATGAAGATGATAATTCTACTGGCGCAATTAGAATGCCATTAGCCTAGTTTGTCGTATTAGTTTACAAATTGCGAAAAACCCAATTAAATTTGAATTTCGCGGGCAGACTCGTATAATTATCCTTAAGAATTAATTACATGACTCAGATCTCTATACCAACTGGGTAAAAAGCCGAGCTGAAAAACTTCATGAAACATGTTCCTAATTAACCCCTTTCGAATTAAAAAAAACGCATTAAAATCGGTCAAGCCATTTGAGCGCTACAATGATACACACTGACACAAAAAACTCTACTAATACACACAGTCACACAGTGGACAGTCGCTTCCAGTTGTCTTACTTCCTAAGTACTTTCACGACGAACAGTGTAAATGGTAGACTAATGAAGAATAATTTTAACAAATAAACAGGTCGTTAGGCGTACTCATTACGCGAAACGTCCCCGCCCAATTGCGTAACTGGTACTGGCTATGAAGGGGAAGCTCCCCCGTGGCTCAACAATTTCTTTTAATTAGTATTAGCCAAAAATTTTCACTTGTAAACCTTTTTAGCAGTTCATTAAAGAATTTGACCCGACCTTTCATTTTAAAAATTGTAGCGCAATAATATTTTAATAATACCTACAGTACCTACCTGTTCTGTAATGAACTATTTTGAACAACTAAAAAAGGTAATTCTCAGTTTTTAAATAAAATAAACCAACAGATAATGGTAAGTTTGATCCAGTTCTCGTACAAACTGACCATAACGCCAAAGGCCTACTTTGAAATTCGCGAGCAGCAAAATGTGAGCCGTATGTCGTGAATTTTCCGCAGCCGCTCGATCTTCAATATCATCATGTCAATTATTGGGTCGTTGCACATCTCGACCGCAATAAACTCGACCAAATGGTCGAGTTGTCATAATTCATTTTTATTAATTTTTTTCATGGACAACTCAACCAACAGCAAAATACTTTATAGAGGGTTTGTTCACAAAAAAAAAAGAACATACCACCATAGTACGGTACTATATCATAGGTACTATTAGTACCTATGATACCACCCTCATCGGGCCGCCTCACGGAGCCACTACCTGCGTTTTACATAAGCATCTCGTACAGTGTTCTAGCCTTCCTCGATAACGGGCAGAATACTGTTTGTTACAAGTGCCTAACCCCCGCAAATCAACATTAAACTTATGCTTAAAACTAAATTATTAATATAATATATATTATAAAATATTATTATAATATATATTTATAAAATATTTTCCACAGCCGCGCTCGATCTTAAATAATTTTACGTAAAATAATAATGATATTAAATATTTAATAATGATTTCAGATAATGTCTATGTATCTATCTTAAATCGGTTAAAGAGCAAAACCATTGTAATTCAATTTCGTTTAACAGATCAAACTCAATAATAATCAGTTCTTTTTGGGATTTATCACGCGGACTGCGACTGAAAGGCAGGGCAAAACAGGCCGCGGCCGCACTGGTAAGGCAACTAGCAACGCGACGCGACGCGATAATCTTGTGTGTCCACATTGCAGCGGCGATAAACTAGCGAATTGCGCTTACATCGCGCAATCACTGGCCGTACTCAGTGCGGACACATTCATTGGTTTTAGCACTATTGAAAATTACGCGCGACAAACAAATTTTCGCGCGTCGCTTATCTGCGGCCGCCCCCGTCGCCGTCGCCTTACCAGCGCGGCCGTGGCCTAAGTAATACTACGTTTATGGGCGAAACAGCGTCCACTATCAAAAAAGAAACAAAAATGGCGAAGGAACACTCCGATGGTTTCTAGTCAGCGCGTCAGGTTTTTTTTTTCGATTAGTATTAAGTAAAAAGCGCGCACGCGCTGGCGATACCGTCTGGTATTATAAACAGTTAAATTTGGGTTTACCTACCATTCTATTTTATAATGTTCTCGCTCGCTTGGGTCTAACTGTAATCGATATGGTTTTGGTTTTTCACTAATTCATACAATCAATCGCGATTCGCGATCAAAGGAGGAACAGCCCTGCTTTAAAGCAGATAAAACTTTATTAATTGAGTGATCAATAAAATTAAATAAAATTATTTTATGGCGGATGATAGTGATTCTAAGCAGAAACTATTCGATTAATGAGAAAATCTTCAGATGAGAAAAGGGGCCGGTCCCTTGAACTCTCGCCTTTAGGTTCTATTCTATACAATATAAATCACGTATTACAAGACACAATCTTCTATGATGCAGATATAATCACATTTGCGAGAGGAAAAATACCTATTCATATTATGATGGAAAATGGTTAACCCGAACACACAATTTCGGTAATGGATAAGCGAATATGTAGGTACGTTTTACGTGCATCTGTTTAGCAAAGGATTTGCGGGGGTTTACCGACATTCCATCGCATTGATAATACCGATACGACTCTGTGAAATAAGATACATTTTACCGCACTCACACTAACTCGTATTTCAAACGTCTGTTGTCGACTGATTGTGAGATTTAAAAAATTGAATAGATTTGGTTTTAAACATAGTCAACAACACATTTTAGCCATACACTAACACATTCTAACAAAGCTAAGATTATAAAGACTTTCTTGTGACCTAATAGTGTTTAGGGTTAAGGGTTAAGTACAATTTTTAGGATTTAACAAACTTGCACATTTTGTGCTTGAATGAAACCATCAACAGATAGTAATGTGGCTAATATTGTTGTACACATCTCGTAAGGCGCTGTGCACACTGTATCATGATTCATGATAATTAACATGGTTTTTAAGATGTTACCTACAATTTTTTTTAATATGATGTCAAAAATGTGATTCATGATAAAATTAAGTTGACTTGAACACAGTTAAAACTAATTTTATTTTAAAGCAAAAACAATAACTAACAAACATTTATCTACTAAAGCCAATTTTAGGACGTGTACTTAAATTCTAGATTAGATGGAGAGGAGGAATAGTAAATATTTTCAAAAAAATAAGTCCAAGAATAAAAACATTAACATCATTGTAGGTATAGCAATTAACAAATAGGTTATTGTGCTGATAATAATTATTTTTTTACCCAATTAAGAAGTTTTATCAAGGTAAACCACATTATAGCAGGTGAATGACCTCAACACAAATAAAATATAAAAGAAATGAAGAATAAGGGCACACAACATTTGAAAGTCAATATTATATAATGAAACAAAATTTCAATAATAATGCATTTCTGGTTTTGATGGTTACTGAGGATTAGCATGAAATATTGATGATTTTGTTAACTTACCTACACAAGATTTTATTGTATTTTATAAACTAAACTAAATTAACAATTCCAAATATCTAGTGCCAACTTTCTTAGTCAATTTCTTTAATAGCCCAACCCTCAAAGATGCAGATTGAAAACTGAAAGGTCGACGGTTCAACCCCAACCAGTTACACTATTGTCATACTCACTCCGTTTTTGCTTATTCTGAGAACAAGCCACAAGCTTTTTTGCTTATTCTGAGAGGAGAAAATATTAATCAAGTTCAGCTATCCTTACTAATATTATAAATGCGATTTCTTGCTAATCATGAACTTCCGCAATGTAACGCCTGCTTCTATCCAATAAATGCGAGTGTTTGTTTTTTGGTTTGTCCTTCAATCACACCGCAACAAAGCTACGGATTGACCTGATTTTTTGCATGGGTATAGTTTACTTTTTACTTAAATTACCGGCGGGAATGGGGCTACTTTATGTCTGCCCATCTTAAGATAGAAGTTAGTCTGTATGCATTTTTGGAACTTTCCTCATTGTGGAAACACTGCATATATAGCATAGTATTTACTGTATTGTAAATCTGTTTTGAAAAGAGCAACCGCCGAGTTTCTAGCTGGTTCTTCTCGGCAGGAAAGGCATTCCGAACCAGTGGTAGATTCATTGACTATTCAAAAGCACTTGTAAAAGTTTATTTGAATAAAAAATATTTCTATTCTATTCTATTCTTAGTTACTTACTTACGTATACTTTTTATCCCGGAAAATCAAGGAGTTCCCGAGGGGTTTTAAAAACTAAATCCACGCGGATGAAGTTGTGGGCATCAGTTAGTAGTATGTAATTTGCAACAAAGCATCAAAGGAGCCACTAACTACAAGTTATAATATATATCAGATGGTCAAAGTAAGCCAATCAAGCAATGTGGGTTGAACAAGTCTGTATTAACTATTAACACCTTTATGGTTAAGGTTAGGGGTCAAAGGTAAAAAGTAAAAGAACCATTTTGAGCAACCCAATGTTAGTATTGTTAAAATGACCACCAAAACAGTGGTCATTTTAACTTTAATGGTAACTTTAACCATTTGATGTCCAATTGGCCCTTATAATTTTTATGTTTCAGATGTTGGTTACATTCATCAAAAATCTTGGTAAGCAGATACACTTAAGGTGGAAGACAAGGGTCTGCCTGCAAAATTCAAATTTAATTTGGTTTTACGCAATTTGTAAACTAATACGACAAAGTAGGCTTATGGCCTAGTAAAGAGACTCCTACTTAGAGGATGATTTATGTTTGGTTGGTAAAAACAGAAATGAATAGCCTAATGGTTAAATGTGCAGACTGAAAATGAAAGGTTGATGGCTCAATCCCCACCTGATGCACTATTGTCACATTGGTGCACTCCTAACAGATGCTTCACACTTATTTGGAGGGGAGAGGGGAGTAAAAGTTCAGATTGCCTAATATTCTTTTATCTAGAACAGGGATTCTCAAAGTAGTTGATATCGACCCCTTGGGGTCGAAATTGGTTTCCCAGGGGTCGGCATAAAGGAAAACTGATTTTGGGGATTGACAAGGTCTAAAAATCAACCCCTAGTAATTAATTGCAAGTTCTTATTTGAAACTTTCAAAATACTATTTAAGTTATGTTGAGCATTATTTTTTTATCTTTACGTTGCATTTTTAATATTTTTTCAAAAAATAATTACCCACTTAAGTAGTTTTACATAATTTGTATTTATTGAATTGTATGTCTATTTTGTTTATTTTGATGAGAAAATGATGTCAAGTTTACTTACTTAACCAACTGCAAAGTTGGTGATTTAATTTGGCTATGGGGGTCTGAGGTATCAGTTCATTTTAGAAAAGGGGTCTCTTGCCTAAAACAGTTTGGGAATCCCTGATCTAGAGCCTAGAATGTTATGTTATAGCCTTAGGTTTTTAGGCCTTATCATAGGCAAGCACTTCCAATTTTGCAGAGCTTTGTATGTTAAAACAATTACATATCACACACTTCAACAGAGCAAGAAAACTTTGTGAGGAAACCTGCACACGCGATTGCTGCACTGCTCATAATTGTTCTCAAGGTGTGTGAACTGTGAAGTTTGGCCAGCACCATTAACTAAACCAGGGTTCAAAATTATTATAATTCTTCTGCATCCATCATTGCTTGTCTCAATGGTGGTGATTGGCTGAATTTATCATGTTCTTTCGGCAACAATGTAGTTTAGCCAATAGTAAGTGAGAATCAGCCAATCAGAGGTGAGATTGTCTAAAAATTGCAGATCAACACACAAAAGCACAAAATCAGTACAACCGATTCTAACATGGAGTGTTATGGAGCATATCATACATACTTAAACGTATGAAAATGCATACACGAAATTGATTATTTTACGTTAACGCTAATGCCATGAAATGAATAAGATTTTGAACGGCAACTTTTAGACAATCGGGGGGCAGAGGTGTTTGCAGCTGTCACACTGTAGCAATTATTTCTAGCTAGAGAATTTTTGTATTCCGATTCACGTAAGTGCGGTAATACACTTTCAACATTCACAAGTGCAATTTTTTACTATGGTCAAATGATATGTTATTATTAAACTATAATAATTATTATTGATATCTTTCTGAACCCTGCTTTGAACCCTGCTATGTGAGCAGACTTGTGCTCAGTAGTGAGTAGTTGATGGGTTGCTGGTGATGATGATAAATCTGTGGTGTCAAGGTAAAAGGGGCTGTCAGAAATTTTAAAAAATTAGTTAATTACACAGTTGGATAAAATATATTACTAAGTATTATTTTAAAAAGGAAATTAGTCAATGTGATGTATTTTAATTTCATGAATCACAACAAATGGAGTCGTCATAATTAATAGCAAAACCTAAAAAGTAAAAAGGTGTTTGTGTAGTCATCTTCTTATTACATACTTTTACATACAATTTCTTTAATAAGTACTTAGTTTTTTATATATTTTTTATTTTTTAGACTCATCCCCTTTTAACACTTATAATCGTATTCTTTACTAGCCTCTGGTAAAAAATTGTGTTTTTAGACTCATCCCCTTCTACTTTGACACCACAGAAATATTCTTTGAAAAAATAAATTGACATACTTTTGTTTCTTCTTTCTGTTCAATTGAGGAAATAATCCTCCATGAGGCCCGGCGGGCGCCGATCACATTCTTGTATGCAACAGAGAGCAGGTTCCTCTCCTCCACTGTTAGTTCATTGTCTGAGATGTTCCGTGAGGCCACATTCTTCATGGCCTCAACCATTTCTGGAAATAACAATGTTATGTTCCTTTTAAGTTTCTTAAACAAAATTTTGCAAGAATGAAATGCTCTAGACCAGAGATTTAATTAGAAAAATAAAAAAATGGATACACTGGGTGAGGTTCTATAAAAACTTGTATAAACTGCTAAAAATTAAATATAATGCTTGAGATAAAAATCATTTCAATTCATCAATCAGGCAACCAAGCACATTAATCATTTCAAGTTCAAGTACATTAGAAAGGTTGTAGAGGACACTGATTCAATCTTTTAATTTCATTTGCACTTCAAATTACACTTTCACTGGCATTTATACAATCTTTTCCCATTAATTTTTTTGCCCAGGTTGAGACAGTGAAATCTGTCATAGAGGACCATTTTCATAAATAAATTAGTGAAGAAATCTAGCAAAACATTAACTTAGTAGCAAGTCACAAAAAACTGTTCAGTATCAAAATCAACCTAGAAACACTGATAAAATGATTCATGAATTTCTAATTTCAAAGAAGTTTATTCACTTACGAATATTTCTTGCGAATTTTATAGAAGCCTGATGCAAATGCACTGAATATGACACTGCAAGATTTTTGTATGAATCATGTGTGAAAGTGTGAATCAAAGTAGACCTTTAAAGTGAATATAGTTTGTCGTGACACAAAAGATGTGAATGTGTGATAAAAGTTCGAGACGTTCACAGCCAATGTGTAACAATAGGTGAAAATCTCCCCAGAACAGAGATGACCTTTTGCTACATTATCTAGAACATTCAGAATCTCTTAGCGACAGATATCATCAAGGTAGGCTATGCTTGAATGAACTCGATGACATCGATCGAGTATTACGACTCCAGGAAAAAAGGACCCTTTTTTAGTCCATTTTCCTGACAAAACGTCATTCTTTTGTACAGAAATTATGTTTTTCTTTCATGAAATCAATTATTCACTCTCTAGGGACCTACGGTTGATAGATTTCAGCTGTTTTAGTGCTTTTATCAGGGAGTTAAAGGTAAAGGGCATCCCACCGGCGGATGACGCATCGATCGCTGACCAAGCCTAACGAATGCCATTGATTTACAGGACTTTAGCAGATAAACGCCCTAAATTAAATGCATTATAGTTATTTTTAGCTGAAAAATGGGAAAACTGTGCGTGAAGAGTGTAATTTGACGTCAAAAATTTTTTACTACCAAGAATTCGTCTTTTAACTGTCGGCAAAAATAGTAAGGAAATTAACGTCCTAATAACTAAGACACCTTAAAAATATGCACTTACCATCGTAACGCTCGGCCTGCTCGGCTAGCTTAGCTTTATACACATTATCTTCCCTTTCGGACATTGTGGATGACAAATGATTTTTCACTAACTAAAACCGAATCGCCAGGTCACTATTTCACCAAGATGGCCGCGCCCGCCAACCGAATCCGAATTCGATCTTCAACTAAACTCCGCCCATGACGTCATAAAAATGGCAGTTTCCGCTAGTAAAATGTTGCTATCCTACTGCAGCTGTCAAAGCTACATCCGCTGATGATCAAAAATAATTAATGATTCATTTTATAGGAAATAGGTGGAGATGAAGTTTATAAAGTAATAATTACTAGTCAAGCCGGGTGCCATCCGCCATTTTATGAGTGTTATATACATTATGTATTCACTTATTGGTTGTACTTCAGCTGTCAAGTAGTTGCGTGTTGTTGGATTATTGTTGATTAACTTTAATTTGTTATTTTCTTCTTCTGTCAAAAAATAAAGGAAGAAGAAGAAAATAACAAATCTATATATATAAAAGAAAGTGGTGTTAGTTACACTATTTATAACTCAAGAACGGATGAACCGATTTGGCTGAAAATTGGTGGAGAGGTAGCTTAGAACCAGGAGACGGACATAGGATACTTTTTATCTTGTTCAACCGCGTTTCCGTCAAGTCACTATAAAACGTGGTATAACAAAAACGCATCTGACATGGAATAACAAAACGCAAATGACAGTGGAATAACAAAACGTAAATGACAGCTAAATGTAATTTTGTCTTTGGTTGTAAAAAATTTGACAATTACATAAAGTGTTATAATAAAGCATTACTGATATTATAAATGCGAAAGTGTGTTTGCTTTCCACAATGAGGGGAAGTTCCACAAAAGCATACGTAATTATATCTAATTATAATTCAACACATGTTAATACGGGCAGACAGAAAGTAGCCCCATTGCCGCTGGTGGAACCCGTTCACGAGCATGACGCATGACCCAGCCATTGCTTCGCTCAACCATATTTGAGGGAACGTAACAACCCGCATCACACGACACCACCGCAGAAATGTTAAAGAGAGCGTGACATACTTAGGCTACCCAGGCATCAAATTGAAACTAATATTCAAATCAAATACTCATTTTAAGATATGACTTGTAAACATGAGCCATTGTATAGATTTTACTAATATTATACTTCTTATCTTCAGATTTCCGGCTAATGAAAACTTAAAGAAAAAATGGATGGATGCTATAGGCGTGGAAAATATAAATATATTGAAACATATCCCTCTACATAAAATATGAAAAGATCGTGTGATACATTTCTTTTCTGCGATAAGAGCAAGAGGTGGATTTAATGATTATCCCTGTTTAATAATAATTTAATTACAACAAGAGGGCTTACAAGAGATTACTAATTAATAAAACTGATATAAAAGATGGCAGAATTGAGAATTGCGTTCCTCTTAACAAATAAATATTCAATTGTTCAAGAAAAACCCAGCTAATACAAACAATGATTTAACAGAAAAAAAATCCTCGTACAGATTGAAGAGGACCGCAGCAATCTTTATGAGAGGTACATAAACTATATACGTTCTGACTTGGAAAATTAAACCGAAGTTGTTGAATATATTTAACGCAGGTTCACTGTAAGGAAATTTTAAATTAATGGAAAAATAAATTAAAATTTTAAATTAAGTTTTACTAAAGGAAATTGATGAAACCAATTTTAAATGGTAAATCGAAACCTGAAACTATGTATACTACGTATACTTAAACTATATAACCTTCATGTATTGAGGTTCTCATAAAATACGACACAGAAAATACTTTTGGAATGATCCTGAGCACAACACTAATGACTAATTGATGCCTATGAAAAGTGTGATTTAAACATATTTAGACCTAAGATTCCGTTAACAATAACATGGTATTAAAATAAACGATGCAGTGTTGCTAAGGAGTTTTCTATCTAACTTAATTTTATTCAGAAACGAATGAAAATTGGTTTGGTTCGCTTCATAAAAAGTGTCCCATTTCGATAGATAAAAAATCATAATATTAATAAAATATGTGTACTTACACTATTTTCATCAATTAAATACATACCTATCAATCATACACTAACTGTGTTTTATTTCATTTATTATTTGACAACATATTTTGATTATTTTGCTAGTTGCTCTTGCTTTTTGAAAGCGGTGAACGCTTTTAAAACTTTAGTAGACTACCACCCTTAGCGTGACTTAATTATAACTGTACAGTAACTAACCTACGAAGCTGTACGGTAATATTCTATATTTGTTTATTTATATGTAGGGCATGCAGATTGCAGATAGCTGTCTCATATGCTAGGCACGTCATGTTTCGACTCTACCACCGCGTATAGAAAGAAATTCTTGTACTATGAGCCAGCAAGTTCAGTAAGTTGCTCTTTTCATGAAAAGAAATAGTGGTTTTTAATTAACAAACGATTGATACATATTATAAATTATAAATGAATTAAAGTGGTCTGAAAAATCAGTTTTGCATACATAAATGCTTGATTATCGCTTCACTCCTTATCGATGTCAATAGTTTCGAAGTACACTCCCTAATGGGCGGCCATTTTATGAGATATTTTTCTGTAGGTATGCACCCCATTTCTGTAGGTAGGGTACCTCCATGTTTTTCCTACCTTCATGATTTACACTATATCTGTGACCAACACACCTATATCTATGGTCATCACAGAACACTTTACTCCTAGCGGAGAGATTGATGGTCATAGACCACGAACACTAGGATAGAACCACTTGACCGAGCGAAGCGAGGTAGGTATAAACGCGTTCGTTTCAAGTTGAGCCCTGCACCATAGAGTAAAGAAATCTACACCCCTCGCGCTTCCCCGCACCGCACCTCAAGTCAGACCCACAGCTAGTAAAGACACAGTATAAGAAGATGCAGTATAATAGTTTATCTATTGTTTTATCTGTTAAGTACTAGCTGACCTGTCTTAACTATGAATATTGAATTCGAATTGGTATAAATAATAAAAAAATATTTAAAAAAAAGTGTTTATTATTCTAATGCTTTACGATATACAACATTCTTAGTTTTTTTTACCAAACCTACCAAAACTCCTAATATCCAAAGTTCAATTTAATAAATTGAAATTTTAATACGTAAACTTAGAATAAGAATTATTAATGTTATAATTTTGTGACAGTTGTCGTGACTAACTGACACGTGTCAGGAACGCATTCTCTGAACGGCCGAACTTTAAAAACCTTTATTTCAGGGGGGCTCTCATAGAAGTGAATGCGAAGTAAAAAAAAATTTATCGCGTTATATAAAATTGTAACATATCATGTTAAAGATAATTTCGAACCGAGTACAAAAATATATTTTTTTTAATTTTTCCCTTAAAATTGACGAAATGGGGGGCTTTCAAATTGGAGATTTAATACGCTCTCTTGAAGACGCTCTCTAGGAGAATTGACTATGTATTTTCGAGCATATTTTAGTTTTTTGTTTTACTTGTATCCTGTACTTGAACAACAAATACTAAAATTATATGAATATTATGAAGAAATGAGATTATTTAATTTTTAATGGGCATCAGTAATTCATATAGTATCAACATAGCTTCACAATAATGCTAATAGATGGCGCAGTCATTTACTATTCCATGGAACTAGGGAGTTACGACTAGGTATCCCAAAAACAGTTTTGCGTCGATCATTATCATTTAGTTACATAAAATAATAACTTATTATTCAATTAAAATTATTGTTTAGTTAAATATCAAACTTCAATAAACTATTAATTACTGCATTTTGTATATTTTCTATTCGCATCGATAGATAACGATTTGTACAGGTGCCCGTAACCCGTTTTCACTCGTTAGTACTTATTAATTCAATGTTTTCATTAACGTTGCCTAACCTTACGGGCTATGATAAGTTAGGTGATGATTTCTGTCAACTTCTGTATCACGATCCTGTACGGGACACCTAAAAGGACATTGGGACGGATGTTAGGACTTAGGATTGTATTTAGGAGCTACCTACGTAAAGAGACTCCTATATAGGGGATGATATAGGTATGTTTAATATTTGTTAAAACCTCTTTCGGGCGTCGACAATACTGGCACACTACACACATAACATAAAAACATTCTTGACATTACATTATGACAAATAAAAAAGAATTATAATATGTAATGATATTTTGCGGTGCGGGGTTAATATTATGTAATGAAAACGTGCTAGAAAAGAATAAAGAAAGAAAAAAGTGCTGGATTGAACATTGATCGCGGTGCCGCGAAGAGCGGAACAATAAGTTGGGGGTGAGCCTAGTATAACATATATATTTAGTATATTTTATTACAGAGTACACGGAACCACATCCACCCTGCGACAGGCAGCGGGCCAGCCAAGCGGCACTTTATATATATATAAAAAACATTTGGTCAAACCGTGGCGGTGAACACTAGCCTAGGATTTTCCATAAACCTAGGTGCAATAGTCAGATATACCCCACCGTTACATCCGCTTACCCGTGATCCGCTTAACCCCGTAAACGTCATTATACCTGAGTGAAATCTACGCAGTCCTAAACGCCCAGCGAATTCCTCGGATATAAATGATGTCTGACTGCCGCCATCTAACAGCACACGAGCTTCCCTAAATTGCCCACAGTTATCCAGAACCCGTACTATAGCTGTTGATAGCAAGACCGTCCTGTGATAATACTTAGACCCCTGCGCATAAGAAGTCAAGGTTGTTCCACTAATTCCGCCCCCTGCAGTATTAGCACTATTTGTGCCATCTCCCGCCGCATTCATGTTAAAATTTGCAACCGTATTTTGTGAAGCCCTCCCCCCATCCGTATTAGGTATAACCGACCTAGAAGTGACACCTCCATCCCTGTCTCTACCTCTAGGAACAGTAGGCATTGACGGTTGAGGTGTATCGAAATGAAGCAAAAAATGATGCTTCATAGATTTACATTTAAAACAGCTCCAAGAAAGCATACACCGAGCAATATTATGATGATTAAGACATCTAAAGCATAAATAATTCTCCTGTACGAATTCTTTACGAGCTCTAGGATTCATGGAAATAAACTTCTCACACTTAGCCAAAGCATGACTTCCTATCTTACAGCATTTACACTCCCTACTTAAGTTATTATCCAACTGATACACCACATGAACCCTAGTTGAAGGAACATTTTGTCGACCGCTATAATTATCTCCGCTGGACTCCAAAATCCTAACCTCATTTTCTAAAAATTTTATTAAGTCCTGGAAATCCGGAAGCTCTTTGTCTGTGTGCCGCTCTTCAAATAATTTCTTTAAATATCCGTCTAATTTTTGGAAATTTATAAAAAATAATAAGTATGACCACTGGGCTACTGGAAATTCCAACTTCTCGAGTGCTTTCGTACTTTCGAAAAGCGTGTTCAAAAAATCTTTTAAGTTTTTTAAATTCCGATTAACATGAGATGTTCCTAATAAATTGTGTAAAATTCTATCCGCTAAAAGTCTCTTGTTTTTATACCGCGCTTTTAATAAATCAAGTGCAATTGAGTAATTATCCCCTACAACCGATAAATGCTGTACTAAGCTTTTAGGCTCTCCGCTTAATGAACCTAGCAAATAATATAACTTTTCTGTGTTAGACAGAGAAGCATCCTTCCCCACCAAAGACTCAAATAAATCAAAAAACGACGGGAACTCTTCGATTTTCCCGGAAAATTTGGGCAATTGCACTTTTGGCAAAAAAACACGTTTATGTTGGCTTTCGCAACTTCCCGCCCTCACAGATTCAAATTCATCCGGAGACCGCCTACCGCTATCTGGAAAAATTTCTAAATATTTTCGCTTAATATCATAATATTTTATGTTATAAGCCTTATATTTCTCAGCATTATCCGCCATAACCGCAGCGTTATCTTCATCCATAACCGCCTGCATTTCTAAAAAGCAAGAGGTGAATTCTTGGTAAATATTTTCCAGATCGGAATATCTAACCTTGAATTCATTTCTTTCATTCTCATTACTAAGTGCTTTCTGAGAAATATCGTAAATAATATCTAAATTAATAACCGCAACTTCATACCGCATTTTAACCATACGGCTTGCTTGAGTACCTTTGGGAGCCATTTTAATTTAATACAAACCGTTATCTAAAATAAAAATAAAATAAAAATAAACCGCAAAATATATTTTATAGTGTGTTGATGCCTTAATTAAATTCCAAAAAGCAAGACCTCCGCATTCGAATTCATTTCAAATTCAAATTCAAACAAAATATAAGTTGAAGTAAATAGGTATGTCAAATAGCTGAAATAAAATAGCATGTGCCAAATGTCAAATCAAATAACGAAAATAAAATTGAAATAAATCATATGAACAAAATCTCCAATTCCCAAACCATAAAATGGTTGTACAATATTATTTAAATTTTTTAATTTTAATTTTATAAATGTGGCCAACTCCGGCCGCAATAATACTAACACAATCTAGCTGTTGTGTATGATGTATGTTGTGTAATGTACTAATAAATATAATAACCGCTAATAAACTAAATGTATACCTACCGTAATATATTTTATAACGAGTGAGCTTAGTAGTATAGTTAATATTACCCCGCAATAATACGATACCTTACTCCCCGCTGGAGTAGGTATTTGGTTTAATCTTGTATCAGAGATTCTTTACCCGCTGCAAAGAACCCTGACCAAGAACCGCCCTGAGTTACTCTGTCAGAACCACACCAACACAACCACAGGCAGCGGAATCTATAGCTCGAAGGACCAAATGTTTTTTATATTTATAAAGTGCCAACAGGCAGCGGGCCAGCCAAGCGGCA
The DNA here is from genome assembly GCA_029955525.1 of Oeneis ivallda. Taxonomy (NCBI): domain Eukaryota; kingdom Metazoa; phylum Arthropoda; class Insecta; order Lepidoptera; family Nymphalidae; genus Oeneis; species Oeneis ivallda. The sequence goes on from JARPMR010000008.1 coordinate 17,749,313, forward strand.
CTTTATAAATATAAAAAACATTTGGGCACAAATAGTGCTAATACTGCAGGGGGCGGAATTAGTGGAACAACCTTGACTTCTTATGCGCAGGGGTCTAAGTATTATCACAGGACGGTCTTGCTATCAACAGCTATAGTACGGGTTCTGGATAACTGTGGGCAATTTAGGGAAGCTCGTGTGCTGTTAGATGGCGGCAGTCAGACATCATTTATATCCGAGGAATTCGCTGGGCGTTTAGGACTGCGTAGATTTCACTCAGGTATAATGACGTTTACGGGGTTAAGCGGATCACGGGTAAGCGGATGTAACGGTGGGGTATATCTGACTATTGCACCTAGGTTTATAGAAAATCCTAGGCTAGTGTTCACCGCCACGTTTTTAAATAAAATAACTCAAAATTTGCCGAATTTTAGTTTGCCGAAGAACTTAGCGGATTATTTTAGCAATCTGCATCTAGCGGATGATTTGTTTTATGTAAGTAGGCCTGTAGATATTTTGATTGGAGCAGATGTCTTAGGAGATATTATGTTAGACGGAATAATTAAAATTAATGAAAATTTGCCTACTGCGGTTAACACGGTCTTTGGGCATGTGTTAGTAGGTCCAGTTAATTTTGCGGTTCAGCATCCAGTAGACGATGCGGTTTATTTTTCACAAACATTTTTTAATAAAGAAATTTCTACGGATGAAATTTTAGAAAAATTCTGGGAATTAGAAGATATCCCAGATAAAGTTGTTGCGGACCCAAAAGGCTTACAGTGTCAAAAGTTCTTCGAGGACACGTATCAGCGTGATGATACTGGTAGATTTGTTGTGCGGCTACCATTTTTACCAAATAAGCCAGAACTGGGAAATTCAGTACCCCTGGCAAAAAAGCGGTTTTATGCAATGGAAAAGCGGTTAATGTCAAACGAGTTATTGCGGGAGAAATATATTAAGTTTATGCAAGACTACGCGGATATGGGACATATGTCTATCTGTGAGGGAAAACCGGATGACTATACACCTGATGGATATTTTATACCTCATCATGGTATTTTTAAGGCTAATTCGGATAAAATTAGAGTTGTTTTTGATGCTAGTGCTTCTACAGATAATGGATTGTCAATTAATGATATTTTACATGCGGGGCCAAAATTGCAATTAGATATAATGGAAATAATATGCCGGTTTCGATTGTTTAAATATGTATTTACTACTGACATCAAGATGATGTTCAGACAAATCATGGTACACGAAGACGATCGAAAATATCAGCTGATATTTTGGCGGGAGTCGGTTCATGAACCTCTACAAATATATAAATTAAATACGGTCACATATGGGATGAAATCTAGCCCTTACCTGGCCATTCGGACTCTAAGGCAGCTAGCAGAGGAAAGTGTGTCGCGGTATCCAGCTGCTGCTGAGGTTTTGAAAACATCTGTATATATGGACGATATACTTGGCGGAGCGGATTCCTTTGAAGATATCAAAACTTTAAAAGCTGAACTAACCGAGGTACTTCTTTCTGGCGGGTTTGAATTAAGTAAATGGGTTTCCAATAATACACGGTTGTTAGAAGATTTACCGAAAGAAAATTTAGAAAAAGCAAGAGTGTTTGAGGATGCGGATGATGTTGGATTTTATAAAATATTGGGTATAGAATGGGACCCAACCAGCGATTCATTTGCGTATCATACAAATTTAAAGGAGCAAAATCGATGTACAAAGCGTAACATGCTATCGTCGTTGGCGAGGACTTTTGATCCATTAGGTTGGGTATCGCCTGTGGTTTTTCAGGGGAAGGTATTAATGCAAAATCTTTGGAAATTGCGGATTTCGTGGGATGAAGAGCCACCCGCGGATATTATTGTGGAATGGAATAGTATAATTCAGCATTTGCGGAATATTAATAAGATTAAAATAGAACGATTTGTTTTTGAACAAATAAACAAACATTGCTCTTTGCATGGTTTTTCGGATGCTTCAGAGGCCGGATATGGTGCGGTAGTATATTTAAGAACGGAAGGCCAAGATCCTTGCAAAGTTTCGTTGATGATGGCAAAGTCACGAGTGGCCCCTGCAAGGTCGAAGCTTACAATTCCTAAGTTGGAATTGCAAGGAGCAGCTCTTTTAATACGTCTTATAAAATACGTATATGACGCAATTAAGGAGAAAGTTGACATTGAAAGGATTGTTTGTTGGTCAGATAGCACTATCGTATTGTCATGGTTGCAGGTATCGCCTCACGAATTACAGGTTTTTGAAGGAAATCGGGTATCAGCTATTATAAACTGCGGATTAGATATAATATGGCGGCATAAACAATCGGAGTATAATCCGGCAGATATTGCGAGTCGTGGCTGTCGGGCATCGGAGTTACTAAATCATAAGCTGTGGTGGGGACCACAATGGCTTTTGAAGGAAGAAGCATGGCCAGAAAATATTATGGATAAAGTAAAAATTATTCCTGGCATCCGTAAAAAGGTAGCAGCCGCTCATGTAGGCACTGCGGATTTTGACGACATATTTACGAGGTTTAGTTCTCTGTTTAAGCTACAGTCGGTAGTAGCTTATTGTATGCGGTTTATTCGAAATGCGAAAAATGTTGGGGAAAAATTAATTGGGCCATTATCGGTAAATGAACGCAATGCTGCTATGGAGCAACTTGTGCGTATGGTGCAAACAGTTGAATTTGCTGCGGATATCGAATTATTGAAACGGAATAAACCAGTTACCACGCGGTTACGGCGTCTTTTACCCTTTATTGATTCTAAAGGGTTATTGCGGGTTGGGGGACGTCTTAAAAACTCTAGTTTGGAGTTTGGTGCAAAACATCCTTTAATTTTGCCTAAAAACCATAATTTAACGCATTTGGTGGTTGACCAGGCTCATAAAATATATTGCCATGTCGGTTGCACTGCTTTACAAGCCATATTGCAAAAACAATTTTGGATCATGTCAGCGCGGCAAGTAATACGTAGTCGCGTTTTTAAATGTATTGCTTGCTTTAAAGCAAAAGCAAACTCTTTGGAACCAATTATGGCGGATTTACCTAGAGATAGGGTAAAGGCAACAGGAGTTTTTCATACAGTGCAAACAGACTATGCGGGGCCGTTTGCTATCAAATCGTCTCGATTGCGGAACGCTAAAATTCTAAAGGCATATCTTTGCGTGTTTGTGTGTTCCGCTTCAAAGGCGGTGCATCTAGAAGTGGTAAGTGATCTGACGACAGACGGTTTTCTTGCCGCACTGTCAAGATTTACGTCACGGCGGGGTTTGCCAAGTATCATACGGTCTGATTGCGGCACAAATTATATAGGGACTAACAGGCATTTAAATGAGGTCCAAAGGTTTCTCGCTAGGCAGGAAATACAGGAGCATGTTATTAATGATGCATCCAAAAAAGGAATCGTTTGGCATTTTAATGCGCCTTCTGCACCTCATTTTGGCGGATTATTTGAAGCAGCGGTGAAGTCAGCTAAAGCTTTGCTTCAGCGAGTCATAGGTGAGCAGGTGTTAACGTTTGAGGAGTTGACAACTGTTTTTACTAGAATAGAAGCGGTATTAAATTCAAGACCTTTGTGTCCATTGTCGGATGATGCTCAAAACTTTGAGGTTTTAACGCCAAGCCATTTTTTAATTGGCCGGCCATTACTAAGCGTTCCGGAATATATCTTAGATGAAGCTCCTAGGACGCAGTTGAAACGGTTTAAATTGGTCCAGGCTTTATCCCAAAGATTTTGGAGGTTATGGAGTGATCAGTACCTACATACCCTGCAACGTCGAAACAAATGGAACGTTTTAACTGACGCGCCCAAGACAGGAGAGTTGGTGCTTATAAAAGACGACAATTTGCCGTCATTAAAATGGAAATTAGGGAGAATTGCGGAATTACTCCCTGGTAAAGATGGCGTGATTAGGGTGGTCAAAATTAAAACTAGTTCAGGAATTCTGACTAGGCCGGTTATTAAATTGTGTAAATTACCCGTTCCCCAAGAGGACTCGGTTTAATTTTTTATTCTTAGGTTAGTTAAAATAGTTAGCATAGATTAATTAGGTTAGGTTTTTCATAAAGCAAAACATGCGGATTTTATTTTGATTGTGGAATAATTTTTATTTTACTTGCGGATTTTCATTGTAATGCGGATTTGGTTTGATATTGGTTGTGTATCAATAGTAGCAGGGGTATGGTAGATGTGCCTATAATATTATGGTGTGCTTGTTTATTAAACTATTATATTATTACTATGTACAGTAGATAAAGGCTTTAGCCTTTCTCGGGCGGGAGTATGTTTAATATTTGTTAAAACCTCTTTCGGGCGTCGACAATACTGGCACACTACACACATAACATAAAAACATTCTTGACATTACATTATGACAAATAAAAAAGAATTATAATATGTAATTGTTTAATATTTGTTAAAACCTCTTTCGGGCGTCGACAATACTGGCACACTACACACATAACATAAAAACATTCTTGACATTACATTATGACAAATAAAAAAGAATTATAATATGTAATGATATTTTGCGGTGCGGGGTTAATATTATGTAATGAAAACGTGCTAGAAAAGAATAAAGAAAGAAAAAAGTGCTGGATTGAACATTGATCGCGGTGCCGCGAAGAGCGGAACAATAAGTTGGGGGTGAGCCTAGTATAACATATATATTTAGTATATTTTATTACAGAGTACACGGAACCACATCCACCCTGCGACAGGCAGCGGGCCAGCCAAGCGGCACTTTATATATATATAAAAAACATTTGGTCCAGCAAATAATATAACTTTTCTGTGTTAGACAGAGAAGCATCCTTCCCCATAAGCATATCTTTAAAGGCATATATTTGCGTGTTTGTGTGCTCCGCTTCAAAAGCGGTGCATCTAGAAGTGGTAAGTGATCTGACGACAGACGGTTTTCTTGCCGCACTGTCAAGATTTACGTCACGGCGGGGTTTGCCAAGTATCATACGGTCTGATTGCGGCACAAATTATATAGGGACTAACAGGCATTTAAATGAGGTTCAAAGGTTTCTCGCTAGGCAGGAAATACAGGAGCATGTTATTAATGATGCATCCAAAAAAGGAATCGTTTGGCATTTTAATGCGCCTTCTGCACCTCATTTTGGCGGATTATTTGAAGCAGCGGTGAAGTCAGCTAAAGCTTTGCTTCAGCGAGTCATAGGTGAGCAGGTGTTAACGTTTGAGGAGTTGACAACTGTTTTTACTAGTGGTTCGCCCCGAACTGAGACCTCGCGGTAACGGTATCCCATGATTATTCATTCAATCGATACATGATAACCAAAACTGACATTATTATTATGCCCGTTTTCACCAAACATACCTAAATCATCCCCTAAGTAGGAGTCTCTTAACGTAGGTAGCTCCTAAATACAATCCTAAGTCCTAACATCCGTCCCAATATCCTTTTAGGTGTCCCGTACAGGATCGTGATAAATAAGTTGACAGAAAACATCAATCACCTAACTTATAGGTAGCCCGTAAAGGTTAGGGAACGTTAGTGAAAACATTGAATTATTTATCAAACATTGAATTTAACTCGTAGTTCCATGGGAATAGTTACTGACTGCGCCATCTATTAGCATTATTGTGAAGCTATGTTGATGCTATATGAATTACTGACGCCCATTAAAAATTAAATAATCTCGTTTCTTTATAATATTCATATAATTTTAGTATTTGTTGTTCAAGTACAGGATATAAGTGACCTAAAAACATAAAATCAGTTTGAAAATCCATAGCGGATTTTTCTAGAGAGCGTCTTCAAGCGAGCGTATAAAATCGCCACTTTGAAAGCCCCCCATTTCGTCAATTTTAAGGGAAAAATTAAAAAAAAAATATTTTTGTACTCAGTTCAAAATTATCTTTAAAATGATACGTAACAATTTTATGTAACGCGATTTTTTTTTTTACTTCGCATTCGCTTCTATGAGAGCCCCCCTGAAATAAAGATTTTTATAACTTTTTAAGCCATTTTCGGCTGGAGGCCATCGGTTTACATATTATATCTAAATTTGAAGTAATTACGTTCAGTAATTCAAAAGTTATAAGGCTCTGACAGACGGACGGACGGACGGACGGACGGACGGACGGACGGACGGACAAGTGCAAATCGCCCTAGTTAACTCAAAGACCTTCGCTTCGCTCGGTCGACTAGAATAGAAGCGGTATTAAATTCAAGACCTTTGTGTCCATTGTCGGATGATCCTCAAAACTTTGAGGTTTTAACGCCAAGCCATTTTTTAATTGGCCGGCCATTACTAAGCGTTCCGGAATATATCTTAGAAGAAGCTCCTAGGACGCAGTTGAAACGGTTTAAATTGGTCCAGGCTCTATCCCAAAGATTTTGGAGGTTATGGAGTGATCAGTACCTACATACCCTGCAACGTCGAAACAAATGGAACGGTTTAACTGACGCGCCCAAGACAGGAGAGTTGGTGCTTATAAAAGACGACAATTTGCCGTCATTAAAATGGAAATTAGGGAGAATTGCGGAATTACTCCCTGGTAAAGATGGCGTGATTAGGGTGGTCAAAATTAAAACTAGTTCAGGAATTCTGACTAGGCCGGTTATTAAAATATGTAAATTACCCGTGCCCCAAGAGGACTCGGTTTAATTTTTTATTCTTAGGTTAGTTGAAATAGTTAGCATAGATTAATTAGGTTAGGTTTTTCATAAAGCAAAACATGCGGATTTTATTTTGTTTGTGGAATAATTTTTAACTTGCGGATTTTCATTGTAATGCGGATTTGGTTTGATATTGGTTGTGTATCAATAGTAGCTGGGGTATTGTAGATGTGCCTATAATATTATGGTGCTTGTTTATCAAACTATTATATTATTACTATGTACAGTAGATAAAGGCTTTAGCCTTTCTCGGGCGGGAGTATGTTTAATATTTATTAAAAACTCTTTCGGGCGACAATAATATTGGCACACTACACACATAACATAAAAACATTCTTGACATTACATTATGACAAATAAAAAAGAATTATAATATGTAATGTTATTTTGCGGTGCGGGGTTAATATTATGTAATGAAAACGTGCTAGAAAAGAATAAAGAAAGAAAAAAGTGCTGGATTGAACATTGATCGCGGTGCCGCGAAGAGCGGAACAATAAGTTGGGGGTGAGCCTAGTATAACATATATATTTAGTATATTTTATTACAGAGTACACGGAACCACATCCACCCTGCGACAGGCAGCGGGCCAGCCAAGCGGCACTTTATATATATATAAAAAACATTTGGTCCTTCGAGCCGGATTTATATCCATAGGTCGCTGGTTCAAATCCGGCTCGAAGGACCAAATGTTTTTATATATATATAAAGTGCCGCTTGGCTGGCCCGCTGCCTGTCGCAGGGTGGATGTGGTTCCGTGTACTCTGTAATAAAATATACTAAATATATATGTTATACTAGGCTCACCCCCAACTTATTGTTCCGCTCTTCGCGGCACCGCGATCAATGTTCAATCCAGCACTTTTTTCTTTCTTTATTCTTTTCTAGCACGTTTTCATTACATAATATTAACCCCGCACCGCAAAATATCATTACATATTATAATTCTTTTTTATTTGTCATAATGTAATGTCAAGAATGTTTTTATGTTATGTGTGTAGTGTGCCAGTATTGTCGACGCCCGAAAGAGGTTTTAACAAATATTAAACAGGTATGTTTGGGGAAAACGGGCATAATAATAATGTCAGGTTTGGTCGTCATGTATCGATTGAATGAATAATCATGGGATACCGTTACCGGGAGGTCTCAGTTCGGGGCGAACCACTAGTTATAATGTAACACCATTGTACTACCCAATCTGTGCAAATAAATAATTTGAATTTGAATTTGAAATTTATTTTTAATAAGCGGTGCTTCGCGAGCGGTTTACTAAGTGGGTCTGACTTGAGGTGCGGTGCGGGGAAGCGCGAGAGAGCTAGGGGAAATTTGTAACGCGTAGTACCGTTAGAATCTAGATCAAAGGTGTCAAACTACTGCATATTATCCTATACTGTGTCCGTACTGTCGACATGGAACTAGGAATTACGACTACGTCGATTACTTTACTCTATGGTGCAGGGCTCAACTTGAAACGAACGCGTAGTACATTCACTTTGGTCCTGCGTTATTGGCAACACTGATTCCGATTTCCGAATCAAATTCCGAAATATTCTCCCGAAATCACAATATCACACACAAAATGATGAGGATTGTAATCGCATTTTCCATTTTCTAAAATCTAAATGTGATTTTTTTCGTGGTGATTTCACTGTCTTCAAATTCAAACTGCTGTGTGCTGTGTGATTTATGGACATTCAAAATACAGATTTCTAGTGATGGGCTGAGTCGGCTATTTTTGGTATTCGAGTATTTAAGTACTCATAAAATAAAGAATCGAGTTAGAACTCGAGTCTAGAGTATCTATAAAGTACTCGAGTCAACATAAAGTACTCCAGACTCCAGTCAACTTAAAGTACTCGAGTACTTTTTGTACCTACTAAGATATTTATTAAAATAACAATAAAAACAGAACTTTTAATCGAATGATATATTAAATTAACAATAACGACGTATACAGACGGATAATAGTGTAGCTATAAGTTTACTATTCAAACAAAAATTGACGTAATGTTTAGTAAAACTTTTCTATTAATCTAATTCTCTATTGGTAACTAAAAAAATATAAATATGAAATCAGTAAATAATAAATTATTAAAAAACCAATGTCAAAACGTTCTACAAAATCAATCTCACTAAATAAAAACAAATAAACAAGTTTCAACTTGCACAATTCCTGCACGTTACGATTAGTTTACAGCAATGTTGTATTGACTCGGTTGCGCATATAACGCTGTAGTGACTCGAGTCGGTACTCGAGTGAGTACTCACGAGTACTCGAGTATGCCTGTCTATGTAAGTACTCGAGTACTGACTCGAGTCGACCTGACTCGGCACATCTCTATTCTCTACAGATTTGTTCCTGGTCTGTGGACCAAGCCAAGAGATTAAGAGAATATAACCAATAACCACTACGTTTTTAGATTTGAGACAGAATCGAAATGTGTTTAAAAAATAAACTCTTGCTTGGATCGCTTGGATATTGTCTACAACTGATAAGTTTGTCGAGCATCAATATTTGATGTGATTACTACTTGAACTAGAAAAACAAGTTTTCAAAGCATCCCACCAAGGAACTTAATTATACTGAATACTCACTCTACTCTACTATCCCAGTTCCCACGGTTAGCTGATGGTGGCTGGTGGATGCTGATAGCAGCTGATAGTGTTCGGACTGGTTCAGACTTCGATGCAAGATGTCCAATGTGGGATATGATCTTGACACGTCTGGTGGACTTATGCCGGTTAATAGAAATTTATGCATTTCTCTGCCTTACCTATACCTAAATTTTTTATCGTCTTTCATTTGGAGCTATTAAAGTAATGTATTTTACTCCTGTCCTTCATCGACCCAACACATAAGTTGGCTTCTGCATCCACAAGACGCTATTAAGGCTATTCTAAATGATCCACATAGTTCGAAGAGCTGATGGTTGTTACGGTCCCAAGGTGCTGGAGTGGCGACCCCGCGCCGGGAAGCGCAGTGTTGGCAGACCTCCCACTAGGTGGACCGACAACATCAGTGTCGTGTGATGCGGGTTGTTACGTTCCCTCAAATATGGTTGAGCGAAGCAATGGCTGGGTCATGCGTCATGCTCGTGAACGCGTGCCACCGGCGGGAATGGGGCTACTTGATGTCTGCCCATCTTAAGATAGAAGTTAGTCGGTATGCATTTTTGGAACTTCCCTCATTGTGGAAACACTGCATATATAGCATAGTATTTACTGTATTGTAAATTTGTTTTGAAAAAAGCAACCGCCGAGTTTCTTGTTGGTTCTTCTCGGCAGGAAAGGCATTCCGAACCAGTGGTAGATTCATCGACTATTCAAAAGCACTTGTAAAAGTTTATTTGAATAAAAAATATTTCTTTTCTATTCTATCAAATGAGACGCAGGGAGCTGCTGGATACCGGTGGCACAAGACAGAGACCTGTGGAAGTCCATGCAAGAGACCTGTGTCCAGCCGTGGACGTCTATGTCCGGGTTGACAAAGAAGAAGAAGAAAAAATCCATTGTGAGTATTTAGCTTTGAATTAGTCTTTACGTATATTTTCAGCTGATTCGAGCGCTAATAAAGCCACCAGATGAGGAGATAAGCACACAAAAGCCTAAGAAGACACAACACCCATACTACAAAAGGCCAGGAAAAGGGCATAACCATGACTCGTGTGATGCATGTGGAGAAGGGGGGGATTTGATATGCTGCGACCGGTGCCCTGCCAGCTTTCATCTTGGATGCTAGTGAGTTATACTCATCTTCTTAATATATATAAATTACGTGTCACATTGTTTGTCCGCGATGGACTCCTAAACTACTGAACCAATTTTGATCAAACTTCGTAACTATCTGTAATTTGGTCCAACTTGAAAGATAGGATAGTTTTTTTTTATTAAGATAATTTATTCGTTTTATTTATATAGTTAAGTTGGCAGTACGAAGTTGGACGGGACAGCTAGTTAATAATATAAATTCATTTCATTTCAAATAAAAATAAGGCATAGTCAATCGTTGGCAGTCTCTACATACTTTGAAAATGTTATAGAAAACTCATGTATGCAGGTTCCCTTACAATGTTTTCCTTCACCATTAAGGTGGATTATACAATTGAAGACTATTTAAATGACAAAAAAGTGTGGATATAATTCATTCCAGCGATTCATGAGACAGAAGGTAATGATTAACCTGTATATCAAATAATTCTATTCTATTCAGTGTTTCCACTTTATTTTTGTCCAAGTCATGTCTTAAAATGAGTATTTGAATATTAGTTTCAATTCAATAGCTTAAGATGGGTAGCCTAAGTATGTCACACTCTCTTCAACATTTCTATGGTGGTGTCCTGTGATGTGGGTTGTTGTGTTCCCTCAAATATGGTTGAGTGAAGCAATGGCTGGGAGCAACTGCTGAGTTTCTTGCTGGTTCTTCTCGGCAGGAACGGCATTCTGAACCAGTGGTAGACTCATGGACGGTTCAAAAGCACTTGTAAAAAAGTTTATTTGAATAAAAAACATTTCTATTCTATTCTATTCTATATGGGTCTGCCCGCGAAATTCAAATTTATTTTGGTTTTTTGCAATTTGTAAACTAAAATGACAAAGAAGGCTTATGGCATTCTAACTGCGCTAAGGGCAGTATCATCTTCAGAAATTAGTCAGAATATCAACTAATTTGTGAGTAACTCAAGTCCAACTCGATATTCTGACAAATTTCTTAAACTGGACACTTTCAAGTAAAGATTTTTATATAAACATGTGAAGATGATACTGCCATTGGCGCAATTTATATTTAAGTTTAAGCAAGTTATATTTAATTGATTTCAACTACATAACTCAGAAAAAAGTCAAGAGATGGCATACCTGTGATCAAACTCAAAAGTAAGTCTTGCCTACTACTTGTATTATATTAATATGGCTTATTTCCAGTGATCCACCTCTGGATGAAAATGATATCCCATCAGGTCTTTGGCTGTGCAGAGAGTGCTGTGCCAGTGATGAGAAGCCGGCCAGCACACGCTCTAGCCGAGCTCAGTCGCCTGCTGACAATAAATCTGACACTGATAAGAAAACCAGGTGATCTATTAAAATCATCATCAATGGCTCACTAGGCCATAGTCCACCACGCTGGTCCAATGTGAATTGGAGAACTTCACAAACCTTCGAGAACATTATGGAGATCTCTCAGGTGTGCAGGTTTCCTCACGATGTTTTCCTTCACTATTGAGGCATGTGATATTTAATTGCATAAACGCAAATAACTCTGAAAGTCAGATGCATGCTCAGGATCTATTAAAATATTACAATAAAACTTGTAGCTAAACTAATCTAATTACTATACAAATCATGCCTGTGTGGAATGATGCTAAGAATACTGGTTGCATTTCCATGCTGGACACAGGCTTATTTTTTGTGCAAAAAAATGAGCTATCCCTTCTCTCACATGATTATTAGGCAATCGATGAGGGTGACCTTGTCTCACTATGTAAATAAAGTACATTGAAAAGAAATGATGGTAGCCAATCTTCACAGGGATAAGCCAGATGGCTTACCAGATGGCTGCACAGAAGTGCAGGAGATATTATAGTCTACAAGTATGTGTGCAAACTCAGGTATGATCCGGGTGACTTAGGCTATGTTTTATATGAAAGAAATCCACAGTCAGATTACAGTTTTTAACTTTTTTCTTGTTCGCATAGATCACAAAGAAGCAGTCGCACCAACTCGCTCAGTAAGAAGAAGAAAGATGACAAAGAAGAGATAGAGATCAAGAAAGAGTTGGAACCAGAACATGAACTGACACCGATGGAGATCTTGGTGAAGGCGGCCAAAGTAATGAACCCCAAGCAGTTTGAGTTGCCGCGAGAAATGAAGATTCCCTGTATATTCCCTGGCACTGAGAAAGGTAATGGCAATCCATTACCTTACTGTGACAGAGATGATATAATGATCTAGGAGAAAAAATTGTATTTTTTCTACCATCACATCATCAGCAACCCATCAATGGCTCACTATTGCAGGTCTCCTCTCAGAGAAGGATTATAGGTGATCCTATTAAGCAGCTCCTTTTTATTGTTTTGACTCTTACAAGACTGTCATATCAAATATTGGTTGAACCATTTACTTATAGGCTTATTTATTCTTGCATGTCTACTAGTAATACAAAAGTAAGTTTGTTGTTTGGACTTCTAGTACTATTAGACCTAGAAGTCTAATAGTACTGGCTGTTCTGAGCTAAGTGACAAAATCATGGACTAAATAGGTGCACAAGGAACAACATATCTACTAAATGAATGATGCTGAATCCTTGTTTCCCCTTTCGGAGCAGAGCCAACAAAGTACTATAAGTACAATGTACTATTAAGCACATGGAATTATAAAAGTTCGTTCTCCTTCAGTGTCAGGAATTAATTCCTAATAGTCCTTAATGGTAAATAGCTTAGCCTTACTTTTGGTAAATAGCCCTACAACCACATTTTTTTTTGTGCAGAGGGCAATGGCAAGAACGGTAATGGCAGCGTAGTGTCCGTGGACGCGTGGGGCTGCGTGCCTCTGCCAGCGAAGTCTTGCTTCGTGTGCCGCGCTACGTGCAAGCTGGCGCCGCTGCTGCAGTGTGACTATTGTCCGCTGCTGTTCCATCAGGTACAGATATATCATCACGGTAATGGCAGCGTAGTATCTGTGGACGCGTGGGGCTGCGTGCCTCTGCCAGCGAAGTCTTGCTTCGTGTGCCGCGCTACGTGCAAGCTGGCGCCGCTGCTGCAGTGTGACTATTGTCCGCTGCTGTTCCATCAGGTACAGATATATCATCACGGTAATGGCAGCGTAGTGTCTGTGGACGCATGGGGCTGCGTGCCTCTGCCGGCGAAGTCTTGCTTCGTGTGCCGCGTCACGTACAAGCTGGCGCCGCTGCTGCAGTGTGACTATTGTCCGCTGCTGTTCCATCAGGTACAGATATATCATCACGGTAATGGCAGCGTAGTATCTGTGGACGCGTGGGGCTGCGTGCCTCTGCCAGCGAAGTCTTGCTTCGTGTGCCGCGCTACGTGCAAGCTGGCGCCGCTGCTGCAGTGTGACTATTGTCCGCTGCTGTTCCATCAGGTACAGATATATCATCACGGTAATGGCAGCGTAGTGTCTGTGGACGCATGGGGCTGCGTGCCTCTGCCGGCGAAGTCTTGCTTCGTGTGCCGCGTCACGTACAAGCTGGCGCCGCTGCTGCAGTGTGACTATTGTCCGCTGCTGTTCCATCAGGTACAGATATATCATCACGGTAATGGCAGCGTAGTATCTGTGGACGCGTGGGGTTGCGTGCCTCTGCCAGCGAAGTCTTGCTTCGTGTGCCGCGCCACGTGCAAGCTGGCGCCGCTGCTGCAGTGTGACTATTGTCCGCTGCTGTTCCATCAGGTACAGATATATCATCACGGTAATGGCAGCGTAGTGTCTGTGGACGCGTGGGGCTGCGTGCCTCTGCCAGCGAAGTCTTGCTTCGTGTGCCGCGCCACGTGCAAGCTGGCGCCGCTGCTGCAGTGTGACTATTGTCCGCTGCTGTTCCATCAGGTACAGATATATCATCACGGTAATGGCAGCGTAGTATCTGTGGACGCGTGGGGCTGCGTGCCTCTGCCAGCGAAGTCTTGCTTCGTGTGCCGCGCCACGTGCAAGCTGGCGCCGCTGCTGCAGTGTGACTATTGTCCGCTGCTGTTCCATCAGGTACAGATATATCATCACGGTAATGGCAGCGTAGTGTCTGTGGACGCGTGGGGCTGCGTGCCTCTGCCAGCGAAGTCTTGCTTCGTGTGCCGCGCCACGTGCAAGCTGGCGCCGCTGCTGCAGTGTGACTATTGTCCGCTGCTGTTCCATCAGGTACAGATATATCATCACGGTAATGACAGCGTAGTGTCTGTGGACGCGTGGGGCTGCGTGCCTCTGCCAGCGAAGTCTTGCTTCGTGTGCCGCGCCACGTGCAAGCTGGCGCCGCTGCTGCAGTGTGACTATTGTCCGCTGCTGTTCCATCAGGTACAGATATATCATCACGGTAATGGCAGCGTAGTGTCTGTGGACGCGTGGGGCTGCGTGCCTCTGCCGGCGAAGTCTTGCTTCGTGTGCCGCGTCACGTACAAGCTGGTGCCGCTGCTGCAGTGGGACTATTGCCGGTTGCTGTTCCATCAGGTACATATATATCAGATATGGCAGCATAGTGTCCGATGGACGCGTGGGGCTGCGTGCCTCTGCCGGCAAAGTCTTTATTCTGAAAGCTGCAAGCGGGCGCCACTGCACTGGTGCAGTGTGACTACGCGCTACTGTTCCATCGTTCCATGTAGAAGCTTAGGGTGTGCTTTTGAACGCTAGTGATCTATTTGGTACCAACCATATAATATCACATTAATGGTGGCCTAGGCTCGGTAAATGCTTGGGGCCTCGTGCATTTGCCGGTGAATTCTTGCTTCTATTGAAAGCTACTGTTCCATCAGGTACTAAGACAGTATATACTCTGTGTGCGATAAAAAGTACATAGCTTATTTTCAATCTTCAGGATGCAAGCGCTCTTCACAGCGGTAGGTTGTGAAATTCTTCATTTGTTCACAGGCATTTGTTCACAGGCGTTATTGGGTAATACCTGGCTCTTAAGTTTGATTTTGTATGAATTTCATTTGTTACAGGACTGCTTAAACCCTCCACTGACCGCCCTTCCTACTGGGCGATGGATGTGTCCTAATCACGTTGAACAATACATTGTGAGTGTTTCTCTTCTAACTCTTACCCTTACCCATTTTAGAACCCCTTTTCCATAAATAAAAGTTAAAGAGTGCTTTACTTTGAAGCGCGCTTTTATATGCAACAACTATATTATATAATGCCCGCGACATCGTCCGCGTGGATTAAGATTTTTAATTCCCGCGGGAACTTTTTATTTACCAGGATAAAATGTAGCCTAAGCAGTAATCCAGGGTATGAGCTATCTCCTAATTTCAGCCAAATCCGTCCAGTAGTTTTTACGTGAAAGAGTAATAAACATACACACACACAAACTTTCGCCTTTATAATATTAGTGTGAACTGTGAATACAGCAGATGTATTTCATTGGTTCGTTGATTTTGTCCTGATGAGTAGTTAGTTTATTAACAATGACCAGGGTCTAATAAGATGTAGCTGGGATTGAAGAAACATTTTTCATGTCTAATAAAAAAAAATAAGGATCTTTAAAAAATTTAAAGATCTTTTCTTATAATAGCTGTATGCCAAAATTCAGCCTGATCCATCCAGTGATTTGAGTTGTACTTTGTTAGATCAGTCAGTCAGCCACCCTCTTCCTTTTATATTATTTATATTATTTAGATTTAGATTCCCCAGATTTTTAATAATTTGATTCTTAACTTACTAATCTTTATTCAAAGAAATAAAGAAAGTACTTACTAATATCTTTTTAATGTGAAACATCTATAGCGGCGGGTCAGACCGACTGTTGGTGTGGCTACGCGGCTATGTAGTAGTATGTATGTATGTATAGTACGAAACAGTGATGTTCACTACGGTACACGTAACCTATGTCTTTCTTAAAATAAATAATTTTAACAATAAAATATGTCTGATAGTGATAGTTAAGAAAGTGAAAGTGAGCAGCCTCTTGCAAAGAAAGCAAATTATAATTAGAGTGTGCATTTATGTGTGTACTAAGCTCGATATTACGTTTAAAAAATAATTTCGATGTTTTACATCTGCTAGGCGTCCCGCGACGGCTAACAATTTTTGTTGTTGTTAGGACTGGAAAGTGGTGCGCTCGATCTCCGCGACCGAACGCGCAGCTCTGTGGGAACGCTTCAGTGGGCCCGTGGACCAGCACGCAGTCAAAGTGGACTTCATCCGACGCGCGCGAAACCCTAGACCATCTTTCCGGTGAGTAAATGAGATGCATAGAGTCAGCAAAAGTGGCACTGCAATATTATAATACCAGATGATGCCCGCGACTTCGCGTGGATTAAGGTTTTTAATTCCTGTGGGAAGTCTGTAATTTTCCAGGATAAAAGTAGCCTATGTGTTAATCCTGCGTATGAGCTAATTCCATTCCAAATTGCAGCCAAATTGGTTCATTCGTTGTGGCGTGAAAGAGTAACAAACATCCATCCATCCATCCAAACATCCATCCATACATCCACACAAACTTTCACATTTATAACATTATTAGTTAGTAGTAGTACAGTAGTAAGTATTAGTAGGATTTTGCCCAACTTTTCTTCTAAGGTGAAAAATTCTTTAGGCGCGTGGAGCGATTTAGGAGTAAATCTTATGGGTTCGCTTCACCAACATGACATGAGTATGTTTTTTCACTTCTGTCGGCCCGATGACTGCCCATTGTTTTTTTTAAATAAAAATAGTCCTCCCGACGGAATCCGGCCAAGGCAGACCATTCTCCACGGCGATTAGCCTTTAGCGCGGGAGATAACATAGTGCACAGATGTGTGCGCAAACACATAAATAGAATAGAATAGAAATGTTTTTTATTCAAATAAACTTTTTTACAAGTGCTTTTGAATCGTCGATGAGTTCTACCACTGTGTACCAAGTTCACTCTCCATTACCTCACTCTCATAGTCCGATACGACCTCTTACAACTTTACGTGCTCTCCGAGGCACGGGGGAGATACACGTCGCCTACTTCCTAACTCCGGGCTAGGACTGAAAATTTCTTGTCAGAAAAACCAATTTTGGTCCGACCCGGGATCTCCTCATCCACTGTCGAACATCGCAACCACTAGACCAAACAGTCATTTGTATGGTAACACCAAACACATTGCAGGGTGAAGGTACCGGTGGGGATGCGCGGGCGCGTGGTGGTGCCACGTATGGTGCGGCTGCACTACCGCCGCCCGCCGCCATTGCTGCCATCACGCCGGGAGCTTGTCCGTTGCGAGAAAGGTACGATGGAATTGTTCTCTTCTTTGTCAGAATAGAATAGAATATAATAGAAATGTTTTTTTTGTTCAAACAAACTTTTTTTACAAGACTTGCTTTTGAAAAGTCGATGAGTCTACCACTGGTTCGGAATGCCGTTCCTGCCGAGAAGAACCAGCAAGAAACTCGGCAGTTGCAGTTCAAAACAAGTTTCAACCGATAGACGTCCACTGCTGCACATAGGTCTCTTGCATGGACTTCCACAGGCTTCGGTTTTTGCGCCGCCTGAATCCAGCGGTACCCTGTAACTCGTCTGATAACCTGTGAGTCGTCGGTCCACCTAGTGGAGGTTCTGCCTACACTGCGCTTCCCGGTGCGGGGTCGCCACTCCAGCACCTTGGGACCCCAACGACCATCAGCTCTGCAAGCTATATACCCGTATACTATATTATATAGATTCACATATGCACATTTAATTTGAAAATTTATACTGAAATCTGGATCAACGGCTTAATGTGATCTCTAAAGTACGGAGGCAAGGTTTAGGCCAAAAGCCCTCCAAAGTCAATTTCATTGAAAGTTGCCCCAAAAATAGAGGTAAGGTATTTGTCCTAAACCAAATTGGGATCTCTGAACTCCCCCCTTAAGATAGTTAACCAGCGCAATGAACTGATATATGCTTTGTCGCAACTAATCCCCATCAATCACAATCGTAATTAGATTTACGATGGTAATATCGGTTTCATAAGGCTGATGTGTTAACATCGCAGTGCTAAAACACATGAAAGCCGGTGGTTCATACGAAGATTCCGATGAAGACGAAGATGTGAAGCAGATTTGTATGAACCTCTCGTGCCCGGAGTACACCGGCGCAGGAAAATGTCCGTTACAGTCGCCTAAATTGAAGGGGGCCACTAAAAAGGACGCCGATGAAGATCTCAAAGCTATAGAAGAGAACGAACCCAAGGTAAACAAGAACAAAAGTTTAATAAATAAAAATATTGGATTTAACATCTCTCATATTGATTTTGTTCGTATAAAGCGGGTCTGCTGCGCCATATTATTATCATCGTGTTTTGCTAACACCTAATTTGTTATACTATTATTTAACCTTGAGGTCATGTTATTTGGGGCGTGGCCTAACTGTTTTGTTCGCTGTTTTGTTTGCCGAGTCGAATGGAAATTTACGCGTTCGCTTGCGGGGGCCGGGGGGACATCATTCATTTCGTATTTATTGCTTGCCAGAGACACATCTCGTCAAATATTTTTATACCGATATTTCTCTGATATCAAACTTAGCTCAATACAGCTTTGAGGCTCTATTTTTGAATTTTGATCGTTGCTCTATAGTATGGCCTATTGACTTGACAGTTCGGTTTTGTCGCGTTTTTTGGATTGTCACTGAGGATGATGTCAGACTATTCAGAGGTGGCGATAGAAGTTACACGTTTTCTTCTATTTATTATACTAGCGGCACGCTATGATGGCCGGTTTGACGTTTGTCCGCTCATGAAGTTCTGTATTAATTGATAACGACTTTGAAGGAAATAATTGTATTACTTTATTGACGATAGTGATGTGCAGAGATTCATAAATTTTATCGAATGTAGTTTTAGGTTTAGGACTCAAAATTTATTTATTAAATTGATTTCTAAAATGTATACAAGTGTAGAAAAATCAGTTTGCACCATTTAAGGGGTGAATGTACTTGTGAATATGAACAATTTTCACTATGTGGACAAACCTCTGAAATCGCAAAAAAATATCAGCTGTTTCATACAAAAGGTAAAATTTTTATTTTTATATGATATATACCACAACTCGGCATTTGGTTTTCTAAATTGAAAATTTTTAAAAATGGAATCTAATACGATCGTCACATAGGATCGCTGGCTAGCACAACTACTACCTCCGGCAAACTCGCGTCAATGCTCAATGCAAAACAAAGCAGTTTCGAATTGACGTTGCTTCGAAAAGTATAAACTGTCAGTGCAATGCGATTGTGATATAGTTTTGACCTGGCTTTGGATTTCAAATATTGATACTGCATTACTGTTGACCCTTGCTCGTTAATTTGGACTCTGTTCAAGCCCTTTGTTGTGGATTTCGTCGATATGACCGAACGTACGCAGAGAACTGTTCTAAATAGTCAGACACGTGAGTTCGTAATACGCCTTCGTAACTATTTCGATCGTGAAGCTCAAAATGGAGGGCCAATTTTACCTATAACGTCAGTGGTTGAACGCGTAGCTGATGCGCTTAATATTGGACAACGAACTGTTAGACGGATAACTAAAAAAAAATATGGCGAGACTGGCACAGAAGAAAATAAACTTCACACACCAAAAAAGAGAAAACGAGCAAAACCAGTCGTAGGCATCGATAGCTTTGATGCCGATGCTATCCGAAGACATGTTTACGGCTACTATTTACAGAAGGAGTATCCAACAAGAAAAAAGTTGGTGCATTCACTGAAGGAAGCTGGATTATTCTTCGGTGGGGAAAGTTCTTTAACGAAGATTTTGAAGACCATTGGATTTCGATACAAAAAATGTAACAAACGCAAAATATTGATGGAAAGATTTGATATAGCGATGGCAAGGTATACTTTTTTACGGCAAGTGAAAGAAATCAAAAATTGGCAAAATGTTGTGTTCTTGGATGAAACATGGCTTAATGCTAACCATACTGTAGGCCGTTCTTGGAACGATGACACAGCAGCATCTACTTCCAAAGTTCCTGTAGGAAAAGGATCGCGACTTATAATTTGTCACGCCGGAACCATCAACGGGTTTGTCGAAGGTTCTCTCATGGCTTTTGCGTCAAAAACCACTGGAGACTATCATGAAGACATGAATGGAGAAAAGTTTACTGAATGGTTTACCTCAATGTTGTGTAGCCTCCCTGAACCATCTATTATAATTATGGACAACGCCCCATACCACTCGATGCAAATTGACAAGCCACCTGCCCAATCCCAAAAGAAAGCTGATATCGTCGCATGGCTTCGTAAAAATGGCGTAGATGCAAACATGAATATGTTAAAAGCGGAATTAGTACGTCTTTTAAAAGAAAACAAACCAACCAAGATCCGATACGTCATTGACGAAATAGCATTAGAACATGGGCACAGAGTTATACGGTTACCGCCTTACCATTGTGAGTATAATGCGATTGAGTTGGTGTGGGCTCAAATTAAGGGATATGCTGCAAGACACAATACAGTGTGTTTACCACAAAAAAAATGCTAAAATTATTAGAAGAAGCTTGTGAACATGTGACTAAAGGAGACTGGGAAAAGGTTGTGAATAGAACTGTTAAATTAATAAGGGAAGATTATGAAAGAGATGTGAAAATAGATAATATTATAGAAAACGAACATATAATTATTAATGTAGGTGATGATAGCAGTGACGACAGTGAAAATAGTAGTATGGACGAATCTGATTAATTATGGCCTTTTGTGGCACCTTTTTTGGTATCTTTTGTATTCATATGTTTCTTGTGTGCATATAAAGTATGTATATTCATTTTCATTCAAATATTCAGTTCGTTCAAATAAATTAAATAAACATATACATTTTTGTTTTATTAAACCTATTTAATCAGGTACAAAAACAAAACTTAATTGTTTTTTGTTCGAGAATAAATTGACATTCCACATCACTATTGTAATGTGTCAAACCGGCCATCATAGCGTGCCGCTAGTTTACTAGTTTGTTATACAGTGGAATAAAGAAAATCTACAATTCTTGATAGATGTTGAAAGAACGTCCTGTAGCTAGTGTCTAATACGAAATCTAATTCTATTTCTTCTGCCAAGAACTAAATCCACTATTGCCAAAACCCGTCTTCTTCGTCGGAACTCATTTTAAATAGATAATTTACTAACAAAAATATTCTATACTCGAAAATCGCAACTGACGGCCTGTTTGCTAAAGATGTTTTACTAACATGTTAGCAAAACAATATTTTGTCCGTAACATGCCGCAGCGGACCCGAGTTAAAATGTATCCACCACCTGGACTACAAGTATAACAATGAATCGATTGACACTTCGTTCATTAAAATTGGTTCAGTAATTTAGGCGTTACCATGGAACATACGTAAATTGTTACATACATAGACTGCTGAAATCATAACCCTTCTGGCTTCTTGGTTGCTTTTGGTCAGGAAAAACAAAAAATTCTTTTGATTAACTTTCACGCACATTTTCTAATTCAAACGTTCTTGTTTCGGAACTGGCATTTTAATCGAACCCCTTACACGTAACAATACAATTCAGCATAATATATAGTTGAGTATAATATGCAACCATTGTCCTTCACAGTTAGATAGAAACTCAGATTCGAGCGACTTCTCAGACTCTGACTTTGAGCACCTAACAACATCCGTAAAGAAGCGCAAAGTTTCCCAAAGCGAGGACAAGAGCCCCGGCAAGCGGGGCTCTAAGCCGCAACGCTTGGAGCTCTGCGCCGAGGAAGGTGTTGAGGAGCTGCTGGCCACTGTCGAGGAACAGCTCCAGAAGCTGGATGAGAGGCTGATCAAACTGCTGGCTTGGCAACGGCTGCAACAGGTGACCGTTTATCTATATGTTATCAGCCTTAAAAACATAGGTAATTGTTTAAAATTCAAAGAGAAACACGGATAATGACGACTTGCGTGACACAATTGGGTTTTGTCTCTGAACAACAACATTGTTTCAAAGTTCTGAAACAATGAGTAATGTTCCAAACAAGTATAAAATAGATAACTATTTTATACTTGTTACTATTTTATACTTAAGCTGTTAATTTAATTGCATGATATTGAGAGGAATCCAGCAACATATTAATGTTTAGAGTCGTAGTACCTAGTAATGTGTCGTATATACATATTATGTTGTAATATATTCTGTACTGTTGCATATTATTATAACTCCTTAAGTCAGATAAATATTGGTCTGTTGTGCTAAGGAAATAATTGTGCGTGCAGGTTGCCGCGGGCGAGATGGGCGCGGGTCGCTGGCGCCGCAGCGGCGCCGGCACGTGGGGCACGCGCGCCGCGGCCGCGCTGCGCGCCGCCACGCGCGCCCGGCTCGCCAAGCTGGGCGTGCGCCGCCTGCCGCTGCCGTCGGAGCTGCTGCCGCGCGCGGACCGCGAGCGCATCGCGGCGGCCGTGTGGGGCCCCGCGCCCGCGCCGTTGCCCGCGCCCAAGCCGCCGCACCCCGCGCTCGACCTCGCCGACGCGCTCGTCAAGGCGGCGCTGTGCGAGCTGAAGCCACCCGCTAAGTAAGGCCGGCTTTCCTTGACTCCGTGAGCCACCGCACCGTACGATAAATAGCGGTGACTTTCTATTTCTGTGCGGTGTCGTTGAATAAGTAAACGTTCCATAGAAATATATGGCGCTCGAAGTCGTCACCGCAAAGAATTCACACTCACACTACTGATACATTGCTTTTTATCCAATTGTTTAATTGGAACAAAGTTCCTTTTCGGACGGTTTGGCGGGTGGAGCTAGGCGAAAACAATTGTAAGAATTTTCCGTCACAACACTTATTGCCTTTGTTTATTACACACGTTCCATCATAACTTTGGAGGCGTAGCGGCTAAACGAAGGAGTGAAACTATTGGTTCGGGAGTTCGAGTCCTGCCTTCAGATTATTATTTTTTATTAATTTATTATTTAAATGAACGTCGGTTGGAACCGAGTGTACCACGACACTCCCGCATTTTTTTAATATTTTCGGCTGATATCAGGAAGCGTAGCGTTGGTACACCCCCACAAGAAGATTGATGGATGATCGAACAAATCGTTCTTAACCAAATTCCATAAAGGAGGAGGTATTCTCAATTTGGTCGGTATCTTTTTTGTTAGGATATGTAATATGTTGTATGGCTATAGGCCATTTTCTTATAAGTAACCATGATTTTCCTGAAAAACTACTGCACCGATTTTTTGTTTTATATCAACCAGTCAACGCGACTATAGTTACTTGAGGTTTTTAAATTTTGTCCTGTATTTTTTTATTCAATGACAAGCTAGTCCTTGACTGCGATCTTACCTGATGTTAAGTGACGATGCAGTCTAAGATGGTAGCGGGCTAACTTGGAAGGGGTATGGCACTGAACATTCAACCCATACCCCTAATTGGTTTCTACACGCCATCGTGCCGGAACGCTAAATCGCTTGGCGGCACGTCTTTGACGATAGGGTGATAACTAGCCACGGCCGAAGCCTCCCACCAGACCAGACCAAAGACAATTCAGAAATTATAAATTCCCAAATTGATCCCGCCGGGAATCGAACCCGGGACCTCCCAGTTATAAGACAACAGCGCTCACCACTGAGCCAGGGAGGTCGTCGTTGTTTTATGTAGCAAAATTTATTGCAAGTCATTAGCCCTTTTAAAATTCACAGTGTAGATGAATGTGTGTATCACCATGTGTATCATATGTGTATCACGTGTAGAACCAGTGGTACTCATCGACGATTCAAAAGCACTTGTAAAAAAGTTTATTTGAATAAAAAACATTTCTATTCTATTATTGTATTCTATCACAGAGACGGCGGCGAAGCGGCCCTGGGGCGCGCGATCCCGATGCGCCTGTCGGCCCTCAGCATCGGCAGCGACGGCGCCTGCGACGTGGTGCTGGACGGCCGCTGCCGCCGCGTGTCGCCGCGACACGCCGTCATATTCTGCGATGAGGTCAGCTTCTTACGACGTTTATCCACGAGCCACCGCACCGCACGATAAATTGCCGTGACGACCCCAGCGCCGAATAATATTTCTATTTCTTTGCGGTGGGAATGAGTAAACGGTCCATAGGCGGAGTCGTTATCGGAGGTGGCTTGTGGAAAAACGGCGTGACAAGGACGCAAAGAAAATGTGGAAACTTACGACGCTTACGGATGGATGTTTACTACTCTTTCACGCAACCACTGGACGGATTTTGATGAAACTTCACAATGTAATAGTTTAAAAACCAAAATAGCACATATGTATATTTTCCAGGAAAATAATTTAATTTAATTTCATTACTAATATTATAAATGCGGAAGTCTATGAAGATGGATGGATGTTCGTTACTCCTTCACGCCACACCACGAATGAACCGATTAGGCTGAAAGGAATGGAAATAGCTCATATCCATATATGTGTTTATCCTGGATACGAGCTATTTCTTCCAAAATGTCTACACCTAACTAAATTGAACAGGCCTAAATCTTGTGCTATCCTTTTCCGCAGGGAGCATTATGAACGGTATTATGCATTAGCACAACCGAAAATTTTCTTTAATTTATTGCAATTACACTAGCGGCACGCTATGATGGCCGGTTTGACACATTACAATAGTGATGTGGAATGTCAATTTATTCTCGAACAAAAAACAATTAAGTTTTGTTTTTGTACCTGATTAAATAGGTTTAATAAAACAAAAATGTATATGTTTATTTAATTTATTTGAACGAACTGAATATTTGAATGAAAATGAATATACATACTTTATATGCACACAAGAAACATATGAATACAAAAGATACCAAAAAAGGTGCCACAAAAGGCCATAATTAATCAGATTCGTCCATACTACTATTTTCACTGTCGTCACTGCTATCATCACCTACATTAATAATTATATGTTCGTTTTCTATGATATTATCTATTTTCACATCTCTTTCATAATCTTCCCTTATTAATTTAACAGTTCTATTCACAACCTTTTCCCAGTCTTCTTTAGTCACATGTTCACAAGCTTCTTCTAATAATTTTAGCATTTTTTTTGTGGTAAATGGGGGTTCTGTATTGTGTCTTGCAGCATATCCCTTAATTTGAGCCCACACCAACTCAATCGCATTATACTCACAATGGTAAGGCGGTAACCGTATAACTCTGTGCCCATGTTCTAATGCTATTTCGTCAATGACGTATCGGATCTTGGTTGGTTTGTTTTCTTTTAAAAGACGTACTAATTCCGCTTTTAACATATTCATGTTTGCATCTACGCCATTTTTACGAAGCCATGCGACGATATCAGCTTTCTTTTGGGATTGGGCAGGTGGCTTGTCAATTTGCATCGAGTGGTATGGGGCGTTGTCCATAATTATAATAGATGGTTCAGGGAGGCTACACAACATTGAGGTAAACCATTCAGTAAACTTTTCTCCATTCATGTCTTCATGATAGTCTTCAGTGGTTTTTGACGCAAAAGCCATGAGAGAACCTTCGACAAACCCGTTGATGGTTCCGGCGTGACAAATTATAAGTCGCGATCCTTTTCTTACAGGAACTTTGGAAGTAGATGCTGCTGTGTCATCGTTCCAAGAACGGCCTACAGTATGGTTAGCATTAAGCCATGTTTCATCCAAGAACACAACATTTTGCCAATTTTTGATTTCTTTCACTTGCCGTAAAAAAGTATACCTTGCCATCGCTATATCAAATCTTTCCATCAATATTTTGCGTTTGTTACATTTTTTGTATCGAAATCCAATGGTCTTCAAAATCTTCGTCAAAGAACTTTCCCCACCGAAGAATAATCCAGCTTCCTTCAGTGAATGCACCAACTTTTTTCTTGTTGGATACTCCTTCTGTAAATAGTAGCCGTAAACATGTCTTCGGATAGCATCGGCATCAAAGCTATCGATGCCTACGACTGGTTTTGCTCGTTTTCTCTTTTTTGGTGTGTGAAGTTTATTTTCTTCTGTGCCAGTCTCGCCATATTTTTTTTTAGTTATCCGTCTAACAGTTCGTTGTCCAATATTAAGCGCATCAGCTACGCGTTCAACCACTGACGTTATAGGTAAAATTGGCCCTCCATTTTGAGCTTCACGATCGAAATAGTTACGAAGGCGTATTACGAACTCACGTGTCTGACTATTTAGAACAGTTCTCTGCGTACGTTCGGTCATATCGACGAAATCCACAACAAAGGGCTTGAACAGAGTCCAAATTAACGAGCAAGGGTCAACAGTAATGCAGTATCAATATTTGAAATCCAAAGCCAGGTCAAAACTATATCACAATCGCATTGCACTGACAGTTTATACTTTTCGAAGCAACGTCAATTCGAAACTGCTTTGTTTTGCATTGAGCATTGACGCGAGTTTGCCGGAGGTAGTAGTTGTGCTAGCCAGCGATCCTATGTGACGATCGTATTAGATTCCATTTTTAAAAATTTTCAATTTAGAAAACCAAATGCCGAGTTGTGGTATATATCATATAAAAATAAAAATTTTACCTTTTGTATGAAACAGCTGATATTTTTTTGCGATTTCAGAGGTTTGTTCACATAGTGAAAATTGTTCATATTCACAAGTACATTCACCCCTTAAATGGTGCAAACTGATTTTTCTACACTTGTATACATTTTAGAAATCAATTTAATAAATAAATTTTGAGTCCTAAACCTAAAACTACATTCGATAAAATTTATGAATCTCTGCACATCACTATCGTCAATAAAGTAATACAATTATTTCCTTCAAAGTCGTTATCAATTAATACGGAACTTCATGAGCGGACAAACGTCAAACCGGCCATCATAGCGTGCCGCTAGTGTAGTATAATTAAGTAGCAATCCCTGAGTATGCTATAATCACTAGCTGGAGTGAGCGTGCCTCTCTTGAATTATTAGTTTAAATATTGCATAGCTCTATAGTCTGTAACGACGTTTCACCAGGTGACGCATCACTTCGAGCTAATCAACTACTCGGAGTGGGGCACGCGCGTGAACGGCGTGCTGTACGCGTGCGACTTGTCGCACGGCGACACCGCGACTGACGCGCCGGACGACGCAGAGTCGCGTGCGCATGCGTTGCGACAAGTCGTGCGCAACAGGAGGACCAAACCGCCACGGTACGACGTTTATCACAGTAGAACTTACAACTATATTGTTTGTTACGTTTGTTGATTCTCTTACTCTTCAGCTAGACTTCCGTTATTATTTCATTGTTATTATTTTTCATGTAGTTTAGGTATAAGTACTTTATTGTCGTTTCGTTTGCTGTGATGTCACCCGGGTCACAGCTGAAAATCAGCGTCCGGCATTATGTATGCATAATGCAGGGCATATGGCTGAGCTGTACACCCTTTCTGGGTGGTGTCACAGACAAATATACTATCATGTACAGTTCTATGTGTTTAGTTTGTCTGTGATACCATCGTCCGAATAAATGAATTTTCTTTCTTTCTTCTTTCTATATAGTTCTTGCAATTCACGAGGGCGACTGATTTATGGTTGTGTGTGTGTCGTATATGTATAAGTGTGAGCGAGCGAGACAGGCACGCACACTTATGCAATGTGCATGTACACGAAGTGCACATGCATGAATTGCAAAAACTGTACTAATTACTAATCCTACTAATATTAGAAATGCGAAAGTTTGTGAGGATGGATGTTTGTTACTCTTTAACGCTACAACGAATGAACCGTATTGGCTGAAATTTGGAATGGAGATAGCTCATACGCAGGATTAAAACAGGCTACTTTTTATCTCGGAAAATTTTAGAGTTCCCGCGGAAATTAAAAAACCTTAATCCACGCAGACGAAGTCGCGGGCATCAGCTAGTATTATAAATGCGAAAGTGTGATAACTTTGAGCTGATCAACTACTCTGAATGGGCCATTGCGTGCTGTACGCTTGCGACCTGTCGCACGGCGACACCGCGACTGACGCGCCGGTCGAATTTAAGTCGCACGCACAGGCTTTGCGATAAATTGAGCGCAACAGATTAAACCGCATGGTACAAAGTTTACCATAAGTAAGCCTTATACAGTCATCATCAGCAACCCTACAACAATTCATTACTTAGTGCAGGTCTTCTCTCCGAGAAGCCGATGAATTTGGTATAGTCCATGTTTACTTTTGAGGTTAGGATTAAATACGTCACCAGCGCCGTTATTCAAAACACAAGCAATACCTCTTTCTCTATAACTCAAAATTTGTTCTCAGTAACTCAATTTTTGCTTGTTTTTATAATAATACGCGATATCTTCACCAATTGGGAAGCAATTTAATTTATTCTCTTTTTATTGAAATCCAATTTACATTTGAATGAAAGTATTCATTCCCCTCTAAGGCGCCATCTCCACGGGCGAGGGAATGTATCGAATTTGGTAGCACATATAGTATTAATTAATTTAATTAAAATTAATAGTATAGTATTAATTCTTCCTTACTAATACATAATTATAAATGCGAAAGTGTGTTTGTTTGTTGATTTGTCCGTCAATCACGCTGCAACAAAGCTACGGATTGACGTGATTTTTTGGACAGGTATAGTTCAGAACCTGGAGGGTGATGGGCATCCCGGAAAATCAAAGAGTTCCCGCGGGATTTTAAAAACTAAATCCACGCGGACGAAGTCGCGGGCATCAGCTAGTAAAGTATATTTTTTTAGTTTTTATATTTCACTGTCAGGCTCAACGGCTCTCTCACAGTACCAATAGAAGAGGAGACGGAGTGCAAGTGCCCCGGCGCGGCGCCGCCCGCGGGCGCGGCGTGGGAGGGCTCCGCGCTGGTGCCGCACGGCGCCCTGCTGCAGTTCGGCTGCCGCATGTACGTGTTCAGCATCACCGACCACCACGCCTTCCCGCACCAGCCCGAGGTGGACGAGCCCGCACTGTGATTATGCTACGGCAAAAGCACACGCTGCTATTTCTATCCCCTGACAAAAGAGGGGTGTTGTCAGTTTGACGTGTGTATCTCTGTTCCCTCGTAGCTCCCTAACGAATGGACCTATTTTGATGCGGTTTTTTCTGTTTGAACGCTAACGTAATTAGGTGGATCTTTGCCATTTATGAAGATATGCTCAGGCATTTGAAGATCATCAGCTCATTTCCTACTTTAAAGGGTCTCACGAAATTTCACTGGTCCTGAATATAATTATTTTTTATCCAAATGAATCTACCACTGGTTCTGAATGCTCTTCCTACCGAGAAGAATCAGCAAAAAACTCGGCGGTTGATCTTTTTCAATACAGTTTACAACATGTACTATGCTATGTATGCAGTGTTTCCACAATGAGGGGGAAGTTCCAAAAATGCATACTTACAACTCAATACATGTTAAGATGGGCAGATGGCAGAAGATGGAATAATTATCTATTTATGTAATATTAGTCATTAGTCATTCATGTAATATGTAGTTACACTATTAAATAAAATGTACTTAGCTGATGGTCAAGATTTCTTACATAATTATTTAGCCTGAACATTTTCTATTACTGTCATGATCAATGTTAGACAAATGTGTAGTTGGCGAGACGTTGGCGCTTATTTTATTGTACGCACACAACTTCTAAGACCTGTAATTTTTTGGCTTGTTAATTTAGTTTAAAGATTATGTACAACCAAATTAGATCCATTTCTATTCTTATCTTGATCACATTATAATATTATGGTAATATAAGTTTGTAGTTTATTGCCTTTAAGTAAAAATTAAGACTTTAATTAGCCTAGTTTATTGATTCAATAATCTACCTTCAAATTCTTCCCAAATTAATATTATGGTAACAAAAGCAGAAGCTTTAGTTTTAATAAACAAAAATGTGGGATAGTTTCTAAATAAAAATTATATTAAAAACAAAAGTATTTTTATTATTATTTTAATCATTATCATCTGGTTCTGGCTCATCAAAATCTCTTATTTTAACATCAGCATCCTCACCATATTGGATAATATTATCTATGGTTAGTAATATGTTGTCTATGCTTTCTTCATCTTTGATGTTAAGAGGGTAGAACCGAACTAAACTGAAGTTCTCTATTATTTCTCCTATAGCTTCAGTTAATTTAGCGTATTTTTCGTGCCATTTGGATTTTGCGTTTCTCATATCTGCTAATAAAATGTGAGGGTCTGGATCTAGATAGCTGAAATAAAAAATTCTAGTGTAATGTAAAAGTATTTGCATCAGTAGTGTTACCATTGAAAACTGGTTTTTCACAAGTTACTCCTGCCATTGAAATTTATGTGCCAATGTGATTGGTTACAAGAGATTTCATTTGTTTCACCTTTAAGCCACTTGAGATGATGATGAGAGGCAAATCATTCAGCTTATGTAGTTACCACGCTTTCATCAAATCATAACAGTATTCCATAATGCTGTTATAATTTGATGAATCAAGCCCAATATTAGAAAAGCAAGTAGTATATGAAAAACTTAATTGAAACAGAAGTATATTATGTATTAAGTAAGGATTAGAAAATATAGTTTCAAAACTTACTTATCGAGCTGGTTCCTTGCTGATTTACTGAGCAGGTCCATTTTAGTTAAAATATTTACATGTGGCAGCTCCAAGTTGACCATAACACTGAGTGCAGCCATTGTTCCTGAAAGTTATATCGTATAACTAGCTGATGCCCACAACTTCGTCTGCGTGGATTTAGTTTTTAAATTCTCTCAGAAAGTTTTGATTTTCCGGGATAAAAAGTAGCCTATGTCATTCTCCAGGTCCTCAGCTATACCCATGCAAATAGTTGAGTCAATCTGTTTTCTCTGTTGCGCCGTGATTGAAGGAAAAACCAACAAACAAACACATTCGTGCATTTATAATATTGGTAAGGAGTAGTAAGATAAGTAGTCTACATATTTGGGTTAAGACTATCTCACAATCTAACATTGTTCGAGATTTAGGTTGCCTAGCAATTTAAATCTTGAACTGTACCTATATGTATATGACTATCATGTAATTAACATATTATTTTAATTTGCAATAACAAATATTGATGTCAATAATTAAGATAAAAACTATCCTATCTTTTGAGTTGGACCAAATTACAGATAGTTACTAAGTTTGATCAAAATCGGTTCAGTAGTTTTCGAGTTTATCCTGAACATACATTATGATATGAGATTTTTATATACATAGATAAATGTTTAAGTTGGTGAGTTCAGCTTCCATACTCACTCTTTTCTCTTTTAAAAAGGATTCCTTGAATTTCGAACTTAATGAAAAGATTCAAAAGATCGCTAGCTATAAAGTTTCTTCATTTTAAAGGGCATTAAAATTGGCTAGGGCATTGTTGAACTGAAGTTAAAACATATTATATACTTGATAACACAAGCAAAAGGAATACTACAAGTACTATAATACAAAGTTTATAAAATTTTTGGTACTTCTTGAAAATTAGAATATTTTCAAGAAGTACTAGAAAGAAGTAAGTAGAAAATCCTACAGGTAAAAAAAGGACACTGGACAAAGGTAAAGGACATTGAAAATGACTGCTAGTATAAGCAACATTCACATACCTGACAAAAACTTTGCACCATCAACCATGAACTGTGAATCAATCATGAAGACAACACATATCCTGAAGTTCCACTTCTCCAGAGTGTCCACCAGTTTTCTGATGACTGGTAAGTGGGTATACAGCTCTATTTGTCCGGGACAGTCAAACAAGATGTAGTCATCGTCCACATCACCTAGTTGTTCTTCAAGCCAGTCACAGTTTTCTAATAGAGTTCTGGAATGTAATAATAAAATAGTAAAAGAACAATAATTGATATTAAAATAAAATAAAAATTAATAATTGATAAATATGCTAAGTTAAAATCACTAAGTTTTTATATGAATGAAAAAATTAAATATAAGTGAAATCATACACAAAAAAAATGCATTGTGACCACAATTCTGTCTTTTTTGCACTAATTTATTTATTAGTTTTGATCTCAAAAGATAGATTGCTGTAAAATGGTGTAGGAATAACATGAATAGCAGCTTCTTGGAGGCCAAGATCCTCTTTGGGTCACTGAGTTAGGGAAATAAGTATTAGTTTTGAACCATGCTATTCTTAATTATATTCTTATAACTATTTCTTGAAACTTACTTAATTGATTCACATATTATTGGAGAAAGGGTGTTAGTTCAGTCTCAAGAAAAACAAATTATCTAAGTTTGTTTTATAAAATGTTCCCTACACCTAAGTAGTGAGTTTCGTCCAGAAAAGGTATTAGTATAATATTCAAGTTTGCGCAAAAAGGACTTGTAGTTACAGGACTAATGCTCTTTCTGTAATATGCGATTCAATTTATGACACTGTGAAACTTTAAGCATTACCTCTACAGGCAATGTTTGCCTGCCAGTGGATGAAAAGACATAGGAAGCAGTGATAGCCTAGTGGTTAGGACTGTGGTCTCCTATTCGGAGGGTCGCAGGTTCGATCCCAGGTATGCACCTCTGATTTTTTGGAGTCAAGTGCATTTAAGCAATTAAATATCACTTGCTTCAACGGTGAATGAAAACATCGTGAGGAAACCTGCACATCTGAGAGTTCTTCATAATGTTCTCGAAGGTGTGTGAAGTCTGCTAATTCGCATTGGGCCAGCAAGGTGGACTATGGCCTATAACGCTTCTCTGAGAGGAGACCTGCGCTCAGTAGTGAGCCGTTGATGGGTTGCTAATGATGATGATGATGATGGATGAAAAGAAAAGACTCACTCTAGGCAAAACACCAGTCCTCCATTAGGCCCAAACTGTAGCTCTTCATCTTCCATGGCATCATCCAAATGTATTAGTTCTCTGATGTCTACCAGAGGTTCATAATCAAAATGCTCTGCTGCTGGATCAAGGTTTACCACTTCTATTACACGTTTCGTGTCTGTGGCATGTTTTACTATTGTTGAACAGTATGTAGACTGTAATCAAATAAAATTATTAGTCCAAGTTTCAAATACGACATAATTATTATGTTTTGGAAATTATTGTACCTATGTAGGTACTTATTTAGGTATTTAGTTGAAAAAATAAACTCGCCGGCATATTTAGCGGAACATAAAAAAAAGGTCCATAATTAAAAAATATGGTTTTATTTTAAAATCTACTTACTGCACTTCTTTTGTTATTTAAAGTTTCATTTGTTTTACTTAAAATGAGATCACATTAAGAACAGATTTTGCGAGTAAAGGCTATTTGTGAAAAATTGTACATTTTTGAACTTTTCATGTAACCGGGAAAAGTGAAATTTAATATTAAAATAACAATTAATTAAATTAGAAAAATGGTGATTAATATCGCGTATTTCCTCCACATGCTCTTATTAAAGTTTCTACCCGTCTAGGCATACTGAGAATGATGTTTTCGATGGTCTCCTGGGATAGTCTCCGCCATTCCTCAACTATGGCGATTCGCAGTTCTCCCACGTTGGCAGGAGCTGGAATTCTGGACTTAACTTTTCTTTTCAGCAAGTCCCAAACGTGCTCTATTGGGTTCATATCCGGTGATCTCGCTGGCCACTCCATAACAGTGATATTCATATCAGCTTGAGTTACCCGAGCGGTATGCGGCCGAGCATTATCCTGCATAAAAACAAAATCGTCACCGATATATGGGGCAAACGGTACGACATTTTCTTCTAAAACTTCTCTGATATAGCGGTCTGCAGTCAGACTCCCTCTGTCAATCACTACCAAGTCTGTGCGAGCTCCCAAACAAATGCCCGCCCAAACCATTATTGATCCACCACCGTATGCAACTGTAGTTTCAAAATTTGTCTGAATGTATCGTTCTCCTTTGCGTCTGTATATTCTTTGCCTGCCGTCAATTTGATTTAAGAGAATTCTGCACTCATCACTAAACAATACCTTACTCCATTGGTCCGCGTTCCAAAGTCGATGTTCCTCAGCAAACATTAACCTGTTTCTACGATGATTTACCTCAAGCCTTGGAGCCTTGGCGGGCACAAATGAACCCAAACCAGCTTCTTCGAGCCTTCTTCGTACCGTATGCTCACTTACGGTTACACCCCGCACTGCTACTAACTCATGTCGGGCTTGGACGGCCATCAAACGGGGGTTCCTACGTACATGAAGCCGAATGAAACGATCATCCCTACTCGAAGTGCATCTTTTTCTGCCTTGTCCTGCTCTTCTCACATAAGTACCGGTCTCCCTGAACCGTTGGATACTGCGATGGATTGTTGAAACTGGTCGACGAAGATCTCTGGATATCCCTCTGTAGGTTTGACCATTTCTTCGCATTTCGAGTGCCCTGGCAATCTCCGTTGGGGCTAAGTCAGGCATAATTCAGTCATCAACTCCAGAAAGATACGCGATTAAAAAAAAACTAACATAAAACAGTATTTCAATGAAATTTTAAATCAAACTCAGAAGGAAGAAATACTCGAAGTTCGCTCCAGATAAGGTGTATTTGAATAAAATTAAAACAATTGCATAAAATGTGATGTTCAGTTGTTTTCTTAGTTTGAAAATATTTCTTTTTAAATTAAATGACGTATAAACCAGCCAGCATTTAACCTTATATGATACTGATATCAAACCTTTTTTTATGTTCCGCTAAATATGCCGGTGTGTGTAATTATACTTAGTTCTATTTGCATTAACGTGGTTTAACTAAAAAATCTCAACATTTTTACTGCTAAATGAGATCCCTAGGGTACGGTAACTACCTACGTTATAGGTCAAACCAGAGATTTAAATCATGGTCGAACTCGATTCAATGATCTAATTAAATAATTTCTACATCTCTTACCTTACCACTGCCAGCTGGTCCGACGACAAATTGAGCGTATCTCATTTTCAAATCATAAATAGAGAACACAAGTATAAAAAAGTAAGCAGCGAAAGGAAAACTTGTTAGGAATGTTTAATGTTGTTTGAAAAGACTTATGATAATAAAAAGCAAGTCATTCAATTATTCCTGAAGAAAATTAGTAAAATAATAATCGAACAGTATTTAACAAATTAATTATAAGTTTTGGTAAAACCGATAATGTTTACAAATCACTTTTCTATTTTAGGTTATTTTGCGGTTTTCTTCTGCACTTCACCAATCACCATAGCACTTCACTGTCACATGAATGTCACTATCAGTCAACTCATTATAAAGAGCAGTGTTGCCAGCACGGTCATGTCAAAAGTTACGTGAAATATATAAAAATATCGGCCAAGTGCGATTCAGGCCTCGCTCTTTTAGGGTTCCGTACATATGACCAAATATTTTTTTTAAACGATATATATTTAGATATCTAAGTTCTTAGGAAGTACTAAATTAGCATAATTATGGGGAAAAAATTCTCGTTTGTTTTGGTCACAACTTACAAACCGCGTTATGGTGTGCATAATGTCCACATAAATTAAGAAATGGGGAGCCGTCAAAGTTGTCGGTTTTAGACCAATTTTGTTAGGGGGTCTATCTCAAAAACTAAACTAGTTAATTATTTGAAATTTTGATATATTATATACTATATTATATATATATATATATTATATATGTTACGGTAAATGTGTTAAATGTGGTAATTGTTAATAATATTCGGTAATTATTAATAATTGCTTCATCATTTGGTAAATGTGATAAAAACTATGAATTTCATCACTTTTATTGGTTATTATTACTAATTGTCAAGGTGGAGCTGATGGTCCTTGGAGTGCCTAGGTGCTGAAGTGCACCAGGAAGCACAGTGTTGGCAGACCTCCCAATGAGACCCTAAGCTTTCTTATTAAAAATATATTGGAAGACCGTAGTAAATGACCACCAAATCTTGTTTAACAAGTACTATATTTGCCAAAATCTTAGGTTAGGTTAGGGTTGGACATAAATATCCAGGTGCCCGGCCGCAGGCCGGGCGCTTAGGTTCTATTGGGTTAATATACCTAACTTAAGCTTATAATCACCGAAAAAGTGAATAATTTATTACTTTTACCATCAATCGTGGTAATTATTAATAATGATCGGTAATTATTAATAATTTTCAATTTATTACATTTACCGTAACATATATATAACTAACTAGTTTAGTTTTTGAGATAGACCCCCTAACAAAATTGGTCTAAAACCGACAACTTTGACGGCTCCCCATTTCTTAATTTATGTGGACATTATGCACACCATGCGCACGTCATGGCCCGGGAGTCTAGCCGGTAACATCATAGGGTAACATTAGAATAGAATATAATAAAAAGGTTTTTTATTCAAATAAACTTTTTTACAAGTACTTTTGAATCGTCGATGAGTCTACCACTGGTTCGGAATGCCCTTCCTGCCGAGAAGAACCAGCAAGAAACTCGGCAGTTGTTCTTTTTAAAATGCATTGAAAGCCCTGTGCGTGATCATGATGAAATTTTTTTACGTACTCTTTCAGAAAATCCATGGAACTAGGAATTACGACTACTTCCTACATCCGAGAAAAACAAACGAGAATAACAAGACACGAGGTGATGGAGAAGTTTTATCCCCTATCACACACTTGAATTACCTACCTACTACGTCAGCTATACTCAACCTGCGGCCCGCGGGCCAGCGGGCGGGCAGCAGTTAAAACATACGCGATGAATTCGGTCCTATAGTCGGAATTATAATTAGATTCCACGTTTGACATCAGCTACTGTCATTTTGTAAAATAATGATACCACATATAATAGTGTAGTGATGAACACAAAAATCGATAAACAATCGCGATTTATGTTTATGTAATCATAATATTGGTGTGCCAATTAAAGACTAAATTATTGATTTTTATTTAAATAAATTCATAATTACTCATAATAATTATTTATTAATTAGTAACCGCTGCTTTATTTTATAAGTTTATTTTTAAGTTAATATTTTTGTTTTTTATATTAAAAACAAAA
Organism: Oeneis ivallda; assembly: GCA_029955525.1. NCBI lineage: Eukaryota > Metazoa > Arthropoda > Insecta > Lepidoptera > Nymphalidae > Oeneis > Oeneis ivallda. The sequence goes on from JARPMR010000008.1 coordinate 17,786,407, forward strand.
CTTATAATAAAAGAAGCTAGATAGTTTTCTGTATTGGCAACCCGTGCGCGCTCGTGCAGCTATCGCCATTTTGTTTATCTTGTCATTCGGCTTCATTCTCCCAGTCTGACTGCGCGAATATCTTGTTTCATTGCGAATCGATATTTTGTTATTTTGTTGGGTTTTTGTTAAAGTTTTGTAACGTTGTGTTTGTTGTTACGTTTATAGTTTTTTTGTGAACTTTGAGTGAATCTATTTGTTTTGGTTTTCCATCAAAATGGATCCTCAGCCAAGTACATCACAAAAAGACGTGGATGTTGTCTTGTAAAATATTCATTACGAACCAGATATGGTTAAAGCTACGCTTTTAGAACTGATTCCACATAACGAGTCTTTTAATAAGTACGCTGTAGACGAAATGGCAGCACAACATGGGATCACGGTTTTAAGACTGCCCCCTTACCATTGCGAGCTGAACCCTATCGAATTGATATGGGCGCAGGTAAAGGGGCATGTAGCTCAAAATAATAAAACCTTCAAATTGACAGACGTGAGAAATTTATTTGAGGAAGGCATTCAAAAAATTACGGCTACCGAATGGTCTAAATGCGTATCCCATGTTGTCAAAGAAGAGGAAAAAATGAGTAGGCTAGATATTTTAATTGACAATATCACAGACACATTTATAATACATGTTACAGAAAGTGACAGCGATAGCGATAGCGAAGACGGCGACGATTTATAAAATAAAATATTACCATAATACATCTATTTGTTTTATTTCTCATGTTCCTTCATGATCACATTTTTTTATTTATTTCACACACAATTATTAAAGAAAACTCTCAGATCCTTAATAAAATTAATCGTCATAACTAAATTATCCGTTCAGAAATATTTAATTTCCTGATATACTTAGTTTCTATTAAAGTAGTAGTTGTTTAGATATACTACTATAAACGAGAGGAATCGATTCGGAAATATTCCATTTCCGTATCGAATAATTTCGTAACGTCACTATTTAGTACTTGTCATAACGTTGCAACACTGAAATTGTCAAATCTGGAATCGAATTAAAATTCATACTATAATAGGGTATTTGACTATAATAAAAATATCGTTTCAACTGGTGTCATCCTAAAAGATTATTATCTAAAAACATTATTCCATACGACAAAACTAAAAAATAAAGCTTTATTTAATTAGAAAACATTAAATAAAATTGATATAATTCTGGCCATGGTCACGTGATCGAAAACGTTCCGTGATCTCGAATGACGTCACAGTCCACACCACCTATGGAATTCTCATTTTGTCAATACATTTCGACGTGTTTGTGCGGCGTAATAGGCTAATTTCGTCTGTTTTTCATCGTTACTATTTTATTAAATACCAAATAGTATGCGACACGCGGCCTAAACACATATTATAAAATTGTCATTGTTTGAAATGTGAACTGTTACGTCATGAGAGCAAATGGAACGTTTCGGCGGCAATTTATTTTTTTGAATTTATTTCTCGATTTTTATGAAAAATAATGAAAATTATGCCAAAATATATGTTTTGTTAGCTTCAGCATAGCATTATTAACAATTTAAGATGATTTTCTAAAAGTAGTCAAATAGCCTATTGTTTAATTCAATTTTAGAAATCATTACCTAATTTTTTTTCTTTTTACGGCCCGCAATTCCATAACTAACACGCTTTGAGTATTAAACTAAGCTAACACGTCGTGTTTGTGGCCCGTTTGAAAAAAAAGTTGAGTATTGAGTACCACGGTACTACGTGCAGCTTTGAGTAATAAACCAACACAGGAGAAGAATTGACGCGCGTACCCCTCTGTAAGTTGGGTATGAGCAGTGGTCCAACTCGTTATATAAAACTGTTTGACTCGAGTCACGCGCCTGTCAACTACGTATGGTTAGCGGGGAATGAGCTCCGCTATAAATGCCGAATATCTCTCATATTCTTCTAAAAAAATATTTAAAACATCCAGTTTACTAAAGGATAACATTTATTTAGTTCTGATGTATTATTTTATCCAAATAATGCAATACTTATGCAGAAAACTTAAGAAAACTGTCGATCTGAAAATGTTGCTACTTAATCGTACATGAAATAATTTGGGGAAAATATTGAAAATTAATCTTCCTACTTACTATTCGTTTAGAGACCTTTATCTTGAACTGCATTATAAATTGATCCCATAGAATTAAAATCACGATAGAATAGGAAGGGGTGAACGACTAATTTATAAGCTTTAAGTAAAATATGACTAGATATATAAATACGAACTTTGATCGTCTGTGGGATTATCAAATAATGATAAAAAATTCTTTCTATAAAACCGACTTTAAACGCCACTACAAAGTATAAAACAATTTTAATTTGTACATGTATGTTGAAGTCGGGCGGGCCTAAATATAAATGATGAAACTAATGCGCGACGCTAGCCCAACTTTGCCCGATCGGCGTATGAAGTCGGTTTTTTAGATATTTTTTTTACATTATTATTTTAAGCTTTTTTGTGTATATCTCTGATCGCGAGCAATTTCCTCTTAATCATTGAGTTCCTTCCTCCATCACCGAAGATATGAATCATCTTCTCTTCACCTTTTAAATAGGCCCAACCTTATTATGCTTTCTTTCAAAAAAAATTGAAATCGGTTCAGATTTGACGTAGTTATGGAGTAACATCTAACATTATATCAACAAAAATTTATATGGGAACCACCTCTGAAGTATGCCCTACTAAACAAAAAAAAATTATCAAATTCCATTATTTATTTGGCGGAATAATTGGGTAACAAATATACAAAAAAATCAAATTGAGAACCTCCTCCTTTTTTGAAGTCGGTTAAAATGATTGCATTATTATAACGATCGCAATGGTGTCTTATTGGCTGGTACTCTCCCACTATTGTTTAAAATGCATTGATGCAGCTAGAGCTCCATAAACTCAGCGAATTCATAAAATTAGTTTTTTTACTCAATTATTTCAAAATTTATAGGTATATATTTCCATATAGCCAGTGTGGTATGATTTTCTAAATATATAAAATGAAAAGGTGACTGACTCACTGATTTATCAACGCATATCTACTATGACGTAGGCATCCGCTAAGAAAGGATTTTTACAAATATAATACAAAAAATAATGAAAACGAGACTAAAAAATTGTTTAATAATAATGATAAGTTCTACGTAAGTCTTTCTTACTCGAAAATTAGGACTTTAATTTTATGAAGTCGGCCACACCGCAATAAAATTAGGGCTGGACAGCAAGATTTCATATGTCGATATTGGTGGGGGGATTGTATAAATTATTTATACCGAGATATTTTTATCGTCTTACTAATGGTTCATTGACGAAAAAAAATATTTAAATTCTATACATATTTGGTTCATTAAAACTTGGCAATTGAATTAAAGTACCCATACTTCTTATTCATCCCGCTAGGTTTACCGGAAAGCTAAATAGCTTGGCGGTGTTTTATTACAGATGGGGTGGCCACTATAGCCATGGCGGCAGCCTAGCATTACAAACAAATATACACTTCGTTCAGATGAAGTAGATGAAAAAAACAAGCCTTCCAAGTAAAGTATGTAGGTACAAGTTTTAACTTACCAATCATAACTTTAAATAATTTTTTTTTTAGGGTTCAGTTTTTCCTTTTTATGTTTCCTCCATACTGGACTGAGAGAATGTTATTCAACGCTGGAAAACGATCTTGTAAATCGAAAAAGTGAACTTTAAACCAGAGCCAATAACGTTTTAAAAAATCATAACAGCTCATAATAAGCTATCAGGAGCAGATTTTTTTCAAAAAGCATATTTTTTAATGTAACACATCAGATGATACTAATTATATAATTCTAAAGTAGAATTACTTTAGTTTTATACATTAGTTTTATATCAATTTCGACTAATAGTTTTTCAATTTCAAGAAACAATGTTGCTGTAACTTGGTATTTGATACATATGAAACCACGAAATAACTCTAAACTCTGAAATGCTAATTATGCTGTATTTATTTTTAAGGAAACATGATGTAGTCCTAACAGTTTGTACTTAATATACTTTTTAGAAATAGATACATCGTAAATTTCGCTTTAAACATAAATAAAACAAATGATGTTTCATTAAAAATGCTGTATGTTTATTTAAACAAGATTACTTAAAAAATCAATGTGTTCAATATTAATACCCACTACGTATTCAAATAAAAATTAAATGTCTCTCAACTTAATAAACAATATTATTAAAAATCTATGACAAAGTACAGCACTCCCTGGTGGCTTATAACCTTAAATCATAACTAAACAACTGCTCTAAGGTGATATACTGTGGTACCTACAGCATGCTTTCAGCATGAGATTGAGAGTATAGTGACGGAGTAAATACCTTGGTATCTACAAAATCTGTTAATAATCAGATAATCCTAAGTCCTTACAGTAGGTACACCTAAGAGCACTGCACTGCTAAAAAGTATTGATAACTTTTTTGAAGTATCTGTATAATATTGAAAAATAGATGGTGTCTTAGTATTTACAGCATTTTTGAGTACGTTGAAAAATATGAATAACAAAAAATATAATATAAACATGTAGAGAAGGTCAACATAGTATCTTAGAAAAATAATGTCATAGGAAAACGAAAATCCGACAATCCGACGCAGTATCTTTTTCTTCCAAATATATAAAAAAGTAATTTTGTTATTTTTCGAAATAAGCTAGATCGCTTTCCAGCGTCAATATAGTCCAAAGTTTCTAGCTGTATCTTTACGCAAGTACTAAAAGCCTACAAAGAGTCAATCTAATAGCAAAGGCATATTATGACTAAAATAACGGCTAGAACCTCGTTTCCTAGCGCTTCTATATACCTACCATGTTAAAGATCTCGAACAAAAAAATTTACTCTCGAATAAAGTAACTCTGTTGTAAATAATTATTAGAAAAACTTATCGAAAGTCGATAATCGATAGTGTCAAATCCCTAAAATGCTTACACAAATGATGCGATTGTTTCATGTAATGATAGAGCGTCCCTGTGTGTGAATGTGATAGTGTGCATATACTTTAAGGTAGTGTTTGCTAATTATATTGTGTGCGTGCATAGCGACGTGATGGAAAAATGCACCTGTAGTAAGCAAGTTTTCATGTGTGCTACCTCGCCCCCCACCGTAATTGACAGACTTTTTTGCAAATAAATTAGGCGTCAGTTCCTCTCCATTGCTGGTTTATTACTCAAAGACGTGCAGACTACGAAAGATGTGATCTATTCGGCAAAAAAAACCAGTTTGTTTTTGTTTTTCAACAACGTGAAATACATGTTTTTCTGAAAGAGTACGAAGTTTTCTATCGAATTCACTGTATAATTTAATCAATATCCGCCACTTATCCGCCACGACGGTAAAACATTTGTTGCATTAAAAAAAAAATTATTTACATTTTTTTAGTTTTTTAAGTAAGCGCATGCCCTACGCGCATACCAATACATGACCAATACCCAATACCACATACCATTTGTCCGTCTAATTTTTAGTAGTAAATATCACATGTCTTATAATTTTTTAACATCACATAAAACCTTAAACCAGTTGATGGATAAGGCATGAAGGAGCACGAAGGAGTTTGATCGGTGACGGATCGGTGTGAGATGTAAAGTCAATGTTTTAAGTTTCGGTCTAGCCCTATCAATTTTGTATGCTACAAAATTAACTATTAATAGTTAATTTTTTAAGAAATTAACTATTAATAGTTAATTTTGTAGGTTTCTTTCTAGGAAACATGCTTCGGTTGACCGCAGCTGAGATCAATATTGAACCATCCATGATCCAACAGACGTAGTCGTTATTCCTGCTTCCATGCATACCGATGAGTAGGTATGTCTGAGTCGTTTTGTTTATGTCCATTGTCCGTTCTCATGTAGGTACACGTTCATAGAACTTATTTTGGATAAAATAGCTTCTTCAAGTACATAATTCATTTATCTTTATTTCCGTTAATTCCATTTAACAACGACTTTTAATGTTTAACATGTTTCTACAGCTACCCTGCCCTGTGATGCCTGGCTAAATAGAAAAATAACTGTTTTTGCTTGGCGTCTTTAAATTTTTTTAAAATTGATGATTTAAGTTTTTAATTTTTGATAGTTTTTATTTTGACTTAAGAAAATTTCATATATACAATACTATATTAAACCTAAATTTAATTCTAAAATTAAAACTAAAATAAAAACTAATTAAAATCTAAAACCCCATCCAAGCCACCGCAGTGTGGCATAGTACCCAAGATGCTGGCAGCATTACCTCTTTGGATAGCCAAGCTAATCCTTTGGCCAAGGTAAAATATTTTTAAAAACAAAATATTTTATAATCAGAACTTGTCAAATATTTTTTTTTAAGAAAATTATAAAAAGAAAAATAAACATTTAACAAAGTCAATTATAATAGTAAATTTAAAAATAATACAAAATGCCAGCAGTAGGTATAGATTTGGGCACAACTTACTCCTGTGTTGGTGTGTGGCAACATGGTAATGTGGACATTATAGCTAATGATCAGGGAAACCGAACAACGCCATCATATGTGGCGTTCACGGATACTGAGCGCCTTATAGGCGACGCAGCAAAAAACCAGGTTGCCCTCAATCCAAGCAACACTATATTTGATGCCAAGCGCTTAATAGGCAGAAAATTTGATGATCCTAAGATCCAGCAAGATCTCAAACACTGGCCTTTCAAAGTCATAAATGAGGGTGGCAAGCCAAAAATTCAAGTTGTATACAAGGGACAGACAAAGCGCTTTGCCCCTGAGGAGATAAGTAGCATGGTTCTGATCAAAATGAAAGAGATAGCCGAAGCATACCTAGGAACTTCTATAAGAAATGCCGTTATTACAGTGCCTGCATATTTTAACGATTCTCAGCGACAGGCTACTAAAGATGCTGGGGCTATCGCGGGTCTGAATGTTCTTCGCATTATTAACGAACCTACTGCTGCTGCTTTAGCATACGGATTAGACAAGAATTTAAAAGGAGAAAGAAATGTGCTAATATTTGATTTAGGCGGAGGTACGTTTGATGTTTCAATTCTCACCATTGACGAGGGCTCCTTATTCGAAGTCAAAGCAACTGCTGGAGATACACATCTTGGTGGAGAAGATTTTGACAGTCGCCTTGTAAACTTTCTCGCCGAAGAATTTAAGAGAAAGCATAAAAAGGATTTGCGTTCTAATCCCAAATCTCTACGGCGCCTAAGAACAGCGGCGGAAAGAGCTAAGAGAACATTGTCCTCTAGTACCGAAGCTAACATAGAAATTGATGCTTTGTATGAGGGAATCGATTTTTTTTCAAGAATATCTAGAGCACGCTTCGAAGAGCTAAACGGAGATCTCTTTCGCACAACTCTAGAACCTGTAGAGAAAGCTCTGAAAGACGCTAAACTAGAAAAGAGTTCTATAAATGACATTGTTTTAGTCGGAGGTTCTACTCGCATACCTAAAATACAAAGTTTGCTGCAAAACTTTTTCAACGGTAAGAAGCTCAATTTATCTATTAATCCCGACGAAGCCGTCGCCTACGGGGCAGCAGTACAAGCTGCTATATTGAGCGGAGACCGTCATTCCAAAATTCAAGACGTCTTACTTGTCGATGTTACGCCTTTGTCTCTAGGAATAGAAACCGCTGGAGGGGTTATGACAAATATAGTAGAACGTAACGCAAAGATTCCGTGTAAACACTCTCAAACTTTTACAACATACTCCGACAACCAACCAGCTGTTACTGTTCAAGTGTACGAAGGTGAAAGGGCTATGACCAAGGACAATAATTTACTGGGGACTTTCGATTTAACTGGAATTCCGCCGGCACCACGCGGTATCCCACAGATCGACGTAACATTTGATTTGGACGCCAATGGCATACTTAATGTATCAGCCAAGGAAAACAGTACTGGTAAAAGCAAGAACATTGTAATTAAAAATGATAAAGGTCGCCTCTCGCAAGCTGATATAGACAAGATGATTGCCGATGCAGATAAGTATAAGGATGAAGATAATAGACAAAGAGATCGCGTGGCAGCTCGCAATCAATTAGAAACGTATATTTTTGGCGTGAAGCAAGCCATCGAAGAAGCTGGAGGACAAGTTGGGGATTCAGATAGTGCTAGAGCTCGTCGGTTATGTGATGAAACTTTAAGTTGGCTTGAAAGGAATTCTTTGGCTGACAAGGTCGAGTATGAGGATAAATTGAAAGAAGTATCAGCTGTTTGCGCTCCGATTATGAAAAAACTACATGGCACTGCTGGTGCGAAAGCTAGTAGAGGCAGCAGCGGTGGCAGTGGCGGACCGGTTATCGAGGAAGTTGATTAATTCCCTAATATATTGTTACATTATTTGTCATACTTAATACGATTTTCTGTCATTTTGGTTTAATAAAGTAGGTACCTTAAAAACTTACTCTGAGTATTTATTCTAAGCTTAAAAATTAAATTTTGTTTTAAATGTATACCGACCTAAGTAAGTACCTGTCGTGTAAAACTTAAAAGTAACGATTCATACGTATCTTATTTGGCCGACCGGAAGTTAGGCTCTCCAAGAAAGTAACAAAAAGTGGGCAACACTATACTTTTCCACTTGCCTATTTCTATTTATTTGTAAGTGGATAGTTAGGATTGGGGTTGCAAAATGTTTACAATACATGCCGTATACAACCCACATGCCGTAATACATGCCCCATATTTCTCGCCGTCTGTATTTTTACTCACTCGTATGCTTTTACTTAGGTACTTAGTTAGTACCTAGGTACCTTAGTTATACTTATTAGTTAGTTACTTAGTTAGTACCTTAGTTATACATATACTTAGTAGTACCTTAGTTTCACTAAGGACTCCTTAGTGAAACTAAGGTACTACCACAGTATAAGGAAGAGATCAGTATGTCGACGCCTTTGATCTCGTCGTAAATGCCGCCAGCGTCTAGACATGCGTCGCGACAGTGTATTTATGCTAGGGTTGTCACAAGGAAACAATCTCTCTTAATATTTATAATTTGTACTATATTTCACATCAACATAACAATAAACAATAATAATTAATCAATAACCAAAAATTAAAAATAAATTTGTAATTAAAATATTATTAGGTAGTTGAATCAATAATAAAACCAGTTTCTTTGCTGGCCGCTTCAGAGTCGCATGCAAATAAACTCCGCCGCATGCAAATAAACATTTATAAACATATTTTAGACTTAAAAGCTATACTATATTATGATAGTTATATAAATAGTTACTTATACACGAAAACAAGAAGTTTGAGCTCCATCAACATGGGGCCGCGCCCCACAGTGTCGGAGATATAAGCTTTCAAAAATCTGATCACGTGGTCACATAAACAACACGAAAACAAGAAGTTTGAGTACCATCAACATGGGGCAGTGCCCCATAGTGTCGGAGATATAAGCTTTCAAAAATCTGATCACGTGGTCACATAGCCAACACGAAATCAAGAAGTTTGAGTACCATCAACATGGGACCGCGCCCCATAGTATCGGAGATAAATAATTATAAGCTTTCTAAAATATGATCTCGTGGTCATCTAGTAATTACTATCTGTGCACAGCACGAACACATTAATAATGATATCTGATTATAAATATAATAAAAATATTAATAATTATTAATAGTTTTATTTATGTTTGATAATAGAATAATAATAATAATAAGTATCACTTGATAGATAAAAATGTTGATGTAAAACTGTTTTTGCGATAGTACATGACAGCGCCATCTATTAACATTATTGTGAAGTTAAGTTAAAAATACTGATGCCCATTAAAAATTAAATTATTTCGTTGTAATATTTCATTTCCTGTTTAATATTTTTCTAATTTTAGTATTTGTTGTTCAAGTACATAGTTGTAATTTTAAGGGACGAAAGGACGTGACTTAACTATGATAGTTACCTATATAGCTCGCGGACTTTATTGTAGGTTAAGTATTGACTTAATAATGAGTATTTTAATCATGTAGTACATAATTTTTATGTATCATCAATAGTTTTTTCAGCGCACGCCGAATAATAAATTTTATAGGCAAAATTTTGTAATTTTGGGATTACATTACTGCAATTTTCATAAGGATCTCTAACATTTTGAAAAATAAATTATAGCCTATGGGCCTCTTTCACGACCTTCAAGTAAAGTCTTGATTAGTTACTTCCTAATTAGCGTTAATCAGCACGTAAAAGTTACAAGTAAATTTTATCAGTTTCACATTACAAAACAATGTCCCGAGTAATAACTCAAGGGATAATTGAATGATCTTTATAATGCATTCAAACTTTCGTTCAATAGAGGCTACTTTGAACGCTGCCATCTGGCACTCAATAAATTATGTCAGTTTTTTTGTAATGCGTCCTTTGTTTATCGTGGTGATTTTGATTGTTTTGTTCGGTATTTCATAATTATAGTCCAGTAAAAAGTTAAATGAAACCATGATCTGACCAGTTTTGGCGCAATGAATAAAAATGTGTTCATTAATACTTAAATAAAGATATTATGAAAGAAATTTTGATTTAAATTTAGGGGAAAGGGATGAAAAAAATAAAAAAAGGGTTGAAAAATGCCTTTTTTTTAAATAAATTAATAACGGTAGGAAATAGAAAAAAAAGTTTCAATTAAAAGTTGTAGAGAAAAAAATTCTACACAAAAAAGTTCCTTTTCATTTTTTTGTTATCTGCTTTAGTTTAGCTGCAAAAAATAAAAATTAAATTTGCTTTGTAATTAATTATAAAGATGTATAAAGGCGGCAAACATAGTGCCTATCTCAATTAATTAAGCTTTGAATAACGGTAGTACAGTCAAATTAATAAGGTATTTTTTCGAAATAGAAGATACTTCCGAACATCATCCAACAGTTTTCAAAATCGGTCATCGTAGCTATTAAAACTCTAACCTGCGTGATGTCAGATTTCAGATTGAAACATTTTCGCTTTCTATATTAAAAAGTTAGACTTTAGACTGTTTGACTTTAATTTGTTTTTAACCAATTTAAAAAAAAGAGGAGGTTCTCAATTCTCTCGCTGAGTCTTCTAATGCAAACTTCAAAAATCTAGATACTCTGATACAAAAATATAGGCCAATTATTTATACCTTTCATCCCATTGTTTATGACAATGGAAATTGGGAAATAATTTGTTAGTTAACAATTGAATAACTTTTTGAAAAATGGTGGTTAAACTTTTGTTTCTCCAGGGCTCGATTCTTTCAAGTGAAGAAGATACTAGAAGTTTTTCAAATTTTTAAAATCACATCTTATGTTATAAAAAAAATATTTTTATTGCTGAACTCTCTTTAGCGGGGGCGCGCGCATGCTGTAACAGCCGCGCGGAGCCCTATTTTCAACGTCAAATTAAAATTATAAATAATGGAGATAGAATCCCGGGACTTGGGACTTTTTTATTGGAAATTTCCTCCTCTTAACGAGCTTTTTTCAAAATTGCTTAAATGTTAATATTTTTCGAGTTATTAACAAAAAACGAAATATCATTTTTTTTCATCTTGTTTTGTTAATAACAATTGCAATTTTTTACCTGCACCAAAATCCTTCAACAACATTTTTCTAGAGGTGATTCCGACTCGAATGAGCCATCGCTCATATTTTTAGGACCTTTATCTCTATTTTTCACGTTTTTGAACTTGTTGACTAGACTAATACGTAGGTATGTATTTACGAATTCAAATAAATATTGACGAATTTCAAAATATAACATTGACATAACATTTGACGGCCTCCCTGGCACAGTGGTGAGCTGTGTTGTCTTATAACTGGGAGGTCTCGGGTTCGATTCCCGGCGGGGTCAATTTTGGAATTTATAATTTCTGAATTGTCTCTGGTCTGGTCTGGCGGGAGGCTTTGGCCGTGGCTAGTTACCACCCTACTGTCAAAGACGTGCCGCCAAGCGATTTAGCGTTCCGGCACGATGGCGTGTAGAAACCAATTAGGGGTATGGGTTGAATATTCACTGCCATACCCCTTCGAAGTTAGCCCGCTACCATCTTAGACTGCATCGTCACTTACCATCAGGTGAGATCGCAGTCAAGGACTAGCTTGTCATCGAATAAAAAAAACACTTCGGCGATGAAACTTGACAACATAATAGTGCTGTCAATAAAGAGAACAATTAGTTCAGTTTCTACACTTTTTTGCCAAGTTGTACGAAATTAAAAATCACATCAGTGTGAATTTGCAGTACGCATGAGGCGTAATATAAAATAAAGAGAACAATTAGTTCAGTTTCTACACTTTTTTGCACTTTTTTATTTTTTATTTCGTACAACTTGTTGTACGAAATTAAAAATCACAGCAGTGTGAATTTGCAGTACGCATGAGGCGTAATATAAAATTCGATCCGTAGTCAACCCAAGTCAGTTGACTTGTAATAGAAAAATACCTGAAAAATATGGAGGTATGACAAAATACGAATTTCATACCATATCAAAATACTTGTATATGAGACGTGTCCACGCTTAAAACTAAGTATACAAAAGTCATGCGTTTCATCAAACTATTGTCAGGTTTTGTGCTGTGCAACTCAATCATATTTTTGTATCAGAGTATCTAGATTTTTGAAGTTTGCAATAGAAGACTCAGCGAGCGAGCCCCACACAAATGAAGTTTGATTCTTATTTGATTATGTTCTCGAATTCTGTTTGTATGCTCTGGAATCTAGTTTGTAGTTTTATTTTTAAAGTATAATAAATGGCCAATTGCGTGTCGGGCCACGCGCAGCGTAGGGTTCCGTAGTTGCCAGTCACAATATTATGCGTATAATTTTAGGCCTATATTGTACACACTTCTAAGTAGAAGTGTGTAAAATATAGGCCTAAAATTAGGCCGATCACTGCCGCTATAATCTATACTAAAAATACTTTTTAAAAAACCGACTTCAGACGCCCGCGCCACTACAAAGTATACAATTTATTGTTGTTATTGTAAAAAGCGCTCGACCGATTTCGATAAAATTTAAATGGGACCACCTGGGAAGTATACCCTTTGAAACAAAAAAAAGAATTTTGCAAATCGGTTCAGGTGTCTTCGAGTAATCGGTGAACATACACAAAAAAAAAGGATTCCGACGAATTGAGAACCTCCTCCTTTTTTTAAATTGGTTAAAAACAAATTAAAGTCAAACAGTCTAAAGTCTAACTTTTTAATATAGAAAGCGAAAAAGTTTCAATCTGAAATCTGACATCACGCAGGTTAGAGTTTTAATAGCTACGATGACCGATTTTGAAAACTGTTGGATGATGTTCGGAACTTTGACGAATGAACCACGGGACCAGTAACGCGCCTAATGCTACGAACAAAAAAGTCTGCCACTTTTGGTGCGGGGGGGAGGAAACACTACATACACAGAACTGCACACTTTATCAATTCAATTTGTGTCATTATGGCACACAAAAGACAAAATCTCCAACACTATTACATTTATGCACACATATAGGTTAAATACAGTGTAAGACAGACAAATTAATTGCGATGCTACCATATCGATATTTTATATCGATAGTTTTCCTAAGAAAAAACAGAAAATTTCCTAAGCAGCAAAACACACTCAAACAAAATTTTAATCATCTAACTCTTTACTTGGTTAGCGTAACACGTCTTTTTTTAGGGTTCCGTAGTAAAACAACTAGGCACCCTTACAGTTTCGCCAAGTCTATTGGTACTTACTGTGGTAAGTTAGAGCCTATAATCATTATATTATAACTAGCAAAAAGCTGAGCTTTGTGAGAGCTCGCGTAGTCTTTCTAACGGGTAATAATTTTTACGTTAATGGTTATAAAATTATATTTTCTTTGACAGATAACACATTTGGATATGAAATTAAATTACAATGTTAAATCACAAATCCATAGGCGTGATAGTTTTTCAGCGAAGTGTACCACAAAATGTACAGTTTGTGGGATAGTGATAGGTCTCGCTCCGCTCTTAAAACTATTAAACTTACTGAAACTTATTAACTATTAAACTTACCTACTTATTATATTAAACTTAATAACTAACTATACTAAAAATTATCTTAAAACTTGCTCCTCCGCATCATATGCCGATGCCGTGACAACTTATTCAATAAAATCATAATAATATAACGTAAAGAGGAAAACATTAAAAAAATGCAATATTTATATTTTTTAATCATTACACTTTTTAGGGGTTCGAAGTAAAACAACACGGAACCCTTATAGTCTAGTCAAGTCCGACCGTCTGTCCACCTAAACATTCGAACCGATTAGGGTACTCTCAATTTACACAATATAGGCTATATATTTTATCCTTAAAACTTAAAAAGTTTCCGCTAAAATCAACATTTAGTCAATGAACAATACATTAGCGTTCGGCATAAGTTAAATAAAATTGAAGGGAGCTTTAATATATACATATCAATATTCCGATATTTTTGTCGAATTTATTTAATGTAATGAATTGGTTCATTTACATTTTATTAGGGCGAGCGGAGCGAGACCTATAACTATCCCACAAGCTGTACATTTTGTGGTACACTTTACTGAAAAACTATCACGCCTATAGATTTGTGATTTAACATAGTAATTTAATTTCATATCCAAATGTTATCTGTCACAGAAAATATAATTTTATAACCATTAACTTAAAAATTATTACCCGTTAGAAAAACTACGCGAGCCCTCACAAAGCTCAGCTTTTTGTTAGTTATAATCCTCTTTAGTTTATTGCTTGCTGATGAATTTCGATGCTTCTTCAATGAGTAATAATTTTTTTTATCGTTATCGATCCGCACCGCAGTCACATCACTTTTACTAAATTTAAAAGTTTGCAACCTTGTGCACTATGTAATAAAATCTAATTTTGCAAAATGATAGGGTTTATAGTACGAGATCTGGCTGCAGAATATACATCTACGATGTTGCCTATCAAAATGTGACCGCTAGTATTTTTAATTAAATTAGGTACCACTGTACTTTATTTGTACTACCGTATGTACGTTTATTGTTGTTGTTGTTTGGTGGTCATTATGTTACTACCGGTGTAAACAGTAGTAGAAACGACTTAATAAATAGGTACTCCAAAAGAAATCTTCCTTTTCAAAATGACAAATTTTAAAATTACAACAAAAATCAATATTGATGAAAAACAAAACCCCTTGGTTCTTACTTATATAACTTGGTTGGTTTACTTATATAAAAGAAAATATTAGATTTTATTCAAGTATTCTGTATTTACTTAGTCTGTTACAAGTATTTAGTCTGTTACATAATAATCAAACATTTAAGCAAATTAAAAATTTAAAAATGTATCTTATATTTCCGTGACTCTTATTTAAAAAATCATCGGAGCCCTCATTTACACTATCATCGCAGCCATCACTTTCATCGCTACAAATATCAGATTCGTCGACATTATCGGAAGATTTGTTCATGAAATCACATAGCACACTCTTAACTTGAGTTGGAGTTGAGTCTCTCAGGAACCATGTTGGTTTTAGAAAACTGTCTAATAGCAGCCAGCCATTATTTTCCGCGCAAAGTCTGATACATTCCGACTCAGTGGCATTTAAACACATCGAATTAACAGATTGTCCACAAAAATTGTTGTTTGAAAGATTTCCAGAACGGTGGAATGTGCGTTGAGTCTAAACCTTTAATTCTTTTTATGTTGCGTTTTATATGTTATAATAAAAATATCGCAGCTGTTCAGTTGAGAACACTAGCATTCGACGCATGCGCAGTGACTTTATATCATCGCGGTCGTACAGCTGGCAATCGCTATCCTCGTCTGACTAGATGTATACGCGCTAACTCTCTTTCACTCTACATTAAATATTTACCATCTTTAACAACCAGCAACCCTTATTTGCGACCAGATTTAACTAAGCAATCGTATATCATAATAAACTGAAATAATTAGCTTTAATTTGATATAATATAAATAAAAAATTTTGTGTGTCAGCTACGACTCACGACTGGAGTTTACTTTATACTCAACGTTGAAATTTCTACCCTAACGTTGAGTAAATAAGGTTGGTTTTCCGTGACACAATTTGTACCTCAATTACCTAAGTTATAACACAACTTCACAACGATGCAAATCTCCACCCCAACGTTAAGTAAACAAGGTTGGCTTTCGTTCACATGCATATCAGCGCCATCTTTCGGCTTATGTGTAAACTATTTCGAACTATTCGAAATAGAACGAAAATCAACCTTATTTACTCAACGTTAGGGTAGAAATTTGCATCGTTGTGAAGTTGTGTTATAACTTAGGTACTTGAGGTACAAAGTGTGTCACGGAAAACCAACCTTGTTTACTCAATGTTAGGGTAGAAATTTCAACGTTGTGAAAAACGTGACAGAAAAAACGTAACGAGGTCATTGATAAATTGATTTTAATGCCCGGATTTTCCTCATACCGGGCTGCTAAAATCGATTCTTAAGGAGTAAACTCCAATAAATGTACGTTATGAACGTATAATCATACCTGTATAATGTATATACTTGGCTACGAAGAGGTGCGGCCAAGTGCACAACGGCATCCGTGATTTTTCAGTCTTTATATATATTGCCGTGAAGAGGACGATATTTTATTTAAAAAAACCAGTGAATGAATTTTTTTTCCGAAAAATCAATTAACAAAAATTTAATTAAAAATGATAGCAACCACATTTTGATAGGCAACCTGGTAAATGTTCTCTTCATCATAAATATATGCGTAAAAATTTGGTTTTTAGCAAACACTTGATGAGTGCACTCTTGAGAGTGAATTCTGCAGCCGGATCTTAGACTAGTAGTCTCGTTACACAGTTTTGCTTGTCAATTTGATTTTTGTTATTCATTTTTCGAATCTGAACCTAAGTTCTATGTAGTGATGGTTGAAATTGCTATACAAAAGTAAAATAGTAGTAAGTAGTCTCGTGTTGTACTTGCGTGTTCAAATTTAAACCTTATTTGTAGCAATCAAAGGTTGAAATTGTTTAAAAAAGAAACAAAAAGTAGTCTCGTGGGGAGTGTGGTTACGTCACAACTCAACTTACGATTATCACTCCGATTTGAACGAGATATTACGTACTAGATCACCTAAACGATGAAATTCTCGATTATTATTTATGATATTACTTTAAATATTTTTAATAGAAAGAAAGCATATATCACAATAAAAATATTTCCAAATGGAATGTAATTCCCTATTTTTGTAAATTTGAGGTATTCATCTTATTCCTGCACATGTTAAGCGCTCAGATCAGCATTTTTCACGGAGCACCTACGAGTGCGAAAACGATTCATGTAATGATATAATCGATTCGAAAACAGTTTTTATAAGTGCACAAGATTTGAATCCATTACATTGTGGCAGAGGGGAAGGATCTTGCGAGGCGAGTCCAATTACGGTTGTAAATATCATTCGTCTATGGTTCGGATGTATCTTCTATTTCGAAAAAATACCTTATTAATTTGACTGTACTACCGTTATTCAAAGCTTAATTAATTGAGATAGGCACTATGTTTCCCGCCTTTATACATCTTTATAATTAATTACAAAGCAAATTTAATTTTTATTTTTTGCAGCTAAACTAAAGCAGATAACAAAAAATGAAGTGGAACTTTTTCGTGTAAAATTTTTTTCTCTACAACTTTTACTTGAAACTGTTTTTTCTATTTCCTACCGTTATTAAGTTATTTTTAAAAAAGGCATTTTTCAACCCTTTTTTTATTTTTTTCATCCCTTTCCCCTAAATTTAAATCAAAATTTCTTTTATAATATCATTATTTAAGTATTAATGAACACATTTTTACTCATTGCGCCAAAGCTGGTCAGATCATGGTTTCATTTAACTTTTTACTGGACTATTATGGTATCCTATCTTTACAAATAAATAAATTGAAGTGTCTGTTTGTAATGTCAACGTATCAGCTTTTTAATAAATGCATATTATGAAAGTAAATACGGTACCTACATACTTATAAAAAAACAAAATTTTTTCTGTCTGTCTGTCTTTCTGTCTGTTTGTTCCGGCTAATCTCGACAAAGGCCAGGCAGATAGCTGGTGTTATAAGGGGTAAGTAAGGCTACTTTTTTAACTGACTTTCAATAAAGGAGGATTTGTGTTTTTTTACCTACAGACATATCGATGTCCGTAGGTAAAAAAAATAAACACGGAGATATTGATCTCCGAGATTTCTTAACTAATTTGCGCAAATATTTTCCATTGAAATTATCCATTGAAAAACTTTGCGAGATGGTCCTATAAAAAATTCGGGTTCTAACTCCTCAATCCTGATGCTGCAGATGCACCAATTCAAATAAATCCATTCAAAACAATAATTTCGATTTAAATACTTGGATATCAACTGTCAAGTTCGTTCGAATAACGTTACTCGTCAATTAAACAAGCTTAATTGGCACATGAAGCTGGAAGTAAGTTGCAGGCTACTTTAACCGTCGATTAGTGCTACTCAGCAATTGTGAAATCCACTTTCACGTTACTCGTGACTTTAACCGGCAATTAGCCTACTCGAGACTTTACTTGAAGGTCGTGAAAGAGGCCCTTAGTGTTATTTCCTGATAATTTAGCTTTCTATTGGTGAAAAAAGGTTAAAATCGGTGGAGTAGTTTTAGAGCCTATTCGGTACAAACAAACAAACAATTAATTAAATTAAATATAATTATATTACATAATAATGTGCATTTCAATTAACTAACTATAAAATTATGGCAGAGTAAGGAAGGATTATTAAAAATTTTACGCAAGCAACCCTTTACTATAGCTCCCAGGTAACTGAGGCTTACACGGGAGCGTACCTCGCTCCGCACTTACCGCACCCACCGCACGATTGCCCTGTCTAGACGGCTTCGTCGAACCTCTGTATGAACCTTACCTTCGTTACTCTGTGGTACTACTAAGTATGTAAGTATAACTAAAAGGAGTCAGGGAGGCAGATGATTCCGAGTAGGTACTTAGTAGTAGTACTTACCTTTTATTTCTCTACGAAGTTCTTTCTACGACGATAAGTATATTTCGTGGATATCTTTTATTATTTAAATGAAACAAACATTGATTAGCAATTTTTTTTATTTTAATTTAATAACTTTAGAAATTGTTCGGAAAGAAGACAATGTTTTCAGCGCCATTATCATTAATATTATGATATGAACAATAATAATTACCGCTATAACTTTATCCCTAGTCATAATGTAAGAGATAACGTAATACATAATATAATCGCCTATTCACTAAATTACTTACCTATGTACAATTAATTGCTAGCTCAATACCAACAGAACAATTAAATGTAAGACGCCCAATTACAAGATTGGTCACCGTGAATATTTTATATGCATATGCATTGTGCCTGAAATTGTATAGATTTCAGGCTTATTTATTGTTTTTGTGGAAACTTTAAGTTTTCTCAGACTAATAAGAGGTATTGAATAGCTGAAATATATCGCCTAATTATGGGCACCTATAAAAATATAAAATTAATTACCTAATCCATAACAGGTAGATAATATCTAACAGATGATTAATTTTGATACGGTAAAAGTTAAATCAAAACAATATTTTCTGACCAACAATAATAGTATTTGAAATACTTATTAGGTAATTAAACGTTATCCTCGTAAATGCTTAAAAAAATTTATTTTATTTTTAGGTACCTATAGGTATTTCATATCCCAATTACAAGGGAACCAATTTTAGTTTGAAATTAAAAACAAAAGTATATTACCCATTGATTTATTATAAATATGTAATATTTTTAGTTGACAATAGTCAACTAAAAATATTACATATTTATAATAAATCAATGGGTAATATATGTAATATATTTAGGTTGTAATATATTTAATACATTAGGTTCCATTTGGTATAATCAGATATGCGTGCATACTTAACTTAGGTATATTGACCAAATGGCACCTAAGTGCCCGGCCTGTGGCTGGGCACCTGACTGTTCATGTCGAACCTCAACCTAACCTAACTTTAGATTTTGGCAAACATAGTACTTGTTAGGCAAGATTTGGTGATCAGGTGCTTGGGAATTGCGTGAGCTGATGATCTACAAACGCCTGAACATATCTTCATAAATCATAGCTAAGATCGATCTCGATCACGTCAGCTTTCAAACAGGAAAAATCGCATCAAAACACGCCTCCTTTTTATCGGGGCTTAAAAACGAGTAACCAGTTGTGCAAATCAAAGAAAATGTATACTTCTATAACCATTTTACTAGATTAGTCTAGTCAGATAGGTACCTATATTACTAGAGCGCGTTCGTATTACAGCTATATTCCTATTAAGATAGCTATGAATCGTTTTCGTATAGCTATCTTACGGCATATAGCTATAACACGGGTTCAACTATCTTACTGCGACATATTATCATCATTAGCAACCCATCAACGGCTCACTACTGAGCGCAGGTCTCCTCTCAGAGAAGGGTTATAGGCCATAGTCCACCACGCTGGCCCAGTGCGAATTGGCGGACTTCACACACCTTCAAGAACATTATGAAGAACTATCAGGTGTGCAGGTTTCCTCACGATGTTTTCCTTCACAGTTGAAGCAAGTGATATTTAATTGCTTAAACGCACTTGACTCCGAAAAGTCAGAGGTGCGTACCCGGGATCGAACCTGCGACCCCCCGAATAGGAGACCACAGTCCTAACCACGAGGCTATCACTGCTGCGACATATATAATTTACCTTTAAACTGGCAGCTGTTACCTTGTTCGTGAGTAGGTTGATGGTTCACGATATTTGAATTTTAAGTTGAATGGCCAGAAATCTTTAAGATGCTTAATCCAAAATTGATAGATCTGAAAAATTAAATCCTGATAAGTATGAAGTATTTGGATGTATTTAAATAAATAAGGCAGGTATTGAAGCGTGTCAATAGATAACTATAGGCACTATAGGCACTATAGTGCTATAGCACAGTAGCCTGTATCTTTTCTGACATACTTACTTATTTAATATTTTCGAAAGGAAATAGGTACGGTTTCGAACTATGTACCTACTTTGGAAAAGGTTTATGGTAGGCAAGCACCCATCGACTTATTTTTTTATAGTAACATAACACTGCATCACTTGACAGCACGACCTAAACTAGCGGCACGCTATGATGGCCGGTTTGACGTTTGTCCGCTCATGAAGTTCCGTATTAATTGATAACGACTTTGAAGGAAATAATTGTATTACTTTATTGACGATAGTGATGTGCAGAGATTCATAAATTTTATCGAATGTAGTTTTAGGTTTAGGACTCAAAATTTATTTATTAAATTGATTTCTAAAATGTATACAAGTGTAGAAAAATCAGTTTGCACCATTTAAGGGGTTACTTGTGAATATGAACAATTTTCACTATGTGGACAAACCTCTGAAATCGCAAAAAAATATCAGCTGTTTCATACAAAAGGTAAAATTTTTATTTTTATATGATATATACCACAACTCGGCATTTGGTTTTCTAAATTGAAAATTTTTAAAAATGGAATCTAATACGATCGTCACATAGGATCGCTGGCTAGCACAACTACTACCTCCGGCAAACTCGCGTCAATGCTCAATGCAAAACAAAGCAGTTTCGAATTGACGTTGCTTCGAAAAGTATAAACTGTCAGTGCAATGCGATTGTGATATAGTTTTGACCTGGCTTTGGATTTCAAATATTGATACTGCATTACTGTTGACCCTTGCTCGTTAATTTGGACTCTGTTCAAGCCCTTTGTTGTGGATTTCGTCGATATGACCGAACGTACGCAGAGAACTGTTCTAAATAGTCAGACACGTGAGTTCGTAATACGCCTTCGTAACTATTTCGATCGTGAAGCTCAAAATGGAGGGCCAATTTTACCTATAACGTCAGTGGTTGAACGCGTAGCTGATGCGCTTAATATTGGACAACGAACTGTTAGACGGATAACTAAAAAAAAATATGGCGAGACTGGCACAGAAGAAAATAAACTTCACACACCAAAAAAGAGAAAACGAGCAAAACCAGTCGTAGGCATCGATAGCTTTGATGCCGATGCTATCCGAAGACATGTTTACGGCTACTATTTACAGAAGGAGTATCCAACAAGAAAAAAGTTGGTGCATTCACTGAAGGAAGCTGGATTATTCTTCGGTGGGGAAAGTTCTTTAACGAAGATTTTGAAGACCATTGGATTTCGATACAAAAAATGTAACAAACGCAAAATATTGATGGAAAGATTTGATATAGCGATGGCAAGGTATACTTTTTTACGGCAAGTGAAAGAAATCAAAAATTGGCAAAATGTTGTGTTCTTGGATGAAACATGGCTTAATGCTAACCATACTGTAGGCCGTTCTTGGAACGATGACACAGCAGCATCTACTTCCAAAGTTCCTGTAGGAAAAGGATCGCGACTTATAATTTGTCACGCCGGAACCATCAACGGGTTTGTCGAAGGTTCTCTCATGGCTTTTGCGTCAAAAACCACTGGAGACTATCATGAAGACATGAATGGAGAAAAGTTTACTGAATGGTTTACCTCAATGTTGTGTAGCCTCCCTGAACCATCTATTATAATTATGGACAACGCCCCATACCACTCGATGCAAATTGACAAGCCACCTGCCCAATCCCAAAAGAAAGCTGATATCCCCAACTAACAAAATGGTCATAACATTTTAACCTTTTATGACTAATTCGTCCTATAAGTATCGTATATTAGCAAGTTTTAAAACGTGAAGTTGTACAGGCGTCATGTATGTTGCATTTATGTTTTAATGCAATTTGGTAATAAAATGTCCTCGTACAAACGTTTGTATGACATAGCTATAAAGCAATTTAATCGCAGAAAATAAACAGTCATACAAACATCTTAGCCAGGACATTTTGGCTGGTATTACAACTTATATATGACACCTTATAGCAATTTGGTTATATAAAAGCTTTTATATCCGCAACTGTAAGACTAGTCATAATTTCGGTTTCTTATGAATGTTACATGGCAATAAAGTCATATAAATGTCATATCCGAAACCACTGTATTTCTAAAAGCTAGTGCTTATGATTTGTTTGGTTCAAAACGTCAGAATTCTGACATTTTAAATGAACGCGACAGAGAGTGCGATGGTTCCGTACATAAACCGTAAAATTATGAAAGAAGAAAAAGAAAAAATTATGAAATTGATTAAAATTATGAAGAAGATAAAATTTCTTTAAAGTTAATCACATACTAATATTATAAATGTGAAAGTTTGTGATGATGTAGGTATGTATGGATGGATGGATGTTTGTTACTCTTTAACGCGACAAAGAATGAACCGATTTGGCTGAAATTTGGAATAGAGATAGCTCATACCCAGGATTAAAGCACATAGGTTACATTTTAACCCGAAAAATTAAAGAGTTCCCGCGGGAATTAAAAACCCTTAATCCACGAGGACGAAGTCGCGGGCATCCTCTAGTTACTAGTATAACCCGTGTCATTAAAGAAAGGAATTGTAAATGGCGTCGCTAATCATTCCCTCTCACTCGCACACGTCG
The DNA here is from genome assembly GCA_029955525.1 of Oeneis ivallda. Taxonomy (NCBI): domain Eukaryota; kingdom Metazoa; phylum Arthropoda; class Insecta; order Lepidoptera; family Nymphalidae; genus Oeneis; species Oeneis ivallda. The sequence continues at coordinate 17,809,939 of JARPMR010000008.1, forward strand.
TTACAGCACGCAAAAAAATTATCAGTCTGTATCTGCTTGCACACTGTGTTTTTGTTACTGTTCTTTGTCTTGTTTTCTGTTAAGTTTTTTCGTTGTTATTGTCGTTCGTATGCTGTTTATTGATCAATAATTATCTTACGTTTAAAAAATGAGCTTTAATTTAATGAGCGTTTACGCGAAACGAGGAAAGATTCTTCGAAGTGATGAGGGTGAAATCGTATATAATGTTACAAAATATTTTGAAGAAGAAATATAAAATACGTTGCGACCTGACGCGAAACATACAAGATAAGTTAGAGGACTTAAAGATAACAAGAAATAAATAAATACCTAGAGATATTAAACATGTGCTAACTACACACATCAAAAGTGTCTAGGGATCAAGCATTTTTATGCGGATTTCTTGAGATTGAGATGTGGCTTTGTAATAAATTTATGATTTTATAAATTTATATGGATCCTTTTTGGTGCATTTCATAATTTGAATCAGGAACTGTCAATCAAATTCGAGTAAAAGATGAAAATCAGCTGTCAATATTTTCCCTATAAAAACATACAACGCATTGAAGACATTATTAGTGCTACTGTTTCCCTACTACTGATTAAAACCAACGTTATTATGGAGCGGCGACGTCATTTAAGCAGGGAAGAAATGCTCAGAGCCGTGGGAATGATAGAAGCTGGTTCCCGGCAACGTACTGTGGCTTTAGCTCTGAATACAAGTCAGAGTGTTATCAGTCGACTTTGGACACGTTACCGAAGCACTGGTACCGTGGCTCAGCGCCATGGAGGACGGTATCGCTGCACCACACGGAGACAAGACCGATACATTCAAATCTTAACTCGAAGAGCTCCAACAATAACCGCCATGATGTTAGCCGTGAGGCTTCATCACTCTTCAGGGAACTTAATTAGCGACCAAACAGTCAGAAACCGCTTGCATGAAGTGAACCTTCATTCCCGAAGACCGCTACGGGTACCACCTATAGCAATGCACAATCGTAGGATTCGATATCAATGGGCTCTTGAACACAGAAATTGGGCAGAAGAACAATGGCGTTTCGTGTGCTTTTCTGATGAGTCTCGTTTTGGTATGAGACCGGATACAAGACGTATACGACACTGGAGAACCCCTGGACGCCAACAGCGATTAAAATCCTGCCAGGAAGTCCATCCTTATAGTGGTGGAACCATCATGGTATGGGCGGGTATTTAGATCGGCGGAAGAACTGAGTTGATTTGGATCAGAGGCAACCTCAACGCTCAAATTTATGCTGAGACGATTGTATCAGACGTCATCGTTCCTCTACAAGTGCAAATCGGTCCCTTATTTCAGTTAATGCATGATAATGCACGACCGCACACCGCAAGAGTTGTAAGACAGACTCTCGCCGCAGCTAACATCAATGTCCTGCCCTGGCCTGCTCAGTCGCCAGACTTGAACCCGATTGAGCATGCATGGGATATGCTACAGAGAAGAGCTCTGCCGAATATGGAGGGTATCCAGTGGCAAGAAGACCTTTTTTTGTTGTTGCAACGAACATGGGCGGCCATTCCACAGCGTGATTTGGATGAACTCATTTTGAGTATGCCAAACCGATGTTCTTGTGTTGTTAGTGTTCGCGGTAGAAACACGGATTATTAATTGTTTAAGTTACCCAATAAAATTTTAAAGAAAACTGTTATTTCAGTCTTTTTTTCGAACTTTAATGTTAGTGGTTCAAATGTCAAAAATCCCTTTATTAGGAAAATGGCAAATTTCTTTATTAATGCAAAGGTGACTTGGTTTATCGTTACTGTGACAAACGAAAACACTTTATTTGATGAATCCTTAAAGAAAATTTTAATTAATATCAATCAGGAGAAAAGTTATTGCAAAAATATATGTTGATCCCTAGACACTTTTGATGTGTGTATATAAATCAAGTGATATATAGGTATATTTAATAACATAATATAGGTACATAAATGAATAAGGTATCAACACAAATACTAAATAAATAATATAAACATACAATGTGTGTCTGTATAGCTACACATATAGCAGCCCAGCTTCGCTTCGTTTTTTGCTGACGGTCCAACCTGTGCCTGTCATTACAAGTACAAGCCGCCATTTCAGATTCCTTTCTTTATTGACACGGCTTATATAATAAAACACACCTACCATGGTAGTACAAAATAAACCTTAATTTGCTTCTTGATTATCTACTCGTTACAGATACATTCATCGCATGGATAATGATCATTGATCATAAATAGCGAAATCTTTGCACTGCTGGCACCAAAAAAAGTTATAGTGAAGCAGCATTATTATATTTTTGTTATTTGGCATGACAAAATGTTTAAGCATTGTGGATAAAGTTGGAAACCGACAATTATGACATTTTTCGACTTTGACAAAATGTGTTTTTTGCCACGGCCATTTTAATTCTCTCAATAATTCAAAATCGCTTTTCTTAAGAAAATCGTCCACATCCAGAAAGGCCACGTCTATAAATTTGAAATCTAAAAAAAAATAGTAGGTAGGTACTAGTTATAGGTGCACAACTTGATGCACAAAAATTTACATTTAGGTAAGTATACCAACTGTACTATACTATACCATAGAAATTGTTTGCAATTATTATTACTTTCTTAAAATACAATTGCGACTAAAACGTTAGGCGAGGTCTATAATATACCTATCTATGCAATAGTTATATTCCCAAAAAAGTTATGTTCTCTAAAATGTTCTGATAATGTAAAAGAACTATGTTTTGGAATGACAAAATGACGGATTACTAAAATGTTTTAAGGAACTCTGATAGGTTTGTAATGATGGCGTCTTAGATGGCGTTCTTTAATTTTTAACTCTTAAAACCGCAGTATTTATCGTATATAAGTATTTTGTAACTCATAATGGCATTATGAAGGAGTTTTTACTCTTAACACAGCAGTATTTATCGTATATAAGTATTTTGTAAATCATAATGGCATTATCACAAATAATAATTTATTTTTATTAAAGAAAAATATAATTAAATTTAAATAAAATCAAGGGGGCATTTAAAATTTATTAATAAACCTAAAAAGTTGGTCGCAAAAGTGACATTCGCATTAAGTTTTCCTAACTTAACAATAAACACATCCCATTTCAAACTTGTGAATATTGATTACACTGAAGTATAAAATATTAAATACATATTACTCTTTGTTTTTTTTATTTTTTGAAGACGCCGAGCTGCTCACAGACAATAGAATTTATTAATATTACTTATGATTGAAAGCGCTTCAAAACTGCATCAAAACGATTACTTGGTCAGACAAACGTCTGCCCTATGATAACTATACGACTAAATACTCATACAAATAATAAATTACAACACTACTATGACGAAATATACTTAAAATATTAATTTTATTACACCTAATTGACTAAACGTTTTTGCTTATGACTTTTAAATGACAGCTTTACGACTTTATAGCCATAGTAACTGCGCCAAAACCGCGTTGTATAAACGTTTGTATGACCATTGTATGACTTAATTGCATACCATTCAGTTATATCCAAAACGTTTGCAAAACTCTTATATGACTTATTTTTGCTAGTTGGGTCGTCGCATGGCTTCGTAAAAATGGCGTAGATGCAAACATGAATATGTTAAAAGCGGAATTAGTACGTCTTTTAAAAGAAAACAAACCAACCAAGATCCGATACGTCATTGACGAAATAGCATTAGAACATGGGCACAGAGTTATACGGTTACCGCCTTACCATTGTGAGTATAATGCGATTGAGTTGGTGTGGGCTCAAATTAAGGGATATGCTGCAAGACACAATACAGTGTGTTTACCACAAAAAAAATGCTAAAATTATTAGAAGAAGCTTGTGAACATGTGACTAAAGGAGACTGGGAAAAGGTTGTGAATAGAACTGTTAAATTAATAAGGGAAGATTATGAAAGAGATGTGAAAATAGATAATATTATAGAAAACGAACATATAATTATTAATGTAGGTGATGATAGCAGTGACGACAGTGAAAATAGTAGTATGGACGAATCTGATTAATTATGGCCTTTTGTGGCACCTTTTTTGGTATCTTTTGTATTCATATGTTTCTTGTGTGCATATAAAGTATGTATATTCATTTTCATTCAAATATTCAGTTCGTTCAAATAAATTAAATAAACATATACATTTTTGTTTTATTAAACCTATTTAATCAGGTACAAAAACAAAACTTAATTGTTTTTTGTTCGAGAATAAATTGACATTCCACATCACTATTGTAATGTGTCAAACCGGCCATCATAGCGTGCCGCTAGTGTAAAAACACTCACACCAGAGTCGATTCCGACTTTTCTTTTCTCATCTACTTACAGTTTTCCATATTAAGAAAAATATCTACCAAATTATCTATTTAATTATTGCGCGCGGAAGAAAAATTCAAAATACTACCCAACTAGGTATTTGGTATCTATATTTTCCTACCAATAGGTGCGTAGGTATTCAATTAAATGGATTATAATAGGGTTGTTTAAATTACTTTATGAATATGCTTCATAAAATATTCTCGGTACCTATTCATATAATAACAATTATTATAAATTCATATTATAAATATTCTTCATAAAGCAAAGCTATTTGGGTTGAAAAAAAAAACTAATATGTATTAGGTATAGAACGCAACATTTCGAAGGAATTCCTTCTTCAATAAAAACATAGTAAAAGTATTATTATCTGATTAAAAATTTAAAATAATGTCAAAACTGTTAAACAGCCTAAAAGGTCTCATTATATTGACTATTATCGCTAAATCTTATCTATTTACTTATTATTTTATATAATTTTTATATAACATCGATATGTATGGAGTTTGGTATTACTAAGAACTGAATAATCCTTGAAAGTTCATTTAAATGTAAATTGAAAGTCAAAACTTTGACGGTTTATTTAATTTCCAAAAGGGCCTAAAGTTATATATTTGAGATGATATATTATTTCGTTCCACTTTAGAAAGTTTATAATTTTGATTATTCATGACTTTTCACGTATTGTGTTATTTACTTTCGGGTTTTCTATTTTCCTACTTACCTATTTTACTGTCTATGTGGCCTTCCTTATTTACAAGAAATAATATACGTAAATATGATACATTGATGCAAGGAGTTCGGTTCCTTTAATATACATTTTTTTATCTCCTAATAAACAAGGAAACAAAGGTGTAAACAAAAAATAAAACAACGAAAAGCGAAAATAGATTAAAAGCAAATTTATTGCTAAAATAAAATATAACTATAACCAAAAGCAATACATCATTTGCTTAACTGTAATGTACTTTATTTCTGTCTAGATTTGTACGATCGCTAAAATAATAAAAAAATATCATTACAACACTTTGATATAATCTACGGACAGGGCAAGAAAAAGTATAGACTGATGAAAAACTGGCATCAAAATACAAACTGAAACGTAGGCGTACCATATTTTATAATACATAATATTATAGAAATAAAACATAAAATATTATTAAAAATAAAAATTCATAATTTAAATGTAACTCAAGTAAACCAATCTATAATATTTAAAACCTCACCGGTTCATATAAACATAATAATACTTTTCAACTGGGGTTTCGTATAGACTATAGACCATACCTTAAATTTACATCTGATTGCACTTTAAAATTTTTAACAATAAATGAACCTTTACTACCCCTAATTATCGACAACGATAAACTTTATCTTACACAATCCAACGTACCGCTAGTCTACGTACATATATACAGGACAGTCGCTCACGAGCTACTAAAATACATATTTGGTATATTTATTTACAATAATCGAATAAAACCCAAGTAAGCCATAACTCAATTAAAAATACTCAGATATCCGTACCCTTTCGAGGTACACTTGTGTATAAAAATTAAAGCAAAATGCAACTTTTGTGTCGTAAGTTTTACAATTTATCCGTCGGCATCGGGCGCGACTAAGCTCCGCACCGCGAGCCGAACTCTATGTACAGAGTCTTTGGCCTTACAATCGAATCATAACAGAACACATCTAACTACTCGATATATTTGCACTCAGCCTCGCCACCCCGGGCGACCGGACGCGGCCTCCATTCCATGGATCGCACACCTATCTAAAATAAATAACCGTCCACTGCGACATTAACTAACACTCGGACCCGTTTTAACCGCTAACACTCCTACAAGAGTTCACTTCCTATTCACTAGAGTCTAGTACTCCCACCGGTCGTCGTCCGCCTCAGTCTTTATCTTGTCCTCCGGGAGGACGTCGGGAGAGAGGGTCGCGCGCGGCGTGCGGGGCGGCAGGGGCGGGAGGGGCGCGGGCGAGGCGCGCGAGGAGGGCGAGTGCGGCGACGCGGGCGGCGAGGGCTCGCGCGGCGCGGGCGACGGCTCCACGCGCACCGTCTGCTCCGCCTCGCGCCGGAAGTCGTCGCTGCGCATCACGCACACGCCGTTGATGATCACCTCGTCGGGGTTGCGTGGCTTCTCGTCCTGCCAGTCGGGGTTCACCCACTGCGGCGCCGCGGGCTTCCGTCTACTCGAGCGCCCCGCGGGCGTCGATGCCGTCTTCGGCTCAGTCTTCGATTCGTCGTCGAGCGAGTCTTCCGAGCCGAGATTGCTCTCGACGTCATCGTCCTCGAAGTCATCGCCGTCGGGCTCCCGCTTCAGCGGCATAGACAGATCGAGGCCACCGGTCGGATTCTTCACCCTCTCGTCGGGGGGAAGCAGGCCCCGGCCTATCAGAGCGGCGAAATTGGAGTTCGCCGCGAAGAAGGGGGGGTAAGGCAACGGAACTCCAGCGAGACCCATTCTCTCCTTCTGAAGCTCGAGGAGCCTCTGGTTCAGTAGAAGACGGAACTGTACGGGGTCGAAGGGAGCCGACGATTGCTCGCGTGCGGGAGGTTCGGCCGGCAGACCGTGCGGCGCCTGCTGTTTTAGCCGCATTCTATGATTGTGAAACCAATTCGTTATAGTTCTGGTGGAGAGACCCAATTCCGAGGCAAGAAACTCGATCGTGGGCATATTTGGGTATGGATCTAGGGCGAACGCCAATCTTAGCGCTTCTTTCTGTTCCTCAGAGAACAGCACTCTCTGTTTCTTGGCCGAGGGGACGCCCGACGTGGGCCCCGGTGAGCTCGAGTGGTAGAACTCCGACGTGTCATTCGACGACGTGTCTGAGGAGTTGTCCTGGCCGGGGCCGCTCGATCTCCGTCTCTTGTTGGCCTCTCGCCTCTCATTCTTCAGCGCTTGGAGACGGTCGATGTTGTGAGCATCGCTGAGCCACAGCTGCATTCTAATGAACGGTTCTCGACCTTTGATACTGAGCATGTGCCACGGTTTGGGCTTCGATAAGAGTTCACTGACCGACCCCTGTGACAAGCCTAGCACGGCTTCACCGAATATTTTTTGGCCGATGTTGTTCGCTAAAAGGGCCTCCTTTATTTTGGTTGTGATCGTCTGCGTGTCTAAGTCCTGCGTCAACGCAGCCATTTCGTAAACGCTGGGGGACATGTGCTGGTGCAGGCCGCGCATGGCGACGGGCTGGTGGTGCGGCTGCGGCGGCGGCTTCCGTTCCTTGCTGTTGTCGTGGTGCTGCGGCGGCAGCGTGACGGCGTGGTGCGGCGGGAAGCCCGGCGGCGTGAGCAGCAGCGGCGGCGGCTGGCCCAGGTGGCCGAGGTGCGCCGGCCCGAGCAGCTGCTCTTGCTGCATCTTACTCAGCAGCGACGTCGCGTCAGAGATCATTTTTTGTGTCGGTGGCATCGGCTTGGTCATGTTTGGCGGACATGCTGTAAAGAATAAAAGAGTAATTTTAAACATTTTTGTTTATGTGAAAAAAAAATAAGGTTTCAATTTTTTTCATACAAAGCGTTATTGAAATTGGAAATTAACTATAACTACTAACAACTAAATCCAAAACGACATTAAAAATTGTGAAACAAATATTTTATGCCTATCTTAAAACTTTGTCTACAGGTAAAAAAATCAAAGGTACGGCGAAGTACCTATTAGATTATTGTGTGAATAATTTCAATAAGTAGATAATTTGTGAATGTCAAAGATAGAAGAACCGATGATCGTTGGTCGATAGCAACCTCGCACCGGAAAGCACAGTATTGGCAGATCTATTAGATGGACCGATGATATCAGACGAGTCGCAGGGAATCGCAGGATACAGGCGGTACAAAGTGAGTTGTGTGGAAGTACATACAAGAGACTTATGACTTGGACTTTTTATCAGTTGATAAAAAAGAATCAATTTATAAAACAACTTACGAGGTGCTCCGCTGTAATTTCCAGTCCTCATCAGTTTTTCAGGTGCGATTTTGTACTGCGATGCGACCAGTTTGTGAACGGCATTGTCGTCCTCCAGGAACATCTTCATTCTGATGAAAGGCTCCCGTCCCTTTTGCGTGAGCATGTGCCACGGTTTCGGTCGGGCGAGTAAATCGCTCACGGAGCCCTGAGACAACCCGAGAACTGATTCACCAAACAATCTTTGGCTGATCGAGTACTGGCTTAAAGCTTCCTTTACCCTCTTGACGATATCTTCCGTATTTAAATTATTAAAGAGATCGAACTGTTGCTGCGTGATCGGCGGGAGGACCGCTTTCATTGATCGTTGCGGCGGCGCGTGGTGTGGTGGATTCGGAGGTTGTGAAATTAAACTATTCGTTATTGACGCCATTCTTTGCAAGGGACTCGCCGCAGCCGAACTACTGAAGTCTTCGTTGGGAGTTATCGCGGGGGGAAGAATTGCATTACCGAGTGGACTGGAGGCCGACGAACCAGTTGACTGTTGCCCCGGCTCCAGTTTTGGTCTAACTAAAGAGAAAGCACTACCCGCGTGCCTTATAGCTTCCTCAGCGTCCATTGACCTATCCTTATCACTATCAGTCATTCCATTAATTTTGGTATTCTTGTCTTTGGGAAGGGAGAGGTCCTGGACCGCTCCAGACCCGTTCATGTGTTGGTTTTGCGCCTGCATCGCTTGTTGCTGGAGCGCAAGAAGATTGGGGAATGGTGGCATTCCTGGCATATTATGGAGATTTGGAATGTTACCACCAGGTTGAATTTTGGCTAGTTCTCGATGATAAGCCTCGAGCGCCATGCGGATGTCTTCGGGTGGTCTCTCCATATGCGGAGGCATACCACTGCTGAAAAAAGGAGGAAACATGCTACAGGTTAGTTTTAGACTTGCTGTTCTCGATTAGAAAAAAGTTTTTAGTTTATGTTGTGGAATTTATGGATAACGGAAATCAAATCTGTTTGTTACTATTACTGAGGTGATACGTACCCAGGAAAGCCTTCACGATTATGCCGCATATCGTCCACTCTCCTGGTCATGATTTTGGCCAGTTCCTCTTGGTATATGCGCACCACCTTCTCTTGAGGAATGTCATCGTTCTCATATTTTTTCAATCTTCTATTTTGACTTGAATCCTGTAAAATATATTTTTTACATAAATAATAATTTTTAGTAGACAGGTTGTAGAACATTTTCTAGTACCTAAAACATGTCGTAGGAAAAGAGGGGGTGATTTAGGTATTATATTCTAAAAAAGAACTTTTGTGACAGATTGTGTTGTTACTGAGGAAAACCTTGATTTTCGAAATCAGTTCAAATATTCGCAATATATAGGTTAGCGTTATTTAGAAAACTGTCAAAGATTAAAGATATTGTCCAATGAGACTGGGTTTTTATAAAGACTGAGTTTACGAAAATTTTATGAGTTTAGGGAAATTTCATTAACCTTATTGGAAAATGGCGAAGGGCACTGTGTCCGCGGCGAGTTGGAGTCTCCGTTGCTCCTGGAATCGTCATTGTTGGGCTGGCCGGTGGGGGTCTTCATCAAGTGGGAAGCCTCAAGCATATGTGTAAGCCGTTCATCACCCTCGCCTTCCGGTCTGCCGAAGCCCGTTCCCCCATCTTTCGTCCCAACTGAAATAGACATAACGATTGACTTTAACGAATGTTTATTTGTGTTAGTGCCTAGTATTAGACTATAAGGGGGAAATATTTTTAACATAACGTTTTGTTAACTTCACCATGAATGATTTTTTTTATAGACTAAAAACATATAGGATCAAGGAATCTGATCAGAAATGATGAGATCCTTAGGAGAACTAGAGGAAACGATATAAGTAGTCGTGAAACTAAAATGGCATTGAGCGGGACAAATAGCCGTTTAAATAACCGACAGACTGCAGGGATTTGGGGACTCAAGGTGTTCAAATGGCGACTCCGCACCGTGAATGTCTGCGTATGAAGACCACAAGCGAGGCGGACGGAAGGTCTTAAAGCGAGTTACAGGAAGCAGCTGGATACAAGCGACACAAGGTGGCGATGCTGGCAAGAGAGCTGTCTAATAATAATGGATGTTTACGTTTACGTGATGGAAAATTGTAGTTTATTATGCAAATGAATTTTTAGAATTGGCTATACTAAAAATATATTTTAAGCTGCCGTATGAGAAATCCTGTCATCTCTCAAATCTCGAGTCATCGTTAGTTTCCTAGGTCTTTGTTGTTAGTTATATTCGTTCGGGAGGCATATTTTAACTTCATCATCACGCACAATTTTAATTACGGTTAAATTGTGTCGCACTCACGCGCTTGCCAAGTAATAAATAAAGGGGTTATATTTGGTACAATTGAAATTAGGTAGGTCATTAAAGCTGAAGTGCAACGGATGGCATATTAAACGTAATCGTTGAATGGGGCCGGCCACTTGACGCCTAAGTCAGTAATCCTAAAATGGCGCCTGCGCATACATAAACAACTGAAGATTCGCGCGAAAACCGCCCGCCATATTGTGGTCATTCATCCTGTCACCATATTGTCACTGGTTTTCCAAAGAAACACTATTTAGATGTTGATTTATACTCTCATTAGTCTAATTAAGACCAGCAATTAATTTATATCTACTTACTGGTAAGATGCTTTTGCATTGAACTGCCATATACCTATATAACTAGAAACATATTATACCTACCTTACTTAAACTAGATGTTGCCTGAAGACAAATTAAATTATGTAGGTACTTATAAGTAGTTAGGAATAAAGTTATACAACAGTATCGTTTAACGTCTAATTTATTTGTGTGCTTGCAGTTCATTCTATAGAGAAACTTAATGAGAATAATAAGAGACAAAACTTGGGCCGACGTGAAAGTATGCAATGGCTTTTGTAAAACGCTACGCAAATTACCTATGCGTCTGATTCCTCGTGTAATAGACCATTGAAAGTCAAATGATTGAAGCTTATTACGGACAGCTAACTAAGCCAGTCGACACTGGTACTGGATAGTTCGTGAGAATGTCGGTAATGGTGGAAACACCGAGCCCGTAATTTCTGTTCGCTTTTTACTTTTAGGGTTCCGTGCTCAAAGGGGATGTCAATCGAGACCCTAACGTCTCTAAGAATCTGCTGTATGTAATCCGTACCTTCGCCCGTCAAAAGGCTTTAGCCTCTACAGCTTCAGTCGAAATAGGTGACCGCTTGAATGCACTTCTTATTCTGTAGTATACGGAACATTGTGTGCGCGAGTACGGACACGCACTTTGGCCAGTTTTTTTCTAAAACAAGTTTTGACACGCGACATCTGGCGGCATGTTTTGGTAGTGTTATTTACGCTGCGGTGTCTTAATGTCTCCGAGAAGAAGGCCTTTCAAGATGTATCGTATTAATTTTCAGATCACAAAGACTTAATTGCATTCTTAAATTTTATTTTAAAACCGACAATATGTTCCCCGATTCGTCGGAGTAATTTTGTTTATTTTAGATACGGCATTGCAAGGGAAAATGCTTCTTGATTAATTGGTTATAAACGGCACAATGCGGTGCAATGTTTTTTGTTGAGAGCAGAGTGTTTTTATTGGGATGTAAAGAGGCTCTTTATTTATCTAAACGTAAAACAGTCAATTTGGTTCCACTTTTACACTTCACTCCTACCTGAAGGAATGATAAAGTCATTTCAAAGTTTATTTAGTGATAAGTACATGACACATTTCGATACCTTTGATACTTATTAAAAAGCTTATGGCCTAGTGGTTAGGACTGCGGTTTATTATTCGGGGGGGTCGCAGGATCGATCCCGGGCACATAATATTATACCAAATCCACTACGTGCACTGTCCTTTAATAATACAAGTAAACTGGAATGGCTTTTTAACGATATGATAATAATGAAACTATTTGATATTCGTCAATAATACCTACCGATATCCCTATCGCAAAAAAAAAGATTAATTGTAAAGACCCCTTTGTGGGGTCATCAGCGAATACACAATGTCAATTGCATACTTTTATGAAAGTTGCGTTGCTGTTAAAAATCATGTCAAAAACTTTGCATGTTCATTTGAGGATATTATCTATAGTCCTTTTCGCCTGTGGGTTCGCTTATTCGAGCGAATTTGTGGGAGCACCAAATGGCAATGCTACCTATATTATGCAGATTTTCCTTGCAATGTTCGACGCAACCTTTGTGTATATGTAATCGCAATGCCGTAAGTACTCATTTTTTCTCACGTGCCACTTCGATTCGTTAAGTATGCAAGCGACATAATCAAGTCCTTCTATAGACTTTAGCTTTTTTATATATCTACTTAAACTTGCTTTTTTGTGAAATCACCATTCACAGAGTTAACGACTTATGACTAAGAACGTGATACAAATATATTTACCAAGATGGTGGGCACGTCATACAGATTAACATCTACATGACCATAATGTTCACGGTTTTCAACTCATAACTGTTTGACAATAACTCTATATACGTGGTCCGGATTTATAATTGCCTAGTTTACTCTTTAATGACCGCTTAATTGGGCATTCAATTTTTGTACTTCGAATATTTTTAGGGAATTAAGTGTCTCAAGTGTCGTTTGTGCTACGGAGATCTGAGATTGGGTCAAGTTGCGTCAATATTTAATTGTAACTAGGTACCTCGTATTAGGTATATATTTTTTATTTAACATCTGAGGCGGCCGAGCGTTTACCACCAACTGCCGCCTCTAAATGTAAAAAGCTACGTCACTCGCGAGACTAATAAAAAATATTTTAGGTACAACATTTTTTGAATCTAGAATAAATTTTGTAAATATTAATACGAGTTCGTTGCCGACTATAGACAGCTGCGACTATAGACAGGCGACGATGTGTCGCCGCGACACTATTATTGGTTTCTATGTATTTCTCTGAAATAATATGTATCTTCCGTAGAGCAACATAAATAGAATAGAATAGAATAAGTAGAAATATTTTTTATTCAAAAAAAACTTTTTACAAGTGCTTTTGAATCGTCTGACTCTACCACTGGTTCGGAAATCGGAATGCCCTTCCTGCCGAGAAGAACCAGCAAGAAACTCGGCGGCTGCTCTTTTCAAAACAAGTTTACAATAAAATAAATACTATGCTATGTATGCAGTATATAATACAAGTAGGTAAGTAGGTACATACAAACCAATAGTGTGGCAGCGACACGTTGCAGCTGTTGCTGCTGGCTGTAGTCGGCTACAAACTCGTACCTTACCTAATGCCCGTTTTCACCAACCATACCTAAATCATTCCCTAAATAGGACTTTACGTAGGTAGCCCTTAAACACAATCCCTTACCCAAAGTCATTTCCACCTTTAGAGGTGGAGCCATTGGGTCAAAAGCTTTAAGGAATACATAAGCATTTCCCAAAGTTTCGTGAAAACGAACTTGACAGAAAGTCTTGAGTTAGCTTAAGTAACCCGCAAAGGTTAGGGTGAGTTGGTAAAAACGAGCATAAGAGCTCCTTTTTCCGGAAAACTCATAGAATAGATAAGTATCGTCCCTAAAACATACCTGTCCAAAACACTGGTACCTAACTGATAACACAGACAGAAGTGTTGTGACTAATGTGTTTTCGCATCCTAAGAAGTAGATATTTTTCCTTCTTTCATTGGGTTCTCGTTCAACTATGTACTTTCTTTTTAAAACATTTATCTCTATTACCCTATTGTCACAAGATCACGCACCTTATGAGCACTTTGCTATGGAAAATTTCGACAAAAATGGGCTTTAAAATTACAAGGCTCAAGTCATTCGCATTTGCAGAGTTTAATGTGTGATTTGTACCTATAGGTACTTTTTGTTTTTATTTATTTTATGGCTAACGGCTTATCTATTTGGTTAACTAGTGTTTGGAATTACTACTTTACCTACTACCTATTATTACCTATTTTATAAAAGTAAGTAGATGATATTATGTGCTATTTTTATAAATCTTTTTGAGTTAACACATCTATCTATAGCACTACTTACTAAGAAATGTTTTTTAACTTCACCTAAGATGATAACCAAACACCTGAGCTTCTTACGTTCATCTTCGGTGAAGAATTTAATTCCTTTTGCAGTGTACGAATAGATGGTTATCGTTGTAAAATAAAATTCAAATAGTTATCCATCGAAGTATCCCTGCGAGATCAAATCAGAAATGAGGAGATCCGTAGGAGAACCAAAGTCACCGACATAGCTCAGTGAGTCGCGAAACTGAAGTGGTCGTTGGGGTCCCAAGGTGCTGGAGTGGGGTGGAAACGCAGTGATGGCAGACACCCCACTAGGTGGACCGACGACATCAAACGAGTCGCAGGGAGCCGCTGGATTCAGGCGGCGCAAGACCGAGACCTGTAGAAGTACATGCAAGAGACCTTTGTCCAGCAGTGGACGTCTATCGGTTGACAAAGAAGAAGAAGTTATCCATCGTCATCACATTATGCTCTAAGAACGAATTGACAGATATGTATAACTTCCGTGTCTTCTGCGCTATAACATTCCAAATAATAATAGGTTAATCAAGATCGTCCCAGCAAGTTTCCAATTGAGTCATAGTCACGCGATTAGTTTGTCGCCGTTTAACAACAGTTATGTCAATATCCCATGATCGGATATTTAAATTTTGTTCGTGCCCTGAACCTCAAACGCTGATATGGTGATACACAATTAGTTTGTTTCAAATTCACTCGATACAGGGGCCGTCGATAAATTTCAAAACACGTCTATTATTGCCTTTGATCTTATAGCAGACATTTTGTTATTCTGAATACGGCACGAGGACAATTACCGAGACGTGCTTCGGAATATCGTCAAAAATTGTGCTTGTTTCGTATCAACTTTGTCGCGCCATTTTGTGCGTGTCTACAAAATGGCCGCGATTGTTAACTTACTATCGATTTACTTTCATTTCTTATCTCGCCGCGGGGCCATAAACTGTAAAACGATACTATCACTTCTGTATTGTAGCCATTACGATGTGAATTTTTGATGGATATTGAGAGCAAAAAAAGGAGTTTACAATTATTAATACCATCCGGTCACGGAATTCTCATTTATTGTATTTGATTAAAGATGTTTAATATACCTAGGTACCTAGAATGGCTTTGTTCAAGCTCAGCTAAAGTCCGTTTTTTGTACAGTCGCTGTTGATCTTGCAAATTGCAATGCCCCTTATTTAATCTTATTAGTTATAGTACCTATTATCTACCTCTAGAATTGTTTGCGACATATATGGCGCTACGTATTATAACAATCGCTAAGTTGTCCTTTAATATCTTCACACCTATAATGCTATTGCGATGTAATAAAAAAACAGAGAAATTATTTGTTTATGCGACAACTTATCGCGTGCGTGCACGCTAAAACTATACCTCTGTAGCAGTTATTGATTGCTAATGTTGCATGAATATTCAAATGGCTTTGGAAAGTAAAGGCGCCCTAAATTATCGTGTCACTGTGACAGAGAAAAAATAACTGTTAATTTCTTCATGGCATACCTATATCCATCCGTGGCGAATGGGGAATGCGTATCCGGGATTGTAAATCAAGGTGGGTAGTTGGAGAAAGAAAGGGGTGAGAGTGTGCGCTAGACGTCACAGAGTGAATCGATGCTCATTTGCATTTGAGTCGTCCGTGAAGGCGGACGTCAGGGCCGCTTGAAAGTGTTGCGGGTAAGTAAAAAATGTCCGCATTTGAATTGTTAATTTGATGCAATAAATTTATGCATGAAAGCAGTCTATAGTTAAAATCGGACCTACCACTGCATAGTTACAGAAAACTTAATTTAAACAATATTTAAAGTAACAAGGTAGGTACTGTTAGCCTATAAACGTTTTTCTACTTCAATTAATTCTTTTACGTGCTTTATAAAAGTTACATACAAATGACAAGCGAGGCTCATTAATTGTAAAGACCGTTGGATTCTTGTCAATATTGCATTTCTTACTAGCGGCCTTTCCCATGAGTTATTAGAGTAGGTTACGTCAAGAATTTCTTTTGTCCGGAGTGTGTTCGGTTTGCAGTGCGTGCGTAGGGAGCGGGGCTGATCAGTATCGCGTGCTAGATGGCAATCAGCGGGGGCAGCGACCACGATTGATTCTAGAGAGGCCAAACGATCGCCCCCACGGTTTTAACCGACAATGTTAAGTTGCTTCAATTAAAACAGCACTTCTGCTTTTATCATTTTTTGTATTTAAGTCCTAAATTATTCAGGTTGTACATAGCTTCAACTGTTGTTTAAAAACTAAGAATAAGTAGGAGGCCCATAAAGCTGTTAAAAAGGGAATGTCTAAAGAATATTTAGCCTAATTTTCAGTACCTAATCAGACTGTCAACAGCGACGCTACATATACTTAGTATGTTATACAATTTATGATAACATACAAAATCCTTGATAAATCAATACACTGTCTTTCAATTCTTTATAGTTATGAGATGAACAAAATATAAAAAAAAGTAATTATAATTGTCAATGGTACCTTGTTTTGCTGTAAGTACGTCAAAATTCCCCCGAGTGGGTAAAAACGTTAAGAGCATTCGCCGTGCGGACGCCTGTAGTTTGTTAACTAGATTCGATAATCAATTTTGCGCGCTACGCGGAGAATGGTCTGCACTTTACTAGGGTTTACAAACAAAGAAACCTTGACTGGTTAGTTCAAAACAATAAAATACATATCCAGTTTTGGATATAAGTTTAAAGATTAGTTTCTGGCACAAACCACTATCAAAACTTTTTTTGATGCTTTACAAAAGAACGAATATATCTTGTTCGCAGATACAAGGCATCAAGAAATTAGCTTCACTATAATTGACTCATTGTGTAGGATCGGACCACCTAATGAATAAATAATATTATTAATATTATGTACCTCTTTTTTATAATTAGACAGCTTACACTAGCGGCACGCTATGATGGCCGGTTTGACGTTTGTCCGCTCATGAAGTTCCGTATTAATTGATAACGACTTTGAAGGAAATAATTGTATTACTTTATTGACGATAGTGATGTGCAGAGATTCATAAATTTTATCGAATGTAGTTTTAGGTTTAGGACTCAAAATTTATTTATTAAATTGATTTCTAAAATGTATACAAGTGTAGAAAAATCAGTTTGCACCATTTAAGGGGTTACTTGTGAATATGAACAATTTTCACTATGTGGACAAACCTCTGAAATCGCAAAAAAATATCAGCTGTTTCATACAAAAGGTAAAATTTTTATTTTTATATGATATATACCACAACTCGGCATTTGGTTTTCTAAATTGAAAATTTTTAAAAATGGAATCTAATACGATCGTCACATAGGATCGCTGGCTAGCACAACTACTACCTCCGGCAAACTCGCGTCAATGCTCAATGCAAAACAAAGCAGTTTCGAATTGACGTTGCTTCGAAAAGTATAAACTGTCAGTGCAATGCGATTGTGATATAGTTTTGACCTGGCTTTGGATTTCAAATATTGATACTGCATTACTGTTGACCCTTGCTCGTTAATTTGGACTCTGTTCAAGCCCTTTGTTGTGGATTTCGTCGATATGACCGAACGTACGCAGAGAACTGTTCTAAATAGTCAGACACGTGAGTTCGTAATACGCCTTCGTAACTATTTCGATCGTGAAGCTCAAAATGGAGGGCCAATTTTACCTATAACGTCAGTGGTTGAACGCGTAGCTGATGCGCTTAATATTGGACAACGAACTGTTAGACGGATAACTAAAAAAAAATATGGCGAGACTGGCACAGAAGAAAATAAACTTCACACACCAAAAAAGAGAAAACGAGCAAAACCAGTCGTAGGCATCGATAGCTTTGATGCCGATGCTATCCGAAGACATGTTTACGGCTACTATTTACAGAAGGAGTATCCAACAAGAAAAAAGTTGGTGCATTCACTGAAGGAAGCTGGATTATTCTTCGGTGGGGAAAGTTCTTTAACGAAGATTTTGAAGACCATTGGATTTCGATACAAAAAATGTAACAAACGCAAAATATTGATGGAAAGATTTGATATAGCGATGGCAAGGTATACTTTTTTACGGCAAGTGAAAGAAATCAAAAATTGGCAAAATGTTGTGTTCTTGGATGAAACATGGCTTAATGCTAACCATACTGTAGGCCGTTCTTGGAACGATGACACAGCAGCATCTACTTCCAAAGTTCCTGTAGGAAAAGGATCGCGACTTATAATTTGTCACGCCGGAACCATCAACGGGTTTGTCGAAGGTTCTCTCATGGCTTTTGCGTCAAAAACCACTGGAGACTATCATGAAGACATGAATGGAGAAAAGTTTACTGAATGGTTTACCTCAATGTTGTGTAGCCTCCCTGAACCATCTATTATAATTATGGACAACGCCCCATACCACTCGATGCAAATTGACAAGCCACCTGCCCAATCCCAAAAGAAAGCTGATATCGTCGCATGGCTTCGTAAAAATGGCGTAGATGCAAACATGAATATGTTAAAAGCGGAATTAGTACGTCTTTTAAAAGAAAACAAACCAACCAAGATCCGATACGTCATTGACGAAATAGCATTAGAACATGGGCACAGAGTTATACGGTTACCGCCTTACCATTGTGAGTATAATGCGATTGAGTTGGTGTGGGCTCAAATTAAGGGATATGCTGCAAGACACAATACAGAACCCCCATTTACCACAAAAAAAATGCTAAAATTATTAGAAGAAGCTTGTGAACCTGTGACTAAAGGAGACTGGGAAAAGGTTGTGAATAGAACTGTTAAATTAATAAGGGAAGATTATGAAAGAGATGTGAAAATAGATAATATTATAGAAAACGAACATATAATTATTAATGTAGGTGATGATAGCAGTGACGACAGTGAAAATAGTAGTATGGACGAATCTGATTAATTATGGCCTTTTGTGGCACCTTTTTTGGTATCTTTTGTATTCATATGTTTCTTGTGTGCATATAAAGTATGTATATTCATTTTCATTCAAATATTCAGTTCGTTCAAATAAATTAAATAAACATATACATTTTTGTTTTATTAAACCTATTTAATCAGGTACAAAAACAAAACTTAATTGTTTTTTGTTCGAGAATAAATTGACATTCCACATCACTATTGTAATGTGTCAAACCGGCCATCATAGCGTGCCGCTAGTGTAGTTAATTAGGTATTTATAAGAAGAATTCAGTGTTCATAAAAATTTGTTTTTTTTTTTTAAATGAAGAGAACTAAAACATGTTTTCAGAGAGCTTGAAGTTTCAACAACGTGATTTTCCACCCTAGTATCGGTCCACGGGGGCCGCGTAACTTTTAACGATAGCAAAGTTTTTAACGAAATAAACGGATTCCCGTCAACAGCGAACGTACGTAATACAGTTAGTCGCACCTGATCGTCTGCACCATCCTTTACGTGGGTATAATTTATTTTAGAGGATTTTTAACCGACTTCCAAAAAGGAGGAGGTTCTAATTCGGCCGGTGTCTTTTTTTAGGCATTATTAACATCTAGGATTCTAAATATTTATTTTTAACACCAGACTTAAAATGAATGAACTGTGTAAGTTTGATCTCTTTGCCTGTCTTTGTATCTGTGAAATCGTAGCACTGAATGGACCGATTTGAATGTGTTGTTTTTTAATTCGAAAAAGGGTTCTAGCAGGATGATTGTTAGTTAGATCGATGAACATCGGTTCATCATTTAAGGAATAAGTATTCATTAGAGTTGCCGATATATACTTAGTTACCTACTACTTACTTACTTACCTATTTATTATTTCCACTAGTCTATTGGTAAATTCGTAATTTCAGTAACCCTGACCTGCCCGCCTATACCATGCTATACCATGCACGTCGAAGTGATATCTCGCGCGAAGAGAGATAGAGAGAGAGAGAGAGAGAGAGAGAGATATTGTCGATGTAGACTAATTTCTCGTTCGACGAATCCATGTGTGCAACCATGTTAGTGTCGATAGAGATATAGAGATAATATGAGAAAAGGCGTCGACATAATTTTCTCGCGCGTGCATGCTAGTTATAGGCTTACAGAACAGAGTAGGAAGTTGAAGACAAACTGATTAGCAAGAAAAGGAAAGACTTTACAATGATGTATTGCTAGACAATACATCATTGTAAAGTCGACATCTCCTGAGGATGCTCCGGTGTCGGGGCGAAACGTGCGTCGAGAGTAGTGTAAAAGTTATACAGATTTTTCTGTTGGCGGATTATAGCAAAATAATTCTAACCTTTTCTTGCTGATCATGGACTTCCGCAAAGTAACGCCTGCTTCTATCCAATATCCGACAAACTGATTAATGAAGCAAAATATCAAGTAGGTATGTATGTATAACGAACTCTATCTTCTTAACCCATATAGGTAAGTACTTACTAATATTCTAAGGCCCGTTTGGCGCTTGCAGAGACGCCGGGTTAGGTTTAACCCAGGAATAAATTTGTAATTTTGACAGACGCTTTATACGAAATCTGTCAAAGTAGCAGCTAACTCTGGGTTAAAAAGATAACCCGACGTTTCTGTAAGCGGGCCTAAATGACTTGAAATTTTTAACTTTCACATAAAGTAGGTAACAGAAAATTTAAACAATACGTTCATTATTCTGAAGTCCGTAAAATTCGAAATTCGAATATTTTAAAGTTTTGCTTGTTAGTAGCATTATTACCTACCTATGCGATTTGTGCAGTTGAACATACCTAATTATGTTTGTCGTGCGGTTATTGTTTGTATTGATTTTCACGGCGGTTTATTGATTGTTATGGCGATTGATGGCGGTCGGGCACGCGAGGCTTAACGTGCTACCGTGTGCAACTAACTGCCTTTCTTCATTCTTACCCGTAATTAAACCTCGTCACATATATTATCCATAGACCACCGGTTATGACCATAGATTATAAATAAAGTTTTTATACTATGTCTGAGACACTGAGGCGGAAAATTATAGATTATGTACCTATAACTACTCTTTACAATTATAAATGATTTGTTGATTTTTACCAATTCTACTCTGCTCTGCTCTGCATTTCACCTATAGACTGTTTATCTCAACAAATTATTTAACCTAATCTTAGGTATAGGTACATAACTAATTAAAAATTGAAAAAAAATAATTAGGTAGGTAGGTAGGTATGTACTTATAATAAAGAGAATTAGGTATAACCAATGTCAGATAATTATGTATTGTCGTATTAAAATTCAGTCAGATTCTTCGTCAATTGACCCTAATTTCGTAATAAGAAGTCATCCATAGCCTACACATTAATTCTAACTAAACTAGCGGCACGCTATGATGGCCGGTTTGACACATTACAATAGTGATGTGGAATGTCAATTTATTCTCGAACAAAAAACAATTAAGTTTTGTTTTTGTACCTGATTAAATAGGTTTAATAAAACAAAAATGTATATGTTTATTTAATTTATTTGAACGAACTGAATATTTGAATGAAAATGAATATACATACTTTATATGCACACAAGAAACATATGAATACAAAAGATACCAAAAAAGGTGCCACAAAAGGCCATAATTAATCAGATTCGTCCATACTACTATTTTCACTGTCGTCACTGCTATCATCACCTACATTAATAATTATATGTTCGTTTTCTATAATATTATCTATTTTCACATCTCTTTCATAATCTTCCCTTATTAATTTAACAGTTCTATTCACAACCTTTTCCCAGTCTCCTTTAGTCACATGTTCACAAGCTTCTTCTAATAATTTTAGCATTTTTTTTGTGGTAAATGGGGGTTCTGTATTGTGTCTTGCAGCATATCCCTTAATTTGAGCCCACACCAACTCAATCGCATTATACTCACAATGGTAAGGCGGTAACCGTATAACTCTGTGCCCATGTTCTAATGCTATTTCGTCAATGACGTATCGGATCTTGGTTGGTTTGTTTTCTTTTAAAAGACGTACTAATTCCGCTTTTAACATATTCATGTTTGCATCTACGCCATTTTTACGAAGCCATGCGACGATATCAGCTTTCTTTTGGGATTGGGCAGGTGGCTTGTCAATTTGCATCGAGTGGTATGGGGCGTTGTCCATAATTATAATAGATGGTTCAGGGAGGCTACACAACATTGAGGTAAACCATTCAGTAAACTTTTCTCCATTCATGTCTTCATGATAGTCTCCAGTGGTTTTTGACGCAAAAGCCATGAGAGACAACCCCGTTGATGGTTCCGGCGTGACAAATTATAAGTCGCGATCCTTTTCCTACAGGAACTTTGGAAGTAGATGCTGCTGTGTCATCGTTCCAAGAACGGCCTACAGTATGGTTAGCATTAAGCCATGTTTCATCCAAGAACACAACATTTTGCCAATTTTTGATTTCTTTCACTTGCCGTAAAAAAGTATACCTTGCCATCGCTATATCAAATCTTTCCATCAATATTTTGCGTTTGTTACATTTTTTGTATCGAAATCCAATGGTCTTCAAAATCTTCGTTAAAGAACTTTCCCCACCGAAGAATAATCCAGCTTCCTTCAGTGAATGCACCAACTTTTTTCTTGTTGGATACTCCTTCTGTAAATAGTAGCCGTAAACATGTCTTCGGATAGCATCGGCATCAAAGCTATCGATGCCTACGACTGGTTTTGCTCGTTTTCTCTTTTTTGGTGTGTGAAGTTTATTTTCTTCTGTGCCAGTCTCGCCATATTTTTTTTTAGTTATCCGTCTAACAGTTCGTTGTCCAATATTAAGCGCATCAGCTACGCGTTCAACCACTGACGTTATAGGTAAAATTGGCCCTCCATTTTGAGCTTCACGATCGAAATAGTTACGAAGGCGTATTACGAACTCACGTGTCTGACTATTTAGAACAGTTCTCTGCGTACGTTCGGTCATATCGACGAAATCCACAACAAAGGGCTTGAACAGAGTCCAAATTAACGAGCAAGGGTCAACAGTAATGCAGTATCAATATTTGAAATCCAAAGCCAGGTCAAAACTATATCACAATCGCATTGCACTGACAGTTTATACTTTTCGAAGCAACGTCAATTCGAAACTGCTTTGTTTTGCATTGAGCATTGACGCGAGTTTGCCGGAGGTAGTAGTTGTGCTAGCCAGCGATCCTATGTGACGATCGTATTAGATTCCATTTTTAAAAATTTTCAATTTAGAAAACCAAATACCGAGTTGTGGTATATATCATATAAAAATAAAAATTTTACCTTTTGTATGAAACAGCTGATATTTTTTTGCGATTTCAGAGGTTTGTCCACATAGTGAAAATTGTTCATATTCACAAGTACATTCACCCCTTAAATGGTGCAAACTGATTTTTCTACACTTGTATACATTTTAGAAATCAATTTAATAAATAAATTTTGAGTCCTAAACCTAAAACTACATTCGATAAAATTTATGAATCTCTGCACATCACTATCGTCAATAAAGTAATACAATTATTTCCTTCAAAGTCGTTATCAATTAATACGGAACTTCATGAGCGGACAAACGTCAAACCGGCCATCATAGCGTGCCGCTAGTGTAATTAAGTGAGGTAGGGTAAAGATGTAAAATGGCGGCTCACAAATCGCGCCAAACTGACAAGTTAAACAGCCCATCTTCTGCGACAGATCTGTGAAATATACGCTTCTCAAGATAGGCGTGTCATTAATTTATCGCTAACATGTCACTTATTTGTTTATAGTGTTGCTTTCTATGATGTATAAAGATTTAAGTCGGACGTTATTAGATAACTATAGCAAATGTTGCGATCTGTCAAATTTAACAATCGACTTGTGCTGCCATTCACTTTGCGGTTCCATTATTTTGGTAAAAATATATTTGCCAAGTGTATGTGGAAACAATAACTCTAAATTTGTAAACTAAAAATAAATCAACCTTTTGCGAGTGATTTATCCCGCAGTAATAATAGCTGTTTTGTTCACACCGAATTTTGGGATTCGTTTTAAATGATCGCTTTTGTGGAATCGAAACATCGCGTGGGCGGGGATGTGTTTACGATAGTGCGGTTACCGCTTATAAAATAATTGCCGGTCGACGCACGACGAGTAATGTGCCCTTAATATGCTGAACAGCTTGGAAATTACATTAAAAGTTGAGTAAACATCTAACACCGAACAGTTAAAAAAATATAATTGATTGTATTAGGTACTTACAGCTCCATATTATAATGCAATCGACATTACTTCGCTAGTTGCTACATTTTTTGCGTTAATATTAAATTGTACTTAAGTATGGTTACTACTATAAATGTAGACATTTCGTTATTGTACCTACTCTTGAAGTTAGTAGTGACTTCCACTTTTAAGAATGACTTGAACACAACAACTTTTAATAGTATTTACTTAAAATTTTGGAATTTTGTAATGCTGTCATTGCAAAATTCCAAAATTTACAGAAAGGGACCGATTTTAAACACTTAAATATACTTGAAAGTTTGAAACTGATCAGTTCATTTATTTTTCGTAAGTATATTTATGTTATACGTATAGGAAGCTTGTCTATTGTTTTAAATTGTTCCTACTGTGCTTATGACACAGAAAGGTTCATTTTATATCCGATGCCAAAATTCTGTATCATTGCGTCCTCAGCACAATTAGTCGGACTAAAATAAGATTGCACTAAATTATCACAATCAAGCCATCTCGACTAGCGCGCAATATATTCGTTAAACGCATCTATTTATAAGCCGTCGTCCTTTTATCTAGATAGCTTCTGGGTTGCCATGATGACACTGGTGATTTACCGTAAAGTGGTGTTAATTTTGCAAGTTGTGTGAAATTATTATTTTCCTAAGCTGTTTGGTTTCTTATTACCTACCTACCTATGTAGCAATGCGCTTATGAGCGTAGCGCAATGTTAACTTCGGGCAAAACTTTGGAAAACATTTTTGGGAATAATAATGAATTACTTAAGTGCGATGGTAGAGCAGACGACGCCCAGCCGAATGTTGTCGCTTGCAATCATTTACGCGTAACAATTACTTTGCCGCTATTATCCCGGACAGTCGGTTAGGTATAACATCATAAAGTGTATACCGAGACACGGTATTATAATCATAAATATGCCCGTAAAGAGGTCTGATTGCTTCGTCGGAAGCCATCAAAGCGGCCGCGGGCCGGCGAGCATTCTTGGCTAAATAATTTCTTGACCCTACGCACTTGCCGCCACTCGACAACAGATGGCGTTACGCGTACATTGTTCAGCGCATACCCGGCTTTTTATTTTAGAATTTTTGCGTTATTTCAGCATAAACGCTCTTTAAGCGGCTATTTAGTTTTTCAAAGGCGCTTTCTAAGTGGCTGCCGTGCCGAGGGAGTTTTTGCGAGAAATGTCTTTTGTTATAAGTACGTAGGTACCTACCCTACCAGTAATAATTGCGCCGTAAATTAAACGTCTGCGTCAGTCATCATAATTTCATAATTGTCTCCTATATAAGATGCAACCTTATTATTTTATGAGTACACTTTACTACCCTGCAAACAAATCTAAAACTTACACGTTACATTTAATGTGGCTTCTTATCGATAGATGGCACACCTATTCAAAATATCCGGATTCCTGACCTTACTTGTCCCATAATATTTTTTCCAGCTGATAGGAGGTCTTCACCACTCTTAATCTTTTCAGAATACTTTGAAACATCGATGTCAATGTATTGCTTTGATTAAATTCGCGTTTGGTGTCCAGCCGAAAATTTCAGGAAGCTATTAGCGAAACATAGCACCCTATGGGAACTTCACGGAACTTACTGGGAATCATGAGTTATTTTTTACCTCTAAGGACGAAGTTCGAACTCGTATGGTGGTCGATGATCTTGCTTCGTGGTTCAGAGCATTCAAGCACACTGGCGAGAACTATACCCACTACTACTACTAGGTACTATTATTATTATTATGCTCTCTTATAATAATGTAAGTATAGACAAAACTCAAGTGGAATGATTTACTTATTAATAACGAATCTTTACAAACGTAGGTCATCATCATCATTATCAACCCATCATCGGCTCACTACTGAGCGAGGTCTCCTCAGAGAAGGGTTATAGGCCATAGTCCACCACGCTGGCCCAATGCGAATTGGCGGACTTCACGCACCTTCAAGAACATTATGGAGAACTCTCAGGTTTGCAGGTTTCCTCACGATGTTTTCCTTCACCGTTAAAGCATATTGTGATATTTAATTTCTTAAACGCAGTTAACTTCGAAGTCAGAGGTTCGAACCCGGGAATACCCGGGATCGAACCTGCGACCCCCCGAATAGGAGACCACAGTCGTAAACACTAAGCTATCACTGCTATAATCGTAGGTCGCTATACCTAATATAAATATCTAATTTCAAAATATGGTGAAATATTATTGTTTTGACTTTGACTCCCAGTACAGTTAGTTGATCAAGTACCTAATTATAATACGATCATCCGCGGGTGAAAAGTTGTTTGTTTCGAACTTTGTGATTTACGATATATCTAGGTAGGTACCTAATATATTATTATTGTTTCGAACTTCGATTTCCGATGTGTCGAAAGGCCCTTGGTTTACATCTAACATCAGAAAGTCAGTGACGTAAGTACTTAGTAGATTACGCATTCAAATGAAAATTATTAGTTGCCATCAGAAAAAGTTTTAAAGTTTCTTAAATTATATACCTACCTAAATGTTAAATTAAAAGGTTAGTAAAATTGCAAGTTATTGCTTGGCCAAAAAGAGTAGAAATTAATAGCCAAATGCGCCACTGTCGCAAAATTTTCTTGAATCTATCAACCCGAACTAGCACGAATAGTGCGGCAGATTAGTTTTGATACTTATATAACTATTTTTAGTCTAGTCGATAAGTTGAAAATGGTAGGTACAAAATAGAGATACTGCTCTTAAAATTATGTGCGATAGCTCAATGAATTCGGAATAACGCCTAGAAAAATGTGCCAAAAACGTGTATTAGCACATAAAAAATAGCAAAACTTATGAACAATTAATTAAAGATGAAAAAAAATGGCATTTCGTTTTTTGCCAATATTTCATAAACTATAAATATTTAAGAAATTTCAAAAAAAGATTCTGAAAGAAGAGGAAATTTCCAATGTCGTGTCGTAAAAAAGGGAAAAAAAATGTTTTACAACATTACTTGGATTTTTCAGTTTTTGTTCAAGTTCAAAAAATTATTATAAACAAAGTATAAATATTTTTTTAAATTTAATGACGCGATCTGGTTAAGTATGTATGTAAGAAAGGCTCTACGAAGCGAAAATTTTTTACGACAATTATTCAAACATTTTTTTTCACTTACAATTAAGACGGAAGTTCGAGAAAATTTTGTTAGTTAACAATTGTTTAACTTGTTGAAAAATTAACTTTAAGTAAAATTTCCAACAAGAATAAATTATTTATAGTGTTCAGAACACACCATAATTTTTTCAAATTAAAAAAAATATTCAATACCTTAAATAAATTAATTAATGTGCCGTACTCGCTTTTGACGCCGCGCGCGCAATCTAAAAATGTCGCGCGCAGACCTATTTTCAGCGTTAAATTAAAATTATAAATAATGGAGATAGAGTTCCGAGAGTCAAGAGTTTTCTATTGGAAATTTCCTCTTCTTTCAGAATCTCTTTTTGAAATCTCTTAAATATTTATTTTTTATGAAATATTGGCAAAAAACGAAATGCCATTTTTGTTTCATCTTTAATTGTTCATAACTTTTGCAATTTTTTATGTGCTAATACACGCTTTTGGCACATTTTTCTAGGCGTTATTCCGAATTCATTGAGCTATCGCACATAATTTTAAGAGCAGTATCTCTATTTTGTAATATTTTCAACTTATCGACTAGACTATTTACTGAAATCGAAGTAGTATCCTTATTGGTTCCAAATTCTTTGTTATTTGTTTCTGTCTCAGAGTAAATATTAGTTACCTACTTATACTTACTCTGAGGTTTCTGTAGGTACATACAATTTACTATAAATAATAATAGATAAAATAATTTAAACCCAAAAAGCAACTTGATAATTTATAAAAAAAAGTAAAATTTTAAATTATATTACTACTAAAATAATTAAAACTAAATTAAATCTATATGCGGTTGGACCCACACTCCTATAGTAGATATACTAATTGCGCACGGTTATTGATTACAATGCAGCTTAGGTAGTAAGTTTCATTATAATATTTAATTTATTTGCTTATTATAATGAATATTATTCGCCCAAAATATCGTCTTCAAAACATTCCATATTTTCCAGAAAATCGACATCCATCATCAGCTTCAATTTCTGATCAAGAAGTTTTTACTTTTTACACAATTATTATGCACTTTTTCTTCTAACATTCTGATTAACCTGAATAACAAACAAACAAAAATAGAATTAACAAATAACATTTAATAAACAATGTTATTTATCAATTAACTATTATCTACTAAATAGTATTTATCAAATATTATCATATTAAGTATGTATTAGTTTGCCAAACGTGGCGCAAGTACCTAAGTCAAATAAGTTTGGGTATGTAATATCTACGCATTCCGAAAAATAAACAATAACATAAGTAATCATGTTTATCGGAAAAATCATCACCGAAAACTTGAAAAACATGCTTTGCTTCAACACCTTATTATGATAACATAAATATTTGTTTCAGTAAGATTATAGACACAACCGTCATGTCGACGGTTCTTTGGAAAATATTGTCAAGCTCCGCCAAAATATTTCCCGCTTCTTATTTCACAAGAGAACGCCTTTAAACCAATTTTAAAATTTAAAGATCACCTCTTGAATTGAACTAAGTACGCATGGTTTTATTTCAAGTTATATTCATTTTCAAGTATTTCGTACAATTTTACACAGTATTAATAATATTTAGGAATTCCAAACTTTTCCAAAACAATGAATGGCGCGATACTGCGTTGCCAGGAAAGAAAAAAAAAATCCGTTTCTACTCTTTTTTTGCCAAGCTACCTAGGTACGTACCTACTCAGATAATCGTATCTTCGATCATACGAATCGTACAAGTGGGTTCGAAAATGGAAAGCGATGAAAGGACATAAGTACCCTGTGTAATCGCGCCCTTTGTATGGTCAATGGCGGGATTATCGGGACACGTTCAGAAACTGTAGCTGTCAGAAGCGTTTAAAGCAAAGTTGGCAACTTGTAAATGTATCGCGAAGTGAACACACTCGGACGCATCGAGCTTAATGCCTTTCAGTTAGTGCCGTCTCGAACTTTAAACTGAATTGGGAACGTTTTAATTTTATAATTTGTCTTGTCACCATATTTTTGAGTTCACAGAAATCAACATTATTATTATTATGAGGCATAAATATACCTAATCTTCTAATAGGAAAAGGTGACTGACTGACCGATCTATCAACGCACAGCTCAAACCACTAATAACTAGACGGATCGGGCTGAAATTTGGCATACAGATAAGCTATTATGACGTAGGCATTCGCTAGGAAAGGATTTTTGACCTTAACATGAGCGAAGCCACGGGCAAAAGCTAGTACCTATAGAATTTATTGAATCGATAATTAAGAAAACTTTACTTACTTGTGTATGTACCTACTTAAATTATTAAATACCTTACCAAGCCACATAAAGTTTTAATGTGAAAATACACATTCTTTTTAAGATAAAACCTGTGGATAATACAATACTTATCTAATTGTATGTAATATTATTGACTAAATTCGTTTCCTTAGGTATTGTCAGCAAAAATTCCACGTTAATTATAGTATCTACTTTTATACTAATAATCATCAGAGATTGAATTACTATTCAATCCCTTTACCGATAGTTCATTCGTTCTATAACATAACGTTTCATTACACGCAATTTTCCTGCAATTTCATAAAGGACAAAAGCCCAATTGAATATTAAAATTTGCTCAGCGCTTAACCAAGAGCACTAGGGGAGTTTAGACTGAGTACGCGAGCAAGGACGGTTAACTACAAGCGACTCCGCTTAACTTGGGTAAAGCTTTGGTGTCCTGCGCCGGCCGATAGTGGCCATTGAAAATAGATTTTCACGCTACGCCCCAACCGCTCTGAAGTGCCGAACTTTGTCCAAATATTGTGCTCGAAACCTTTTCAACGGCTGAGAAGCGGTGGTTCCCATATCCTCTTTTTATGTTCAAATGCAATATGCATACCTACTTGTCCAAACTTTGTTGAAACTCTCATGTAGGTACAACACACTTAGATCATACTTAAACATAATATTATTCTAAGTTCACACACTTATGCGGCACGTACACAAAAGTGTGTAAGTAACTATGTATATCCACTTTGACATACTAAATAAATACTCAAATTCAAAAAATAAGTAATATTTTTAAATTTTAATAATAAAAAAAATTCGATGAACTTCGATCGTATATAGAAACGTCGTCTAAATTAGTAATGTATCAGTCATTATCAGTGACGTGTATAAGCTAATGTTAAGATTTATTGCTGAGTCGGAACGCGAGTAATGCGCAATATGGTTGATTTTTCATCCATTAAAGGGAGAGGAAAAAACTTAAAATAAACATGTCAGAACGCTATCACTCAAGCGTACTGGAAGCAATAAGAACAACAATTATAACAACTATAACTATTCTTAATTGGACCGAAGGATTAACTGAATAATAAATACGAGTTTTAAGTGGTGTGAAAAAAGTCAATATCGCTAACTGGCTGTGTTCATTGCTTGATATACGGTGATAGGTAACCGATTTATTCGCTCTACTCTGGGATATTGAATGTAGACACGATAGATATCGGATTAAAATTTAAAATTAACAACGGAAGCGCGCAGCTACATTGCTATCGACCATTAAATAATTAGAAAGAAGTTGACTTTTGAATTTCGAATTGCAATTTCTTTTCCAAAGACAACACATTACTCGGACACGTTCGCACGCGAATCGTTCGATGGTAATTTTTATAAATGTCAAAAGGCAGAACTGTATAACAGTACATAATATAGGTATTTCTACTTTTTACTTACAAAATAATAATGGACATGTACCTACACGAGAAATGGTCACTTTTGTAAATGCCAAGGTCACAACCGAATGCGTTGACACCCCGTGACCTGGCATATTACTAAAATATATATAGGTAGGTACTTTAAATATTTGAAAATATGTCTATGAATATAGTCAATCATCGTTCATTTTGCGAACATTTTTGCGAAAATGAACCGTCTTAATTCGTCCTAAGAGCGAGTTTAGACGGTTCATTTTCCGAGATTGCTTTCATTTTCGAGGCTTCATCGATGAGTCATCGAAAATGAACCGTCTAAATTCGCCCTTAGGGTAAAGGGCCTTAGGTGCATTTCGCAAAAAATGTTCGCAAAAATGAACGATGAACGAGGCATCGTCTAAATTGGGCTTAAGGGATTAATGAATACCTATAGCAAAATGTATCACTGTTTTTTATTTGGGAAACTCTACCATGTAATCTCTACCTATTGCTTAAGAACAGGTCTACAGATCTACCATTAGCGCATAGACAATAAAGAATTAAGAATACTTAAGTGCACCTTTTGCAAATTACTACTTTCACCGTCTTGACTCTATGAACAACCTTTAGCTTGAAAAAGTTAATAGCCTCCTTATATTGCACGTTACTTTTCCCCTTTCACACTAATTAATAAAGGTTTTTATCATGTCCATTACATGTTTATGGGCGGCCAGTCATTTACGTATGAAATAGCTATGCAATTTACGCGGCGAGTATAGATTTTTTCCAATAAGTAATTAAAATGTCTGTCACGGCTCAATAGATAATTGATTGATGCGTTATTTATGTACGCGTTTTGTAAAAGACTACTTACCTAACGTTTCTTGTGCATGTAATGTATCTGTAATAGAATCATTGAATGGATATCAATTATGTAACTACGTAATAAAATCAATAAACAGTGTTTTGTAACACCATGTTCTTGGAATAATTCAATCGAAAAGTGCAACATGATCATTATGCATAATTAAAATAACCGCCGGATTAGACTTATTTCAACCATGGCTAGGTTAAGATACTATAATTTTTTTTTTTTTTTATTTTTTTTTATAAAGAATATCAGCCAAGTTGAAGTTGACTCATATCCTCCTCTCCCCTCCAAATAAGCGGAAAGCTTGTGCTAGGAGTGGGTACGACAATAGTGCAACGGGTGGGATTCGAACCTGCGACCTTTCAGTTTTCAGTCCGCACCTTTAACCGTTGGGCTATAAAGAACTATCTGTTATAATCTAGCAATAATTTAAACTTTAAAGGCTAGCTGTCAATGTCATAGTGACTAGTTTGACTTTAATAATTCACGTTTTTACATTAGCTTTACAACAATAATATAATTTATTCTAAAACGTTCTTTTTACTTTTTTTATAAAATAACGAAACATATTCGTTCTATTTATAAAATAACGAAACATATTCGTTCTAATTAAAGTGTTTGGTTGATTTAGAAAAGCTTCATAACTCCTAAGACAAAATTAAGTAACTACATAATAGAGTTATAGAGCTTTCAAGATTGTCATGTCTTGGCAAAGGTTGTAGACTACGGACTTGTAGTAAAATAAGCGTAAAGACCACAAACCGTGATTACTTCATATAATGATTGTATGCCCTATCTAGACGGACTCTTGAATATCGTTTTCGAAAAATGTCGTCTGTTCGTTGGTATGTTTCTTTGCTCGTTTCGTATAGAAAGTTAACTTTATAGTAGGTATTGCATTTTTAATTCACCAACCAATGTATTTTATTAGTATGTACCTACCTATACCAACAAAAAGCTTGACGTACAATATACTTACTATATTATAGATATTGTGCAGGTAGGTGTATGTACCTGAAACATGGTTACACGCACCATCGCAGCCACCATAAACGCCGTGAGAGCGAACAACAATAGCGTTATACAACAGCCGGACACGTGGGAACCGGCCACTTGTGAAAATGCCGGAAAATCACATGGTGCCCGCAGCACGCCGTAATGAGACGCTATTGATAGCACAACCGTTCATATTTACATGTTTCAAAATACCGATGACAAATAATAAATATTATCGGATTTAAAATGTAACATCGGCGAAAAATAAGCGTTAATTTCAACGATGGTTAAGTTAAACGATGCAACCACTTGCGTGACGTGATTTTATTTAATAGTTTAAAACCATCCCTACTTCTTAGGTCATAATCTAATTAATAAATCTTTATGACACGTCTTTATGAAGTCTTTTTCGCGTTTTCGCTTAATGAGCGAATTCGATCTGAAATCCCGTCTATCAAAAACATAATCTGTTCTCAAAAAATATCAAGTAGGAAAACGCTACAGATACTAGGTATATTAATTCCTAATTCTTGGAGAAACGCGCTTTGGATATCTACCTATCACTTATCATGGTTTAATTGTTTGTTCGCGATAAAAAAGTCCTATGCGTCTTGCATAGAGTGTCGCTAACGCATTTCGGCGAGTGAGTGACTTCACCTTTTAAGAGCTGAGGAAAATTGATTGTAGGCCCAAATTAAAGTGAAAGTAAACGAACTGGGAAGAACAAACTGTCAAATAAACAATACATGTTATGGCATTAACTACAGTGTGTTCCCACGTTATTATTATGGTTTGTCCAGTAATCAGTATGCAAACAGTCTATTGCAAAACAAGAATAATAAAAAATTGAAAAAGAATTAATAGGTATGTAAGTATGGATACTTTGTATACCTATAGACCCAGTGCAGTGGTCCGAAACATGGTCGCTAACTATGAGCCTCATGAGAAGACTCAGGGTCACTCAGCGCGCGATTGGGAGAGCTATGCTCGGCAGAAATGAAAGCATTCGCAGTAGAATCAACGAAAAGTAACATAACGACTCATACTCAGCGAGTCGTGAAGCTGAAGCGGAAAATGGAAAAGGGTGGGGCACAAAATTCAAAGAAATGACGTTTGTTCGAGTCCCAAGGTGCTGGAGTGGTGACCCCGCATTAGAAAGTGTGGTTGGCAGTCCCCAAGTCTACCTAGGGTCTGCCAACCAGACCTAGGTGGACTGACGACATCATACGAGTCGCAGGGAACCACTGGATCCGATCCATTGACTTTTTTCGTTGGGCTACTTTCTAGATTTGAGTTGCTATTGTCGATCTTAAACTCACAATAGTACAAGCTTTGAAAGACTTAGTAATTCTAATAAGTAATCTTAATAAAAGAACAATCACCTGTGGTGTCACAATCAGCTATAACAAAGTTTCACCTTAACGTAAATCGACTTTCGAGTTTACTTAAGATTAATAAATTAATGTGCAGTAACCATTTTCAAATGTCATAAGTCAAGAGTCAAGGTGTAGATAAAACCTCGCTAATTACGGTCGAAAGCTTGAAATCATTAATAAATGATCTGTCAATCCAAAGAACAAAGGTAGTCAAAAGGAAAAAGTTCATTCCCAATTATCTGACTATCTACTTGTGACTGCAAATTCAAAGGGTAATAATGCACGTCATTGTCTTCCATACATAGCTGCATTGTGACAGTGTGTACATTGCATTACGGTTCTTTTTATACCATAGACACTAAACCTTCCGAATTTCTCAACGTTAACTGCCTTTAAATATGTAAGCACATGTTTCATGGATGTAGAATTTCACGAAAAAAGAAAGGTTGGACTAGATTCATTCGTTTGGTGAAGTTTGGATCATCGTACTGATTTTTACTTTAATTTTACTTAGTAGGCCTTAGTTATTTTATGTTTATTTATTTGTTCTAATAATTTTATTCTGTCACTCGATTTATAAAATCGCCCATGCTGATCTTCAATATTACGATTTAAATCGTTCCGTAGTTCAACAGATAGTTTGCAATCGTTGGAACAAAACGTATGCATCTGTGAAAAACAGAAAGCAGAAATTATTTTTACTTTTCTTTTTTGGAATAGGTTTGTTTTTGTTCACATTCGGCAGAAATGATTTCTGTCAAAACAAATGCTTAGACGACACGTAATGGCAACAGTTCCACTGTGAGAGGCGGGTGAAGTGTGGACAGTTCCTTTTTTCATTGTTCTATTCGCACTTTTGTCCGTTTGTCAGAGCGATCTGCATTGTCTATCAACCACTTTTTTGCGATTCCTGTATCTTTTTTGGGCACCAGATGACGAGTGTATTAATGTACATACCTTTTTAAATTAGAGTACCTACAATTTTTTCAGTAGGTATCCCTTTTTCAAGACACGCGATACGTACCTAAGTACTTACTCGTATATGAACGCTGTGGTAGAGTGCTAGGTATTTAGCATATAAAAATTTTAAAGTTCATTAGAGAAGTAAATAAAATTCAAAAATAGAGAAACATTCATCATTTAAAACTTAAAAACTAAAACAAAATGGCGGACGGTATTAACAAAGGCGACACGTATTAAAACTATAAATCGAAGTCGCGGTACGGCCGGGAGTTGACCATGTCCCCTTACCACCCACCCCCCTTTTCGTAGCAAGGGAGGGGAGACTTGGTCTTCTGAAGCTAGTTTCCGCACAGGAAGGTAAGGAGGAGGGATATTCAAGGACGAGGAGAGAGGAACAAACAAAAATAACATGTGTTAAACAAAAAAGTGCGGAAAGCTGAGTTGCCATCATGATGGTGTGTTGAGTTAGACCTACTGGCGGAAATAAATCGAAAGAATATAGGCCAAATTTTGTTTTCTAATACATTCTATATATTATTTACTTAACAAGATTGATTACTGTAGAATTTGTATTTTATCTGACGTAAATCCTTTCGAGTTTGTAACAGCAACTCCATAAATACGTACTGATGATAACGGGGTGGTAAAATTTTGATTAAGTAATTGTTTAAATTGGACAATCATTCCTCGTTGTCATTTATATGACTAAGCCTGAAATGATCGTCCAAACCAAATAAATAGGTATATTATGATGTCTAAAGTTTAAGGGCTGAACTCAATTGTACCAAAGTTTGAACAAAAATATATCTTTTGTTTTCGGTGGTAAACGCTCCGGGTCACGTTAAACAGCTACCGTCGGATTGTTCTCATGATTGATGGGCTATTTGACAAGCGCTGATAACGGATAACGTGGCAAACCGTTCGGAAGATTGACTCGGGGGGAGAAATTGATGGAACGGAACATTCCGGCATCAAAACATGCGGAATGAGCTGCCACCAATAATACTTCTCTGATTAGCTGATTTATGGCACAAAAACGATCATGGCAATGATTTTTAATCGTCCGATACGCACCGCGCTGTGCCGTTTTTACTAGATTAATCAGTCAACGATATTTTCTTGAAAACAATAACAATATCTAATGAGTGAAAGAGTATAAATTACTTACTTATATGGCAGAAATGATTAGGAGAAGATTATTTATTGGTAGTAACTCATGTGTAAAGGAACGTGTCTTGTATAGATACCTTTTTTAGGAATGAGTGACTTCAGTAGCATGATGGCTGCCTCGTCGCACGCCCACGCGTGCATCTTTCTGTACGAGTCTCGCCCCTTCTCTGTGAGCTTGTCCCACGGCTTCGGTTTCGATAGCAGCTCCGACACCGTCCCCTGGGACAGGCCCAGGACGTACTTCGCGAACAATCTCTGCCCGATGTTGTGGACCGACAACAGCTCTCGGACTCGTCGGCTTATGTGCAAGGTGTCAAGGTTGGAATTGGCGTATTTGTCCATGTTGTATCGGAGCATCTCTTGTAACCGCGCTTCCATCGGGTCGCCCTTCGGGATGAGCGAGTCGCCGAGGCGGCCGACCAGCGCGCCGGGCGGCAGGGGGCCCATGTCTTCCGCGAACCTGTAGGGTCGGTGCTCCTCGAAGCGGAAGGGGCTGGGCGGAGGGAGCGGCAGCGGCACGGGCCCGTTGTTGTTGTGGTGCGTCGTGTTGTTGTTGAGCGGGGGTGGCGTGCTCGGCCACTCCTCGCCACCTGCGATGAGAGCACGGTTACGCGGGAACACGAGGAGGGTTGGAGGGGTGCGGGGGGTGGGGTACACGCACGCCCGTAAGCGGCTTTCACGTACGAATTCGCAGTCGGCATGTTTCAAGTTCGCATATTAATTCAGAGGCCTCCAGCGGCGCGATTACGCGCGTTCGTGAGCCGAATCGAGCGTGGAGGTGGTGGGAACTTGGATTCCTCGTACTCCGCGGCGTAATGGTCAAACGGGCACGGAATGACGCGGACTAGCTACGGCGAGTCGAGCGCGGAACACTTAACCCGACCAGAGCTTATGACTTCGTTTATTGCCATCACAACAGGCCATGCTTACAAATTGCGAAATAAGCTCGGGTCAGACAGTTGGAGCGTGGAATACTTGACGATTTTTTTCGATAGAATTAAGGTAATTTTAGTAAAGAAAGTGAGTTTTCATAGTAGGTACTTACCAATATCCCGCCTCTCAGCGCTTCGCTCGCGCTCCGTCGAGCTGTCGCGGTGTGCGGAGGCGGCGGGCGAGCGGAGCGCTTCTTTGCGCTCTACTCGCTCATTTGGACCCAATTCCATAGACCGGAGTAAACTGGAACAAAGCAAAATTATCATTAATCCTAGAAAGTAGAAACAATAAATACATATAAATAAAATTAACTAAAATCTAAATTACCTAAATCTAAAACCTCATCGATACCAACGCAGCGCGGCAAACGCTGGCAGCATTGCCTCTTTGATAATTATTATTATTTATTAATCATTACATCAAACTAATTCATTCGCCAAGGTTCGCCACCTTACCTGGCAGCTGCCAGCTCTTGCATCCCCGGTACAAGCGATGAACCTTTCTTCTTCTAAAATAGTTTGAGTCCCGGGGGCTCAAACTATTTTAGTCCCCAGGGTTTCCGTTTTCGTTTCAACCACAGCACGAGGATGTGTTGTATAAGTACGGATTTTATGACAGATAAAGGTTAAATGAAATATCTTACTGATTCTGCGATCCGAATATGTCTTTAGGGAGTGAATGTGAGTGAGGCCTCTCAGTTGGGCCGAGCTCCGAAAATCGGAGCATGCTGTAACAAGGAGAATACGTTTGTTATATATTTAAAGGTATATCTAGCTTTAGGTCTAAAACACAAAATATGCAGGACGACAAAAATCAGGGAATCCTTTACGGATTGTATCGCGCATCGTAGGAAATTATTTTCCAAAAATGATTAATCTTCGAGTATATTCAAGGAAGATATCCTTCAACACAAAATGTCGAGGTTGAATTTATATTACTTATCAGGCGTGCTGTTATCTGCTAATACTAGGACAGCCATCTTTACATTTTGAAAAGCAGGACAATGATATTATTTGAAAGAAATTTTCTAGTAGGTCCATGAGCAGCAAAGTATTGCTACTTAAGGACCAATCTCATGAGTAGGTACTATGAAAGTTATAGTGAAAACGGCCGGCATTCATATAGTAGGTATTATAACGAAGGTTAATGACAGTAATCAATACACAGATCACAATCTGTGTTAGCAATTAGTAAACACTACACTCGACTATATCTGGATTTAAACATAGACTTATTATATTTAATAGTCAAAGGATTTAAATTTTGACTATTAAGTAGGTACCTAGATTTTAGGTAACTTAGATTATATTGATCTCGACGGTTAAGTTGCGCGTTGATAAAATCTTACCATAACAATTAGGTATTTCAACTAAATATTATATAATACCTAACTTGAACTGGAAAATGATTATTTCAAGTGCGGATTTGTAGACTTCACTCACTTTTGAGAACATGGAATACTCTCAGGCATACCAAGACATGTCCTAGGTAAACGAGACGGTTGGCTCTCTTACCCAATAGGGCCTTCAAAGGGTTGCGTCTCAATAAATTTATGAAAGGATTGCCAATAAGGACACCGGGATATCCTATTAATTAAAATACTTAATTAATTCACCTTGAACGGCGCGCGGTAATCAATGCTCGCTCAATTTATTAAGGTATTGGAATGACCCTACCCTTATTATGTTATCAGGTTATCTGTTGGTAAATACTTACTCTACCTGAAATGTTTTCTAATATATTATTATTATTTTTCCTGCATATAAAAATCTATGGCATAGGTATATCCATTAATTATATTTTTATAATAATGCGTTCAGGAAAATTAGGTTATATAAACCAGTATGTAAGTAAATTAGTTTTCTTGGACAAACGTCCAAGAAAACGGATTTTCTTATGGCCGATTTCACCAACGTCGAGTGAAGTTATCCTTGGAATAAATTAGGCTTTCAGACAGTTTTTGTTTTGAAAATACTGTCAAAATATCAAATTTATACTCGGATAAGACTTATTTTACGTTGGTGATATTGGCAATTAACAAATTAAATTTATTCTAGAATATTTTAGGTTAGGTCAGGTAACTTTAATTGAGAACTCGGAAAATTACATTATTATCCTGGAAAAACAAAGAGTGCTTTCCGGATTTTTAAAACTAGCTAAACATTTCCTTGATTAGGTATGTACAATTTACCCGTGTTCAGCTCGTAGTATCTGAGGTCTCTACCTGTAACAAAACCGATCGCGCAACAAATCTGGCAACAAATCTACTCGCCTCAAGCTCCAGATTTTCACACCTACAACAATAGGGTTGTACCTTAATTACAATTTAATATATCACCAATTAAGCCTTTGATCGGGACAATGGGGCTAAATTTAGTAGTCTACTACCTACATTGGTTAAGCATGGGAGGGTGTGACGATCAGATTCGGTCGTATGTTCAAGGCACTCTAATAGTAAACGCTGTATCGAGTCCCCAGGTGATTTGAACGTGAATGGCTAATTGTTTCAATTCAAAGCTTAAGTGTAGTTGTTTTCTTATGAAGAGAATTTCATAGTTAGATCGGCGAGATTTGATAGTTGCCACTTATGAACGGATTTTGTACAAACAAAATCACTGTGAATTTGTATTTGGTTATGCAATATTAGACGGCAGTGGCAGTTATGTAAATAATTAACAAAATTAATTTTATACCTTTATAAGTTTATATAAATAGTTATTTTTGTTTACATAAGTAATATATATGTTGTTTCTAACTAAAATAATAGTCAAGATAGGATTAGTTAAGTTAAAGATCAGCTAAGTTATCAATTTGGGTGAATCTTTTACAACTAAGTACTTATATGTTCTGCAGTTTTAGCAAGCCCGTGACATTGCTATAGGTATGTTGTGAGTGGCTGCCATATTGGCTTAGTTTTAAAAACCTTTAAGACTATGGGATGTGTAGAGCAGCAAAAGAAATTCAAAGATAGCATAATATCTTTCTCTTCCAAATTAAATTAAGGAAAGGAATGTATCAGTTATTTAAAGAATTTATCGACCTCAGTGGTCGCGAAGTAATTTTTTGTTACCCACCAATCGTTCATTCATTCGTTCTTGAAAAACTTCGATTTTAATGCAGTTTTTGAATTAAGAACGTACTGTAACTTCCGGGTAGGGTTGACAATGTACTGGGCCAATTTTGACGTGTCGTGTGATACATGTATCACTCAGAGCAGATTCTTAGGTAATAGGTACTTTTAATTTAACGTTATAGGTCATCAGGTGCTGTACATCGTCGTGGTTTTTTATTGTATTCATTCGACTGCATTCCCTTCTCTATTCCATACGGAAGCTTTAAAAGCATCTTTGTCTCGAAAGCCTTCAGTTAAGGCGTGTAACACTGCATATTTTATGAGGACAACCCGCGCCCGTGTGGAGGAACTTTTAGAATTTCTTACCAATTGAATAACTTAGCTACACATTAACCTACTGAAAATTTTCAGCTTCACCCAGTGCCTGGACTTAACATTTATAAGTTACTAGCTGATGCCCGCGACTTCGTCCGCGTGGATTTCGTTTTTAAAGTCCCCCAGGCACTCTTTGATTTTCCGGGATAAAACGAAGCCTATGTGACTCTCCAGGTCCTCAACTATACCCATGCAAAAAATCACGTCGATCCGTAGCTCTGTTGCGGCGTGATTGAAGGACAAACCAACAAATCAACAAACACACTTTCGCATTTGTAATATGAGTATGATGCGTTACTATCAAACTAAATCTAATGAGAATTAGTAATAAATTTATCGGTAATAAATATTTATTGCAGTGATAGCCTAGTTGTCAGTACTGCGGTCTCCTATTCGGGGGGGTCACAGGATCGATCCCGGGCACGCACCTCTGGATTTTCTAAGTTAAGTGCGTTTAAGAAATGAAATATCACATGCTTCAACGGTGAAGGAAAACATCGTGAGGAAACCTGCACTTCTATTAAATGTTCACAAAAGTGTGTGAAGTCTGCCAATTTGCATTGGGTCAGCGTGGTGGACTATGGCCTATAACCCTTCTCCGAAAGGAGACCTGCGCTCAGTAGTGAGCCGTTGATGGGTTGCTGATGATGATGATGAATAAATTTAGCAACATT
The DNA here is from genome assembly GCA_029955525.1 of Oeneis ivallda. Taxonomy (NCBI): domain Eukaryota; kingdom Metazoa; phylum Arthropoda; class Insecta; order Lepidoptera; family Nymphalidae; genus Oeneis; species Oeneis ivallda. The sequence continues at coordinate 17,851,606 of JARPMR010000008.1, forward strand.
CAAAGTTAACCCTTATCCTAAAACCTATAGGCTTATAGAGTTACAATACTAAAAATCTTTATGGTCGTTCACTGGACATTTTTACTGGTGTTAGGTAGTAGGTACCTAGTGTCAGGAACATGGTTGAATTGTCAGATTCATGTTTAAAATTGATAAAGACTTTAAGAAATGATAAAGTGTCGTCATTTTGTTTATTGAAATTAGTTTAATTGAATCGACATTTGTCAATGTTGACAGTGTTGGCACGCCATCTTGCGCGCCATCTTGGAATATTAGTATAAATGCAGCTATTTTGACGATGCGAGTTCAGTCTCTGCCAGTCTCTCATCCGACTAATAGATCCGTTCGTGTCTAGGTCGTTGTGTTTGATTGAGGGATTGCGATAGCAATCGCGCCCTAATCGAATAAATATTGCCAGTGCGCTTAAGATTAATGTAATTGATTAATTAATGTTCAGATGTTTTTGATAACCACCCTCACGTTCAGATGGTGTTTGTCTGTCGTGTTGGTGGTTAAATAGATTAGATGTGAGGAAAGGGGCCGTTATGAGGATGGAGGAGACGGCTATAGGTAGGGTTTAAGCGTTTTAAGAGAGTAAATAAGTATTCTCTTAAGGCATGATTAGTTTGTGAGCAATAGGCTTTGAGTGGCTCGGTTTTAAAGAGTAAAGTGTCGATATTTGTGACACTAGTGTTCGGCCGCTAACTTTATGAAGGCGGCCGGACACTCGAGAAAACATACTTTTTACAAAAAAAAACATTTTTGGAACGTAGTTCCTTATCGCGCGGTACGGAAGGGGGCTAGACGGAAAAAATTAAGGAACCGACACTCGACACATTTTTGAAACCGACACTTTTTTGTTGAATGTGAATTTTGCATTGTATTCGGTATTTTCGCCTTAGAACACGGCGTCTGCATGGCCTAGTGGTTAGGGCAGTCGCCTAAAAATTCAACGTCGATGGTTCGAATCCCAGCTCGACAGACTGAATTTTCAATTTTATTTTAAATAATTTCTAAATGTGGAATTTTTCACAAATTTTTTATTGTATAAATTGGATAAAATTTTATTGTACTACTAACGCCATCTGTGAAAAAACAGTAACTCCACCAGAGTAACTCTTTGGTTTTGTAACAGTGCAATAGAAATAAACTAAAAAAATATAATTCATCGTAGTTAATCAATTTAATACTAGATGACACCACTAGTTTATTACAATTCCTTCACTAAAATTAATCGAAAGGAGCTACGTTCCACCCGGGTGTCCCTTGACACCTCTCAAGTTTTTTTGTATAAAAATTGGCAACCTATTCCAAATAAATTTTAAATGTATTTTTGAGTATATTCACGACTTAAAAAAAAAACTTACACTGATTCCTCTGTAGAGCTTAGTTATGAATGAATTAAGTTAACAGATACTTGAGGTAGCCGAATACTGGGCATTTTACCTTAGTATCGACACATATTAATCGCTTTCGTTCGGTATTTAATACCTACTGAGGAACCACCTTTTTTAGGGTTCCGTAACCAAAGGGTGCCAACGGGACCCTATTACTAAGCCTCCGCTGTGCGTACGTCCGTCCGTCCGTCCGTCCGTCCGTCAGCGGGCTTTATTTCGTAAACCATGATAGATAGACAATCGAAATTTCACATAGGTATTGTGTATTTCTATTGCCGCTATAACATCAAATAAAAAAATTAAATTAAATTAAAAAATAAAGGGGGGGGGGGGGCGCTCCCATCTTTCCTATCCATGGAAAAGGAGTCTAAATAAAATTTTATTTTTTTACCCTGGCATATGGAGTGTCATTGTCTAGAGCTCATTAAGTGGAGTTCAAATATATATTTTTTTATTTTTTAGCTACAAAAAATGAAGAAATGGGGGGCCGGCAAAGTTGTCAGTTTTAGACCAATTTTGTTAGGGGGGTCTATCTCAAAAACTAAACTAGTTAGGAATTTGAAATTTTGGTATATTATGTACTATATAGTTTATTTAAACAATAAATACTGAAAACACCGATTTATAATGCGGTTTGTAAGTTGTGACCAAAACAAACGAGCATTGTTTCCCCTTATGCCAATTTAGTACTTTCTAAGATATCTAAAAACCTATGTAGTTTAAAAAAATGATTTGGTCATATGTACGGAACCCTAAAAGAGCGACGCCCGACTCGCACTTGGCCGATTTTTAATCAAAGCTAACTTCATGTTAACTTTAATAACGACGCCTAAAAACGAAATTGTAGGAACCTATACTTTTTAAACCTTGGTAAATATAATAATGTACCTATCTACACAGAGTAAGTAGGTACCAATTACCATTAATTAAAAGTAGATAATGCACCGACGAGGTCCTTGATGTTTCGCACGAAACTTTAAAAGCATCTTTGTTTTAAAAGCCTTCAGTTTAAGGCGAAGCACTGAATAATTTACGAGAACCAGTATTGAACCCCACGCGGGGAGACATTTTGATTTAATTACCTATCTAACCATCCCGGTTTTGTAGTGTGAATATTGAAGTTCTTAGGGTCACATTTGGTTTCTATTATACAAAGTTGACTCAAAGAAAACAATAGAAAAATGTATATTGTACCTAGGTATATTAGACAAAAATTTAGTGCAGCTGAAAATAAATACGTATGTAGATAAAATTAATTAGATATACATATATGTATTTCGTTCAACGGACTTTACATATAATTGAATCGAAGATATCTTCTACCCAGGCACGTACAGCTACAATAATCTTGATTTTTATTCAAAATACACTGGTTGATTACTTACTTCATTGAACCAAGGAGTTATAATCCTTAGGAGTGGGCACCCATTTCCACCTGTGTGTTGTGAATTTATCTACGACTCCACTCAGAGTAAAGGCCTAAATATAAAGGCTACCTACCTCAAGTCACCTGAGTATTATCCAGTTAGCCACATTAGGTCAATGTGGTTATACTTCAAGGACATAATATAATATTTTTATTAAGTGTTTACCAACACTAGAAGGAAACTTTTCCGAATAATTATTTTTAAACACATATCAAATAAGTATAAAAATTGCGAAAACGACGGCTTTCAACAGGTTTTTACAGTAGGTAGGTATAGTTAGGCATACCTACTACACCTACGAGTAAATAACTTATTATTTATTCGTAGTACTACACAAATTAAAATTAGGATTACCTACCTACTACTATAACATCAGTAGTCTCACCGATGTTATACTAATAAGCAAATAGCTACAAGGCAGAGAGCTGCAATATACCTACTTACCTAGTAAAATACCTTTGCCATTCTCCTCTGTAAAATCACTTTGAAGTAGTACTTTAAAGTATCTACCTACGAATTTGATACTTATAAATATAAATCAATATCGGAATCCCCTTTTCGGAGTAGCTAGGCTATGTCTTTGAGATCCCGTTGAGGGCGCCTGCTCTCGATAATTTATTAATCAAGATGAATTATAGGGACAATTATACCAATCTGGTAATATTTTATAGGTAGGTAAGTATTTAGAATCTGACCTACAAAAATTATTGATATTAGATACCTACTACAAATAATTCTTTAGGTCAGATTCTTTTCACACCTATACTTAGGCAACTACTTACCTATGACAAAATTAACACAATATACTTAGAGCCTATTTGACCATCTTCAGGCGTGAGGCACCTGCACAGCGCATACCTAGGACCTAGGACACAAAAGTGTCTTTTGTGACGCAATGAAACCGTGCTACAATGATGCTACAAGCGAAAAACGAAACTTAAGAACGTCATAAGCGCCTGGTTTACGTTTTCAGCAATTTGTTTATCTTTTAAGGGCCAATTTCACCAAAGTAAAATAAGTTACAGTATAGTATTATATTTTTACAGTATTCTCTGTCAGAACGCCCAATTTATTTTTGGTAAAACGTCACTCGACGTTGGTGAAATCGGCCATAAGACAGCTAAAAAAAATACCTAGTTCTTTTTAAAAAATATGTATATCCATACGAGCTGAAGTTGTCTAATGTTATCCTCCATTTCAGTTAGATTATAGTAACTTACCTAAGCTTTAACTGACGAATTAAGTTGCGTAAACGTTTTTGTATTGGCAACTTAGCTATAGCTGATGAATAAAGTTGCCGTTTTGACGTTTTTGGATTGGCAATCTGATAAAACGTCAAAATCTGCCGGTTAAAGTTCACTACTTAACGATGATAAAGTAGAATTTTTGATAAAAATGTTGAAATGCCTTATTATTATTATTAGCATTGGTACAAGATAAAAGTGATAACTGATAATAAAACTATCGCCATTGAAAGATATTCGTATTTGGAACAGTCACAGATAAGTTATCTACCGCCACTCAAAGGTGTAATCGATAAAGCCAAGTAGGACATCTTTTTGCGATATCGAAACAATGACGCTGACGTCACAATCGGGGCTTATCAGCCAAATCATCGGTCGGCGATAACAGGCGCCCCGCCCAGCGACCGGACTGACCAATCACGACCAATCGATTGGTCAATACGAGACCGGTACGCCTTTCCGAACGCGCCGATACAGTCCAATATCGCTGTCCAAAACCATCGCTGTCAAACTTGACGTTTCTCTCTTTTTTCTCGAAAGTTGTTTGTTGACAAAGGCTCGTTTCCTAGTTCTTACAAAGTTACAAACAAATATCTGGCCGAGAGAATTATGTCAACACTACGCAGTAAAAAGCTTAGTCTGTTTATGAGTCAAAAAATGTCGGGGAGCGTAAATTAGTTGATAATTTGTGTGTGACTAAAGTTTCGTTAAACGTAAGTCAAACATCGCCTAAGCAAATGGAGACAGGTGTCCACGATAGGCCCTCTATATTGATATATAGGAGGCAAACATTGCTTCGTATGCTAGAAACGCATTACATACTTGTATATTTGTTTTCCCGGGTAATATGTAAATCGTGTGTGCTTAGTTTTTAATTAAACAAGAGATAAGCGGTGCTTCATTCCTTATTTGCCTTTTTTAGTTTCAACTTAGTGTGTCAACATCTTAAGTTGAAAATTTAAATTTTTGATTGTGTATCTATCTACGCTTCGGCCATATTAAACGAGTAGGAACACAATTTCTGTTTGTTAAGTCTGCATAGAGCTTTAAAATGAGAGATTTCATCACATGACCAGACATGACGCCGTATGGAATTAAACTCGGCGCAGAGTTTTCAATTGTTTCCATTATTCAAATGGAACGAATTTTGAAATTAATCAAAATTCAGAAAGCGACCGCCACCGATCCCCGAATTAGTCGAGATTTGGCGCAGTATCGTCTAGAAATCAATCCGTTCCACCCCACATTAAGCTTTAATCTTCGAAGGCTGGCTATAACTTAATCCGAACTTGAGAAGCGGTATAAATAAGCAATAAACCGCTACAGGTGCTTCGAACAGTTTCTATTGGGCACAGATTGAATAGAGAGTACTTAGGTAGAGATTACGTTGGATTATTTTTCGGGACTCATGAAAGTGAATGTCGGTTCCGATCATGGGAAAATCGACAAATGCTCTCGCGTGCTAGGCAATAATTGAATCGGGGAAGTTTTTTCTATTGTATTTCCCATTTATCTAACAGCTTGTCGTGTAAGTCGATAGTTTGTCTGATTTCCGAACGAAGAAGGAGGGTGGAAAGTCCTTAATCTTTCAATAACTTTGATGTATTAGGAAAGCAAAAGTTCGAACACAAAATAAGTAGATTTCAAATAATTTTCTCTTATAATAGGTATTAATAATAGGAAAAAAGCTACCTACTAGGACATCGTTGAAAGTGGATTAGAAATACTTACCATAGAAATATTTATAATAGAGATTAGAATGCACAGAGTGCAGTGCGTATAAAACTTCCGTTCAGGAATCGATCGATCACTATAAATAGTAATTCTTTTACGGATTGTTTATGATGTTTGCACAGGCGTGATTTTATGTCGCGAGCGTCGGCCCGTTTGATGTCACGAGCCCTTTGATGAGTCAAAGACGCCGTCCATCGTTCGCCATATTGGTAAAAATAACACATTAAACTATGGAAAACATTGGTCGAGCGTGTTTTGGTTGATGAATTTATGGACCACGGACACATATCTTAATTAAATCGTCTCAGCTTTTTTATTTCGTTGTAATTTTGCCAAGCATTTGCGTGCTGTGCAATGGATCACAAAATTAGATGTTATAATAATATATATGTTTAAAGGCAGGTAATTGTTAAGGTGTATGTTGGACTCTTTGAGACGCGAATTCGTAGTTGTATTGGTTGCTTTGGTAGGTATTTATTTTCACAAGTGAAGTTGATCTTCAAGGTAAACTTCTGCTTTGTGAACTAAGTTGGTAAGTACCTACCTGGAGCAAATAACTTTTTGCAACCAGCGTTAATCGAAATTTTTGATCAATCTTATTTCAATTCGCGATCTAATTTGTCTCTGAATTTTGAACAGAAAAGCGGTGCATTGGAGATAATTTAGGCTAATTTACGGGAAAACGAGGATCTTTTGTGTGGGTAAGTGGCTAATTGATGGGTGTTTGCGCGCTATCATCGGATGTTGACTGATTCCATCCGCTTTCACTGCTATCTGTGGGAACACCCATATTTATAACAGATTATGCAAGCTTTTTTTTATCCAAAAGCTTCTTTAACTTTTTAAAATATAAAGTTCGTAAAAGAGTCTGTCAAATCATCGCTAGAAAAAACAACTGTACAGACTTTTACCGCACCTCGTGCGATTAAAATACTAGGTAGGTACTTAGGTAGGTAACCTACGCACTTAACCACATACCTACAACTACAAAAACTATGAGGTAATGTAACTTTTTTCACTATTGCACAAAAATAGTACAAAGGGCGGACTTAATGCTAAAGCCTTTTCTACCAGTCAACCTTGAGATGTGAGACAACACTTGTAGGTGTGCAAGAGAGTAGGGTTTAAAAAGAGAATATTATTAATAAATAACTATATTGAATATGATATTATTATATTTATAAGTTTAAAAACTAATTTGAGGCGATTTGAAATAAAAGAGAAGAGCCGATTTGAGGCAATTTTTTTTATAAAACAGTTCATTAGGTTCAGGATTCCAGTCCATTTTTTAATTACCATTTTTAGGCTATTGAATTCCATTAGGTACCTAGGTTTATTGAAAATGGAGTTCAAAAACAGCCTGACTCAATCACGTTTTCGTAACTGCATCTAATGATTTTATGTGTTTAGGTTGTCGAAATAACTCAGCATGATGTTTGTTTCCACATCTTCGTGTTTTCCGACATTTGGACACGTTTTCTTGGTACCGAGAACTTTGTGTTTCTTGTGTGCACACATAGCTAGGTACGCATACAACGACGCGATCAATGTACTTCAAAAATCATCATCTCAATCCATCGCCGGCCTAGTGCTGGGCACGAGTCTCCCCTCGGAATTAGAAAGGCCAGGGATTTAGGCCTAGTCCATCAAATTGGCACTGGATTGATAGACTTCACAAATCTAGAGAATATTTTGAGAGCTTTCAGATAGGTATAAGATTAAGGTTTCTTCGCAATGTTTACCTTCTGAAACGCAGATACCTAATATCTTCTAGGATCTCATTATCGTCATCATGAGCAGCCCATTCACGTCTCACTGCTGAGAGTGGGTCTCCTTTCAGAGAAGGTTATAGGCCATATCATCATCATCATCATTAGCAACCCATCAACGGCTCACTACTGAGCGCAGATCTCCTCTCAGAGAAGGGTTATAGGCCATAGTCCACCACGCTGGCCCAATGCGAACTGGCGGACTTCACACACCTTTAAGAACATTATGAAGAACTCTCAGGTGTGCAGGTTTCCACACGATGTTTTCCTTCACCGTTGAAGCAAGTGATATTTAATTGCTTAAACACACTTGACTCCGAAAAGTCAGAGGTGCGTACCCGGGATCGAACCTGCGACCCAACGAATAGGAGACCACAGTCCCCTAACCACTAGGCTATCACTGGATCTTATAGGCCATATAAAGCTTAATAATATAAAGGCCACCACGCTGGGCCAATGCAAATTGGTAGACAATCTGGGATCTCATATTGCCTGGAATTCTAACCACGCACCCCTGAAAAGGAGGCCGAAGTCTTCACTAATACTAATTCATATACCGAAAATGATTTAAAACGCTAATTAACTTCCAGTGAATCTACACAAAACTATAACGTCTATATGGTCGAAAACATACATGGCATTTTTTTATATTAATAGAGTAAGTAGTGCGTATTAATCACTTGCAATTAATCTCTGAAGACCTTCAGATCCACGACCCCGTTGGCATACGATAAGTAGTCTATGAAATAAAAAAATAATCGTTCAAACCGGTATACCCAATACATATTTATCCGAGAAATAGTAGGTAAGCAATTACGAATATGTTAAGCTTCTAATATAAGCATATCTATATAAAAATAGCCTGATGAATAATTCGTACGATATAATCAGATAATAATTACTCCTTTCCTATTTAAAAGACAGAAACACATGTTTTTCTCGAGTTACAGTCATCATCATAGAGATCATGTGACTACAAGTAAGTAACTACTAGATACAGGTTCTTGTTATCACAGCATACATCTGTGTAATAATAATAATCGTTGACAATTTAGCTGGTAATATTATCATCCTTTATTCGTTTACTTAGACTTAGTTAAGTCTAAGTTACTTGTGTACCTAGTAGATATTTCAGTATTCTGGATAAAAGAAAGAAAGTTACATTTTGTGAGAGTTTAACGAGTTATCTAAATGAAAATATAAAAATTACAAAATCATTTGTGTGTAAAGTGATTGAGTGTATTTCATTTGAAGATTTTTAATTTTTAAATTTTTTTATCATTTATAGGCCATGGCACGACCATAGTTGTAATGCTGGTATATAAAGTTTACAAATATAAATAGGTATGTGTCAAATAATTGCCTGCGCACACTTAGCGTTCTTCCTTAAACTACACCCGTAGAGTACCTATACCTTGTCCAACCGTTTATTTTATTTTACGGAAAATAAACGGTTGGACAGGGTATAGTAATAATTCTTAGATCTACTTATTGGAGTTTACTCCTTAAGAATCGATTTTAGGCGCCCGGTATGAGAAAAATTCGAGCAGTAAAATCTACTTATGAATGACCTCGTTACGTTTTTCACAACGATGCAAATTTCTACCCTAACGTTGAGTAAATAAGGTTGGTTTCCGCTTGAGTTGTCGAATGCCCGCGTTACGTTTTTCACAACGATGCAAATTTCTACCCTAACGTTGAGTAAATAAGGTTGGTTTTTGCTTGAGTTGTCGAATGCGAAAGAGCTTTAGCTTCGGGGAGCCGAGCGCGTACCGATCGGGTCCGAGCGGCGCCGCCCGAAACGCAGCGAGCGCCGCGAATGCATTACGACGTTTTAAGGAGTAAACTCCAGTCGTGCGTCGGAGCTGACACACACACTTTTTTTTTTGCTTTTTTCAGTTTTATGGACTGATTAATTTACATTGATCTTGCTCTCTGAAATATTATTCTATTTGTTCTAAGTTACACAAGAAAGTTATTAAGAGAAAGCAAATTTTGAGGCTTGACCTGTTTTACTTAAAAATTAATGAAAATATTTTGAAAATTAAGAAAAAATAATTACAATATATATTTATCAGGTAACTTTCAAGTGAGACTCACCGTTGCGCGTCGCGAGAAGCGAATTAATTATCCGATCAAGATAATATTTAATGTTGATAATAATCAAATTTATTCACATTAAGCTGGTAATTGCTCCATAATGTATATTATTTATTAACCATATTTAATAAATATGTACCTACCTACTTTGCAGAAATACTTAAGTTACCCAACTACATATTTGAATTGCAATACAATAGTCATTATTCATTATTAATCAGCCATCTTAATTATGTAGGTTTTTCTTATTTTGATAGCCATTATCATAACACTGATTCGACGAGAATTTTAAAGGTAGATTATGATATTTGCGACCGCATTATGCGACGCTTGCACACAGCTTTGCACAGATTTGGAGAGCATTTGAGGTTAGCATCGTGACTGAAGACAGCAGAGGTGCGATTGTCAAAAGTTATTCCATTGATCGTAATCGTATTCGATGACATTAGCATCAAAGTAAAATAAACCACAACACGATTGAATTATAGCTCAATTTCGTGTATGCATTCTTATACGTTTACGTATGTACGATACGCTCCATAACGCTCTATAATCTATATTAAAATCGGTTGTACTGAATTTGTGACTTTTAATCAATACAGACAAGTTATCAAGATTATTTTACTTTGATGCTAATTTGTATTTCCTGTCTGTTGTTTTATCCAATAGGTATTATAAATTGATTTAATTATAAATCTTGGACGAATTTCATAAAGTTGGGCCATCTTCATCGAAAAATATGTGAATTTTAAACTTCTGAATTTGTGACTTTTAATCAATACAGTCAAGTTATCAAGATTATTTTACTTTGATGCTAATTTGTATTTCCTGTCTGTTGTTTTATCCAATAGTTATTATAAATTGATTTAATTATAAATCTTGAACGAATTTCATAAAGTTGGGCCATCTTCATCGAAAAATATGTGAATTTTAAACTTCATATTTTTTGCTATGTACACAAATATTATTTTCGAGTATGTCGGCATAATTTCAGCGACTTAATATTATATTAAAGAATCAAGCTAAAATAATGACGAATTAAGAAAAGTTAACAATATTGTTTTTAAATTAAGTTAAATTTTTTTTCTAAAAACTGTTTTTATTTGAAAAGGTTAAAAACTCGTAAATGATTTTCTCTATTTAAGATGCATGTAAATTGTAATGATTGAAATGAGTAATAATATTTTACGTGTTAACTGGTAGTTGAATAAAGGGCTATTTAATTTTTTATTTTGTTTTTTATGTATCAAACTATGTATGCCACCTCTGGGAACATAGGTACTTTTCTTTAGTGTCGCTTGTCGCGTATATCAAGATGTACTCTGGCTTTGCTAAAGAATCAAGATAGAGTTAAAATGAGACACAAATATGTTCCGATATAAATCTGTCTAGTTTTAACTCACTCTTGAGTTTGAGCTGAGTGAAAGTGCCATCTATAGATTCTGATCTTAAATAATACTAGCTGATGCCCGCGACTTCGTCCGCGTGGATTTAGTTTTTAAAATCCCTCGTGAACACTTTGATTTTCCGGGATAAAAAGTAGCCTATGTCCTCAACTATAGTACCCATGCAAAAAATCACGTCGATCCGTGGCTCTGTTGTGGCGTGATTGAAGGACAAACCAACAAACAAACACACTTTCGCATTTATAATATTAGTATGATTATAATATTAAATTGCATAGGAAAACACTGTAGCATTAAGTCCATACGATGTATTACATCCATACCTACTATTTAGTATGTAGGTATAATGATCGTTTGGCAAAATCTGACGCCTTTGGAGTAGTTTGACTTTGACAAAATAGGGCTATCCACGATGGCTATATACGATAAAGTACGCTTGCCAGCTTAAGATGAGCCATTCATTCAAAGTATCTTGTAGATTCCGGGGTTCAAGTTATTTGGACCTTATACTGAAGATCGTGATGTCTATAATTTCTGAACTACGAAATTGACGACCTTGAAATAATTACAGGACAATCTCTAAAGAACCTGCTTTCTAACAAAAAAAGAATGGATTAAATCGGAATACGCCTTAATGAATTACAGCGAAATACACATTTTGACTTTCATCCCCTCTCCCAAGGGAACCGTACTGAATTTCGGGATAAAAAGTATCCTATATTATACCTCGTAGTATTAACTTAAATCGTGCCAAGTTTCATTTAAATCCGTCCAGTAGTTTCGGCGTGATGCGCGGCCAAGATACAGACAGACAGACAGACAGACAGACAGACAGACAGACAGACAGACAGACAAAAAATAAAAAAAAAATTGTTTTGGCTTCAGTATCGATTATAGAGTGCCCTCAAACAAAAATTTTCAAAATATCTTCAATGTACAGAATTGGACCTGTTACAGTTTTATTATATTATAGAAGAAGATAAGTAGTATGTAGGTTCTCTTCAAATGGGAGTGTATGATTCCTAGTAGAGTATTTAACCAAAAAAGTAGTTTATGTACTGGTAGCATCTAATGCTCTGTCCACATATTTTTCCGCACCCACTAAAAGGTTCGAACTCCGAAGCGTCAACATCGGAGGTCTCGAACAATATTTTTTCTTGTTCCTCCTTTTTTATCTCCAAATCGGTTGCGACAGGTCCCAAAAAGTCCTAGCATCTACACGCTAAACGATTCGAGATAAGGAATTTAGCAGCCTCCCCTATGTTTGTACAATTTATTGATACACAAATCGCTCCCTGAGAACTTCTAAATGTTATTTTTTTTAGTTTCCTGCCCCATCAGTGGGAAATATAAATAGAATCATCGACCCTTAATTGAGAAATAGTTGTATTATCTTTACTTTTTTTTGCCTTTATTTATGGACCTTTTCTTTATTACCAGCGTTCATAATGTTTCGTACAGATTCAACTTGAGTTTTTTGGGGCTTTTGTTTAATTTTTTCACGTTACTAAAAATCAGGAGGATTTCATTACTTAGTACTTACATTTTATAAATTAAAAGTATTGGTTTGTCTTTCAATCACGCCGCACCAGTTATATGCCACCTATGCATGGGAGAGCAATATAGAAGGCTGTATACCTATGCATAGGTAGAGTTGAAGACTTGAAAAGTAGAGAAGTATCGTCTACTGGCAACTTTTATCCTGAACAAACAAAGGTTCAAAAAACAGGCAAAAGTTCCTAGCCAACAATTCTTATTTCTCACTCTTCGAGACCTAAGCTTATATACCTCAAAGCAATACGATCACATCATTCCAATCGATAGATCCGATTACCTAATTATTGCCCTGGACCTAAAAATAATGATTTCAGACTATAATAATTTCTTGTTAAGAATGTACCAAGTATAAAAGTCAATAAGCTCACATCATAAAAAAAAACTTCTAGAAGATAAAGCTCGCAAACAATGCACCATAAATAGACGTATAATAGAAGTTATTTATACGTCTCGTATGCAATTGTTTTATTAATAAGCGCAAACCTTATCAGTCAAAGGTAGGGTTGGCAAATAGGCACAGTTTACGTGGCTTTGTGCAAAGACAACTGGCATTGTTATGTAGTGAATTTCCTATTTTGTTAGTTATTTGCTATTTGTACTGCTTATTCATACGAGGCATTTCTTTTATCCGCTTGCACAAGTTTAGATTTAATATTTGCATGAGCTTTTGTTTGTGCTCGTGAGTTAATCATTTCGCAACGATTTGATATACCTACCTACCTACCTGCTGTTTTCATCATTGTACATTTTGTTTGCTTTAGTCTGTCATGAGTTGATTCTATGAAATTCAAATCTAATATTGAAAATGTTACTTATTTTCGAAACATATAAGTTATAATATTTGAGCAGGTGTGCAAAATGCAAGGCAAATTAAAGAATATCTATCAGTAAACTTTGATTACTCTAAAACATTTGTTCGATTAGTTAGTGTTAGTACCTAAATATTTCAATATTGATTAAGTACTTAACTAAGTCAAAATGAGAAACTCTATCCATCCATTGTAAACTCATCTCTTTTACATAGTTTGAACGTGTTATAGAGCGTATATTCAATTTCTTAGCAATAGACTTAATAGAATGTTGGCCAAGTATTTCTATCTTCATTCGCCAAAGCGTTAAGTTTATGTTAGGAGTAGGTATGAGGTCAGACTACGAAGGACTAAATAGTAATTTCATCGAAACTTCTCAAAGTACTTAGACTTTATAAAGAAATCTAACGAATCCATTAGATTAATCTAACCATTAGACTGATGTATTTTTATTAACCATTCATACGAACATATTCTATATCTGCTTGATGTTCTATGAAAGTGCACACAAAGGCACTAGTCCTCCATCGAAGGCCTAGGCGGTTGCTCAACATGTAAACATAGATAGGTGCTCGCAGCTAATCTCTCGGGTCAACGTCTCTGATAAACGTTATCAAGTTTATTAACACGTGCCTCCTGAGCCTAGTCTAGGAGCGTCGCCTGAATTGTTTGGACAATCGTTTCCGGGTCGTTTCAAGGGTTATTTAGATGATTCTTTTGATATTTATCCTAAGACCGTCCACATATTATCAGAAATGATCTGTCAGAAAACTGCTTCCTGTTTACAGCTAGCTTTGGTAGAAGTATCATCATCATCATCATCAGCAACCCATCAACGGCTCACTGCTGAGCGCAGGACTCCTCTCAGAGAAGGGTTATAGGTCATAGACCACCAAGCTGGCCCAATGCGAATTGGCGGACTTCACACACCTTCGAGAACATTATACAGAACTCTCAGATGTGCAGGTTTCTTCACGATGTTTTGTTTCACCGTTGAAGCAAGTGATATTTAATTGCTTAAACGCACATGACTCCGAAAAGTCAGAGAAACGTACCCGGGATCGAACCTGCGACCTATTATACAAGGACGGCCTTAAATCGTGATGTGGAAGCTTAATACTGTGACAGATTAAAATCACTTCGGTGTCACATGTGTTTGTTTTTAACCCCCGACAAAAAAGAGGGGTGTTAAGTTTGACGTGCGTATTTGTGTGTCTGTCTATTCCCTCGTAGCGACCTCCCCAATGGACCAATTTTGATATTTTCTGTTTGAAAGCTAGCTAATCGAGGTGGATCTCAGCTATAATTTATGAAGATCAGCTCAGGAGATTGAAGATCATAATCTCATTTCCTACTTGATTAAAGGGTCTTACAAGCTTTCACTGGTGCGATTGATTTGAAATTTGGTGTACGGTTACTTCGGATTATTTCCAAGGCATTGTAACCTTGAGCTGATGCTGCAGCATCAAGTAGTCCTCAGCAATTTACGTTAGATATAGTGTGCTTGGGCTTATTACAATGGTCTCAAAGAGTGGGGTGTTATAACTCCCACTCATTACAACAGTATACAATACTTTTTTTTTTTTAATATATAGACCAGCGCTTGACTGCAATCTCACCTGATGGTAAGTGAAGATACAGCCTAAGATGGAGCGCGCTTGCCTAGAAGATGCCTATTCACTTTGGAAAAACGGAAGCCGGAAGGGCATTCCAAATTTTAGCGGTGCGTATTAGGAACGAGGAAGCAAAACGCTTAGTGCGGGATCGGGGAATTTCGACGACGTAGCGGTGCAGATTCGAGCGATGCCTTGCGGTTCGATGGTAGAAGGGTGATGGAGGAACTAGTTCAAATAGCTCTTGAGCACACTCTCCGAAATATATCCTGTAAAATACCGACAGACAGGCAACCTTGCGCCGATGTTCCAGACTTTGAAGTTTGGAGTTACTTAGCGATTCGTCGCCAATGAGTCTTCTGGCGCGATATACTGGCTATACTATTAGATAGATGATGATCAAGGATCGAGGAGTAGGATCTGATGATGGAGCAGAAAACTGGGTAACAGGATGTCAGGTAGGTACTTGTACTGTATATAGTCCTCCGGCCATAGATTCACATGTCGGGGGTGTTTTCAATTTTCAATTTACACTTGTATTACCAAGTTACTTTTACCGAAGACAGTCGTGAATTATGTAATATAAATCAAAATCTGAGAAAAAGCTAGTAGAAACGGTACTACTGCCAAGCTATTGACAGCTACTACAAGGATAAAACAGATAAACTAATACAGATTGCTGTACAATTGTTACAGCACATTAGCATAAAGGATAGAAATAAACGGATCCGCCTATAGGCGCGACAGTGCACAAGTATAAACAAATGAAATCATCCACGCTAATACATCCTGAGAGATAAATCCAAGGTGATCGCGGCGCATTGACAAAGGGCATGAATGCCCTGGCATCGTGGGTGACTCGCGTGTTGCATCTCTAATGGGTTAAATAAATAAATATTTTAATGTGGATAAACTTGGAATCATGTTTCTGACGATGCAGTTTCCTTGAATCGTATGTATTGGAATGATTAAGAACTATACTTAGATAGTTTCGCTTAGTTTTGTTTAACATAAATTCTACTTTCTTTTGAACCCGACGGAAAAAAATATTGAGATATTATAAGTATTGAATGCTTCGACTGTGTATATGTGATTGTATTGGGTCACAAACTGAGGTATCGATTTGAATACTTACGGTTTTTAATCGAAAGCAGATTTAACTGAGGCAGAAAATCATTCCAGACATAACGCACACACTTATATAAGGTGTGACAAGTGTGCGCATTGTTATAAAATAAACTGAATTATAATAGAGCTAGGTAAATAGAATTATTAATTTAAAAACAAAAATATTTAAAAAAATTAAAATTGTGTGCTTAGACTGCACGGCAGAAGCGAAAACTTATGTATAATAACTATTAAATTAATAATGACAATTATTACGTATTAAATTATTAATTTAATATACTAAACCCAGCGACATCTTTCTCGCTCGGGTACACTCGGCGGATCCCGAGCTCACCCGATCGAGCCTTTCACCTCAGAGCGTGACGGATCAGCCTAATTTAATACCTACGAAAAAAATGTGTGTGCGGTGCGTCAAAAGAAGTTTTCACTTCAAAAACTGTTTCTTCCGCGCGCGAATTTCATCATTGGTTTTACTTGACGGAAACTATACAAAAATGTCCCTTTTCTTTTGAATAAAAATGTAAAGTACCTATTTAATAAGTGAACGCGTCACATTTAAACTTGCATTATTAATAATTTATCATTGTCAAGCACAAATCTGTTATCATGAGAAAAGCGAGGTTTAATATTACTAACTTTTGACCGTGACTTGAAGATGCAGCTGAGAAGAGTTAATTGGATCGTAATACTGGATACTCACCTGATTTCTCTCTTTATGTCGTCATAGTCTCGCTGCGTGTCGAGCCGCGCCTCTAGCCTTGCTATGTGCTGTTTCTTCTCGTCTAGCCTCTCTTCTAACCGCTGCAGCTGCTGCGCGTGCGCCTCTTGGAGCGCTGAAAGCGACGCTTGGAGTCGCCTCACGTCTTCTACTAGTTGAGCAATCTGAAAAGAATAAAGAAGTTCAGTACTCTACCGATATCAGTAGAAAATCTTATGGCCCTCGTAAGAAGGCTCAGGGTCACTCTGCGGGCGATATAGAGAGCTATGCTCGTAGTATCCCTTCGAGATTAAATCCGAAATTAGGAGATTCTTTGGAGAATCAATGTTACCGATGTTACAAATAAATAAAATTGAAATGTTTTAAATAAAAAAAATTGTAAGATATTTTTATGTATACCTTACATTTATTTTGCTATTTTTTTTAAATTATAATTGAATTAATGGAAACAATCAAAATCTAAAAAGATTTCATGCCTTGGGTCGTGACGTAATTTTTATTTTCCCTATAGGTACTCACATAATTAATGTTGCTAAGGCAATATAACAATCAGCGGTAATGAACGCGAATACCTAATTTTGTTGACGCAATAGTTATAAAAACATTAAAATTTCTCTTTCATTTAATAACGATACTCGAGTATAAAAGTGGAAATACTGCAATCATATCGTAAAGCTTTTATTAATATAAAAATGATATGTAAATAAAATAATCTTTAAAGCGTCACAAAACACTGAGATAAAGACGGTTTATTTGCAATTGTATTATTCGATTAATATTTTCCTGTTTTCGCCACTATATACTACCTACTTATATATATTTTGGTTGTGTGTATATTACAGTTGAAGGAATAAAACTTGCTTTAATGGAGATATGTATATATTATATAGATGTATATCATATTATGTCCAGAAACAATGGTATTATAATGTGGTCTGAACGCCACATAGGCATACATACCTACATTATATAAACGTTTGATGTTGAAAGCCTGGGGTCATGGCGCGAGGATGCAAATTTTTTTTTAGAATGTATCATCCGTGAACGGAGGGCTGGAAGTTACCGGTTCGGCCATTTTGGGCACATATTTTCCTCGTGCTTACTCTCTGCAGTGGCTTAGATATTTTTTATAGCTAATTAATTATTATCTTTTAACTTTTCATTTTGTTTTATTTTAGACTTTAGATATGTAGTATTTGATTTCATATTATATTGTTAATCATTCATTAAAATTGAATAAAAAGTTAGCATACATTATATGTATTAGATATTTATGTTACCGATGTATTAATATTATTAGTATTATGTTACATACCTAATAGGAAAAAGTTCTGTTGCTCTCACTTAATTTATTGGGCAGATTCATCGAATTTTGTTAGTATATTATTATGTCTACATTTTGTGCTCTGTTAATGCTATTTTAAACGTTTTAACAAAATTAAGATCTAAACGATGTCACGATTCACGAACATTAAATTAAACATTACCTACAAATTGTTCTATTAAAAAATGACAAATTAATTCCCGCGTCATACAACAGTGAGATAAAAACGATAAGTGTGTTCAGGTATTATTTGATTAATTAGCTGTTATATAGTCTATTTGATGAGCTGCGGTTTGTGATTGGCGCGCTAAGCCGCTATATTGTGGATGTCACGTTATCACTCATTAACAGATTAATTATAAATTATATTTTTATGTCCTACTCCATATTTTTGAACTGCGTAATTGATAAGAAACTCGAAAATATTTTGTTCAGAATAATTAGTAACCTAATCGATTGCAACAATATCTAAAGTCTGATAAATATCCTAAAAAGCGAATCTATCCCAAAAATATATTTTTCTCAAATTTGCTCGGAAATCGCTTCTTTATTTAAAAAAAACGAAACGTCAATTGGCTCATTGCTGGCGTGGCGCCAGCAATTACCTAACGGGACAATAATGTAAATTGCTGGACAGACCGTACGAGGTTTTTAAAATGTACACTTTCCTTAGGTGTTTCTCCTCTGTGATTAGGTGTTTTAAATGTGCATTTCTTTCGCTGAGTTATACAATTTAAAAAAATAAGAATGTTTTTTTTTTTAAATGGAACAAAAAGAGCGTGGTTTAGTTGGAGGTAAAGAATTGTTGGTGACTGGTGTTTTCTTTTACAATATATTTCTTGTTCTGAAATAAAAATGGATTCGGAATCGGATGAAGAATTAATGGACTTTACACCACCAGATATGGCGGAAGAAGCTAATGTACTATAACATTTAACATGAAATAAAACAGTGTTTCTTTAATTATTTTTTTGTTGTTTCCTCGCAAATTAGAGAAAAGTACTATATAAACCTCGGCCGAAATAGCAATTCATGGCCTCGTTTACTTAAAAAGGCCTCGGCTAGCGCCTCATCCTTTTAAAATCACTTGGAAGTCCTCGGCTTCGCCTCGGCCTTCCAATGTTACTCGTCCATAAATTGCTTTATTCCGAGCCTCGACAATAATGTACTATAAACTATGTTACCGAATGTTACTTTATCCTAAACAGACAGAAAATAGTAAGTATAAACTCGTATTATACTGTAAGGTGAAAATAGCTTTAGTCTAAAACTAGTAGGGCGCGTGGGTGCGCGGCCCGCAAGCGGACCGCGGTTTTTCTATCGTCAAGTGGACTTTCAGGTCCTGATCATTTTCTATCAAATAACCACTCTTCCATCTTTTAAACTCTCCGAGATAGATGCCGGTGAAATTGGTATGGCCGCCATCTTGAATCCGCCATTTTGAAATTTTTTTCAGCTCACTGCCAATTGGATGAGGTTTCGAGTATTTTTTGTTTGAGCACCTCCCACCTATCTTCAATACCCTGGCCGTGCTCCTCACCCACCTTCCAAACCCTCGATCATCATATCTCATCATTTGTCAGAATGAGAATTCTTCTATACAAACAAATTTTGAAAAGGAACCGTATCTCTTGCATAGTTCCTAACAGTCTCTTCAATATTCGCCATATATTTTGTATGGAAAAAAATAAATTCCGCCATCTTGAATTTTTTTTCTATTCATCAAATAGACCTTTGGGTCTTGATCAGATTTGCCAAGAAACCACTCTTCTATCTTGTATACTCTCCGAGATAGACACCGACGAAGTTTGTATGGCCGCCATCTTTTTTCCGCCATTTCGAATTTTTTTTCAGCTCGCTGCCAATTGGATGAGGTTTCGAATGACATTTGTTCGAGCACACCCCACCTATTTTCAATACCCTGGCTGTGCTCCTCACCCGTCTCCGAAATCCTCAATCATCAGCTCTCTCCATATTTTTCCTCCGAATGAATTTTTGTCCTCTATACGAAACAATCGGTGAAAAAAAAAATTTTCATACAAAATTTTTCAGGAGAGGTGATCAATGAGTGAGTGAGTGAATCAGCACGAGCAGCTATGTATATATTAATTAATTGTATAGACTTTTTTTGATTAAATAAACAGGAACCGGGTGTAATGAATGCGAGATTGTAAGGGCCTGTTTTACCACCTTCTGATAAGTGTCGGAAAGCTTATTCGCATATTTTGTCTTTGTCACTTGACATACCTAATAGGTATAGTAAGAAATATGCCTGGGGGATGCCCCGTCGCTGGGGGATGCCCCGTCGCTGGGGGATGCCCCGTCGCTGGGGGATGCCCCGTCGCTGGGGGATGCCCCGTCGCTGGGGGATGCCCCGTCGCTCACGTCCGCAGGAACTACCTTTCACTTCCCTGCACGTGTCCCCCGGGTGGTGCTAAACGAGCGACGAACTAGACGGCGTAACATGCCATACGATTAAAAAAAAAATAGTAAGAAACATAGACGAATGATATTTACTACCGTAATAAGAAAGTAACAAAATTTATGGTTAGGCCATCTGACACTTATCAGAAGGTGGTGAAAGAGGCCCTTAATCTTTTGTTAAGCGATTGTTATCAAATGCGAAATTCCAGAACGCTGTTCCGCAATTTTTATAAAACTGAAACGTTCTGTAAGAGCGTGACAGTTACATTTATGTAACTGTCAATGTGGGTTTTTAAAAATACCTTTTTATAGGTATATAGATCATTGGTATACTGCAAGTGAATATGCAGAGCGTAATATTATTATCTTCACTTATAGTTGACCTTACGTAGAGCGCAGAGTAGTAACGTAGAGTAGAGTTGAATTCGCTACGGTTACAGTTGAAAATCATTAAAAAATTAGGTCATTTTCCAGTTACGTTTGGCCTCGACCGAAGAGGAGACCTTTAAATAATATTTAATTTATTATTTAATTCGTTATGCACAAATAATAATTTTCGAAATAAATATATGATTTACTTTTGTTGTATTATTTTTATAGGTTAAAGCTGCGGACTGACAACTGAAAGGTCGCAGGTTCGATTCCAACCCGTTGTATGCTCAATCCTAAATCCTAATCCAATCCTTAATCCTAACACAAGAGAGGACAATCAGAACAGGATCATTTTTTAAAGATAGCCAAGTTGAACTTATTATAGGTATTAAAATAAGTTCAACTTGGCTATCTTTAAAAAATGATCCAGAACTTATTCTGACGGGACTTTCTAAGACATTTGATTTCGACGGGACTTTTGTGAGCGAGATTACAAAGGAATAAGGAGTGAGTGAGTGAAATTGACAGAAAGCATCACCTAACTTAGCTTAGGTAGCCCGTAAAGGTGGGCAATGTTGGTTAAAACGGGCATTAGGCTACTTTTTAACCGACTTCAAAAAGGAGGAGGTTTCAATTCGTCAGAATCTTTTTTTTTATGCATGTTCACCAATTACTCGAAGACGCCTGAACCGATTTGGAAAATTCTCTTTTTGTTTGAAAGGGTATACTTTCCAGTTCGTCCCATTTAAATTTTATCGAAATCGGTCAAGCGGATTATAAAAAATCAACAATAACTTATATTACTATTTTGAAGTCGGTTTTTTAAAAAGAATTTTTTATATTAAATTATTATCCTGGCAAAGGAAAGGCTTTGATGATTTCTAATGCAACTCTGACCTCTCTAGCGCTGTGATCTTATAGGTGCCTTAATTATACCTTTCCAAGTTAGCAACTGCAACGTCACTTACCAGCTGGCGAGATTGCAGTCATAACCAAAACCTAAATCCCAAATCGCGGATGCGTGGGCATAAGCTAATTTTAGAGTATCTAGCATTGGTGCAGTAAAGTGATGTAATATCACAGTGTTATTGGATACATCGCAGCGTCCATCTTTACGCCTGAGCGCCTCGACACCTGCACAATTGATATCTTCCGAAGGTCGGCAAATAACACCTCTGGCGTACAACGAGGGGCCATTGTGAACTGATGGATTTACAGTTTACATGTACCTACTCGTGGAACTAATTATCTGGAAATACTAGTGAGTTCGTAGAATTATTTGGTATCCATTTTGTCATTGACAGAAGAATATAACAGCTGTGGGATTCTCATAGGTCCATACCTAATATAGTGTGCGTATAAATCTTACTACTATTAGATATAAATGCGAAAGCTTTTGAGAATGGACGGACGAATGGATGTTTGTTACTCTTTCACGCAAAAACTACTAGATTCACTTTACGAATTATGTAGGTAGGTACTAGCTTTTGCCCTCAACTTCGTCCGCGTGGAGTTAGGTTTTAAAAAGCCCGCTAGAAACCTCAGTTTTTTCGGGATAAAAGATCTACTTATTTATTTATTTGATGCCTTACATTACAATAGTTACATATTATTTATCGTATATATGGCATAAGAAAAGGGCAGGTATACCTACCCCTGTACTAATCAAAACTGTATCACAGTGGGTTGACTTTCCCCATTCCCAAGTACCTACCTACTTACACAGTAAGTAGCAAGTACTGTGTGGTCGGACGTTCAGTCTTTTTTAGGGTTCCGTACCCAAAGGGTACCAACGGGACCCTATTACTAAGCCTACGCTGTCCGTCCGTCCGTCCGTCCGTCCGTCTGTCAGCGGGCTGTATCTCGTAAACCGTAATAGATAGACAGATGAAATTTTCACATATTATGTATTTCTATTGCCGCTATAACAACAAATAATAAAAATTAAATTAAATTAAAAAATTAAATTAAAATATTTCCATGGGTAGATGGATTTTTTTTAACGGAACCCTTAAAGAGCGAGGCCCGACTCGCACTTGGCTGATTTTTTTCTAATATATAACTTATATATTTATTATAATATTTTAGAAAAAGATATTTCTATGGTAAAAGTTCTACGGTAAAACACCTAAGTAAGTATGTCACTTACTTACCAGGACTTCAGCTGGCCTTTTATGATCGTAACATGAGAAAAAACCGGCCAAGTGCGAGTCGGACCCGCACACGAAGGGTTTTGTTCAATCTTACAAGATTAACACCAGCTATATTATTAAGATCGAGCAAAAACAAAAGTTTATTGTATAGACGAGAGACCCTCTAATTTATAACTCTGTTTTTTTAAATTTGTTATTAAATTTCAAGTAGGTATATCTACCTTATACGTACGGTTCATGAGATACAGCCCGCTGATAGATGGACGGACGGACAGCAGAGGCTTAGTTATAGGGTCCCGTTGGCACCCTTTGAGTACGAACCTTAAAAAGAACATCTTATGACCGGTATCGCTTGCACGAGCGTCGCTCCCGTTCGACCGTGAAGATGTGTATCTTGGCTGCGGCGGAAATCAACGCTTCCTTTACGCTAATCGAAGGCCATACCTACATTGTAATTGGTAGGTAACAGAACTATTGTTACTTTTGTTAGAATTCTTTACTCAGCGAAAATTCCTAAAGAATTTAGGGGTTTATGATGGTACGGGTGACATAGGCTAGGTACATTTTTAACTTACTTCAAAAAAGGAAGAGTTCTCAATTCAACTGTATGTTTTTTTCATGTTTGCGTGATGACTCCGCCATGATAATGATAATGAATGGATTTTGATTATTTAAAAACTCTTAAATGAATTAGAGCAAATCACTCGTATCAGAGAATGTGAAGATTGATCGTATGAAGCTACCACTAAAAAAAAAGATTCCGACGAATTGAGAACCTCCTTCTTTTTAAAGTCAGTTGGAAAGCTTTAAATACTAATGTAGGTATAAAAAATTCCCTTAAAAAAATCGACTTCAAACGCCATAACAAAGTATAAAATAATTTTAGTCTGTACAGGTATCGATTTCATCGATTTTTATCTAAGCCCGCCCGACTTCAACATACATGTACAAACTAAAAATCATTTTATACTTTGTAGTGGTGTTAGAAGTCGCTTATTTTTAAGCATTTTTGAATATATAATAATAATAATAAAGCCCTTATTAATCCAACAAATCGGTTACCGTTAGTTTTTGAATATACTTATATGCGAACAAAATCAATATGATGGATGTTACAACCAATTTTCCGCAAGAGGCTGTTGGGTTACAATTTTTAAACTTTATCCTTGTTTCACAATATTACTAAATAGGTATTTAATGGTGTGCAAAATATCCTTACTAATCCTTATACCTACTTGAGGACCTGAAGAGTGACATAAGTTACTTTTCATCCCGGAAAATCAAAGAAATCCCGCTAGTTTTAAAAACAAAATCCACGCGGATGAAGTCGCGGGCATCAGCTAGTAATTTATAAATAAACTAAATATATACCTACTAATATTATACTCGTATAAATGCGAAAGTAATTCTGTGTATGTGTATACTTCGATCCTCTAACAACAATGAAAACAGTGTAAACACATATTTGTCCTTTTCGTAGGACAACATAAAAAGTATTAGCCGAAACGAAATTCGCCGGGACAGAACCGCGAGTAATTATTGTCTTAATTCGGCTCTGCACTGACCGCCATTACGCTGGTGGTAAGGCATAAGCGATAGCGGGTGAACAGATAGAGAAAGATGGATAGGTAACTAACTATACCTACTGTTTTGGCACTTTATTTTGTGCGAAAAGCAAAAACTTTTGTAGATCTAATTTTATTTTCAAATCAGTTAACGTTTTTGATATTTTGCAATTGACATAATTTTACACATTAAAATTGACTTTATTGACAGGACGTGGACAAACCCAACGCTTCCCAAATAAATACCAATATACAATAAATACAATTCAATACATAGAAATTAAGTTACTAAAGAAATGCTGCTGTTTTAATTTATTGAATGTTTTTAGGGTTCCGTACCCAAAGGGTACCAACGGGACCCTATTACTAAGCCTACGCTGTCCGTCCGTCCGTCCGTCCGTCCGTCCGTCCGTCCGTCTGTCAGCGGGCTGTATCTCGTAAACCGTAATAGATAGACAGATGAAATTTTCACATATTATGTATTTCTATTGCCGCTATAACAACAAATAATAAAAATTAAATTAAATTAAAAAAATTAAATTAAAATATTTCCATGGGTACATGGAAATATTTTTATTTAATTTTTTTTTAACGGAACCCTAAAAGAGCGAGGCCCGACTCGCACTTGGCCGATTTTTTTATTGTATTGTTACGAGTAGGTATAGTTTTTTATATTTTGCTAGTAAGTTAACCTAAGTTTAGTGACTTTGGAAAGAGGTGTTTGTTATAGAATAGATACACGAATAACATTATCTTTATACGGTTAAAGAACTTTATTTCTCATTACGAATCACAACAAATTCACTTACATGAGAAACTTATTAACAATCGGTAGGTATCTTATTCTTAAAGTACTGCGATTTTATATAAAAACAAAGTGGGTAGAAAAACGTAGAAATGAACTTATGCGCGGATGGCGCGGACATAACATAGATTATAAGCGACTAGATACGGCTTGGCACTTCAGGGAAAGTACGTATGGTATTCATTTATGTATACTTAAATATGTTTATAATATATACTTTATTTTTATAGTCGCGTATATAAATGTATTAGTTATATTTATACAAAAATATTATATATAAATATAACTATATTAGTGTTAGTGTTGTAGTATGATATTATTATTTTATATGTTAGTTATTTTTGTTAATTTGATTTATAGTTTGGTTCCAGAATAATTGTTCAGTATATAATGTTTCAAAAGTTTTTTATAAGTTTGTAAAGATTGTGTGTTTTTTTATGTCACTGGGGAGCTTATTATATAATTGCACGCCTTCGAACAAAATATTTTTCTTACCGTATTTAGTTCTTGGTGCTCGACATATTAGATTATTTGCATTTCTTAAGACCATTTTTTGCACTTAATAAATTAAAAATAAACTTTAATAGTAATTATTCAAAAAGTCTCGTCACACTTTTATCATGGAAATGTTCATTTTGATGTGTTTTAGAACAGTCATTTTGCGTGGGAATTCTTTTTTTGATTGTAATGACAGTAGTAAAGGTAATCCGCTTGCGCTTGTGTTTTGGAGGAGGGAAGGGGTTTCTTCGCTAAGGGTTAAAGGGTAGCCCTCGACAATTACCTACAATCATTACTATGGTCAATTATGTTTTCGACCACCGACCATCACAGTTACAGGTTTTTATTGGGCCTGCTTTTTAGTTTAATTGCTGTCTTTTTGGACGCCTGCGTGTGATTACATGAACCCCGTTCAGGGTGATTTCTGTGATCAACAGTCCGTGGTGTGTAAAGTTACATCAGCACTCTCTAATAATGAGGGTAGGATCTGAATTGTAATGTTCAACGCCGAATTAGGGAACAAGAAGAATTTACTTGTTTGACTATTATAGTCTTGTCTGGGTCAAAAATTAGAGAGATAATAGCGCACGTATGAAAATTGTTTTTCATACCTACGGTATTATTTATTTTATTTATTTATTCTGTACATTTTAATACTTAAAAACTAAACTTAAATATAAAAAGGACGTGTACAAGGACATCTTATCGCTACAAAAGAGGATCTCTTCCAGATGCCCTAGAAATAAGGTAGGTATTAATGATTCTTAAAAATTTTCAAACCTTTTGTAGTAGCAAATGTTTCAGTTACTTAGTTATTTTATAACAATAGTCAAGACAAAAGGAGGATACAAAATATTCTCGATAGAGAAAGTTATTACTGTTTTGAATATCTATTTTCTATATCCTTCAGTAATGAAAGGGTTGATGAAGTATCGTTTTCCAAGCAACCTTTTCTCATTAGGAAATAATCCACCGACGGTATCCTGATAATCTCAAATACAACGAGAATATCGTGCCAAATGACAGAAATCGTCGAAGGAAAAAAACGAACGAACGATTGCGTGCGGCCGCCGAAGTTATTGCGATTCTATTTAATATCTCGTCCATTAACATCGAGCCTTTCTAAGTTCTCACTGGTATTGGGTAAATTATTCACGTTGGTACCTACTAGTTTTTCCTGCAACTTCATCTCCGTGAGAGAGAGTTTGGATGATGGAGAGAGGTATTTAAAAGTCCTGCAGGTACCCTCTAAGTTTTCGGGATATAAGGGAAACATGCTTTCGCATTTATAATTTAGTAAGAATTTTGTAAATATTATAACGCCGTAATTAGACACAGAAATGATTCAAGATGCGACAGTTTCATTGTGAATTCGATTAATTCAAGGACATTAGCTAAGCGGCCATAAAAGTTTTGAAACTACAATGTTTTATAAAACAAACGCCAAACAAAACTCTGCGCGAATTTAAAAACCGTCATAATGGATTGACATTCTCATACGCACGGTCACATTAAAAGAGAAAGAATTTGATCGAAAACAGGAGAATGGGAAAGAACACCAATGCCAATAGACAGAAAATCTAATAAAGTAACAAAACTCAACCAATTCGACCCCTGACAATCCATCGTCATAAATTTGTACAGG
Source organism: Oeneis ivallda (assembly GCA_029955525.1). NCBI lineage: Eukaryota > Metazoa > Arthropoda > Insecta > Lepidoptera > Nymphalidae > Oeneis > Oeneis ivallda. Next base: position 17,879,294 of record JARPMR010000008.1, read on the forward strand.
TCTCAATCACAAAAGAAGTGATGAAAGACAAGTGGGCGAATAAAAAAGGCATAATACGCCATTTTGCCGTCACAAAGTGGAATCCATGTCGGCGATCTGTCAAACTGGTCAAACATGAGCGAATTGGCGGGCAACCGTTATTAGCCGACCGAATTGGAGCGCTCAGACGTCGCGAGGAGGCTGAGGACGGCGACCCTCTTTCCGAATTCGAGCGCCGAAATCTGCCGAGCTGCTAAAAGCAAAAAGACGTTGCGATAGCTTCTACGGCCGAAAGTCGCCGTTTCCTTTTTTCAGCATCTATCGCACTGTATAGTTTGAAGCGAGTTTCATTTCGGGGAAAAATGATAAATGACGTGAATGATTGAACAGCCGGACACGAGTTTGGAATCTCCGAAAGAGATTTCAGGCTGTCCGTTTTACATTTCATTCCTATTGTGACGGGTTGACAGCGGCGCATCTATTGGAATTAAAATGCAAAATTTTATCGGCCATTTAGTGGATTGTCACGACATCGGCAACATTCCATAAATATTCACAACAATTGTCGCGGTGCTTTTATAAAACGCGGGTTGATTGACAGCAGACGTCACGACTATCAATCAGGAATGCGTGATCAGAAAACCTCGTGTGATAAAAATTTGCCGACACGGATCTCGCGTATGATACCTACCTCCGATATTATGATGCCTATTATTCGATGCGGTATACATCAAAGGGTATCAAGGTGAAGAATTCAATGTCAAATTTTGTTCTTGCGAATATGGTGTCATTTTTGACGTTGACATCGAAATTGGCGGGAAATTTGTCTATGCTATTTCGATGCTCGCTTGGATTTCGTGTTTGAAAGGCATTGACAAGAGCCATTAAGTAGGCGATGTTCAGCGATGGCTCAGCGATTAGTTTCCACCGCTGACAGCTGCATTTTGATTTTTTGGTTTGCCTGCCGTTTTCGACATGATCCGATACGAAAATCAAGCTTCATAGACAACTGGAATGCAATTGTCTGTAGTTTTGAGGCGGAGAACGAAATGAAGCAATTATAAGTTGTGGAACCTCATTTATTGCCTGTCTGTCGTGCAGTTATAAAACTGAACGGAAAACTAAGTTTGCTTGTTACGTTTATATACGTTTTTAACTTAACGGAGAGCCGATCAGGATCATCATAATATCATAATATTTTTTGGCTTAGGCTTTGTCCTTTATTTATTGATTAAAAACTTTAAAATAAATGCCTATAAGATGTTTGATGATTTTTAAGCGCTTCTAACAAGTTAACAAATTGTTTTACTGTATAATAAAGTAATAATTTAAATTATTTAAAAATAATTAAAATAATTCGCTCCGCTTTTAAATAAAGGCACAAAATCAAGGTACATCATCATAGTGAATCCATCGTTCTTCCCAAATATATAAAATATCTATCTAAGTATAAGGAATTTCTACAGTATTATTTAGTGATACCCAAAAATTAAGTCTTATAAATCTAGGTATAACCATTACTCAGTAGATACCAGGTGATCATTAACTCAGTTATAAATTACTCGAAAAGGATCCAATTTGGTCAGTCCCAACCTTCTTACCACGTCAGCAATGCACGCAAATGCAACACGCTATTCCACTGCAACTATTGGTATTAAAAATTGGGAAGGTGGTGCTTAAAAACTTCCTTACCAAAAGATATTAGTTTCCTTTTCTAAGCCTCTGCTTTGTTTAAGTATTCTTCTTAGCGTTATCCCACTAGCTGAGTTTCGCTTTCCAGCATACTCTTTCCCACTTTCCCCAATCTTGTTCATCCGATCTTTTGAGTTTATTGGCTCACAGTTTGCACTTACGATGTATACCAGCGCTTTCTTGGTAGGCAGCGATGTTGAGACATTTGATTCCGTCGTAACTTTGTGGTTTCCATTTTATAATACCTAATATCTTTGACGGGCTCTTGCAACTGCAAGCCAAAGCAAGAGATGAGAGCAAGAGATGTCACGGACACTAAGCGTGCCGCATTTTCGCGCTGTGCAACATTTTCGTATCTCCTCATTTTTTTTTGAAAATATTGAGTAATTAAATAACATAAATTACCATTATAAAGAACTCCCCAACAATAAGGAGGTCAACAAAGTTAATTCAAAACTTGGATGCCTTCTGATTATTTAATTTTATCGGAACGAGATGCACTATGGAGAGAAATTTATTTGTGCACTGTTTTAAGGAACTAATAATACGTTACTTGTGTATGTTCAAATATTCTTTTTATTATATGTTTGATGCATTAAAGTGAACACTTCACATAATATACATGATTTGCAGTTTTACTAGCTTTACTTTTCCGCGACAAAACTCAATACTTTCTTCCATCCAATCCTAAACGAATAAGTCAGTAGAAGGCATGTAAAAGGTAGGAAGGTACTAATAGCAAAAAAAAGTAAAATTCGCTTTATTTCTTTACGTTGTTATAAGGCATGCATCACTGTGGGGGTGTTTTCGCAGAGATAACTGGGCTAGATTATTTTGAGTAACGGCGAAGCAATGGGGTAAAAAAGTGCAGGCGGAATGAAGGTAGAATATAAAATATCGTTTTGGTGGTGCAATTAAAAAGTATTGTGGTGTAGCGCGCTTGATAGGTCTTGGTTGAAGCTTCTTTAGAGCACGCTACAGCGACAGCCTACATGAAACTATCAATCAGTTGGTGGATAATAAATGCATATTCGGTTTATTATTTTTATTTATTATTATCCATGTTAGTCAACATGTGGCTCTTATGACAAGTCGACTCTGCCACGAGTTCGTAAAGAAGATTAACATCAAGTGAACTAGGATACAACAAATAGGTATATAGACTAGCGCTTGACTGCGATCTTACCTGATGGTAATAAGTGTATATCTATCTTCTATATAAATAAAAATGAATGTTGGTAAGCGCATAACTCAAGAATGGATGGACCAATTCGGTTAATTTATTTTTTTGTATGTTCCTTAAGGTCCACGCAAGGTTTTAATAAAAAAAAAACAAACAAAAAAAAATTAATTTTTCTTTTAACTTTTGACAGAACGAAGTCTGTCCGGGCAGCTAGTTAACAATATTTATATCCGACAATAATAGTGATTTTGCCAGCCCTTAAAGGCTAAGCATTACTTATCTCCCCATTTTCTTCACTATATTATTATAATTATCTCAATGATTCGCATCTTGTAGCCCGTGCATTAGTAATTTAGTAAACTTATATCAAATAAATGAATCGAAAAATAACTATACATACTACATATATACATAGTTACATACCGACCAATAAAACATTGAGCAGAGTTTAGAGCTGATTTTGTAGTTTCGCCTTCGTTTGAGAGCGCAATCTAATCTAGATAATAATTTTCATTCCCTATTTATCGCTTCGTTGCTACTCGTATCTAAAATTAGTTCCATTCCACTTTTCAGGTACTTTAATTTTTCCTTTTGAACGTAGGTACTAGGTACAGTTTATTACTGAATTTATGGTAAAATATTAATTACAAGTTTTGCACATACGAGTACATATTTACCTAATTTATAAAGCTTTATTTGAAAAGCAGACTAGGTAATTATATCTATGGAATAAATAGCATAAGTTAATTATTTGATAACGATACGTCATGTAAGTATTTAGCTAAAGATTTTTACAGGATCATCACATCGAAATGGGTCAAAATTTGTTGTATACAGTACACACTATATTTTCTTTACGAGTTAGAAACTAACTAAGTACATTCATGACTTTTTCTTACATTGAATAATATTATGTCAATGTAATTTGTAACATATTGTTATGTACTGTAATACCTACTCTTCTACGAAAACTTCAGTATACCTAAATAAAATGAGAGAAAAGAATCCTATTAATATTATAAATGCGAAAGTTTGTGAGGATGTTTGGATGGATGGATGGATGGATGGATGTTTGTTACTCTTTAACGCGACAACGAATGAACCGATTTTGCTGAAATTTGGCACAGACATAGATTATAGTCTGGAATAGCACATAGGCTACTTTTTATCCCGGAAAAGCAAACAGTTCCTGCGGGATAGCATCGCTATTTTTTACGCATTTGTCCTTCAAAATACGCGCAATGGAGATTTAGATTAACGTGATTTTTTTGTACAGGTAAAGTTAAGAGCCTGAAAAATGACAAAGGCTACTTTTTATTTCAGGAAAACAAACGGTTCCTGCGGGATATTAGTATACTACTTTTCACACATTTATCTTTCAATTATGCGCCAACGGAGTTACAGATTGACGTGGTTTTTTGGAGAGGCATAGTTGATGACTTGAAAAGTGACAAAGGCTACTTTTTATCCTGGGAAAGCAAACAGTTCCCGCGGGATATTAGTGTTCTACTTTTCACATATTTATCCTTAAATAAGGCGCCAACGGAGTTACAGATTGACGTGGTTTATTGCATAGGCATAGTTGAGGACTTAAAAAGCCCAGGAAAACAAACAGTTCCCGTGGGATATTCATATGCTACTTTTCACATATTAATTCTTCAATTATGCGCCAACGAAGTTACAGATTGAAGTGGTTTTTTTAATAGGCATAGTTGAGGACCTGAAAAGTGAAAAGGCTACTTTTTATCCCGGGAAAAAAAACAGTTCCCGCGGGATATTCGCATGTTACTTTTCACATACTTATCCATCAATTATGCGCCAACGGAGTTTTAGATTGAAGTTTTAGATTATTTTTAGCACAGGTAAAGTTAAGGGCCTGAAGAGTGACAAAGGCTACTTTTTCTCCCTGGAAAACAAACGGTTTCTGCGGGATATTAGTATGCTTCTTTACACATATTTATACTTCAATCATGCGCCAATATGCATGCATGTATGTATGTATGTATGTATGTATGTATGTATGTATGTATGTATGTGTGTATGTATGTATGCATGTATGTATACGTGTATGTATGTATGTATGTATGTATGGATGTATGTATATATGTATGTATGTAAGTATGCTTGCATGCATGCATGCGTGCATGTCTGTATATATATATATGTATCTCCTCCTACTAACAACAAATACATTAACTATATCCTATCCTACTTATTATTACTCATATTATCCCACTAATATTATTAATGTGAAAGTTTGTGAGGATGGCTGTACACGGATGTATGTTTGTATAGATGTCGTATACGGATGGATGGATGTATGTTCTCTGAGATAGGGGTTGAACTATTTTGACTGTTATACTCCATAACTTCGTTAAATTTGAACTACTTTTTATTATTACTTTAACCGACTTCAAAAAAGGAGGAGGATCTCAATTCAACGAATCTTTTTTATGTATGTTCACCGATTACTCGAAGACGCCTGAACCGATTTGGAAAATTCTTTTTTTGTTTCAAAGGGTATACTTCCCAGGTGGCCCCATTTAAATTTTAAAGAAATCAGTCGAGCGTTTTCAAAAAAATCTACAATAAATTATATACTTTGTAGTGGTGCGGGCGTTTAAATGTATGCTCCCGGGACAAAAAGTAGCCTGTGTTATTTTCCAGGTCCTTAACTTTACCTGTGTAAAAAAATCGGCCAAGTGCGAGTCGGTCCTCACTCTTTTAGGGTGTCGTTACAAAAAAATTAAATTAATTTTTATTATTTGTTGTTATAGCAGCAATAGAAATACAAAATATGTGAAAATTTCAATTGTCAATCTATTACGGTTTACGAGATACAGGCCGCTGACAGACGGACGGACGGACAGCGGAGGCTTAGTAATAGGGTCCCGTTGGCACCCTTTGGGTACGGAACCCTAAAAACCACGTTGACTATATGCACTTACACTTTATATGGTGAAATATTATAACTGCGAAAGTGCGTTGGTTTGTCCTTCAATCACGCCCTAACAGAGCTACAGATCGACGTGATTTTTTGCAGGGGTACCTATACTTGAGGACCTGGAGAGTGACAGGCTACATTTTCAGAGTTCCCAAGGCATTTTAAAGGCTAAGTTCACGCAGACGAAGTCGCGGGCATCAGCTAGTTATTTAATAAATGGGCGATTTACTTTAACAGAACAAATATTTTATACAATCAACGCACTGATATAAACGTACGCCAATCTCCGACATCCCGATTGCGAAATGTCCCGAGTCCCGACTTAAGTGTCCCGTTCCGATGTAGAACGGAGATTGAATCACGAGCCGCGTGATGGAACGGCGCGTTATGCTGAAGGAGCGAAGGAACGAGAGAACAAACGTGCGAGCTTACGACATTTAGTACGGATTCAGAATTAATTTATTATTATTGATTTGAGGAATAAAACTCGATATGTAGCCTCTAAAACCTAACGGTTAAAGGTACGATAGCTAAAAGGTCAATGGTTCGATCCGATGGACCCATTGCACCATTGTCGTACCCACTCCTAAAACAGCTTTTCCGCTTATTTGGAGGGGAGATAATTAAATAGAATTAATAGTTTACAATAGATACAAAAAATCTGTGGGGGTGTGTGTGTGTGTGTGCGTACACCTCATATTCCAATTTAGTTAACACATTAAATGACGTCTGTGCTTTTTGTTTCTAATTTTAGACATGAATTATTATATTTGTAATTAGACAATAACTTTACGGTTCCTACCTCATTAAATAGAATTTTAATATGCGAAGTTTCTTACTTGCGTCATTCGTATTATTTACAATTTTAGTTAAGTATATCTTAAAAAAATTCAATGTAATTTAAGAATAACCTATTAAAATTACTTCAGTTTAACTAAGAAAAATTTTATTTTTGCTGTTTATTTTTCATTTGACCAAATAATTCTTTCCACGTCATAATAATTAGGTAATAAGTTAGTATAGTCATGTTAGTAATGAAAGAACAGAACGCATCGTATATGCATAATTGCGTACCATATTGTATGATAATTATTAAGTATATATATATATATATATATATATATACCGTATTGCATAATAATTATTATAATTTTCTTAAATTATGTAATAATAAATTATTGCATAATTTCAGCATAATGAGAGATGGGGTATCTGTTGCTATTACTGCAAACTATTATGACGGGGTTAATTGCAGGAAAAATTATTTAATTATTGAAAGGCGAAAGAAGTCGTGGCTAAGACACATAAGGGAGTGGACTGGCATTAAGATCGCAGAAGTCGTAGGACTATTCCGATTAGCCAAGGACAAGAAGTTCAAAAAAGCTGACTGATGCCTTCAGTAATAGAGGGGCAAATGAAGAAGAAGAAGAAGTAGAGAGGTTAAGTAGGGATTATTTTGGTACTTAAAAAGTAAAAAAAAAATTGCTTCAAATTATGAAGTTCATAATAAAGGAACCAGACGAACGGAAAAGCTCGAAATTCGATATTAGTAATTAGTCGGAGTTTTCTAATTAGACTGAACAAATAGACGAAATAAAGCATTAAGCAGTTGTGCAAATACTATGGAAGAAGGGGGATTCTTTGCTGATCTCTTATGTGCTGGATACGACTTCTTACAAAAAATAAAATAAATATTTATCGGTATACCTATCATATTTACCTAATACCTATCACGTTATTAAGCACTTTTTTTAGTTACCTCTTAGTAGGTATTATTTTTTTAGGTACATTATGGTATTTAGTTTGAAGAAGCCATAGGAAATAAGTGTTGTGGTGTGCATCAAAGTACCTATTCTATTCTGTATTGTTTGCCAGTCAGTCAGTAATTTACAGTAGATACTGTTCTATTTAGTACTAACTATCAGTGACTGTGAAGTGACGTGGAAGTGGAACTCTTTGATTTTTCGCTCTAAAAAGAACATTCTTCCTCTGTAGTTGAATTTACACAGGCAGAGTTACTGTGGCATCTATAAATAAATAGACAGTACGAAAAAATACATTTGAAGTAAAAAGCCAAAGTCAAATATTTTAATCATAAGCATTGTAGGAAGGTATTGTAGGTACACACTTTGATTTATTCAATTTTTTTTACACACGGGTATGTCTACGTTTTACTAACTACGCTCGCGTCATTTCCAGTATAGGTAAGTCTGTGTAAACACTCCTATGCAAGCTTCGTAAGCAAATAATATGACAAGATAAAGAGAATGGGAAACGATATTATGCTCATTGGAACATTCAATTTACTGTGAATACTAAGTATAAGCTATTTCAGTACTCGTGTCTCGATATCGTACTAAAGCTCCATCCACATTTGTATCACTTCAATCGTGTCTTCGTCGCGAAGGCCCGAAGCATAATATGAATCATGATCGTTACTTAGGATTCAAAATATATTGAGCCAATTGACAAGCCGTGGCCAATACATCTCCAAATCATTTTGGTGAATACTTAGTATACGACACCGAAATGTGGAACCAGCCTAATAAAATATGACCCGAACAGATAAAGCATTTGTTTAGTGCTATTTAAATGCATTATATTTGAATAAAAATGTTTATAATTTATTTATCAAGAGGAGACCGGGGAATGAGAGTAAAGCGTCATAAATGAATTTAAATGCTGGTTAAGACTTCGGGCTACTTTGAGGTCCGGGGTTGAATCCCCACCATGCATATCTGATTTTTCGGAATTATATGCAAAAAAATATCACTTGCTTTAATGGTGAAGGACTATATTGTGAGGAAACCTGGAAGCCTGAGAATTCTCCATAATGTTCTCAAAGTTGTAAGAAGTCTGCAAATCCGCGTTTGGACAGGTTTAAGATGAAAGGAACTTTTCAATTAGTTAATGTTGTGATAAATAGCACGTTAAATGTACAATAAGACTTCGAATCAGATATTGTATACCTATTTGAACATAGGTTTAAAATTCCTGAATATGTGAAAAGATCGTATCAAAAGTCTAGATAGAACTGTCTGCTAATGAGACCGTATATTCCAACATTCATTAACAGATACAATGTGAACAAATTATTTTCATACATCATCAAGCAAGAGCCGTAGGGTAGACTGGGTACGGTTGTAACAATTTCCCCTTGAACACCCACAGCATTACCAATATTGCTATAAACAACGGTTATAGCATTTGAGATGATAGCCAGGTTATTTTTCTTTAAATGGATATCAAAATCACATGCACAGGTGAAACAATTTAGCAGAAATGAGTAGTTTTATTGAGTGTGTGCGATTGTTACAATTGACCCCATACCAGGGGCGGTTGTAACAGTGATGGGGGACAGTTGTAACAAGCAGAAACAATACAGAATTGAAGTATTTAAACCAACTTTACTATTTAAAAACGCTAAAAAGTTCTTCGCCATATCTTAGGCACATTTTTAACAATTATTTAGATACTTTTTAGAATAAAAATAAATTAACAAAATAGATAATATTTCCCCTATGCATCGGTACGCAATCAGTCTCACCAAACGAACATAATCTCGAATTATTAAACAAAACAAAATTAAATAATCAATAAAATCTAAGTTTAAACTGAAAACAACAATTCATTATTTTTTCCTATACTTAATCAGACTCTCTGCAGTTATAGCATATATGTAATATCTACTCCCATCTGTACAGGCTACGTTACGCTCTCCAGACCGTCTCGTTGAATAAGTTTCCAGGCAATGAAAGCAATAATATTCTTCGCCTTCTGATGAATCTGGTGGTGTATTAGATTTATTTTTCTTTGTTTCCTTCACCTTTCCCTTTGCGTTGGTTTGTCTTTCCATTAGAGTCAAATACGTTTTTCTTCGTTTTCTTATTTTTCAATCTTTTCTGCAACTGTATATTCTCTTCTAACAGCTTTCTTTTCAGGAGTGCCTATCTGTGTAAAAATTAATAATTTTTTGGTTTTTCGACCCCTATTTCTTATTTTCCTAAGAGAAGCTTTGAGGAAGGGCCGTAATGCCTCAGGTGCGAACTCAAATATTCTGCTTCTGGACGGAATAGTTTCTGATTGCTCATGAACGGCAGGTTAATTTCATCATAGGCGTTCTTGTACAACAATATGTCGCTTTCACCTCTCGAAGTCTTTTTTACGCGTTTCCTATGCATCTGCAATGCAAAAATATAGTAAAACTAATGTTACAACCGTACCCATCAAAATCGTTACAACCGTACCCACCACCTATTTTGGCAATAAAAAGGTCACTGCCATGAAGCCTAATTACGTATACAAAAACGAACTAGCTTATTATAATCTCTAAAATACAACAATTGCGTATGTTAATACTCAAATATGAACATTATATTATTAGTCACGCTATATCGGAAAGAAATTCATCAAAAATACTTACTTTTGGTTGACAAAACACAATGGGCTTTTGTTTAAACGTAATAAGTGCGCAGAGTGCGAAGCAACACTGTGAATCATGTTGGCACTTGAAATCCGCGTGCCTCTTCCCTTGTACCCTTTCCTGTGTTGTGTATAGTTTCGGAAATATTTGAGTTGTTTCAACCGTACCCCGTTACAACCGTACCCAGTCTACCCTACCTACTGAAAATAGACTGATGCATATTAACATTACCATTCTTTCTCTGAGATTCCTCGGTGCTTGATTGGTAAGTGCTTACCTGACCAATTAGGTCCGAGTATAAACAGTTCCTAACGACTTCAAACAAAATGGCACTCAAATTATGAGCACGGTTTTAAAAGATATATAATTGCGGGCTAGAAAGAGCCGCCATCATAGTTGTTATCATTCCACGGTAGGTCTGCAAATTCCATCTACATGTTGACACCCGCATATCTTAAGACGCCTATGCGCAAATCATTTTTTCATACAAATTCCACTCTTGCGGCTCAGTGTAATTATAAATAAAATTGACATTAATTGCCCCGACTTCGAAGTAGGTTAGGGATTTCTAGAAATAATTCCCATAATGTGTAATGAAGAAGTTTTTTTCGGTGTTGCAATTTTGCTCGATGTCCTGTGTGGTACGTATATCGTTTTGAAATACTTACAATTAAATTGTATAAATAAACTATCTGGATTCAAGTTTATTCAATTACTAGTAAAAAATATTTTATAGTTAATAACAAAACAAATATAAGTACCTAGGTATTATGTTTCGACATTTTTGTAACCATAAATGTTTCAATATTAATGTAACCATAAAGTAACCTTAAGATATAGAATTATTTATTACACGTAGGTACTTAAACTTCATACTGAGATGTATTCAAAATAAGGCAAAATTTTATCTAATTGGAAACACAAGTCTTCAGAATCAGACAAATATAACAATAATTTAGCTAATTACTTTGTAATGAAACCGCGGTTTACCCAGTCGAGCGAGAATCCTGCACTAAACAACAGTAACAGACGAGACACACATTAAAAAATCAATACTAGAACAGAGCACGCTCACAATTAAGACGCATCCCTCAAACGTCATAGCACCCTTATTCTAAAAACACACCAACAACACACAACAAAAATGCTAAACATCCCTAACGTAAGGACGTAGCGTCGAAAATTGAACGTCAATTGTTTTACAGCGCGCAGTCGTCGCAAGAATCATCCGCAGAAATGTTGTCTCATAACATAACACGCAAAAATCAACAACAGGCGTATCATAATGCAACAAAAACCAAAATCGAATGGCAATAGTCGAATCGCGAGCAAATATGGTAAAGAATTATCCCGCTAGCAAAAATGTACACCCTTGCTGGGGGTAGCGTGGGCACTTTGGGCAATATGCAAAAGTTGGGGTGGCGGGGGGGTAGGGGGATGTCGTGATTAGGCCGTGTGTGACGATGCGCATCTTATGCCCGCATTACCCTTTCGTTTTCCTTCCGATAGCTGCCTTTGTGGGGCGGTCCCTTTACTTATCTGTATAAAAAGTAGATCACACGATACCAATTTTCTTCTAGCTTTATTCATAAACGCCGCTCATTGAAATCTTTTTCCGACGTATTGACGCCTTTGATATTGTACAATGACTTATTGAGACCCTTTGATGTCATATTTTTTTCAGAGGTTTTTAAATACAAATTATTTCGTGAGCTTGTAAAAGTATGTCTTATCAATGTTCTCATAATCATAGTAATTCTGATTGGGTTTGAGTTTCATGGTAAAAATACTGTGTATGATAAGGATACAATACAAATAGATAAACTTTGCCAGCTGCCTCTGAGACTAGAGAAAGTTGAAATATCAAACAGCCATTACGTACCTCATGACTTACTAAGTTTTTGCTCGAACTAAGTTGCCAACACCGACACAATCGACTAAATGTAATCCCCATTAGCAAAATAAACTACATTTGCTAAGGGCGGACTCGTTAACACACTTTCCAAGTTTCCCATCGAAAACTACCCCGTTTAGACTTCCAAATACGCTCACCGAGGACAAACTAATAAACGTGAATGTTTAATATTCTACCAAATCTTCATCGCCCCCCTTCCTCCAAAATTTCAATACGAGCTTAAGTAATATCGAATTCAGGAACCGCATTCGAACGAACAACGTCGCAAAAGCCGTTTCCGCTATTGGTTCATAAGACATTTCAGTTCTGTTCCACCCAAGAGCCTGATACAGACGTTATGGACGATTCAGAGAGTGATTTCCCTTGAAACCAATGTAGCATATAAATACCATTATTTTGAAACAATACACATTTTCGCCCCCATCGTGTTGTTTTGAAGAAACTTCAAATGCCTCATGAATATTCCGATTTGCTGCGTATTGATTTTTTCTATATTATATTTAATAAAATCAAAAATTAAAACGTTATTTCATTACGATTACAATATTCTCATGTAGGACCCTAAAGGTGTGTTATATTATTTTTTCTTTAAAGAGCTTGGGTTTACTAACCACTCTTTTTACAGAAGTAATTTTGTTTTTCAGCCACGTTGCAAAGGCAGTAATTTGTCAATATCTACTTACTCCCATTCTCCTCACTCACACATCGCCGTCTAATGAAATCAGACATCCCGGCGCAATTGTAGATTCAATTAGTACACAGCAGTTGCCATTCTTATCGGTGGAGACGATTTTACGAACGAATTAATCCGAAAACATACGATTCCTATCTCCCCCTGCCTCCTCCGTCTTTAGCAAAGTATGTTTATACGTATCGAAGTTCCATTGTATTTGTTGAGAGTAATTAAGTACGTATGGATTGGATGTTGACGACTTTAAACGTTGCCGCTCATATACCCATTTATTACCTACATAATATTATGTACATTTGGTTGTAGATTTACTCCATAATCTATCATGCATTGCACTAACATTTACTCCATTTGTACCTATTAGATCTTAATAGGTACCTAACCTATTAAGATCTAATAGGTACAAATGGAGTAAATGTTAGTTTCAGATAAATGCATGATAGATAAAAATACTCGTTAATACCTAATGAATATGCTAAATTAGGTGAAGTCCAAGGCTAAGTTCACATGGATTTAGGTTTTAAGAATATGTTTCTTCATACAAACTTTACTTTATGGAATTAAAGCCCCTTTTAACTATACTCCTGCAGGCCTAGCATGATATAGATGTCACTACGACGTAGGTACATACCTACGTCGTAGTGACATCTCGCGAAGAGAGAGAGAGATATTGTCGATGTAGACTGATTTCTCGTTTACCCTTTTAAACTTCAAAATTCGAGAAACTGACATCGCCACTCGCATGTTAGAGTTCGTAGAGAAAAATAGAGAAAATAATTTTGTCTACTTTTGACGTAACGAGACGAATCATGGTGTGCAATCATGTTAGTTTCGATAGAGATAATATAGAGATAACACGAGAAAAGTGGTAGACAAAATCTTTTCGCACGTGCATGCCTGGCCTGCTGGAGTATTTTAGGAAGGAATATTCCCTCCAAAAAATCTCAAGTAACTATAGATCAAACAGCTGCTATGCGTTGTCTGTCATTCACTCAGTCACAATACTGTTTAGTGTTTATAGATGTTATAGAAGATAAAGTACCCGTTAAAGAAACCCTTAGTTTATGTCACGTCCCAGTATCCTAAATGCTATACTTACTTTGGTTTTAGTCATCTGTACTACGATAAAGAATGTAAACAAGGTAATTTTTCACAAATAAAGTACACCGAAATTGTTTAAACTAATTTGACACTATCGACAAAACAATCAAAATAAATAAAACTGAATTAAAAGGGACAATTCAATTCACTCTATTTTATATCACGCAATCAAAATACGACCGTGGCTGATCGGTAATCATCGATAGACGATTATCTAATTCTAGGGGGAACGCGAGGGTTTTTTTTATTATTGATCAATTGATCACGCCTCGATATTGTGGATTATTGATAGATTGATATTAATGCTGTGGGGTGGCGGTTTTTTTTTTCAATATGCTATTGACGTCACCACAATTGGATATTGTGTAATTCTTTTGTACGGTTTTTTTGTGAACTTGTTTGCCGACCGTCTCGTTATTGGTATTTTTTTTGTAAAGGTTTGTTTATTGAATGTTTGATTTGGCCGAGGGTGATTTAGACGATGGAGTGGGTTATTTGTAGAGAACGTTTTGGCGTACTAATTTTTTAATATTTCGATCTTTTATCACTAGTGGATCAAGTTTGGTTTAGTTAAACGTTTAATTATGTTTATCGGTCAAATACGTATTTTTTTAAATAATTCAATTATTATTTTAGACCTTTATACAAAGATAAATAAGTAATTTACAGACCAAAGGCTTGGTGGTCAAACCTCGTTTTTTGTAAAAAAAAAATTTAAATCTTGACGACTTCAAGGTTTGTAAGTTGCTAGACATTGTAAGTAATAAGTATAGACTTGGAAAGTTTTTCGTCTATACTTACGCACCAGTAAAGAAGACTAAGGTTAATTTTACTTCTTGCGTGGAAATTATATGTCGAAAAAAATATTTATTAAAATGGCTGAAATACTTATAATTAAATACGTTGTCGCTATTGTCTAAGCTGTCACATAAATTTTCGTTTTCACGTGTTTCTACTCTAATATTTTTCAATAAAAGGTGCCTATAACACGGTAATAAAATCCCCCAGTTTCCTCACTACAAAGGAGGGGGTGACAATTCGGGATTCGATCGCGCAAATTAATATACAATATGAGACGGTTTTCATATTCGGCTCACTCCAATACGCGAAATTGACACCACAATATTCCAAACAGAAATAAGATTGCCTGGAGCCACCCCCGTGGAGGCACTTTATTATATCCAACGTCTTCACGATTGAAACCAATTGTTAATTGAGCCATATCTATGAAAATGGCGTCTGTGCGAGCCGATTCTTATCGGTATTCGCCGTTAAATTTATTATAGGCAGTTTAGCGTGAAACGAAACGGCGAATTTTGGGATCCGATTAAATTTTGGGCCGATTAAAATTCTAATCAATAAAATTTAATAGAACCTATTAAATTTCTTATAGTAATAAATTCCATATTTCAGGAAATCAATTAAATCGAGGACTTCTGGAAGAAATCTCCACCTTAGAAATAAACTGTCCTTTAATAATTTCCTTTACAAAAATTATGTTTCTGGTACCAAGTAAATAAAGATTGTTTTTTTATTTAATTTCTACAATCAGATAAAAGTTGTATGGGAGTTTGTTCCTACCTTACTTCTTCAAACAAGCACTTTGTCAATACGTTTGTAGTTTGGAGCCGGGAATATTTTAAATTAAATAATATATTTCTAATATTTAAATTAAATCGCTGCCATTTCTATTTAATGTTCAAATGTTTCTTGCAAATGTAAATATTTGTTTGCATATTTGAAAGATATTTCAACGAATAACAAAAAAGGAAATTTATCTCGATTCAGTTTTTCACTCTACATAATCTATAAACTGACATTTCTCCAAAAGACGGGCAAAGTTCAGTGGAAACTGTTGTATTATTATATATCTCAGAATTGAAAGGCACCCGACAATAGTTAGACAAATGAATAAATCCAAATGGAAATTTCCTATTCGTGAACAATAGTTAGATTTTAGAGGCTTGTATCTCATACAGACAGATTGATTGGGCTTTTCCTACAGCTACGCAGCGAAGGAGTACGCTTATTGTAATATAAGAAAGACGATTTAACATCCTTACTAATATTATAAATGCGAAAGTGTGTTTGTTTGTTGGTTTGTTGGTTTGTCCTTCAATCACGCCGCAACAGGGCTACGGATCGACGTGATTTTTTGTGGGTATAGTTGAGGACCTGGAGAGTGAAATAGGCTACTTTTTATCCCGGAAAATCAAAAGGATTTTAAAAACTAAATTCACGCAGACGAAGTCGTGGGCATCAGCTAGTAAACTTATAAAATTACATCGATGGGATTTAAGCAGTATTAGAATTACAATAGGTACTAAGGATTTAACAGAATTGTTTGTACCCTACCCAAGCAGTAAAGTACCCCAGAAAGACACAATCGGCAAGCTTCAGCTT
Source organism: Oeneis ivallda (assembly GCA_029955525.1). Lineage (NCBI taxonomy): Eukaryota > Metazoa > Arthropoda > Insecta > Lepidoptera > Nymphalidae > Oeneis > Oeneis ivallda. The sequence continues at coordinate 17,895,625 of JARPMR010000008.1, forward strand.
CATAGAGCGTCGACTCTGTCACTCATACCTACTAGGTAATAATGACTAAATACATATTTTGCATCAGTGTATCAAATCTCACAAATTTTTACTTCCTGCAGGGTACGAGGCTATGAGCCTCTTTAAGCAATTAAATATTACTTGCTTTAACGACTAGAAAAAACCTGAATGCCTGAAAGTTTTTTACAATGATCTCAAGTCTGTTCATGTGCACTTGGCTAGTGTGGTGAGCTAAAGCCTAAACCTTACTGATTCTGAGAAGAGACCCGTAGCCAGGTGGGCCAGTGGCGGGTTGAGGTGATGATAATGATGACTGTAGTTCCAAGATCACGTCGTTGCCATTATTAGGTAAAGGCACCTTTCTGACGGGATATGGAAGAGGTTTCCATCACGGTAACATGACGTATCGAATTTCTCTGTGCTGTAGCAATGACTTCAGTTCTTTTTCCATATTTGTAATTGAACTTTTCACTTTCGTTCACTAACTTTTTAATCATCCAACATTGAAGTGGTAGGTACTAGGGCGGCTAAAGACAAACGTTCAACATCTTTGTAGCAATCCGTTTTCCTGTAACATCACAGCCGATATCTATAACTAGAATCACTAGCGGATAAATCATATCGCGTTCTCATAAATTTCGGTTCGCTCTCCATATTTTGTTACCTGGCCCGTTTGTTACGATTTTATTATGAAAATGAATGGCGGGCGGGGAGGTAAGAGGGGGGGGGGGGACGATCAAAAGGGTTCCTAATTCGTACATTCGCCGTTGCACACTATAGCAACTAGAGAGTTTTATGGACCGAATCTTTTATGGGATAATCAAATTTTGTAATATTAATGCTTCCAATTCGTCTGGGAATTCATTTTCTAGTTGTTTCATTCGCGGTTACGTCTGTCCGATATGTAGATATTATTAGTAATTGTAGGCACTCGTATATCTATCTATTCACAAACCACAGCTATGTTGGATTGAATTTAATTTTCTTATTATTATTTCATTTCATACTCAGTTATAATATCTGGGTTCGGAAGTTTTTGAATATTAATTGGATTTTATTGTTTCATTCGTCTACAGATACGAATATACTTCGCGCTGTTCGTATTCGTATCGGTAAGGTATTGTTTGTGCGAATTTATTCACGTTTCACTTCCTGAAAATTAATTTGCGGCTACGAAAATAGGTACGAAATTCAAATAAATGTGCTCCATGTACTCAAGTTTTTCTTTTGTTATGTTTAGTTTGTCGTTCAAGGAGAGAATTAATTGGAATTTCCATTGTTAAGAACATACGTGTAATTAGAAAACAGAGAAGGTTCGAAAATAATTCTTGCTTCTGTCTGTGGGCGCGCGGAGTCGTAATTAAAAATGTTACCTTTGCTCTATGGTCGATGCTATACCGACTCCTGTTGAACGAAAACATTTCACTTCACTTTGTTTGAGGTACTGTTAAGCGAACGGTAAGTTCTAAATTTGAATTTGTAATGATGTATCCGTTAATTTTACCTACTGCAAAATTCGTATTCGTTGTCCTTTTTTTGATCATAAGTATCATCATTCACATCTCCACCTACATGGGGATATTGTATTTCCTCTCGCATAATACACACTCTAGGCCACAATCAACCAAGCGCGGTTTGGCAAACTTCACACACGGTTCGAGTACATAATGGAGAACATAGGCAGATTTCCTCACAATTTTTTTCCTTCAACGTTAAAAAGCAAGCGATTATATTGCTTGAAGCACACATAACTCTGAAGAGTCAGGTATCGACCCGCCGACTCCGAAATGGAGACTGAAATCTTAACTACTAGGCCATCACCGCTTCGCTTTTATTTGCTACTAATTTTAGTCCGTGACTTTGTCCGCCAGTTAGGCTTTTAAAAATCTCGCAAGAACCCTTTGTTTTTCCAGGATAGAAGAAGCCTATCTCACTTTCCGAGTTCTCACATATACTTACCTAGGTACCCACGCAAAAAATCTCATTGAAAAGTTGCTCAGTAGCTGCGGATTGAAGGACAAACCAACAAACAAACACACTTTCTCATTTATAATACTGGTCAGGATTAGGTATCGACTATATTAAAGATCTTGGCTTTTGTCGATTACTTACCTACATTGAAATATTGTGTCTTTTTGTTGACGTTTATGCATGTATCGAACGTGAAATGTAACCGTAGAAACCTGTGAAAATATGTAAATTGATCCTTGGAGATGCCGGACCGACGGACTGAGTGAAATTTGAATATAAACTTTCCGCAGTACCATATAAGCGCCATTTATTTTGTCCGCTCATAAAATATAATGATTTTTGACGTTGCTCTCGGCTATATTAATTTTGCGGCAGCCGTATTATAAAGGGTGTTTTGAAATATCGGAAGGTACTCGTATGGAGTGTAATAGACTAATATTAATGTATAATATTAAAAATATTGTAGGTTTCAAAAATAATTGTCTACGACTATGGCCCTTCTAAACCGTTCTTATTCTGAGAGGAGAATCGTGTCCAGTAGCACGCAGGCAATTGGTTGTTGTTGTTGATGATGATGATAATGATGATGATGATTCAAGAGGCGGATACACAAGTCTTTTAAGAGCCGAAGGAAGATTTCACTGGTGCTGCAAATGTTCATTGGTGGCGGTAATCATTAAATGCTCGACTCGGCGGAGGCACTGCCGTGCCCCCAGAAATCATGCGACCTGTCTGCTTGTTTAAGTACGAACGTACGTAAAAAATATACCTTGATGTAATTATAACTTCTTCATCTCCCTTTCAAACTCCGATATTATTATTATATTATTACGTTAAAATTGCACTACGTAAACATCGCAGACGTTCTGCATACTTATTATGTATTCCCAAAAACAATAAAATTTAAAACTCATACTTAATTGAATTTCTAAACGCGTCTAAAATTCGGAAAAAACGACAGCAAAACGTCCTCCACTCGTCGCTAAGAGATCCCAGTGTATTTACATAAAAAACAAATAACACACCGGGACGAGATGCGCGCATAAAATTAAAATCGATGAGAAATTTTACCCTTCGAATTAAATATCATTGCCCTGTCTCACACAAACAAACCTACACGAACACAGCCAAGATCTAGATTAACGTCGAAGGGTGATCCGACATAAAATTTTTGAACGAGACCAAATTTAAATTTCGAACTACCGTTTCTAATCATTCATATTTTCATTCCTCAATTATTTCTTATCAACTGGAGGTATGCTTTGAAACGAATAAAATCTACATTCTTACAATCCATTGAGAGCGACAGATATTCAAAAATAAGCGATCCCAATGGGGTGTAGCTTAAATATCGGCCCATACTTATTTGCATACTAACTAAAATAATTTATTATTTTTTCTCGGAGGGTTGCCAATGTGGGGTGAGATACAATGGGTATAACTAGAAACTGAGTGTTATTGGCTTGATCGCGTCGCAGTTACATTTTTATGCTTCCACGACATTTATTTGGGCCTGTTTTGGTAGTCAGTATTAATCTTTCAGTCGTTGCTTGCTTACATACTATTTTGCTGAAATTGTCGGTGTTAAATACTTCAAAACGTAAATTTAACAAGTTTTGCAACAAACTTAAAAGTTGGTTGAAGCGATCAAAACGTAAAACTGTTTGGCAATGTTTGAAAATAGTCGACCGGGGACTCGACAATACGAGCGAACCACTTGGCCGACGATACGTTACGAAATTCTAAATCCAATACACAGAACCGCGACTCGAAGCAAACTACTAACAAAACAAATAATGTGCCGAGTATACACGAAAATGCAATATTCGACGTCAAAACAGGAGATGCTTAAAAGTTGGAATCAAAGCGATTCGAAAATCAAAGTACGGTCGGCAAAGGACTGTTGCATCCTTACAAAATAGCGTGTGATTGCGAACAAAGAGAACAGAAGACAACTTTCCGAACGAGCCGGAAAAAGTTTGCCGACTCTTCGTTGTGTCGATGTCGTATTGTTCGACGTTTCAATCTCGTGTCAACGGTTATTAATTTTTCAACTGATGCATTCTGAATTCAAATTAGCTGTTTCGAGGTTGTTTCAATTTTAAAAAGGACTCGCTTTCAATTGTTTTCTATGCTTATTTTGTTTACCTCGTCCGCTACGAGTTACGACTTTGTCCTCATTGTTGAATTGGACATCAAGTACGTCTATACCTATACTATACATATTATATCAGCCTAAACTGTACGTCAATGTGAACAATTTCAAAAGTGTAAAGTTTTAACGTTTACGAGGCAGTTCATTTTTTTTTTGAGACCGTCTACATGGCATTAAATCGCAATTTTAAAAAGGACTCGCTTTCAATTGCTTTCTATGCCTTTATTTTGTTTACCTCGTCCGCTACGAGTTACGACTTTGTCCTCATTGTTGAATTGGACATCAAGTACGTCTATACCTATACTATACATTTTATATCAGCCTAAATTGTACGTCAATGTGAACAATTTCAAAAGTGTAAAGTTTTAACGTTTACGAGGCAGTTCATTACCCTTTTTTTGAGACCGTCTACATGGCATTAAATCGCGAGTTCTGCTGACGCTGGCGTAGAATTTCGAACGAAATTATCATCCATATCAAAGGGAATATTTTAAATATCTATACATAAACATGGCGGAGTTAGGTCCAGTCCAGACGGCCCCACACCACAACGCAAGATTTACGCCCGTTTCACGCGATACTGTCCAAATGCGAGTTCACAGATGCATAATATTTTAATACTTTTTTTACGTCTGGGTGTGCTTTTGTTTCAAATCGATTAATGAAGGGTTAGTAGTAATTTTGAGGGACGAACTTCAATGTCTCTACATAAACCGTTAAAGGTTGGCATTATTAAAGTTAGTTTAATACATTTGACGACATTATTCAAGTTGTCAAAGAACTTCACGGTAAGTTTTCTAAGGATATTAATAGAAAGATTATTTTCAAATTCATGGCTAGGTGGTTCTGATGATGTGGGTCTGTGTAAGGAAACCTTAAAAATATTATCTACATATAACATCGACCATTACAAAACAAAACGTACAGGGGGAGACGCATCGGGCAAAAGATATCGGACTGGAAAGGGGTTGATTTTGATTGAATATCTGTTATTAAGGCCCTCCGCGCACACAGCCGCATTAAATAACATACACATTTAGTTTATTAATATGCATGAGTCCTCTTAAAAGTGTGCACCTTTGCCTTCGATGTGTGCGTGCGGGGAGTCGCAAGCACCATAGACAATTTTTTTAACAAAATAATATACTGGTTGTGTAAAAACTTAGGTCTTAAAACTTATTTGTCACTCAAAAACAAATTAGTGTTGTAATAAAAAATATATAGCAACGAAATTAATTTTGCACGTTCTACATTGGAGACTTCCCATTATTCGTAGGTACTTATTATAAATACGACTGATTCTACGCGCTTGATGGCACAGAATAATTAATGAGCGATATTCCGAGGATGTGAGGTTTCCTTTCATAAAATTCGCGTCTTATTGTTTTCAGCGCGATCCATTTATTTTTTGTTTGCCAACTTCCGAATTAATTTACTCTCAGCTATGTACTGCTATCACGAGCAGGGATTTTTTGTGTAGGTCTGCTAATGTTTTTAGAGTCTTGTGCAAATCATAGAGTATAATGCATCAGTAGGTACATTACTCGAAAGTTTATGCAGATTTAGTTTAGATTTAAGGAATGACTTGAATCCCAGACTACAATGACGACATCAGAGGAGTCTTAAAGTGAAAACTAGGTGAAGTCACCAAATTTTTTAATGTCAAGAATTTTGCGAGTATACTAGGTATATAATGGAATTAGTGAGTTATAAGTTTATAGCGGGTAACTATTTAAAAGTAAAGTTACGAGGGCTACAAACGCGCATTCAAAGAGACTTTGGTGAGAAAACTGGGCAAGAATCTTGGGGTGAATGAGGACTCTGGAGGGCGTTCATTCATCCTACAGAGTGACATCGGATACTTTTCATTCCAGGAAAATAAAGGGGGATTTAAAAAATCCATACTCTCATGTGAAAAAATTAGAAATTAGTATACTAAGTAGATCTCTACATTAGATGATTTATTATCATGTACCTAAAAATAAATATTATATTATTTAAAATTTCAATATTAGTTCGTTCTTTATAATGTAGAACCAGTGAGGTACCTAATATTTTGAATGGAACTCATTTAACTATTAATTAATGATGCTAATGATTTCATGTCTATGAGTTCACCATATACCAATAACACTAAGGCCTGCTTGCAGAGACGCCGAGTTAGTTAACCCAGGAATAAATTTGTAATTTTGACAGAAGCTGTATACGCAATCTGTCAAATCTGTCCTTTTAACCCAGAGTTAGCTGCTAACTCTGGGTTAAGACGTTTCTGCAAGCGCGCCTTTGATAGAGTCCAGTTCACCTACAAGGTTTTTTTTTACGATTGAGAATAACGGTTTATTTCGGATACAGTATCGAATACGTCAACATCTTTATATTCTAGAAAAAAAACCCTAGTCATTTTTATTTTTTAAAATACGCTGAACAAACATTCGGCAATGTCTGAAATGTCAGGTGTCATGTCACTATTTACGAAATTAACAAATGAGTAGCGAACAAATTGCGTCCAAAAATCTATTTTCGTTTGATTGACGCGGAGTGGAATCAAATTGGCAAGCAAAGCGGGGTGGTATAGATGGTGCTCGTGTCTTAAGCGCGATGTCAGCCATCATTAATAGGCTGTCAAAATCAAAATGCTGTCTTTTCATTAGGGAGAAATATCGATAACAGTTTTGTTTATCATTTACTTTTGTTTGCCCGAAGCCTACTAATAATAATAATTTATTATTTTTCTATCTATACATAAAGACAAGTTTTTGTAGTTCTAGTATATTTTATAAACTATTTTTGTCATTTTCTGTCCACCATGAATTCTGTGAGTAAATCAAAATTTTGTTAAAAAATGTGTACCTACTTACCTAATTATTCAGAGGGGGAGAATATGACTACAGTGGACTATGACCTATAACCCTTCTCTGAGAAGAGACACTGCACTCAGTAGTGCTGTTATATAGATTACTGATGATGATGATGATGATGATGATGACATTTACCTACATAAATTTTTCTTAAAATGATGGAACTTTGAGTGTGTGTGTAAAGCCGCTACCCACTTTTACGAAATTAGACAATGTCTTAGGTAATATTTAATTAATAGTTTCGATATCATCTTAAATAAATAAATCTCATCCCTAGTTCAGAGCAATCAGACATGAGACGATCTCGACAGATGACATTCCGAATTATAGCAATTTCGGTTGACAACTTCACGGCTACGCCTAAACTTAGCCATGAGAGATGTAGAGTGGATGTGGAATCGTATAAATTACGTTTAAAAATCAGCGGTTTTAATTTACACAGTTATTTAAACAGATTATGACGAATGTAGCTGAGAACGGGCCCTTCTTGTAACTAAATTATATTATTTAGGGCCTTCAATGAGGAGGCTGTTCGGAAAAAAATTAACTAAGTAAAAGCTTTTTGGTACTGTATACTTTCGTACGAATTTTGGTCTGTGAAATAAGTAGGGACAAACAAAGTAAAAAAAATAACATTCATTCAATCATTCATTCATCTTAACCCAACGCTGGCACTACTGCGCACAGGCCTCCTCTCGAATGAGACGGGCTTAGGGTATTATAGCTCATCACGCAAGCCTCGTGCGGATTGTCAGACTTCACACACCTTTCAGAACATTATGGAGATTACAGAATGCAGGTTTCTTGATGTTTTCCTTCACCGCTCACTCAACACACTCAAAAAAATAGTATAAAATAACAGCGGTTAAAAATAAGCACTGATAGCTTAGTGCTTTGTCTTAAACGGAGGTTGATCCACATTCAATAATTTGACTTTTCAGAGTATGTGCGTTTTAATAGGACTACTTCATTTCGCATCCCTCTTTCTCGCAAATTCTAATATTTTCAATGATTGTAAAAATCTCAGATAGGTACTTTTAATAAAATGTGGTCTATTATTAATTATCCTCGACAGTAAAATTACGGATATTTTTAGATATATTATGTAGTTTTATTATGATTACCTAGATTTTGATTGCCAAAAGTATCTGAGATTTTTATAATCATCGAAAATATTAGAATGTGCGAGAGAGAGGGATGCGAAATGTAATAGGTAGTCCTCCTATGCAATTAAAGACTATTACTATCATTAAAATTTTATATAGTTGAAATTGAGAAATAATATTGTGAAAGTTTTTTTATATACCTAAGTTTATTAAATTAAATGCGTTCAGGTTTCAAAGACTGTCTGGCGAATAATAAAAAGCACTCATCTTAGTCTTTCGAGGTTGTTAAAAATACACATATTTTTATTGCGGGCAAACAAAATATATCGCTCCAGATTTCAAAGGAAATTAATTTCGGATGATATTCGAGATGTAAAGGAGTGGAGATATTTCGAGATTTATCCCGTGTCGAATCGGCGAAATTAGTCAATAGTAAAATTTAAAATATACGAGTGAAAATAAAATTTAATCAAATCTCGCGCTGGAACTATAAATTTCGCTTCAAGGAAGTTTGGCTTTGATCCAAATTTTTTAATGAACGCGTTTTTTTTGTACAAAAATATGAAAAGTAGCGCAATATGAATATTCGATAGCACGCGTCGTGTCGCCCTGCGAATATAAGCCACTGGACAAGAACTATGAACAAAGCGATTTATGACAAACTCGAACCATCTAATACAGTACGCGAGGCATAATCTCACCATTTTTGGTCACGTATCAACACGTGATGATGTTTCGCCTGAACGTCTAGCAGTCCAAGGAAGAGTAGAGGGTACAAGAGCACGTGACAGATCACCCATGATGGACAGACCAAGTGAGGGTTGCGGTGATCCCTTGCATGCAAGAGGAAGGCAGCTGTTAGAGAGGAGGCAATAAAGCATGCCACCACAACCAAAAGACGACCACGACCGCTTTGTCGAGCGAAACGACTGTGAAAAAGAGTACCATATTTTGACATCCGGCTTTATATACTACTTTTGGCGAGCCCTCATACAAATTCAAAGCTGAACTTATGCCTCGCAAACTGTACCCATGTTTATCTACTTATTCCTATGTTACAAATATTATGTAATTTTTTTTAAGCATCTGCAATAAAAAAGAGCGTACTACTGTAACAGTAGTATCGTCTATGATAATTTTTTGTCTTTATGGGTATTAACTGTTTCATAATATATTATTTATGTTCTTAGCGTAAAATTCACTAAAGCGACTTCGAGGTTTTTCCTTCTAAAATGTGGTTTGTCCCGTCGACAAATAACTAGGGCGAGTGTATTGTCTCGACCAAACACTGTACTAGACCTTCACCTTCTTAGATAATACAAGAGTACCCATGTTATGTAAGGTTATGGTAATGACGTACTAAAACGGAAACACTACACTGCAAAGGAATAAAGCTACGTAGATGTATGTACGTATATTTATGTAACTACGTAATCGTACATTCCTACACATTAACGTAACATTTTCAAAAAGACAACTGAAGCCCATGAATTTTTTCGTGACCCCTTTACGGGATGAAAAATATGCAAGAACCGTCTCCTGTATGCAATGCTAGCTTGCTTGCAAGTTTTATCGCAATCGGATGATATTGTTAGAAATGCAGGGAGTCGAGGAAAAGCCAAAAACATATTTTTATAAATAAAATCGTTTAGTCTTGTTTAGTATAGTAGATTATGTGATAGAATAAAAGTAGTCACCTATGTTTAAACATAGCAAACAAACGTTTATCCCCCCTATCAAAGAAATCGCTAATATCCTATAACTTGAAACCCGTTCAAGAAGGGTCCTTTTAACAGGGTTGTTCACCTTGTACCAAAGGGTTAATTCTATACGAAAGGGCTATAACTGGCGGACTGCGTGATTATGATTGTATATATTCGATTCGTTTGAGGTATTGCGTGCCAGAAATGCTTTGTTTTTTTTTCGGGTTACAAACTGGATGCTTGGCGTTGTCTATGCCACGCGATTTTTTTTTTTTAATTATTTTCGGTTATCGATTCATTGCTAGATAAAAGTAGGTTAAAAAAAATTAGAACTCGCAGAACTAATATACTAACTATAGCTAAACGTGTGAAGGAGTAAGTACTAACTACGCACACTTGACCAGTTATTTATTTCTTTTTCTTCTAGTAAACTCTTCTATTTCTAGCGGAGGTTGACAACCTAACCTAAAGGCTTAATAAATAATTGAACTTTATTCACTGCATCTCCGAATGTCGAATAGTGACCTGGAGCCTTTGACCGTTCATCCCAACCTGGAGCTCATGTTGAACAAGAGGCGAAGGTTCATAAACCAGAATTTTCTTCTTTGGCTAAGCCTTCGTTTGCTTTTTATTTCCCCCTGTATAATATTGTATTTATTTATGCTCGAATGGTAATATATTTAGTAGGTACCTACTGCTTGGGGTACATAAGGTATAAAATATTAATTAACATTAATTTTTAAAACACATAATATATTATATTTTTATTTTTAATTAGCATACACAAAAGCCGCCTACCCGTGGGGGTAGTTTAACTTAATATATAATTCAGATGCAATGTGCAAGTGTTGTATGTATTATGAGGGTATTCTCTCTGGGGACCAAAATTCGAGATGGGGGCGTTCAAAAATCATGGATCGAACCCTATCGAATGAAATCTTTGTGTCAATATGCTGTACCCCTTTCCCGGAGGGGTCAACTTTTTAGACGCACATATTTAAGCAAGTAAGTATACACTTGTGCGTGTATATTTTGAGATTTATTGTAATAGACTGAAAAATTAACGTGAACCAGGATTCGTACTAGGTGATTAAAAATATACGTACATTCTGAGAAAACGATTAAAATAAAGTACGTATATGCGTACCTACCTGTACCTACCTAATAATTGTTGATATATTTTTTTACTATAAGTATTAGATGCTATGGTGTAGATACAAAGGATTAAGAAAGGAGAAGGACCGAAACATTTTTTATACTTGGCGTAAAACATAGATACATATAGGTTTTATAAAATACATGAAATATATTTACCTACTTCAGTTATTATTTTTCATAATTTCCATAGAATACAAGTTGTAAATAAACTACCGCCTACCCGTGACTGATAGCGATGCGGGGAGCTCGATGGTATGCGGGAAACAAATGCATGGGTAAGTATTTAAACCACTCATGAACTCTCAGCGTGGACTGTGCAGGGCGGCAGCGAAGTGGTGTGCTTCACGCTCTAAACGCTAACACGCATAGGAAAAGTCGTAGAGGATTTTGAGATAAACAGCTGTGCAAGAAGCCAAGAACTATTAATGCTTGGTCTTGTAATGGACAGCAGTACCTACTTTTTTACTTGGGGTAAATAACGCTGCCAAAAATGTTGATCCTCCCTTATTTTACTCCTAATTTGAACTGATTCCATCGAGAATGGAGAAAGTATGTAACAGAAATATCAGTAAATAATAGGGGGTGGACAGACATCGATTGATCTCGTCGCCAAGGGTGCGATGTAAGGGTTGCTTAAAATATTGCAAGGGTGCCGCTGATATCATCAGACGTACATAAGTTAGAGCTGGACATCGATTTTCTTAACTGATCGGGAAAACCGACTTTTTGAGTGTATTTTTATTATTAGAATAATAATGTATTTTCGTATCGCATTAATTTACGATATTACATTTTGTTTCACCTACACATACTATTTGAAACAGATTAGAAAATTAATACATATTATACTAGGTAAATAAGACGTAAGTATAAAATAAATGCTTACGACTCCAATGTAGCGTAAAGCTTTTCTAAAAGAATATTTTTTTATATGACTTATAATTATATTTTATTACTACACAGTACACACCCACATATTTAAAGGTGATTTACTCAGTAGGTACCTATGATCAGCGTAAAATTAGATTTAAGACAGAAATAAATAATTTTATTTGTGTGTAGGTACATTGATACAAAAAATTGAAGTCATCTACCAAGTTTGTTTCCTGTAGCTATGCATAATTTAATGAAATTGCAATAAAGGCTGTGCATTTAAAAACAATGCAAAACATTAGAATGCAATTCCAAATGTCTGGAGCTGAAAAAATAGTTGAGGAACAAATAGTTCTAGTTTGAAACTGGGTCTTAACCCTTCACTGCCATCAATTTAAACACAAACAAAAAGTCGAAACGAGGCGCAAGTCAGTTTATAATTCACTTTTATTATACAGTGTCAGGCGATAGGCCCGATTATTTAGCGGATCCAAAATGGCGGGTCGTGATAACACTATTTTTCGAAGCTACAACACAATTGACACTGTGTTCCGTAGTCTAAGAAAGTTTGTTTTCACGTAGGCGTTGGTGGAATACGCTTTTAGGATTCGCGTGACCGAGGCACGTTGTTTTTGACACGGCATTGTCTGTAGTTTTCACACTCAAATTTCGTTTACTCGCTTTTCGGCAGTGCAATTAGTGATTGTTATCTTCTGCGCCTGTACTGCACGGGCCACGGAGTCGAAGGCATTGCCTTTGATATTTAGGAATATACCACAGTACAATATTATAGCAGGTAGTTATAAATCATGAAGATGGTATATAATATCGCAAGAAAACTACATTTAAAAATCGGCCAAGTGCGAGTCGGGCCTCGCTCTTTCAGGGTTCCGTTAAAAAAAATTTAAATTAAAATATTTTCATGTACCCATGGAAATATTTGAATTTAATTTTTTTTATTTAATTTTAATTTTTATTATTTGTTGTTATAGCGGCAATAGAAATACATAATATGTGAAAATTTCATCTGTCTATCTATTACGGTTTACGAGATACAGCCCACTGACAGACGGACGGACGGACGGACGGACAGCGTAGGCTTAGTAATAGGGTCCCGTTGGTACCCTTTGGGTACGGAACCCTAAAAAGGAGGTTCCTCAATCCATGGGTATTTTTAAGTAAATATCTTTGCGCTACGTAAACGTAAACAAACCCTAACGCAGTTTGACTTCACGTTTAAAAAAAAATTGAAAAATTATCTTTTATATTTTACTCAATGACGGCCACGATTCGGTAGGCGTGATCAAAGTTAAAAAAATCTTCATTCATAATTTCCTATCTCCTTTTCCTTTAGTAGGTACAGTACATAATCTTTACGGTTCTTAGGGATATTATTTTCTTCAAATTCAAATGTCTAGATCCATCAGTTTAGGCTGCTGCACGTTGTCTGTCAGTATCTACTACAGTCAGAAGTCAGAACAGTTACTGTCACGGCACTGTTTTATACTTAGATAAAGATCTTTTTATAACTCAGCAACATGACATTAAAATTTCAGCAATAAGATTGAAATTGCAACAAATCGGATGAGTAACCTAAGCTGGCACACGCACACAGATGTAAAGATTTCAAGTATTGAAACTAACCCTTTAAGCCCCCATGATATGTAAAATTGCAGCCGAAATATTAGTAATAAATGCGTGTAATTAATCATTCGAATATGGGTAGTGACTATGGCGTTCGCTTATATTAGTTGCGGAGGGCAAAAATCAAACGGAACTATAGCAGCAAACGATTTTGTGAAACTTTATTGTTACATTTTTCCGTTCATATTACTGAATTTTCGAACTTTTGACTGAAAAAAACGAAAGCTTCGTTTAATTTTAATCTTATATTTTAATGATGATATTTGTTTTTATAAGCTTTAGTGGCTTGCTGGGATAAAATGGTGTGTTTTTTTAAGAGACACTCCGAGATCTATCCGTAATATAATAACAAAGGAAAAGAACCTCTCAACCTGGCTTTACACAGTTCGTTGAGCGACTTCGAATTTGTCTACGTTCAGCACAGCAGTGAGGATAAGGGATAATACTAATATGAAGGTATGTAAAATCCAAAGTTACCTCGTCATCAAAAATCAATGAGCCGACGTAAGATAATTCGAGGCGCGTTCGAGTCGCATAAATCATTTGACGATGTATTAACAATGGCTTCTATAAACACACCCCGCGTAATTAATTAAAATTATTAATGACAGCACAAAATAATGCGAAATCGATAAATTCTCGTACGTTACACCCGCTCGGATGGAAGGTTATTCCTTGGTCTTTCATAGGAGAATCTCTATAGTGCAAAGATGTTTTTTTAATATAATTTGCACGTGTTTTCCCAAATCTATCTCTTCTTTTTATTTAGTATCTATAGTAATATTTTATCCATACATGCATTATTACGTCGTAAGGCGAAAGTCGAATGCGAAACTTTAATCAGGGTGCACGTGTTTACGTGGAGTAGGATTCGGATTAGAGCCGAAAATATTACACCGCATGCAATGTTCGACACACGACACGAACATTTAGAGGTGTGGACGGCGGACGCATATTAATATTACTATTTTATCCTACTTTCCTATTAAAAATTAATTATTATAAATGTGAAAGTTTGTGAGGATGGATGGATATTTGTTACTCTTTCACGTCACAACGAATGAACCGTTTTGGCTGAATTTGGAATGGAGATAGCTCATACTCGGGATTAACACGTATAGGTTTTTTATGGAGAGTGACATAGGCTTTTTATCCCGATAAGATGTTCCCGAGGGATTTTAAAAACTAAGGATGGTATCCTTAGTTTTTAAAATCCCTAACCTAACTTTTTGCAGCTAGCGTATTGTTTAGTCAGTCTGGGACAATTGGCAGAGGAAATCACGTCGTAATCGGTCGAGTTCTCAGAATCTTGGTAAGGTATTTACTTACGATATAAATATATAATATGGTAATTTAAGCATTTTGATATGTAATTTGCCCACACGAAAGCTTTGTTATAGGCATTTTCAATGTCTAGAAAGCAAGCCAATGTGTGGACACTTTTTGACATCCCTATCTGTATATGTGACACAAGACGGACCAGAATGTTCTCATTGACAAACTAGTTATCATTCTAGATAGATTAAATGTTGGTACAAAAATATGTAGATATTTATGGGAATCTTTAAGCAGAAGATATTTAATAATTGAAGATAACAATAATAAGGAGAAACCTTTTACAAGGTGGTCTCATAGAGGATTAGCCCAGGGAGATCCACTTTCTCCTCTTCTTTTTAATATAGCTACTGCCCACATATGTGCAACCATAAGTAACGTAAATGTTTTGCAATACGCAGACGATTACGTTATTTATGCGCAAAATGAAAAATTAAACGTAAGCAAAACTAATGTGCAAAATGCTCTTACGATAGTAGTAAGTACATTGGAACAAATAGGATTAGACTTATCACCTAGTAAGACCAAATATTGTGTTTTTACTAGGAAAAGAAGAGTAGACTCGATTAACCTGGCAATTAAGGATCTCAAGATTGAACGTGTCGATTGTCTCAAATATTTGGGAATATGGTTAGATAAGTCATTACTTTGGACAAAACATATTAATGAAACTAGAGAGAAAACTATGAAAGCATTAAATTTATTAAAAGTACTAGCAGGTGCCTCGTGGGGATTACATCCTAAACATTTGAGACGATTATACATTGCATTGGTTCGCAGTCGAATGGATTATGGCAGTTTTCTTTATGATAATGCAGCTAAAACACATTTATTGAAGTTAGATAGAGTTCAAAATTCCGCTCTACGTATTATTGGTGGTTTCACTAAAACTACGCCTATTCACGTAATGGAATGTGAACTATCTATCATTCCACTTCATTTGCGTCGTCAGTATCTGGGTACTAAATACTGCTTGAAAGCCATGTCTCAGTTTAGCAATAGTACTATAGAGCTATTAAAAAAACTTGCCGATTTTAGTCAAACACGTTATTGGGAGAAGAAAAAAATACCATTATTGATTAAAATTTATAATGATGTTAGAAAGCACAAAATTTATTCCTGTAACCCTCTTTCTATGTTTTCCTTGAGTACTTGGACATCGAAAATTAATACAAATTTTATATGTACTGAAATCAAAGATGTAACAGAGTCCAAGAAAAACACCTGTAGTAATGGTTTAAAATATAAAACGCTTAACATGTTGCATACTAAATATGATGGGTGGCACAAAATATACACAGACGGTTCTAAAGCCAGTAACGGACTTGGAGCAGCTTTTTATGATCCTGGTCGCAAGGTGAAGGAAATGTTCAAAGTTACATCCGATATCACAATTATGTCCACGGAGCTCTTTGCAATCTCTGAGGCAATATCATATGCTAGAAATGTAGGACTGGAAAAGTTCGTTATCTTAACGGACAGCAAGAGTGCATTGCAGCATATAGCTCGATGCGCCTCCTCTGGTAGAAGAGGTGTTTCGGTAGCATATGATATTATTAGGAAATACCTACAACTTTCTAGCGATGGTTTGTCTGTGGGATTGCAATGGGTTCCGGCTCATATCGGTTTAATTGGTAACGAGGAAGCCGATAGATCAGCCAAAGTTGCTTCTATATCTGGAAATGAAATATTTGTTATTCCAAACTATACCGAAATTCTACTAAAATGTAAATTAGAGATCTATAACAGTTGGAAAAACTATTTTAATGAAATATCAAATTCAAAAGGAATTTGGTACAAAACTATACAAAACGACCCTCCTTATATACCATGGTTTACCAATTTTAAGTTGCGTAGAGAATTGATAGTTGTGGCTCTCAGACTACGTTCCGGGCACACTCCGTTAAATAGTTTTAAATACCTAATGAAAAAGGCTGAGTCAAAAAATTGTTCCCTCTGTAACAATCTAGAAGACACACAACATCTTTTAATGGAGTGTGCACGGAGTGAAGATATGCGAGCCTCAATGATAAATAATTATAAGTTAAATCTCGCAGATGTGGGTATTTTCCAAAGTGTTCTCGCGGCGCCATTTTCCTCAGCCGCGAGATCTCTTTGTGAGTTAATTCTAAGAATTTTTAAACAAAATCAAGAGTAGTTTAAGTTCAATTTTTTTTTTTAAGTTTTAAGATTGTATAGTATAATTTAATTAGGTTATTATAGGTCTGGCATAATCTCATGTGAGATTCAAAGACCTCTCAAAAATTGAGAATTAAAAAAAAAAAAAAAAAAAAAAAGAAAGCTTTGTTCTGCTTTTTGATTGAATGTTTTTTATTCGATGCTTTTTTAAATTTTATTAAAAAACTAGCTGATGCCCGCGACTTCGTCTGCGTGGATTTAGTTCATAACATCCCGCGGGAAATCTTTGTCACCCTCCAGGTTCTCTACTATACCTATCCAATAAATCACGTCAATCCGTAGCTTTGTAGCAGGAAACATTTGATCGTCTTGCTCGCGGCATTGTTAATGATGATTCAAAGAGAAAACATATTACTGATGATATTATCAATTACGTTAAACTATAATTTTTATAATTGTTTTTACCATAATTAACCAAATACAAAATTACGTTTAGCTGTCATTTACGTTTTGTTCTTCCACTGTCATTTTCGTTTTTTTATTCCATGTCAGATGCATATTTGTATACCAGGTTTTATATTGACTTGACGGAAACGCGGTCGAACGGGATAAAAAGTATCCTATGTCCGTCTCCTGGTTCTAAGCTACCTCTCCACCAATTTTGAGCCAAATCGGTTCATCCGTTCTTGAGTTATAAATAGTGTAACTAACACTTTCTTTTATATATATAGATTCTCAGGAACCTGGTCTCAGGATTCTGTCAAATTGTGACTTAATGTCGTTCAAATTCAGATTGTTAATAAATATTTTGTTAATTTATTATAAAAAAAGACTATAGGTACATCATTTTCAAACTCATTTTCGTCCTTAGTTTGTAGAACTAGAACTACCCGGATACCTATTGTTCTGATTTTTTATAAAACAATACATTATCATTATTATTGCAAAATTGCAACCTAGGACTCAAGTCTCAAACCCTTTTCTTCTACTATCGATATCGATGGTTTTTTTTCATAATAAGTGATTTATGTTTTTGTATGTGTGGTTGCACATAGATACATACACACATATTTTTACATATTAAACTTAATAGCTAAAAGTCGATTTTGTTTCAAGACTGAATAGATAAAAAAGCCGAAAACAATAGTTACTGCCATCATTCTCTTCGAATAGCTGAAAAAAATACTCAAGCAATCAACGGGTTATTAATTCACTTTTTTAATAGCTGGAATATGCAGATGCTGGTCGTTTTCTTTTATTGACAGTTTATGGTTTGGAAACTGGAATGGGTTTATTTTGTTCGATATTTGAATTTGGGCCTCTGAGCTACAAATATTTTACGTGAAAAAACTTGAAACCATTACGGGTTTATTAGGGTTAGCCTGCTTCCTTCTTCTACTTCATCGTCACTTACCACTAGGTGAGATCTGTGATAGTGGCGTGAGACTGCCATAGAAATTAGAATAAAAAATTAGGCCCTTAATATGTATACCTTATATTATTTCTATAAGATTAAAGATAATGTACATTCCTATATTGAGTAGCTTACAGATTAGTTTCTATGGACATTTTAATGTTATTAATAGTTCTAATATAAACGTGATTAAATTGACCTTTAACGACAATTTAGAAAAATTAATGGGGCATTCGAAACTCAAGATATTGTGCACTATTTCAAAGGATTGGATTACTATTGCTCAGTGTTTTATTTATCTGTACACTGACAGTCGATACGGAGTGGTCAGTTTAAAACTGGAACCTTTTAATAGTCACGCGATTCTGAGTAATCGTTTGACGTTTGAGATTATCTGTATTAATGCTGGTGCTTAAGACAGTTTTCTTTCCTTTAAACCAGACGATCATGATTAATGACACGACTTCCAAGTTTTATGTAACAAGCTTTGATTCTATATTCTTTGCGTAAACGAAGTCTATTACAGGTCTTAGTTTACGCAAAGAATATAGATATGATATGTGTGAGGAATTAACAGTGCCCTCTATCCATAAAAGCCGGTTCCGGTTAGCCATAAAAATTAGCAATTTAACGAACGCCACATTATTTCTAAACACATGATGAGACGTCCTTTATTTAAACACTTAACAATAAACTCATGTTTTTTGACTTTGATAGCCTAATACAGAATTCTTTTATCGATGATGATGTCTAATATTCGATATTTTGTCCATTGTAAAAATGACAAAAAATACTCTTTTCGTACCACTTGCTCAAAAAAGTGACATTCTGTGCCACAAAAAGCGAACATAACAATAGTCATTTTTAATCTGTTAAAAACAGGGAAAGAAAATTGTACTGAATTTCTTTCATCCTCTAGGGGGAGAATGTGATTTAAATTTGGAATACTTACCGAAATTTATACTGAACTACATCTGTGTTTACACCATTGAGTTTGTATATAAAGCATTATACATCTTTTTGAAAAAGGAATACGCATTTATTATGCAGTTATGATTATTAGACGAGGCCGTATGAGCTTGATGCCTTTGCTTTTCCGACAAAAAATATTAGTCTAGGAATTTGTCGCGTTTTTAACCGACTTCCAAAAAGGAGGAGGTTCTCAATTCGGCCGGTATCTTTTTTTTTTTTCTTTTTTTTTTTCTATGTATGTCCACCGATTTCTCCGGGATTACTGGACCGATTCGCGTGATTTTTTTTTAATCGACAGAGGATGTTTGCGAAATGGTCCCATAAAAATTTTAACTTTCACCTCCTCAAGCCTGATGCTGCAGGCTAGAACTATGGCGATTTAGGAAATTTCGATTACGAATTGATATTGTAGGTAACAAGTATGGACTACATCATGGAGCTCCAGGTCCTAGCTCCTCAATCATAGGATACTACACTTAAAAGCTTAAAATAAAAATTCTTTTCAAAAAACCGACTTCTAACGCCACTACAAAGTATAAAAATAATTTTAGTTTGTCCACGTTTGTTGAAGTCGGGCGGGCCTAAAATACAAACTATGAAACCGACTCGCGATGCTCGCTCGACTTCTACAAACGAGTCTATCATATTCTGTAGCGTCGCGCATCGGTTTCATAGTTTGTATATAGGCCCGCCCGACTTCAACAAACGTGGACAAACTAAAATTATTTTTATACTTTGTAGTGGCGTTAGAAGTCGGTTTTTTGAAAAGAATTTTTATTTTTGTTTTCTTAAACATAAACGTTAAGTTTATTTTAATTTATTTTTATAAATAAGTTAATGTTTTAAAAATACGTTGCGATGTTAAATCAAAGCGACAGTGACAGTGAATTGTCGGATTCCATCAGTGCAAATGCTCAGACGCAAGAACAGAGAAATACTCAAATCAACTCATCAACAATGTAATGTACCAAACAAAAATGTAACTCTCTCTCTATCAATAATTGGACCAATGTTTCAAATGTTAACTTTTACATTTAATTGTCATTATTTTTAATAAATGCTTAGGTATCTCATATTATTATTGTGTTAATTTTTTCGCAAATGGTACGAAAAGTAGAGTATTTTCCTCGGTGATAAAGCTGTCTTAGTCTTGGGTGAACTTAAATCCCTCGCTACACTCAGGACTCGTCTTAAATCCCTCGCTTCGCTCGTGATTTAAGTTTTTAACACCCTCGCTACGCTCGGGAGTAAACCTCGAGTCCTTCGTTACGCTCGCGATTTAAATCTTCACCCGCGACAGAAGACACTGCTTTATCCCCTTGGTTAATAATCTACTATTTTCAGCTTGTGGTGTACTCTTAGTTGCTATGATTGTTTTCAGACGACGTTGTTTTCGACGCACGACTGGAGTTTACGCGCGACTCGGGTCCGAGCGCGCCCCGACCGACTTTCGCTTCGGGGACCCGATCGCTACGCGCTCGGCTACCCGAAGCGAAAGCTCTTTCGCACGAAAACCAACCTTATTTACTCAACGTTAGGGTAGAAATTTGCATCGTTGTGAAAAACGTAACAGAAAAACGTAACGAGGTCATTGATAAATTGATTTTACTGCTCGGATTTTTCTCATACCGGGCGCCTAAAATCGATTCGTAAGGAGTAAACTCCAATAAACTCCAACAATTTTTTTTATACAAGAAAAAAATCGGTATCGTTACGTTGTCGTTCACTAAAAAAAGGGTAATCAGAAATATTGACAAATATGGGCCATTAAGTAGCGTTGATCGCTAAGTGTTCGTCGATTGTTTCCCGTTTAATTCCGATAAAGAAGCTATCGCGGCTAATGTGTAACCATCTATTTGTAGTTTTGAATTATATATACCTACCTAATCACCTAGCCTGGCTTCGCACAGGTCGCCAAAGTATCCGTAGATTTTCGGTCGCAATCTCTACCAGTTAAACTTCGATGAGAAAAGAGGTAGGCATGTAGGGTGTATAAGTATAAGGTACAGATTAGGTTAACTATAAGGTTCATGATTGTAACCTATGTTTTTTTATTTTAATTATGTAACCATCGAACTATAATGCTTAGAACATATTAAGTTTCTAACAAAATTTTGCTTCAGACGTAGGCTCAAAACAACCAATGAATGTGTGAGTGCCATGTATCTAATATTATTTTCTGGTACCTACTTGTACTGATAATTACGTTTTTTGATGTTTTTTCTTATTGTGATGAATTATGATATCCTTTCACAGCACAGTACGTTATTTTTAATGATTTTCTGCGAGTTTGTAGACTAACGCGACAATACTGCGTAGTCGGTCTTTAAAGGCTTATTAAAAATGGCTTATATCACCGCGTCGACTATTTGCGCTTCTAAAAGTTATAGTTCGATGGTTGTAACATTCTAATAATAATAATTAATCAACATACCATTGGTATTCTTCTTACGAATAGGAGTAGGTATGGTTATGGAAATTGAATCGGGTTCTCCTTACCTAAAAAAAAAGAAAATAGGATAAGTGTTTATCTTATATACATACAATTAATATAAAGGTATTATTGTATTGATCTTATAGGAAATGTGAGTTGAGGATTTTTACATAATTCTCTTGTACGCAAGGTGGGTTTTATCGGACTAGCACCCCGATTCAGAACCTAACGATAACATAATTATCGATCGATTCGGTTTGCTATCGTACGATAAGATGAATTTTCAATTCAGAGTACTCGTATCGACAGAGAAGTTGTCGAAATCGAAACCGAATCGAACCGACGTAGATATCGTTCGATATCTTCTATCAAACGCTATTCACAACAACCTTATCGAATAAGATTTTCCGAACGTCCGATAATTTTAGTTGGTAACTTATCGAAAGCTACAGGGCATCCGGTATCCTTTTGTTTACGTACTGTGTTTACTGGTTTTTCGTATAAAATGATTATGATGGATGATTTTGGTATGTAGATGTTTACTTACCATATTGTACGTATTTTAACATTACAATAACATATTATGTACACCACAACAAAATAAAATAAGAACCCAGAGGGATGAAAAATGAACTTAGCGCCATCTATCGAAGAGGCTGAAAATTGGCCGTCAATAATTTAACAAGTTATCATTTTAAATAATTACTTCAATGACCTTCGAAAATGATTAAAATCTATTTATTTAGTGTTAACATGAATTTATTATCAAGTGAAATTTTGGTAAAACAACAAACTTCGTAAATCCACATGTAATTTAATGTAACTTGTCGATACCGATAACGAAGCCGATTCCGTAGTCGACATCGAATCGAATTCTCTAACCGAACGTTCTGAATCGCACGACAAAAAATTTTCGATACGAGATCGATATCTAACCGTATCGAAACGGGAAGTTATCGAAATGTTCTGAATCGGGGTGCAGGTACGGCAAGACCAAAAGGAGCCAAAAGCGTTGTTTTTAGCAGTCTGTATATGTATGTTTGTATTTACTTATGTTCCACCTTAGCGCCTTACTCTACGCTTATGTCAATCGATTCGTTATTATGTTCTAAGTTACATAGGCTACATTTTATACTTAGAAACAAATTTAATATGACGGTAGTTACATCTAATTTTAGTTTGTATATTTTACAGGAAAAATAAAACCAACGCTCTAACTATCATAGTTTTTTTGATATTAAGAATAAACCTCTACAACAAAAAAATATTCTGGAGTACGGAATCCTCGGTGCGCGAGTTCGACTCGCACTTGGCTGGTTTTTTCTTGTTGCGAACACAAAAGGAATCGGTTTAAATGCTTTGACCATAGTAAATATAATAAGTCTATGTTTAAATGTATTGGAACAACTACGTCACCTCGGTATCGGCCGGCCATATTTAAACCGGCCAACCATCTGTAAAGGGGGTGGCAGAATTACCGAATCAGCCGCGCGATTACAGCCCCCGCACAATAGCCTGTAGACGACATTATCGTCTACTCTATCTTTGAATGCTAAGTTAAGTAACGGCCTATTAATGGGCTTTACCCAGAAGGCCCAAACTCGGTAAAGTCTACTTTTAACCGACTGACAAAAAAAGGAGGAGGTTCTCAATTCGTCGGATTTTTTTTATGTAGGTATGTTCACCGATTACTCGAAGACACCTGAACCGATTTGGAAAATTCTTTTTTGTTTCAAAGTGTATACTTCCCAGGTGCCATTGAAATTTTTCGTTTTCATCCGTTTTTACAATATCAACAATAAATCATATACCTTGTACTGGCGCGGGCGTTTGAAGTCGGTTTTTTATTTAAAAGGATTTTTTTTATATTAAATTATTCATACAGGCCCTAGTGTTTTTCTAGTTACCGTTAACTGTATAAATCTGTCGATTAGTATGAATGGAAAATCCGTTCGTTCACTTGTTATGTTGCACTAGGGACTATAACGACGGGTTCATTGTATACATTCAGATATCATTTGAAATGACCGCCGTGAAAAAATGGTACCTAAATCCACACAAATTAATAAAATTGCCAGTGTCAAATACACATGTTGGCGAAATAGAAAAATCAATGTCATGTAACCAGAAAAATATTTAGCAAACAAGCTGTTTTACTAACACTTCCACGTGAAAAAACTTTAGTTTTTTTGTGTTCTCAACGCGACAAAAGATAGGCGTTTCGAATTATTGTTAAAGCAATTTCAATGTCTGTAGTAGCGAGGGTGAACATGACACCGCGTGGTGAGTTCACACTGAATCAGGCAACGCGCGTTTTCACTCCACTGCGCGACGCAAAGGAGTGGTAATGTGTTTATCAGTATATGTATGTTTGTTCCTTTGTGGCACTCTAGAGACCAAACGCGTGGGCCGATTTTCATAAGTGACACGTCGTTAGATTCGTCATGCCAGCGCGAGTGTCAACGAGAACATAAAAATTTGAAAAATTCAAAATGGTGGATTTTGGACGCCTTAATGTGGGGTTCAAAATTTTTTTATTCAAATCCTATTGAGTGGGGTACTAAAAGAAAGGATTGGAAAAGGTGATTACGAAAGTATATTTTTCATTTTTTTACTCATAAAGATAATTGATATTTACATTGATATTGTTTAAAGCAGTCGGGTTTTTTATTCTTTTTAATCGACTTCATTTAATATTTTGTTATGCATTTGGCTTGGCGTAATAGGCCAACAGGCGTGTTTTTTATGCGTTTTTTTCTGAATATTTAGCTGGTTTTTAGATATATATGTTACAGCTATAAGCCAATGGGACACTTATTTTACAAATTTTTCTATTCACGTTTTAATATTAATTAAGATTGCAATTAACTTTTACTTAATAAATTTTCTGATCATTACAGTATCGAAATCTATGAATTTATTTAGAAAATCTATATTATACTGGTAGCAGAGTACCTATTTTATTAGAAAACAACCTAGATAATTTTCAAATAACCCATTTGAAATTTTAAAGTGTCCTCCGACGCCCTATCAACTATAATTTATAATTTTCCAATTAGAATAAAATATATACTAAAATTGACTGCCAGCACTTCATCGAGAATCGCACGTCAATGTGTACTCGTATGAAGGACCCCTAACAAGGGTTGCGCCAAGAAAATTATAAGTAGGCCGGCATAAGGGTATTAATTGTATTATTCTAGATGAGGGATCGGAAGATCAGTTAGACAAAGAAAACCGACGGGAAAGAGAGGGTTATTTCTTATGTTACAAATGCACACCTACTTTCATTTGCATAATATTGTGATAGAATAGGCAATCCTATCAGATTTTTTTTGCTTTAAAAAGCTAGATTGTTTTTCATTTGTCATACATAACTTTTAATAATTACTATAATATTCAAAGATTATGAAAAATAAATATGAGGGTGTACATCGGAAGAAAAAATTTAGGCACTTTAACTTCGTTTATCTTGATTGTTCGTTTTCCAGATAATCTGTCAGAACCAAAGCTGTCTGGGGATGGAATCCCAAGCAAAGGAACAATAGTTCGATTTAACTGTTTATGTTCCAATTTTACACGAAACCGCGGAACTAAAAAGTTATCTGCTAGGGGTTTTATAAAAACCTAAAATCAACACGCGTGCTGGTATACTGTTAATAAAAAGGTGTCAAGTCGGTACTTGACTATACAATTAGCCATAAATATCAAAATAAGCAAAGCCTACTTATCCGCACGCTAATCAAATATTAATTTTATCGATATGATTTTTGAAAATTATCGCCTATTATAACAATTTTTATTTAGGCGGTATACTTAAAAATATAATATGGCTAAATCGGTACATAGAAGTTATTGCCTACTTTATTATGATTTATGACTAACTAGTTTTTGCCCGCGGCTTCGCTCACGTTACGTTTGATTTTTCATCCACCTATTTTACCCCGTTAGGGGTTGAATTTTCAAAAATCCTTTCTTAGCGGATGCCTACGTCACAATAGCTATCTTTATTTCTTTCAGCCCGATTCGTCCAGTGATTTGAGTGTGCGTTGATAGATCTGTCAGTCATTCAGTCACTTTTTCCTTTTATATCTTTGGATACTTAATAATCAAACCAAAAAATCGGCAAAGTGCGAGTCGGGCCTCGATCTTTTAGGGTTCCGTTAAAAAAAATTAAATTAAAATATATTTTCATGTACCTACCCATGGAAATATTTTTATTTAATTTTTTTAATTTAATTTAATTTTTATTATTTGTTGTTATAGCGGCAATAGAAATACATAATATGTGAAAATTTCATCTGTCTATCTATTACGGTTTACGAGATATAGCCCGCTGACAGACGGACGGACGGACGGACGGACGGACGGACAGCGTAGGCTTAGTAATGTAAGGTTACGTTGTATTTGTGGGGGTAGAATGTGATTTTAAGTGTATTTTATAAAAACAATACTGCATTTTAGTCGTCCATTTCCGTCAACATTCGATAAATAGTTGCTAATATGAGTATGCCATTATACTACTGTCATGATAGTCAATATACAGTGTCAATATACCTTAACCACGTGACCTGTCAACATATAATAAATACCAGTGTACCTCGTCGAAACGGGCAGTCTTTCTGTGAGTTGAGTGGACGCTAGGCGCGGTGAAAGTACTTAAGCCAGATGGGGCACTATTGCAATTAAATAAAGTATGAGAATGTGAAGTTGGTGTTTCTCTCATGTCCAGAAAAGGAGTAATCCTACATCTCAGAAGTGAAGATACCACGTCCTCAATATTTTCAAGGAAGAAATGATGAAAAAGGTTGGAACGAGAGCTACAACAAGAACGGAAATTCTTCGGCAACACGGGAAAAGTTCACGGCGGACGTCAACTGAAAGTCGGCGCGCGGCGTGCAGATACCCATGTATCTGGCTTCCATCAGCCGGTTACCTAACGCTGGGTCGGAGGCGCTGCGACGGAGTAACGGAGTGCGACGAGGAAAAATGGACCGCGTTCGTCGCTCATCTCATATCAGGTCATGTAGTCTTTCCTTTTTCTTTCAATTTTGTTGTTAAAAATGCAGTCTTTAAAAGTGGTTGATAGAATGCATTGAATCAGAGCTTTAAATGTGTTAGATATGATTTCTGCAGAATACGTTTGCCACTGAAACAGTTTTTGAAACGTTTTTGTAAAATTATATTTTGAAAAACGTTTTTTTCAAATATTACTGAACCAAACATTCAACCAAACGGGGCATAGTATTTTTCTAAATTATAATTAATATTACCCTCTATTAATTAAATCTAAATTACTGCGTATATCAAAAAAATATATAAATAGGTATGTATTAATATTAGTTAAACAGTGTCCTATACTTTAGCGAATTCTTTGTAGATATTTCATGAACTGGCTAGAATAATTAATTCATTCCGTCCCAATCTCATAATTTATTGTCTAGTTTTAATAGATTCGCGTCGCGATTTTCTCGAGCTGTCTATACAAAAGTGTTGGATTAAATAATTTAGAATCCAGAAAATAAGTTTTATTGGTAGATGACCGTCATTATCATGGCAAATCGTCTGAGATCTGAATGGGGGCATAAACGCCTGCGATTTGACCATGGGCAAGATTGATCGTGACGAATAATGGCTTTACTGAGATAGGCCGGAAACACGGACATGTTTAATTGCAGAATGGCCGAACTTTCAGATTCGTGTTTAAAATTGATAACGATTTTTAGAAATAATAAAGATATCATCATTTTACATTTGACCTTGTTGACAACATGGGCACGCCATCTTATATTATTACTTGCTATTTAAATATCGCTAATTTAACGTAACGCATTCAATGACAGTTTCTTTCCTGACTTATTTATTTATTATTATTATTTGCATTTATGTATATCCACTTAATTACATATATTGTTAGATTACTTGAGGCCCCGTTAGGGCGTTGCAAAGTTACATAAGTAGGTTAGTATAAATTAGTTTAAAGTTGAATTAATATTATTCATTAACAGATTGGAAGTCATTCATATGTCAAAATAGATCGTCATAACATTATGATAATGTCTAATTCATTTTGGAACATAGCCTGATGCGCAATTGAGGTCTTAAAGTTTACTGCTATTTTTGGAATATTTCGTCTATTTCGTAGAAGTTATTTTTTTATTAGCCATTCTTTTAGTTTTCGCTTAAAGGGTCTAATATTATTTTCATCTGTAATATAATTTGGGATTTTTATATATGTTCATTATTGTACTTATTTGACTAGAAGATGCTCCATGATGTTGACAATTGGAGATATGCGTGTGGTTTAATTTGGCTTTTGCGTGGACTCATTTATATATTTTCTGTAATTTTTTATTCCGCCCAAAGTTATATATCCATCATCAACATCCATTAATGTTCAAAATCGAATTGCAGTTTAAACTATTATTTTTGTATGTAATCTAAACTAAACTTTTAAACATGATGAATATTTTTCAATACTACGGTAAAATATATACGTAGGCTATACGCCAATGGGGATTGAATAATTTACGATAATATACGTAACGAAGCTCCTGATTTAATTGCAATGCATAACGAAGTTAGGAAAGGAATAGGCAAGGACTAGAGAACGAAAACAGTATTTTATTATGAAAAGGGTAGCACGTATGTAGGCTTTCCTTTTGGTGAATCGACCCTGTCTGTAAAATCCAACTTACTTTTCTATGGGAATAGGCTGTAACTTTTCATTGAATTAAAGTAGAAGCTTGAAAATTCCACAGCATTAGGAGACCATTGACCCTAGTATTTACTATAAACTTCAACTTAATACTTCAAGCCGTCTCTGAGAGAAAGGGCCTAGACACACGGACAGACAGGCGGACGACAAAGTGGTCCTATTGGTTTTTGGACAGTTAGAACAAAAACACTGTTTAAAGTTGGCATTTATTTCTTTTATTCAATGGAGGATTAAAAAAAAATGTTCATTATTTTAAGCAGAAGATAAAATAACAGAAAACCATCTAGAAATCCTGTTATGAGACTTTAAAAAAAAAGGGGGTATTGTTTTAGCCATAAAGTTAAAACATGAGTTTAGCTTGGTTTCATAGCAACCAAGTAGATAACACTGACAGAAAATAAAGTATCACTACTTGCAAGGAAAACTCTCTGTTCCTTTTCTAAGCTAGCTGTCCTAGCATACGGACTATTTCAGCATTTAAATACAAAAAATCCCTAGATCCCTAAATAGATAGTTAATTAATTAAATAGTGAACAGCTAATTAGCGGATTACCAATGTCACTTTTTAGCTTTATTTCATGAAAAATGAAAACTCACTTTGACGTAACGTTTATCGAAATCCATATTGACAAGACTCGCACAATCACATTTTTTTACTGATATTTTTACTGAGAGTGATGCTAGTAAATTGTCAAGATTAATTAGCTGAAAAGATACCCTTTTTGTTTCCTATGGATATTTTAAAGACTGTATCAATAAACAACAATTTAACTATTTATTTATAACGGGATTGATATTAAAGATGTACCTAACTATAATTTAAGATAAGAATAATTTGATCGAACTATTCAAGCTACAGTGTGATTTTATCTTTGCAGGTCAGGAGCGAGAATTGATTGGTTCGCAAATTGACCCAAGAATTGTCACGTGGAAGTCCTTGAGAATTGATTGTTTCAAGGCAACATAAAGCACAGGCACATGAACACACCGGCACAGCAACATAAACAAACAGGCTTATATAAAGCATAATTAGGGACTACAACTAAGAATTGATCGGTTTAGTTGTAGTTAAGAGAAGTTATTTTAGCATAGCTAGTTAGTACAACCAAGAATTGATTGGTTTGGTTGTAATGTAGAGAACTCCTTGAGAATGGATTGGTTCAAGGAGTGTAGTTTATGAGGCTATTAGTTTGCGACCATTGGAGTGAGCGTGCTGCCATGGCGGAGACGATATAGCTATAGAGTTGATGAGGCTGTTAGTTTGCGACCATTGGAGTGAGCGTGCTGCCATGGCGTAGATGATACAGATAAAGAGTTTAGGAGGCTATTAGTTTGCGACCATTGGAGTGAGCGTGCTGCCATGGCGTAGATGATATAGCTATAGAGTTGATGAGGCTGTTAGTTTGCGACCATTGGAGTGAGCGTGCTGCCATGGCGTAGATGATACAGATAAAGAGTTTAGGAGGCTATTAGTTTGCGACTATTGGAGTGAGCGTGCTGCCATGGCGTAGATGACATAGCTATAGAGTTGATGAGGCTGTTAGTTTGCGACCATTGGAGTGAGCGTGCTGCCATGGCGTAGATGATACAGATAAAGAGTTTAGGAGGCTATTAGTTTGCGACCATTGGAGTGAGCGTGCTGCCATGGCGTAGATGACATAGCTATAGAGTTGATGAGGCTGTTAGTTTGCGACCATTGGAGTGAGCGTGCTGCCATGGCGTAAATGATACAGATAAAGAGTTTATGAAGCTATTAGTTTGCGACCATTGGAGTGAGCGTGCTGCCATGGCGTAGATGATATAGCTTTATTTACTTATTCATCAGTATTAGGGACTTTACTTTAGGGTTCAAGCAGTGTAGTTAATGACTATTAGGGACTATAAATAAGAATTGTTCGATTAAGTTGTAATTAAGAGACGTTATCTTAGTGTAACTAGGAATTGTAACTAGTAAATTGATTGATTTATTTGTAGCATAGAAAAGTCTATGAGAATTGATCTGAGAATTGATTAGCTGAATTAGCTTTATGTCTGCTCATCTTAAGATTTATTGCATTGTTAGTAGATATTCATCTTTAGAACTTCCCCTCATTGTGGAAGCACTGCATGCATAGCATAGTATTTATATTTTATTGTCATGTAAACTTGTATTGATGTTTTGAAAAGAGCAACCGCCGAGTTTCTTGCTGGTTCTTCTCGGTAGGAAAGGCATTCCGAACCAGTGGTAGAGTCAAACGAAAAAGCAAGCGTACACTCAACACACACAAAAAAAAAACTTTTTTGAGATTATTATTTTGGTTCATTAAAGTAAAATAGATTTTGATAAACCGTACTAACGCAACAATGTAGTTCAGTTGTAAACTAGAGTTGAAATCAAAATCCGTACTTTAGAAAGATTACGTTTTTAAATTAACTCATTTGATGGGGTTTTGTACATTTCGTTTTACACGTCCACCTAAGGCCTAATGTAAGGTTATCACTTGATTCGTGTATGGGGGCATACACGATGTCAGGATGGTCGAATGTAAGGTTACGTTGTATTTGTGGGGGTAGAATGTGATTTTAAGTGTATTTTATAAAAACAATACTGCATTTTAGTCGTCCATTTCCGTCAACATTCGATAAATAGTTGCTAATATGAGTATGTCATTATACTACTGTCATGATAGTCAATATACAGTGTCAATATACCTTAACCACGTGACCTGTCAACATATAATAAATACCAGTGTACCTCGTCGAAACGGGCAGTCTTTCTGTGAGTTGAGTGGACGCTAGGCGCGGTGAAAGAATGTGAAGTTGGTGTTTCTCTCATGTCCAGAAAAGGAGTAATCCTACAGTAATAGGGTCCCGTTGGTACCCTTTGGGTACGGAACCCTAAAAAATTACTGTAACTCAAAATCTTAATTAAGTAGATAAGTATTAGGTTTCACTTCATTTTTAACCGACTACCAAAAGAGGAGGTTCTGAATTCCGACGTTCATCTGAACTCAACATAGGAGTAAAAACCAAAATAATTTTTATACTTAGTAGTCGATCGTGTTTGAAGTTGGCTATTTTCCGAAAAGAATTTTATTTTATGGAAATCAAAAAATTTGGCCATGCTTTGAATCGACATTGGGACCTCTTAGACCACATGTTAACTACTGCGTATCCGTAACGTAAATTAATCTATGATAAAGGTCAATTCACAAAAGAAATATTTGTGGTCCTGGTTCGGATCACTGTATAGGTGGTAGCGTACCACCCTACCGTCAAAAACGTACCGTCAAGCGATTGAGCCATCGTCCTAGGTGAACATTACGCGGTAATGCGACGCGACGCGAAAATATCTAGTACGGTAGTCTATATTATGTAGCGTTCCCGGTTCCGGTAGTATGGCGTGTAGAAACCTATTGGGTGTTTGGGTTTAATAAACACTGACATAGACCTCCCAATTTAGCCCGCTACCATCTTAGACTGCATCACTACTTAGCATACGGTGAGTTCAGTCATGGACTAATTTGTCATCCAATAAAAAAAAAAAGCAAATTCTCCTTTTGTATATAATGCTCGTATCGTGTATTAAAATTTTAAAAACGCACCCCGTTGGAGGTGGGTGCACCGTAAATCAGTCGTCCCGGCAGACGGGGTGGGTAGGGGGGTTCTTTGATTTTCCGCAACATTCGTCTTAGCATTAGTACTTAAAAGTCGTTGTTTTCCCTTTAATTGTATCGGTTCCCTTTTCGGCTCTCCGGGCACATACTGCGTCGAACCGCGGAAACCATTTTGTTTCTTGTGATTGGATGTTTCTTAATCGGTTAATTGTGGAATGGCTTGTTTCGAATTTCGCCCGATAATCTTCTTACTGTCATACTATTTGGCTAAGCTTTAATATCCATACTAAATACTTAGTGATACTAATACCATAAATGCGGCGCTGTGTTAATTTGTTTGTTCTTCAATCACGTCGCAACGGAGCTGTGGATTGATGTGATTTTTTGCATGGATATAGTTGAGGACCTGGAGTGGAGAGTCACGTAGGCTACTAATTATAAACTCTATATATAAAACCTAACTCAAAGCAAAAAACACAAAAGCTTGATTGTATTAAAAAATCTATATTAACAGGTACAAAAGTTTTGGTTTAAGACTTTAGAAGACTTTAGGTTTTGATGCAAAAACAATCAAAGATATTATATGACAAGCAGTATAATGGAAGTAAATTATTATTAAGTAGAGCAGTAAAATAAAAAAAAAAGTAAATTCACAAATAATGGATGAAGATCATCGATGTATGATTTGATGAAGATGAAATAATATTGGTACCAATGTACTTATACGACTTCGTCCACTTTTTAGGCTTTTAAAAATCCTGACTCTTTGATTTACCGGAATAGGTATAAAATATAATACATAATCTCGTGTCCATCTCAACGCAAGCTATCTCTGTGCTTATAATTTCGACAAGATCCGTTTTGCGGTTGAATCGTGATAAGATAACAAGCACACAGACAGACAGAGTTACTTTCATAGTAGTATGTACGAATGAATATTATATTGCATTAAAAATATTAGTAGAAGTTTTTGTCATAGTATACTTAGGCGTTTTGTGATTTTTCCATTGCATATTAAGTCGTACCTACGAACATCATAATTAATTATTACGAATAAAATATAATTATTATGATGAGTGAGTTGTTTATGCCTATATCGATTACCCCACATAAAAAAAAAAAGCCGTTTATTCCCATATCTTTTCCTTATCTTAATTTACATGTATTCACTAATTTAAAATTACTAATTGCTACTAAATTATTAATTATTTACTAATACTACTATTAAAATTACTAATTACTGCTAACTAATTAGAATTTTTAAGAGATATGGGCCCCTTCTCGGGTAAAGGCCTCCCCCAACCTCTTCCACTTTTCCCTATCTTTTCCTAATTTTGTCCAGTTTTTCCCATACTCCCATCGATTACCCCACATACCACGTATTATTACATATTACCGGCTTCATATTTCATCGCTTTTCATAAAAGCGACGAAATAAAATACGAATACTGAAGGGAAAATCTGAAAAGCCAATATATGACCAACATTAGCCAAAGTAAAAGTAGAAAGCTCACAAACGACAAATTGAAATCCTCTCAAAAGAACGCAAGCTTTTTAATCCTTTACCGATGATCAACTTTGAACTTTCCAATCGATTTTCAACTTTACTTTGAATGTATTAAGGTTGTGATTAAATTCTGAGGGTTTTGTAGAAATAATTAATTAACACTCCACCGTTTTTTGTCCCAAACCTCAGGTGGCGAAAACCTTAAATAAATAATCGAAGGTATTAACTCCCCTTCATTATCGGTCTAAAGCTTCAGTATTTATTGGAGACAACGACAAGTTTGTATTCGTGATCAGAAACATTTTGTTTGTCACCAACGCGAATAATTTCACATTATCTATTACCTACAATCGGTAGTAAATATAGGTAATAAGTCTATGCCTAAGATATATTATAATAAGTCTATATCTATGACTTTGTCCGCGTGGAGTTTAAAAATCTCGCGGGGACCCTTGTATTTTTTTTGACTTTGAGGTAAGTACCTACCTAGGTAAAAAGTGTCACTCCGGACTCCCCAGGTTCTCGAGTAAACCCAGGCGAAAAATCACATCCTTCAAGCAAACACACTTGATCGCATTAGGTAATATAACTAGTAAGGATTACTTAATTTCTTACCAGTGACCTGCCCCGATTTAAAAAATGAAATTAAATTCGTGAGGAAACCTGCACACCTGAGAGATCTTTATAATGTTCTCAAAGGTGTGTGAAGTCTGCCAATTTGCATTGGGCCAGCATGGTATACTATGGCCTATGAATCTTCTCTGAAAGGAGACCTCGACGTTCTGCGCTGCCTGTAGTAATTTTGACCTGTAGATTATGGATTGCATCCTAAAAATAAGGTTATTCAGATGTAAACCTTCTACGCTAAGTAGGTATACTACTTATGCTTAATATTACTTTTGCGTTTCGTACATAAAATAAGAATTCAGTCGATTCGCTTTAGCAATTTACATTAATGTTCGGCTTGAGTGCGTCCGCCGCAGAATGACATGCCGTGGATAATGGGTTCGATTCCGAGCAATCTTCTATGATGCGCCCATAAAAAGAAAAGAGTTTTCGATGAGGCTCTTTTATTATTAAGAAAATGCGACGCTACCTTTCGTTCCTCTACGCTTTTTTTATTAATCTAGTTTTTGCCCATGATTTGAGCTTGTTTCACAATCGTCGAATAGGCCACTTTTTATCTGAAGAAAAATAAATAGTTCCTAGTAAATAACTACCGTTCTGTGTTCTGTAAGTCCGTAATCGACACAGTTGTGACTTGTGAATTGTGATTCACCCCTAAAACAAAATTATCATTGTACAAAGCGTATGAGAATACGACCTTGGACTTCGAATTAAATGTAATATTACCTCTCGTTATTACAGTGACAAAAACTAGTGATTATATTGATTTTTATATAATTTTCTGGTGAATGACTTGACGTCATTTTTAAAAAAGCAGATATTTTGACGGGAGAATTTTCGATTGAAAATTAGGTGCTTTTTCAATATTAAGTCAAAAAAAAGGTGAAAAAATCAATATTTTAAATCAGAAAAATTACAGTGTGTTTGGGACATAAAAAGGTAAGTTTTCACAAAATTTCGTGAAAAAATATTATTTTTTGTAAAACATAAAAATAAAAAACCAAAAACTTAGTTATTTGAATTTTTCACATACATTTTGAGGTTATGTGAAAAAAGTCTAAATACAAAAGTTGTAGATCTTTTTATTACTTACAACGTTGCCATTTAACTTTTTTCTATAGGACTTGTAGTTTTTCCAGAAATTGAGATAAACCGTTTTTTACCCTTAAACCCCCCCTCCCCCCCACTTCCCGACCTCAGATCGCCCGTAATTTATTTTTCCTTTCATTTTTGTTGCATTCTCTTCCTTTTCCAATGGGTTTCATCCTACTATTATTTTTTTTCACTTTTTATTATTTTTTAAGGCTTCTACCCTGGTCTATAAGTCTTTTTCATTATTATATCTTAATATATATAAATTACGTGTCACGTTGTTTGTCCGCGATGGACTCCTAAACTACTTAACCGATTTTGATCAAACTTCGTAACTATCTGTAATTTGCTCCAACTTGAAAGATAGGATAGTTTTTTTGGATTAGGACAGTTTATTTGTTTTATTTATATAGATAAGTTGGCGATACGAAGTTCGCCGGATCAGCTAGTTATTCAATAAAAAGTTATTTAATCTTAGAGCAATTCCTAGTTTCTAAATAGGTAGGTATGCTACAGTTATAGAGCTCTCAATTTCATTAAAGTCAATGTACAAATATTTGAACAGATTCTGAACTCGCATCTCAACTTATAATGGTCTCGTCAAACAAAGTGTATCACAAGACATCAATCAATAAAACCCGTAGATCTATCGCGTTCAGCTAATTCCGACTGTCATAAATTGTGGCATTAATTTAACGGCAAACCATTAGATAGATACTAGTATCCTCTGGGAACTATTTCTATAGATACAATACACAATACTAACGTGAAACACTCTGCCGGAACAATGGAAAAGCCACTCTATAAATTCCTATATAAGTTCAATTTGGAATGAATTGATTTACTTAAACAGCGTTCTACATAGACAATTTTGGAAGGAAGTGTTTTTCAATTGAATATCAATCTTACCAATCAAGAACGAGAGTTTCTTATCGATTGTAAGCAATCGGTGGAACATTAGGTAAATTGCTTAATGCCTTCTAAACGGATGGTGAAGTAATGTTTTGTTCTGGGTTGAGTACCGACTACTGTACGAGGAGAATTTAAATAAGTAAAATATGTTTGTTTACTCCGATGATGAGGAAATTGAATAAAAAATACTTCATCGTCTCTAAAAAAACTATTGGCACTTACCTCAAATATTCAAACACTCTATTGATGATGATGTACTTATCGACATCCTATTCACTCGTAACTATCAATACAGGATACGCTATCGGTAGTCGCCGGTTCGGGTGTGCCGAAAATATCAACGAAACTAAAATATAACAACGAGAAATTGTTTTTATAATCAGTATCTGCTAATACCCACCGGATGGCACTTACACGTGGATTGATCGATTTGTTTTTAAACGCTCCCCAAACTTTTCTTTGATAGAAAAATATTAAGCGAGCGATGCGAGGTCTCCGCCAACGAGTGAATTGTCACTTGTCCTTCTGACTGACTGCCAGAGCCTTATAACTCCTGAATAAATTAGTGAATTAATGAACATAATATACTCCAAAAAAAGTCAAACTATGACCTAACGCCGAAATTAACATAAAAGTTTAATTTACATAAGCTTAGAACTTTTTAAACGGAGTACCTACAAAACTATTTTTTGCTTTATTTTACTTGTAAGTACCTACCTATAAATTGACGATTTGGGTGACTTGATAGTTATTCAGTTGCCATTTTTAGATCTCTTTTTTCTATCTCAAAATCTATCTTTTCTCACTGGAAAGTTTTACTATCTTTTCTTAATGACCATTACGGCGTTGCTCATGCGAATAAATATCAACAATAGGGTATTTGACTACTTTTAGAAAATCATCTTGAATTGTTAATAATGCTATGCTGAAGCTAACAAAACGTATATTTCGGCATAATTTTCAGTATTTTTCATAAAAATCGAGAAATAAATTCAAAAAAATAAATTGCCGCCGAAACGTTCCATTTGCTCTCATGACGTCACAGTTCACATTTCAAACAATGACAATTCCACAGCCCATAGGTGGTGTGGACTGTGACGTCATTCGAGATCACGGAACGTTTTCGATCACGTGACCATGGCCGGAATTATACCAATTTTATTTAATGTTTTCTAATTAAATAAAGCTTTATTTTTTAGTTTTGTCGTATGGAATAATGTTTTTAGATAATAATCTTTTAGGATGACACCAAATGAAACGATATTTTTAATATCGTCAAATACCCTATTGTTTTCTCCGGTAGATATAATATGTGAATCAGATCATTGTGCTCTTGAGCTCTTAGGTCACGGCCATCGAGGCAAGTGATGAAAAATCCGCTAAACTGTTTCACTGTGATTCCAAAGTATAATATTATTGCGAATTCACTGACGATCACGAAGAATAATATAGAGCAAAATAAAAAAAATCAAATACCTAGTAAGCGGACACTTAAATAGAAATCCAGTGCAGATATTGTAAAAAAAAAAAAACTAAGTTTAGGTACTAATACAACTTTGGGAATCTGTAATTAAATATGAACTATTGATATTATCGTAATTAATGAGAACGGCTTAATTTGACCCCGTATCGATAACGCGGGCCGTTGACTTCGTTGTTTTTTATATCGATATTTGGCAAAATCGATAGTAAATAACATTATTTTTTTCGGAATTGCGTCATTGCGGAAATATCGTGTAACAAAATCCACACATTAATTATTTATTTATTGCAAGAAGCAGTTAAGCCATCGGCCTTCTTTTCGGGAGGTCCGAGGTTCAAACCCAGGCACACATTTTGGACATTTTCGGAGTTTTGTACCTTTTAAAATTAAATTAAATATCACTTGCTTTAACGGTGAGGGAAAACATTGCAATGAAACCTGCATGCCTGAGAGTTCTCCATATAGATAGTGGTCAAGCGTGTGCCTATAATGTGTAAGAAAAAGGATGAGGAGGCCTGGGAAAGTCCATGTGAGAGACCATCGTCCAGCAGTGGATGTCTCTCGGTTGATGAAGAAGTGGAAATATACTTAGAAGAGATTTCACTATTACAGTAACTAGGTAGGTAAACTCAGCAAACAAAGTGTTCACATTGGATAACACTCAAGATGTAGGTGACCTAGACCGGAACAAATAACTGTCTTACGTATACCAATACAATCTGTCAGGCGAGGTGATCGAATCTACCACCGCTGCATGCATATAACGGGTTAACGAGCCGTACTTCTGGCATAAATTGTACTAGTTGCCAAAGCCAAGTGCGACCTCTCAGCTGAGGTATCGGCGCAAACCATTACAATAACAAAGGGATGAATAACTCGAATATTAAAATCCGTTTGTTTCCGTGTCAAAAAATTAATATTAACGATATCTTCAACAATGAAGTGGTGAAAAAAAAGGGAATAATTTATGCGAGACATTTCTTTTGACGCCTTTGTTTTTGGCCTGCAGATATTCAATTCAATTTAATTTAATTATTTCAGTGGCGTGTTCGTCGGGAGCTATTTTTTCACTTTTATTTTCACTCAGAGTTATAAAACTTTGATTGAGTCGGCGTTATTACCGATTACTCCAGCCTGTCGATCAGCAACGCCTCCTCTAAGCGTATCGAAACATGTATCCATTATTTACGAACCTAGTACTTTAAGTGTTAATAAATCAACATTTCTTTGAAGTTTTGTAAAAACAGCGG
The DNA here is from genome assembly GCA_029955525.1 of Oeneis ivallda. Lineage (NCBI taxonomy): Eukaryota > Metazoa > Arthropoda > Insecta > Lepidoptera > Nymphalidae > Oeneis > Oeneis ivallda. Next base: position 17,934,572 of record JARPMR010000008.1, read on the forward strand.
CATTAGCTTCAGTCCTTTACAATTTGCCATCAATTGATACAGGAGCTAACAAAGCTATCTATAGACGTAACTATTAAAATATTGTCCTATACCTATAGAGATTGAATAAAGAAAAAATGAATCAGTATTCGCTATTAAAAGTACCGTATCAATAGATCAGCTCTGATTAAAAGCAGCTGGACATTCGAATTTACATCAGCCATAAATGGGTGGCGTACGACCAATAACATTACCCAAATTTGGTAATGGTCCGAAAATTTTTGTGAGCAATTTTACTTCTTTTGCAATCGTTACAAAAGCCACAGTTGCGTGCTAACCTTTTTTTGGTAAACATACAACCACTGTGGCGATACTTAAAATTTCGATTGAATGGTATTTTATTAGGAACCGGTTAGAACCGGTTCGGACCCCCCCGACACGTGGTCAGAAGCTTTTTGTCATTCAAAGTATTAAAATTATCGGTTGTTTTGTCCCGCAATGTATTGTATTCGATGTCCTCAAAATTGATGATTTATTTTCATTTGCAGCTGATCTGCAGCCTACCCGATGACTAATGTTAATAAATCCAGTTCTGTATATATTTACAGGATTTAAAGTAAAAAAGTATGTTTTGTTTTTTTTTATCGAAAATGGAGGACTCAAATATCAGTTCAATAGCCTCTTATTCAATTCGTTATTTTAACGAACAAGAAAGTATGACAAAAAACCAATCTGTCTGAGTTAAAAGATTAACAAAATATAGTTCGATAAATTACGATTAAATAATCACCGTAAGTCTGTTTGAATTACTTTCTGATTATTAGTTTCGCAGTATTTTAAAGATTTGAGTATTAAGCTACGAGCAGTCAATACAAGGCGAGTGGAATATCAATCATGGCAACTTCATACAGCAAAGATAAGGCTTCTCGTTCTCCAGGGAAATCTATCAAGAATTTGACTTTCCCGAAACCTGAAAACTTTTTATAGTTCTATTTTGAATATAAAACTTTTGAATAAATATTAAAAGATTTAAGTTTGCAGTTATTTTTCAGATGGATTCAATTTATACCTACTGAAAATAAGTTGGGAACGAAAATTTGACTACAGTAGATATCAAAAACAGATAAGCAAAATAAAACATGTACTGTACCTATCGCATATACCACTCAAGTACCGCAACAAAGACAATATGATATGTAGGTATAGCGATAATATTATTCTCATTTCTCAATAAACATCACCCATATCGGCCCCATAAAATGTATCAAAGGATTTCATTATTTCGAAATTCGCAACTGTACTTCCCTCACCAGAAGACTCCCCATGAATTCTTAATGAGCAAATTAACAGCACCTATTGTTTAGCACCGATGTTTTTTTATATAAGAATATTAATAACCTTCCCCATTGTCTCAGGGATCCGAGGGTGCGAAGAAAAATGTTCCACCATTCAGAAGTGGAAACGGGGGGTAAAAAGTTTGATTTGATTGATTTTTGCATTAATTTCAATAAAAAATAATGAACAGTCTTGTTTTAGACATGAGGTAATTGCAATCGGGAAGTTCTTTTGTTTCGAACATTTTAAAGAAGCCGAAAAATAGACAAAAAATAATTTTAATAGCGTTTATCAATTTATTTAGTTTCATAAAATAAATACCTATCACTATCATAGAAAATATTCCTCTTGGCTTTGAAGAGAACTGATAATCGTAAATATTGTTGTATTTGTCTATTCTTTATCTTTAGTACTCAAAGATAATAATTGCAAGATTCCGATTCGATTAAGCACGCAGATAAGTTGGCGTTTAATAAGAAACGATAAAAGACACAATTATTAGAGAGAAACCAATTGAAGATGCGTTGTGCAACGATGTCTCACAGAATTTGTAAATTCCTTAGAATTCGGTGGATCAGACAATAACCCCCTTAATGGAAACATAGAAACAGATAGGGCATTATACCGATAATATGTCACAAATCATCTTCTATGCTACACAAACTTTATAATGAATTGACATATTCTGAACACGTGTAACTTGCTACGAACTAACGCGCACTGACATATGACAGCGTGCATGATTAGTCTCCAGTCCAAAATATACCCTAACATGAAAAGCATTCAGCTAAATTTCATTCTTACTCTATAATTACATTAAACTCACTTACGCTATCGGAAATTAGTTCTTATTGGGATATATCGAAGAAGGAGTTTTGATTATTTAATTGCAAACTGTAGAAGTCATTATCGTCTGGAGTTCGTATTCTAATAAGAGGTGTAATAATATGTGAAGTGATTGTTATTTCGATCGGCGCTTATGCGTCTACTGTTTAAGTTTCTTCGACATGTTTAATGATAGCGTCGTCCTTCTTCTTTTGTTGTTAGAACTCTTCTTTGCCAAGTTCAATATTTTTTATCTAAACCATTTGAATTATTGTTTTATGCTAATAGAACCAATGAAATAATAGTACTTCGTCCAAAATTGTGTGTAAAGATTTGACATAGAGTTTGAGTATCGATATGATATGAGTTTGAGCAATAAAAAAGTGTATTAAAATTTATTTCTGTTGATAATTTATTTCTGTTGATAGTCAAGTCATTATTTCATTTATTTAGGTATTATAAGGCTCTGACAACTCAGACAGAAAGGTGGACTATATTATTGGATTGAACCTTTTTTTATGTTTTATGTATTACCTAATTATTTTGTTTTCTTTTGTATGATATAACTCACTGATGACTGCAATTTCTTTCCCCGGAAAATCCTTTTCCGGATTAAAAAGAATGCGGAATCTGTCTCCAGAAGTTTTATTCAATTGTATGAACTATAAGAATGGAGGACAAACCGACAGGCAGACTTTTTATATTATATAATATTTATACGATGATTCACCGTGTTCTATAACTATATCTCCATTTATCTTAATATCATTAGATGTTAAGATTATTGGGATCCATCATGTTTTATGTATAACGATATAATGAAGTCGACTTGGTATTAGAACTAGGTTATCAATATTAATTAGCTATTACAATAAATGGCCCCCGCAGTTTCCGGAGGCGTTGATGCGTTTAATTAAAATGTAATGATAATGAACATATTGATTGAAGAACACAATATCACATAAATATCAGTAAGTTTATTATAGATGCTCATGTTTATGCAATATTTTCTTTGAATGGTATTAAAGTACTTACTTAATCCCTATTTTTCGGACAGTCAAACAAACAATAATAGTATAATATATTTTTGTTATTTACGAATGTGATGCTTATCGTTAAATTTTGAAAGTTTTAGATGTAATGTGTAAAATGTCAGACGAGAAATGGATTCGAGCAATGGCTAGAGTACATGCCTTCTACATCGCGGTTTCTTTTCAAGCTGTTTCCTTTGAAAGCTTTATTTTGAAGTCTTCAAGTTTCCTAAAAACAAACATTTTTATGTTGCAAATCAAAATATACATACCTAGTAAAAATGCGAGTAGATAAAAGTTGAATAACAAAATATAAAAATAAAATAAATACAGAACTAAAAGAGTGTTCCTCTTAGAAATAGTTTCGACATCTCAAGGATGTATCGAATATCAACGCTTTTTCAGTTTTTCACACGATATGATATTTTAAAAGCGCAGTCGTGACTCGTTGTTGTTATTATTAAACAAGCACTTAAGAATGAAAAAAGAGTTTGTAGCTAAAAAATCTCTACAATTACACTTTTCTATTAAAATTAAGAGTTTAAATCATTATTATTTATAAATACGAAAGTGTGTTTCTTTATTAATTGTTAATATATTGGTTTATTAGTTTCTTCTTCAATCATGCAGCAGCGGAGCAACGGATCAATATAACTCCACGCAAACGAAGTCGTAGGCAAAAGTTACATATTATTATAATAGTTTATACCTTACAGCAAATACATAAATAGTATAATATATAATTTTTTCAGCTTGACTCAGTTATGTAAACTAATGAGTAACAAAGTGACTAAAGTATACAATATGATATCATTAGAATGTTTAAATCGACGTCGCATATTCGACGAATAGCTTATCTTAAACGTTATCTGTTAATTTATAGGCATGCTCTTAATACCCTGAAATATTTCTTAGGGTTTATATTAAAACGAATAATGACAATAGATGTTAATTTGACAATAACTAGTAGATAACATTTTACCCAAATTATTTATTTATTTATTATAACCATATCTTGCAATTGTATATTTTCGCTGAAATTCAATGTTTCTTGTATGTTTATTACATACAAGAAACATAAATACATAAAACAAACACTTTTTTACTCATTTATAATTGGCCTAAACAAACTTTTTGTAGGGTAACCATTGCTCTGAAAAAGGGCTTCGTGTTTGATTGAATAGCTTAGGATTTGCGCAGTCAATAATGTTGGTGACGTCAGCTGTAGAACCAAGAATTTCAGTTTAAAAGAAACAAAAGTTCGAAAATAAGCAAGTCTTTGAAGATAAATAATTTATTGCCCCACTAAAACCTGCATAAGAAAGAAATGTTGATAAACATCGAACATTAAATATGTAACTGTTGACGATCGTAAAAGATGGAAGCCAGACGTAGTACATACATAAATATCACTTCGTAGGAAGTATAACTTTTATTAGTTTGGCGTCGTAGAGCCGTACTTACGTTCGGCAAATTAAAAATAAAAAAGAAACTCCACGGACAATTTGCATGGAAACACATTCGTTTGATCTGTAATCTCGTCTTTTGAACGGCGTTCGACTTAACTGATCGCGATGATTTTTCTCAACGCATGAGATCCATTGATATACGGGGCCGTGAAATCCTCTTAGCAAAGTGGATATTAAGATACTCTCAATATTATCAGCTTCCCGTGCCAGAGCGTCGCGTTCCGCTAATAGATCCAACAGGTGTGCCGCGGGGTGGTCTATTCGGACTACGATTTTTTTGTTTACGTTGCCCGAATTTATCGCATACGTGACGTCTTGAGGCGCTTTTTTGATTCATGCACGCTGTCGCTTTTTAATACTGATTTACAATAAAAACAGAAATGTTTCACCGGCGATTGATGCTAGTTATGATTAATGTCGAGCCTTTGATGTCGGCAGCTATGAATCTATCGAGTTGGCTACTGAATATCGACGCTCAGTGTGTATAAATAAACTAGCTCGAGTTGTACGTGAGTCTCGGATTCGTTTTAGTTAATTATGAGCTTATTAAGGTACTCGCTTACAGAGTACATAATAATAATATTTAATTTTGGTACCAATAACTGGAATGATATTGACAGATAGGTGTAATTTTGTAGAACTTTGAAATTCGAACTGTTCTTATTTTTGAAAGATTCTCACGCAGTAATAATTCAACATCAACAAAAAAAGCCAATACATTATAGAGCAAGATCCCAGTGCCGCCAGACCTAAGTTATTTTCTCAGCAATTATTTGTGTACGATAGAGTACTGTTCGAATGTCCTTTCAGTATATGCGTACCAGCTAGATTGTGCCGACGGCCAATTTCCAGATACCAGGTGCTAAAGGTAGGTAAAAACTAGAATAACTTATCTTAAATTCTCAGGGCTGATTTTCATATATGTTTTAAAGAATATTGTAAAAATTAATAAATTAATACTGCCAGACGCTTACCGCCGGCGGTTACTTTAGCCAGACGCTTTGAAGCTCCCAAAAATATATATAATTTAAGTTAACTTATATTCTCAGTTCTGATTTTTATACATGATACTCAGGGAATTATTGCGATATTATCTGTAAGCTGCCAGACCTATTGGAAGGGTCAAACATCCCCCCAGACACACATTATGCGTCCCCATATGTATGAGCGCTAGAACATGATTCACTTGTTTAAGTGTGTGAGAGATAATATCATCATACTATAATATTATAAATGCGAAAGTGTGTTTGTTGGTTTGTCCTTCAATCACTCTGCAACAGAGCTACGGATCGACGTGATTTTTTGCCTGGGTATAGCTTGCAGAAGATATTGCAATAGTTCTCTCTCTCTAGATCCTAAGCTTGCAGAAGATATTGCAATAGTTCTCTCTCTCTAGATCCTAAGCTATACCCAGGCAAAAAATTACGTCGATCTATAGCTCTGTTGCAGAGTGATTGAAGGACAAACCAACAAACACACTTTCGCATTTATAATATTATAGTATGATGATATTATCTCTCACACACTTAAACAAGTGAATCATGTTCTAGCGCTCATACATATGGGGACGCATAATGTGTGTCTGGGGGGATGTTTGACCCTTCCAATAGGTCTGGCAGCTTATAGATAATATCGCAATAGTTCCCTGAGTATCATGTATAAAAATCAGAACTGAGAATATAAGTTTACTTAAATTATATATATTTTTGGGAGCTTCAAAGTGTCTGGCTAAAGTAACCGCCGGCGGTAAGCGTCTGGCAGTATTAATTTATTAATTTTTACAATATTCTTTAAAACATATATGAAAATCAGCCCTGAGAATTTAAGATAAGTTATTCTAGTTTTTACCTACCTTTAGCACCTGGTATCTGGAAATTGGCCGTCGGCACAATCAAGCTGGTACGCATATACTGAAAGGACATTCGAACAGTACTCTATCGTACACAAATAATTGCTGAGAAAATAACTTAGGTCTGGCGGCACTGGGATCTTGGACCATTATATTAGAGAACGTTTACTAAATTCCAATAGAGTTAATATGAAGAAGTCAATTTACCATCGACGTTACACACACTACGTTGTCACGGTAGGGCCAAATTGCTCTTTTTTTGGACCGTTAAAATTAGACTAATCAGCATTGAGTACAAAGAATCACATCGCTTTCATCATCGACACGATGATGTTTACTTCGTATCTTCCAAGAAGCCGACCCCAACATTCAATACTTGGAAATAAATATGTGAGTTTGACATTTGCTTTCATGTACGCTCGCATGTTTCGTGTGTAATTATGGACATACGTGCTGATAGTTGCCCTTATTGCCATCATTTTAGAGTTGAGTTTCGCTCGTCAATTTTATCTAGTTTTTTGTTATTAAATTATCGTGCGTGGCGATTTCAGAGATGGTAGGTTTGGTTTGATGGGGCGTCTGATTGCATCTCTTGTCGACGTTTCGAATCCGTTGCTTTCGCTTTGATTGACTGCTATTAAAGGCGCGTTTGTCTTGTTTGACGTCTACGAGGTCAAAGGCAATCAGAGGCTGCGCATTGGTTTTAAATCCGCATGAACCATTTGCGTTTCAGAGCAATAGACGTATTTGATGTTCAGTCCCACGCTATTGGATCATTTCGACAGCTAAGTCGCATAATACATTTTTTATCTTAATAATATCGCTCGAACATGCACTCGAACAACTAAGTATATCAAAACCTAAGTTTGGACCTATATTCGATATGTGTGTAAATCTTTAGTCATTTTGCGTTCAAAGATAATTCACTGCCGAACCGACGTAAGTTTACGACACTCGAAACCTAATAAGAGAAACGCGTGTGCCGACCAAAAATAACAAAATTAAAATAAATCGAACGACAGACAGTCGTCATAAACTAATTTCGAGTGTTTTCCTTTTTGTGTGCACAAAAATAGCGTCATCACTCTTTCATGTCCCGCTCCGGAGTGACATTAAGAATTTACAGTTCAGGATTTACTACAACGCCATCTAGATCTATACGATTGACTTGTATTGTCTGAGGGGTTGGTTACCACCTGAGCTGAGAAAAAGATTCTACCTTTTTATAATATCCTTTTATGATTAAATATGAGTTAGGTATTCACGCGTTGTTTCGACTCTATTATTTTTGTAACTATGTTTATATCTTACAAGCTGATGCCTGCGAATTCGGTTTCTGGGAAAGTCTTTCTCAGTATGAAAAATATCACCAAATCGTTTTCAGGATGCAAACTATCTTTTAGCAAAGTTTCAGCTCAAGCGGATGAACAATATGAGTAGGTACGTGAATGCCTTAAGGACAAATAATAATGAAACGTTTATTTATATATTCGTGGGATTAAAATATAAAATGGGATTAATAGCAAACGGTTAACTGGGCATTGAGTAGTTAAATATTTGTCAGTATATTTATGTACGTAAGTTTTTATACGCAACTAAGATTTACCTAGTTTGTTAAGACCCAATTTTGTATCGCTTTAAACTTCGAGTGACGTTAACCGAGGAATAAATTAGACGGTCTGACAGCTGTTATTAATTACATTGAGCCAAAATGTCAAAAAGCTCGCATAAAACTTATTTTATGTTGGTAAAATTGGCCCTCAAACTCTTATCATTTTGCTCTCCATATTTACTCCTGGACAAAAGTAGTAATTTACTCGCCAATATCGATTTTTATCCTAGATTAAGCTTTGATGAAACTTCCTCGAGTAAAAATTCCATGTTTGTGAAATTGATTTAAATTGCATAACATTTGAAGATCATAATATTTTTTTATTTTTAGCTATTTACGATTATAAAGCAGAACTTTGTGCACGAAATATTTGAGTCCAACGCAAGAACGAAGCAGTACAAACTTCCATTCCCAATAAGCTTTTTTAGCGCTTTTCTGACAGTTGTCTTTACGAAGTTAAATGGAAATTGCGATCCAATCAACGCCAATTCACTGAAGCCATAATCAAAAAAGTTGTTTTTAGAACTGAATCGTTTATCGGTTGTCATCAAAAAGAAATAACATTTCAACCCTTCTATGCCACTTAATTAAAATCGAGTGAGATCTCGGAAAAAGAAACGAAAACAAAAACTGAGGGAAAAAGTTTGTCACTTCGTTCGATAGGGTTTATAAAAAAATTATGAAAACTCGTTTCGATGGGGAAAATGGGAATCATAGAAATCAAATTTGTAATGTTTATTTTTAGGGTTCCAAGTCTGAAGTGCGTTACTGCTTGTGCACTGCTATAACTCCACCATTGTGTACCTACATATAATTTTGAATTTGTCACACATAAAAAGAAATGTTCTTGAATTATATTCTTGGGTTATATTATGTTAAACATATGAAATCTGTAAATTATAAAGCATGCATAGTCATAATATTATCATAGTGAATGATCTTGTTCCATAAAGCCGGAAGCACATATTTTTGCAATGACTTATTCCTATTTAAACATGTGCAAGTTTTGAGTGCGTAAATAACTCAATGCTTTCACAACCATATTGAATTTACAGCAATTCTCTGTACAGAATATTGCAAAGCCTAAACTGATTTTGCGGAGATTCCATTTACGGTACTGAAAAATAGCCTATTGAAGGATAAACAAATAAAGCCTCCAATTCACTACAACGCAAATTTCGGCAATTCAATGCACTAATGACTGCACGTGAATGGAAAGAATTCAGTTGCACGGCCCGTAGCCATTCAGTCAGTGCATGGTTTTTGAATTAATTTGTTTTTGCCTGTTTTCCCCGGGCCTTTTTAACATTTATGTGCTAGTTAGGAAAACTGGTGTTTAAAGTTCATAAATGTTGAGTACTATCTTTAGAATATCTTCTACCATACAATATATGGTCCGCTATTAATTCCATGTTATTTTATTATATTTATTAACGTAGGTATGTAATATGTACTTGGGTAGGTATCTTCAAAGAAAGAACGCATTGGTATGTCTTAGCAAGCATACTTCAACCTTCTCTTCAACCATATCCTCATTATCATCATGAATTGTTTTTACCTATAATCGTATCGTATCAATCGTTTTACACCTTATCTTACAATAAAAAATTAAAACGTCCTAATCAGAAGGTGAAGGTGTATGTTTAGAAGTTATCATTATTTTTTTTAAGTTTTGACAGGAGCTTTATACGAAATCTGTCAAAGCAGCAGCTAACTCTGAGTTAAAAGGATAACCTGGAGTTTCTGCAAGCGGGCCTTAGTGGCTTATTCGAAATTCGAGTCAGAGCCTCAAAAGAGCGACGTTTAGTGCGTAGACTGATAACCGAAAGATCAACGGTTCTCTTGCAATTCATCCATTGCCCTATTGTAGTACCCACTCCTAATACATAATATAATCTTTATGTTTATTTGGAGGAGAGAGAAGAATATTATCATGTTCAGGACGTCATATTTTAAAAAATCTTGAGTTTGTTTTTCTCGGCAATAAATTAAAAAAAAACATGATTTATTGATAAAATTACAAGTAAGCATTGAAATATCCGGCGGTACAATATCGATAGTGGTACAATCAATCAATATTACGCTCTAGTTCAAATAGGCAATGATGTTGCGTTAAATCCAATGAAGCTATTTATTAGTATCCGACACCCACGATAGTATTGCCCGAGTGTTTTACTCTTTAGTGAGGCTTTCTATTACCAAATATTAATATCCATAATATACTTAATCAATTCATTCATCACTAAAATAGTAATCGGTGCTGTATTATACGATTTGTTCGATTGAGGTTTTCAAAATAACTTTGCGACGAACGACGAACAATTGAAGAATCTTCTATAGACATTACAAGTCTGAAATTATCTTTTTAGGTTGATGAAAAAGTGAACTTCTTTCTATCATAAATTATAAATATTATAAGTTTCTTATATTATAGAGGATGATTTTGCTCGAACCAAAACTATCAAAGTCGTTTTTAAAGGAATATATGAAATTACTTATAGCTACATCAAAAGAATTGTTCTTCGCTGTCACATCTGCAATTTCTACCATTATGCTTCGTCGAAGTTCTTTAACCAAGCGGTCATTCTTCGAATCAGCTCTTGTTTAATTGGCCCATACAGAGCTTGTTTGTAATGCCACGTGATATTTATTTAGTGCAAGGATTACCGACGTTCGGTACCGATCAATCATTCCATTGAACATATCCTGTTCCCCTGCTTTAGGGCTGAGCTTGATTGATGGTCGATGATCGTTTATTGGAAACATCGATATCGAAAACACTCAGTAGATGATTAACTCCATCATCTGCTTTGCAAGAAGAAAGCATATTTTTTTAGTTTTCATTCTAACTCATAACCGAATTAAAAAAAAAAACAAAGAGATTCTGAATATAACGTGTTCTTTTTAACGATTGTTTATTTAGCAAGAAAAGGTTAGAATTATTTTGCTATAATCCGCCAACAGAAAAATCTGTATGGTCAAACATGCAATTAAAAGCTAAGCACCACTCACCTACCCAGCCAAGCAAAAAAGCCAAGTTCCCAAGCAAGCAATGCCACCACCACTCACATGCACCACCACACAAGACTTTTACACTACTCTCAACGCACGTTTCGCCCCGACACCGGAGCATCCTCTGGAGATGTCGACTTTACAATGCTGTATTGTCTAGACAATTGGCTTTTTTGCTTGGCTGGGTAGGTGAGTGGTGCTTAGCTTTTAATTGCATGTTTGACCATACAGATTTTTCTGTTGGCGGATTATAGCAAAATAATTCTAACCTTTTCTTGCTAATCATGAACTTCCGCAAAGTAACGCCTGCTTCTATCCGATTGTTTATTTCGTAAAGTAATTTTTTTTGACTTCGATAGCTCAACGATCAGAATATAATCATGACTTCCGCAACCACGATGTATGTGGGTAGGTTTACCTACTTGAAAATTACTGACTTCGAGATTATTTCATCGGTGGTCCTTAGCTGGAAGGACAAAACAAGAATGAATATTATAAATTCGAAGATCAGTTGTCGATATCTTTCTGTACCGTCCCTAAATGTAGCCAACTGTCAAATCCAATTCAACGTTGCCCCCGCGCCTGTAATTGATTTATTGATCGTACGTTACATTCGATACGCGATGGCTGCGCGGGCGCACCGCAAGGCTATTGCATCCTTTAACTATAATTTTCTAGCCAGTTAACCGGGTGACCTCATAGACACAACTCATCCTTTCCTATACGGGACATATCCATTTTGATATCCTTAAGTGTCAGCTTTATTGATGAATTCGAGACCTTTTTTTCAATTATCATGACACTAATAATGATCATTATCGGAAAATTATTATTATTCATCAAAATATATTATGTGTACTGACCTTGTACTGATAAGTCTAAAGAAAAAAATTTTTTTTGGCAGCAGGTAGGTACTCTATGTAGGTAACGTTTATAAAAATGATCACAAATTCGAGGGCCAGAAATCATAAAAGGTAGAACTTTCTTAGACTACTTAGCTCTATTTGATTGTTGTACGAGTTATTTCATTGCATCTGCATCATCATTATTTACGATCAAATCTAGTTATGATTAATTAATTAGTTACGGCTTTTTCGTCTATGTCAATTTGTAATTTGTAGCAAAAATTTAAATTGACTAAACGAGTAATATGTGGTTTATTATTATACCAATCCTTACCTCTTTTTCTTTCGCAGCAAGCTCGTTCTCCAAGTTACTGCTCTGATGAACTACAGGGCTGCTTCTCGAGGAGTTACTATTGCTCCTCGCTGTGGCGGCCATTTCTATTTTTTGTTCTATATCTTCATCAATATCGGGCGATCTTCTTTTCTCTTCTTTAATATCTGGACTAAATCTATCGGGTATTCTTGTTTCTGATGCCTGATCTCTTAAGGGTTCTATGTGAGAGCCATTGGTTTTTGGGGGTACTGTCGCTTGGAGGGGCGTCGGACTGGTGGTAGCTAGCTGTTCTTTCAGCGTGGTTACCTCCTTCTCCGCCAGGGTAGCTCGCTGTAACAAAAGAATACATCGATTGTAATGCTGTAGTTTTAACAGTTCAATCTTAAAGATTACAGTATTATGTAGAAAAATTTACAATTCATTGTACTATCGTTAAGCTATCGAGATTTTACGCTAAAGCCTATTTCATATTGTTATTGAATAGATCAATGTATTGCATTTGATTTCGAGCTTAATTTCTTTTGTGTTAAGGCTTGTCCGAGTGAGTATTGTTCGTTAGTCTTTACGTAGTGCAATAGAGGCAACATCGATTCGCATTCGCTTTTCCACGTGCTGTGTTTAATCTAATTATTAATCAGTTCCCATAGCCTATTTGTTCTTGTGACCGGTGACGTAGAATCCTTTGTGCTACTTCCTGCCCCATTCATTGCCTGTTCATTTGGTAATCTCTAGATCTCATTAAAACGGATGCGTGATGTTGATTATTGGCCGGTACAAAAATCCCTTTTTTATAAGCTAACTACTCGACCGTTTTGGTTTTGTCTGCATTAATGGTTAAAACTGCATTTTCATTACAATCTGTATTGTTTTAATATACAATAGCGTTCAGTATTGGTTATTTAGTAACGTTAATAGGCAATGGTGTGTCATGAATCGTTATAGCGTTAATCATTATCGTTAAAAAATTAGGTAATATTTGATATCGTATAACAGCGTGATAAGGTGTTTGCAGTAAAATAAAAGTTTTCAGTTTTAGAAATTTTGCGTTCGGTTAATAGCCACCATAAAGTAAGCCAATAAAACCGATGAAATTGATCGCTTTCAAGCAAGATTTGAGTAATTAAAGCAAATGATGGAAAAATATTCGAAATGCACGCTGCGTGGGCGCGTGACGTGGACAGATAACATCGTCTGCTGGACTGCTTAGGGTGTTGCTAGACTGGATGGTATTTATACATTAATCTTAGCATGTAGATTTCCTTTAACGAAATTATTCAAACTTTTCTTAGCTGTACTGACTTTGTAACGATTTTCGGAGTGTGAGAGTGGATTAACGAAGTGAGGAAGTCACGGATTCGACTCTCCACGTTAATTTTGGAGTTTATAATTTCTAAATTGTTTCTAGTTTAGTAGAAGTGGCTAATGAATTAATGATACCACCAAGCGATTTAGCGTTCGTGTTAGATACTAAAAAAAGTTTTCATACCCCTCGTTTCAAGTTAGCCTGTTTCCATATTATGCATGGCCAATTATTATTATCACCAGTGATATCGCAGACAAGGGCTATCTTGTCATCGAATAAAAAAGAGGTTTTAATAGAATAAAATGTAAATTTTTATGTAAAAATGTAAAAACATGGAATTCAATAATTGACAACGACGAAATATGCAAAATATGCCATTGAAAACTAAGGACTCTTGGGTTTTCCCATAAACTTTATCATTAACATTACAAGTTATTTTTTCCTTAATATTTTCTTAATATTGTACTTATTGCAGAGTTCAATGTACCTAGTCTTTATAGCAAAGTTCTAATTAAAACAATATACCTACTAAAGTAAATTACGAGTAAAATTATAGATCATGTAAGTACATCTCAAACTCTGCCCGTCACTTACTCGACAGCTTTACTTTATGTTAGCGTAATTGGCTGCCTCTATTTCTTGTGCATTATTGCATGAAGCCTTATAGATATTGCGTCCACGCACATTTCACGTGATGCGATGAAATCAGTGATTGCTGGATTAATAGCGTAGATTCAACCGACAATTAGTGCTTAACACTCATTCAATTAATACGTTTGATTACCTACTTTCATAGTTTTGAAAGCATGTACTAATGATCAAATGCTCATCTCATCTTGTTAAAATAAGTCGAAGAATCTACACTACTACTAGATACAATACTAATATAGGTCTCTAGCATAAAAGTCTTTTCTAATTTTGCTCTAGATAAATCTAAGATCAAGCGTAATTAATCCCTGGAAGACTCACGTTGATATTGTTAGTAATCTAACAATATCAACGTGAGTCTTCCAGATAGGATGGATTTGGTAGATATTCAAAAAAGTAATAAAAATGCAAAAAAAATCTTGAGGAAACCTGTATGCCTGATTGTGTTCTCCATAATATTATCACAGGTGTGTGAATTCTATCAATCCACACTTAGCCAGTGTGGAGGACTATACCCTACATCTTTCTCATTTAAGAGGAGACCAGGTAGGGGTCGGCGACATGAATGAATGAAACAAAAAATTACACAATTTAATGAAGATGGTAATTTATACTCTAAGGCCCGCTTGCAGAGACGCCGAGTTAGTTAACCCAGGAATAAATTTGTAATTTTGACAGAAGCTGTATACGCAATCTGTCAAATCTGTCCTTTTAACCCAGAGTTAGCTGCTAACTCTGGGTTAAAAGGATAACTCGAAGTTTGTTCAAGGGCACCTAACAAAATATAAGCTCCTTATATCAGTGGGCTGTTGAAAAGTTTATCCTACTAAATGATGTTGGTAATGTAAGTAATGTAGGTAATCATTAATATCCAAAGGGAACATACACGCTTGTATCACTCTTCAAATACGAAAAACACACGAAAATGTTAAAAGAATTCGTTTCGTGTTTTTTTTATATATTTTTATAATGTCTAGAAATCTATGAACAAAATCGCTTATAAAGGTGACAGAGCATTTGTGACACGTTCAACAATCAGCATCATGATTCAGACAATAACGACAGCAGTGATCAATCACACTCAATTGCCGCAGAAGATGTTACGTAAGTGCAACAATACTTTAGTTTCTGCCTACGTTCGAGGATTCCGTGGGAGGGCTGTTAACAGAAAGAGCAAATAGATTCAATAGTGTATCAATCTAGATATTATAATTTTAAAACATGTCGCTTCAAATTGTGGTTTTATCTTATGTATGGTTAGGGTAAAGCCCAAAAGGAGGTACCTTTTAGGCTTCTGTAAGTTTAACCTAAAGAATGTAAACTAGACTAAGTAAATGCAAAATATTATTTAATATTTTGATGATGATACATACATACATTAGTAATTTAAAAATGAAAGTAAGGCGATTCGACAGACGAATTTCGTAAAAAGTATTAATCAACCTAACGATCTAAAGAGTAGAAAAAAAAACAGTAAAATCAGCATCAATGGTCAACAGTATGGAAGATTACACGTATTTATAATTACAAAGCAGACGTTCTAATTCTAATTATATAAAACCATTTCAATTTTCGACCGAATAATCTTATGTTTACAACTAGAAAGTTGGAAATTGTTCGAAAGCGATGCAAGCATTGCGGTGATTCATTAAAAATCATGAATGTTTGCCTACTCAATTACATACGTCGAGGTTCAAGCGAGTTTAATTGTGTGAACGGTAACATAAAATGTAATAAAAATAATTTCGGACCATTAAAAATAACCAAAACTTCAAATATTAGAAGAAATTTTTTATAATTACGATGGTAACGGCTCTGCGACAACACCCAAATACTTTAATGTGAGAAAACCTTACAATGACGAAAGTGTATGGACTTGATAATTAGACATTGATTTATTTTCGTTCTAAACAAACAATAGTGATGCCATAGATAACAATGAGACTGGGCTTCGGGTTGAAATTATTCTAAATGTTCGGAAGCAATCTGCTCTACCTTTATTTTTGCAAAACCACTTTTAATCATTCAGCGCCGAGGTGAATTTTTCTACATGACTGGGTTATATTCAACATAATGCTTGTCTTTTATATAGAGATTACTAGCTGATGCCCACGACTTTGTCCGCGTGGATTTAGTTTTTTAAATTCCCTCGGGAACTCTTTGATTTTCCGGGATAAAAAGTAGCCTATGTCACTCTCCAGGTCCTCTCAACTATACCTATGCAAAAAATCAAGTCAATCTGTTGTTCTGTTGCGGCATGATTGAGGGAAAAACCAACACACAAACACACTTTCGCATTTATAATATCAGTAAGGATTAGTAAGATATTATGTAGTCTATTTGGGTTAAGACTATCTCGCAATCTAACATCGTTCGAGATTTAGGTTGCTAGGTTGCTTAGAAACCTAAATCTCGAACTGTATATTATATATGACTGTCTATAATTAACATAATTATTTTAATTTGCAAAAACAAATATTGATGTCAATAATTAAGATCTAATCTATTTTTTTAAGTAGGACCAAATTACAGATAGTTACGATGTTTGATCAAAATCGGTTCAGTAGTTTTCGAGTTAATCCCGAACATACATCGTGACACGAGATTTTTATTTTATATAGATGTATGTTACAAACGAATGTGACTTTAACAGTATTCTTTTTTGTTTCAATTATTTAATAGTTAAATGTTTGAGTTAATTATCATAATCATTGATCGAACATCATAATAGTGACGGTTTCACGAAAAATATTTTATCTACTCCAGCATCGAAAAGTTCCAATTTCGAGTTTGACAGCTGAATCGAAATGAACCCTCTTTCGGTTTTGCTTCTCATTTCGATGCAGCTCGTTGTATGGGAGCTGAATCGAAATGGTTATCTTCTTAAAATAGGATACCTAAAGCTAAGGCTCTGAGTTCTGGCACTTTTGTACCGTTCATATGACAGAGGCGCCACGGGCGGCTGGTGGCGGCTTACGGAGTTACTTTTTGTTAGTTTATTGAGCCTACGGCGTATTTTGTTAATGATTTTACTTCCTTGTCGTAGATAAAATCTTGTATGCAACTGAACGTAACTAGTCATTTTAATTCTCGTACTATCCTATTTTGATACTCGGCAAGCCTCGTATCAAAAAACAGCACTCGAATTAAAATGACCCTCATTACGATGCAGTTGCATAAATAGCTATATGTATGCATTTAATGTATTTCACTAAAAGCCCGCAATCTCAAGCTTTTACCTCGGCATTTATCACGAAACAAACAAATCGAACCCGATTAGTGGCAAACAATGGCGATGTTTCGAACAATACAACCTTCAATCCCACCGCGTCTGTATTAATTTCTGTCCTTTCATCGGTATTCATCAATCGGACCTCTATTTAATAAATTTGGAATAGCTTAATCAAAGTTGGAGAATTATATTTTGTTTGCTTCGCAACTGGGATGAATAACAAAATATTATAGAAATTTAATAAGAACTGATAGGTTATATTTTGACATTATAAGAAATGAATAATTTGAGTATTAAACCAGAATGAATATCATATTACGAATTTTAATATGAAAAGGTAGGTTGTTGTTTTAAGGCATTGAGTATCTCAATTTTTACTTTCTTGCAGCTAAGAATCACCTAAGTAAGAAGTGAGTACGAAGTCGTTATGATAATTTCGTTTAGTAAAATTTCAGTTAATTACGAATATTACGAAGATATTACGAGAGTAAAAATCAAGTCTAAGATAAACGACAAAGGTAGAACTGTAGTTGCAAAAAATGGAATATTTAACAAAATAAATGAAATTAAAGGAGAATTTAAAGGATATTAAAATCCAAAATACAGATATGCATAAAATACTAGATTCACAAGTAAATCGCGTTAAACTAGTTGAATCATTAACCAAGTGTACCGCTATCGTAACGATTCCTCCCGTGAGACTCTGAACACTTTAATCTATTGCTTAAACAGTTGAATTTTGTGATGGTTCAGATAGATAACAGTTCTTTGTTCAATTCGTAGCTAGTGAACGAATCGGTGAAGATTTAATTACTACTTATAAGCCACTTGCTTTTGATGGTCAATTCGGAATGGCTAATAAACTTAAGGTTAATAATACGTGAATTTAAGATTGGGCTAATCAAAATATTTTCTCTTCACTCAACAGGAAATTTAAAAATTGTAACTTTGATACGGTGAATGATATCGCTGTTTATGAATTACTAGCTGATGCCCGCGACTTTTTCCGCGTGGATTTATTTTTAAAATCCTTCGGAAACTTTTCGATTTTCCGGGGTAAAAAGTAGCCTATGTCACTCTCCAGGTCCTCAACTACACCCATGAAAAAATCACGTCGACCCGTGGCTTTGTTGTGGCGTGAATGAAGGACAAACCAACAAACTAACACACTTTCGCATTTATAATATTAGTATGATTAGTATGATAAGTATGATTTATAAATCATGAAAACTATACAGTAGGTAAGTAGATACTCCTATTTACTATAGACCCAATGAAATCGTTGAAGTTGTAATTCGTGTCGCGAAACATCGGCTCGAAAGATCTCGAATTCTTCAGTGATGAATCAAGTCATATTATTTAGTCTTAAATTTTTGTTATTTACTTTATGCATTATGAATAAGTCCCATATCTTGATTATTTCAAAATAGTTTCCTTATTTGATATCACAGGTAACATCGGAATTTGTGGCTTTATTGCGAAATTGGCATCAGTTCAATTACACAGTGAGTCAGTGTCAACACGAAACTCATCTAAAATTTTCAACGAGATGACACTACGAGCCGTTTTATACTATTGTCTTTATTGTGTCTATAGGTATTTATTTATTTATTTAGTTAGAGATTGATGTTTGATTTGTCATGCCCCAACGGTTCCTATTCTCTGTAATGTAGTGTAGTATGTAGTGCGCACTAATCTCAGAAACGGCTACGGTGTTGTGGTAAGCTTCACTTCAAAC
Organism: Oeneis ivallda; assembly: GCA_029955525.1. NCBI lineage: Eukaryota > Metazoa > Arthropoda > Insecta > Lepidoptera > Nymphalidae > Oeneis > Oeneis ivallda. Next base: position 17,953,784 of record JARPMR010000008.1, read on the forward strand.
TCAGTGTTTGTTTTACTTCAATATAGTTCATAAATAAAAAAGTTATGTCAATTTAAAGAATCACGTCGAACATTTAACTGTTCAGTTAAAGAATCACGTTGAACATTTGTCATCATTTGTTGAACGTTGACGCTTTTTTGGCTCTTAACATTAATAAAATTAATATCTACGTGTTTCAGTGTTTAAGATAACTCTATCCTTATGGGGGTGAAAAGAGTAATGAAAGTTTGTAAGTGAGTTCGGTAATTTTTGGAGTATGATGTATAATCTTTATTAACGGGTGTCTATTTGGAAATAATAAAGCACTTGGACTAGCCTTTTTAAATACTTTACCCATATGGGAGTGAAAAGGGTATGAAAGTTTGTACGGAAGTGCGTCATTTTTGAAGTGAAATGCATGAAACTTTATTTATATGCGTTTAATGCATCTCGTCTATAATAATAAATAAGTAATCATTTTGCTTTTAAAGGTATGAAAAGGGGGATGAAACATTTATGTGAGTTTGGTCATTTTTTAAACGAAATGCATAAACTTAAAAAGCCATCAAGCGATTTCAAATATTCTACCTTTACGGGTGAAAAAGGGGATTAATTTGGTATGTAATGATGATGAAGTTTCGAAGTGAAATGCATGATACTATATTTTTAGGCGTCTTAAGAAAATGATGGAAAAGGGGATGAAAGTTTGCATTGAAATCCATAATTTTTGAAGTGAAAAAATATTTATATAAAACATCACTCACTTTCTTTATTGTGTACCTACCTAATGTTTCTTAACAATCAAGATAGGTACGTAAAATATAAGCAGGTAAGGTTGTAAACTTTACTTGCTTATTAGGTATAGTAGGTATGGTAAATATACAGACTTCCAATTAACTAAAAAATAACATTTAACTAAAAATAGGTTAAATTTTAATATTCTTTTACTTACCCGAACTCCTGAAGTATATTAATGAATTTTAAACACGTAAATAAAACGTAAACGATAAGTTAACAATCTTGTAAAATAATATTATTGTTAACAACAAATACGCTTTCTCACTATCGGCGCTTACGCATCAGATGCCGCGCGATCAGAATGGCGTATATAGCAAACACCTCGGGATTGGCGGGGTGCGGGTCTATCTAGAGTGGCGTATTGATTACTCATCACAAAACAATACTCTAATATTATGGTGTAAGTAAGATATTTGCTCTTAAATTAAATGTTTCAAATGTAGTAACTGTTTGATAAACACTCACCACTTCAAAGCATATTGCTGTATCCTTGTCAACGTAAAATTTTGGGGCGGCTGAAATGCTGTATCTCTTTTGAAATCAATGTCCGTCAGGGTAAAATAATGGTGTAACTGTTATTTATGTTGGACGTGTTGTCGTATCTATTTTATTTTCAATAATAGCGATTTTTCCTCTATTTACAGCAATTTGTCATGTAAGCAGTACCAAAACTAGAAGAAATTCAATGGTGTATCATTAAATTTTTTCATCGTAGAAAGACGAGACATATAGCTTTCGACGCGGCTTTTTTCGCTTATCAACAATATAGTAAAAAAAGTCATTTAGCCCAAATTTTGAGATACGACATTTCCGCTTTCTGCCGTCGATATATAAAAGAAAGTGGTGTTAGTTACACTATTTATAACTCAAGAACGGATGAACCGATTTGGCTGAAAATTGGTGGAGACGTAGCTTAGAACCAGGAGACGGACATAGGATACTTTTTATCCCGTTCGACCGCGTTTCCGTCATGTCACTATAAAACGTGGTATAACAAAAACGCATCTGACAAAACGCAAATGACAGTGGAATAACAAAACGTAAATTGCAGCTAAACGTAATTTTGTCTTTGGTTAGGTATGGTAAAAATGACAATTATAAAAATGATAGCTAAACGTAATTGATAATATCATCAGTAATATGTTTTCTCTTTTAATCATCATTAACAATGCTGCGAGTGATATTATAAATGCGAAAGTGTGTTTGTTTGTTGGTTTGTCCGTCAATCACGCTGCAACAAAGCTACGGATTGATGTGATTTTTTGGATAGGTATAGTTGAGAATGGAGGGTGACAGGCATCCCGGAAAATCAAAGAGTTCCTGCCTGATTTTAAAAACTAAATCCACGCGAACGAAGTCGCGGGCATCAGCTAGTAACAAATAAATTCAATATGGTGCTGATTATTTAAAATTTTGGAAACCTAATACAAAACCCTAATTACCTTATACAAAATATTATATACTATGAGTCATTAGAGTTAATATTATTAATAAAATTATTGTTTTATGATAATAAATAAAAAAGTATTAATTTTATTTTTATATAATATTTAAAAAAAATTAATGACATAATTGTCCCCATTTTATTGGAACTACTTGTACCTGGTATTATTACGCACGCTCAGTAATCCACGCCGCGCATGCGCGGCACTCATGTCACGCACACTGGCATATTTTCATTGGCCTGTTTTTAGGGTTCCGTACCCAAAGGGTGCCAACGGGACCCTATTACTAAGCCTCTGCTGTCCGTCCGTCTGTCAGCGGAATGTATTTCGTAAACCGTAATAGATAGACAGTTGAAATTTTCACATATTTTGTATTTCTATTGCCGCTATAACAACAAATAATAAAAATTAAATTAAATTAAAAAAATTAAATTAAAATATTTCCATCATGGAAATATTTTAATTTAATTTTTTTAACGGAACCCTAAAAGAGCGAGGCCCGACTCGCACTTGGCCGATTCTTTTCGTTCTTTAGTAGCGCGACACACCTTCTAGACTAAGTATTCACATAGAGTACCATATTTACTTTCATAATATGCATTTAGTTATATAAACCTGTTATCTTGACATTACAAGCAGAAACTTCAATTTTATTTTATTATGGTAAATAAAAAAAAACAAACAAAGACATAATCTGAAGTCAGAATTCGAACCCTGAACAATTGGATTCACTCCGTCACCCTCGCCACCACACTAGACACTCTACGGAGAAGTCTGTGAAATAATCGAAGGCATCACGCAAATCATATTTCCGTCGAACTTTTTAACAAACCAATTTTATATCATGTTGCTTAGTCGTTTAGTCAATGACCAAATAGATGGCGTTGCTCTTTTACGTAAAGTTTTACGATAAAAGCCTCGTATTTTATTTTTTGGTCGCCGAGTAGTTACAACCTGCTATTTTCAAGCGCCATCAAGGCATTTTTAATATTTTCCTAACCGAAAAAAAATACATATTATCCTGGCGGATCCGGACACACGTCCAACGCTGGCAATAGCCTTCAGTTAACTGGTTAAAAATGGGCGGGTTGTACGATAGTGATGGGACTATATACTTTGCAGTGCTAGGAAAGAGATGGAAGTTATAGATTCAGGGGGCGGGAATTGAAAAAATCTTTAATAAGTGTTAAATTGATTAAAAAAAATTATGAATGCTAATAATCAAAGAATAGTTCAAACCGCTTTTAGTAAATATTTATATCAACACAAATAAAAAAAATAGCAGGAAAAAAACCTACCGTTTCCGATTAAAACGAAAAAAAAGGAGATTATTGGAGCAAAGTTTGGGAAAACTTTCTATCGAGATTTTTTTTTCCAATCGTGTTTCTAACTCAAAGTAAATTTAGATAAGAGACCCAAATTACATATTACTTTGAAATTATTCAAATTGAACTTATAGTTTTCCTCACAAAGCTCACCAAAAATCGCCTGTCGCATGCTTTTACCACCTTATGTTAAAGAGGATATTGTGAACTCATACATCATATGTTTACAATTAGCCAATATAGCCCAACACCCTTACTAACATTATAAATGCGAAAGTTTGTTTGTTGGTGTGTCCTTCAATCACGGATCAATGAATTGACGAGATTTTTTGCATGGAAGGAATCGAGGACTTGGCGAGTGAGATAGGCTACCTTTAATCCCGGAAAAAATGAGGGTTCCTGTGGGATTTTTGGAAACCCCACTTGGAAGAAGTTGCGGGCAAAATCTAGTATTTAAGTTTACCAGTAGCTTAGTTTCAATTGATAGATAGTTGCCCATATGCAGGCGTGGCGAACTCCGCATTTTAGGTATAAAGCTATGTACCCAGCATTGTCTCGTCCCGACGACGGGCCAACTCAATGGGTTAACATAGTGGTGTGGGTTACGCGTTACGCGATAGAAAGAGAGGCAACTTCTAGGTGAATATGACTCTATGTAAGTTGGCGCTGTGAAACCTGAGTTGCACTTTATTTTGTGGTCGCCATCTTCTGTACCTGAACTGTTTTGTATTCTGTGTCATATATAAGAATAACATATTTTGTATTCCAATGAAACCCATCTCAAAATCGACTTTAGTCAAAGTTGCATGCCTAGTTTTTTTTCGAAAGTAGGTTACACACCACAGCGGAATATTACCCACAAACAAATATTATGCAGTTACATAAAATATAGAGAACGTTACTTTAATATGAAATATCGTTGCGGGAAAATCAGAAAACATTACCGAAGGCACACATTGAAAAAATATATACAATATTACAACTTTTACGTAGCTCCTCGCTGTGTGCGAGCATTATGTTAATTAATTCGACAGAAATCACGGGAACGAAACATTTTCAAACATTGTATAGCCTTCGCTAATGTGGAAATGTAATCTAAAAATCGTAAAGCCGAAATAAAAATTACATTTAATTAAGACCGATGCGGTGTGCCCAATTAATATGATACATGAAGAGATGAGATCTGATAGCGGTGAAGCCGTGAATTTCAATGAATACATCCGCTCCTAAATCATAATACTATGTACATAGGTACGTCGGTTTCGAACGATAATGAAGGAAAATACCTACGTTTGTACTTTGTACGTAGTTGGAACGCGAGTCGCTGCCGCTGACCGAACGTTGAAGTTTTTTGTTTCTTACAATTTTTTAAAAAAACATGATCATTAATTCAGCCTATGTACGTTAACTGCTGACAGAGTTGGCATAGGCTGTTTCCAATCAGCATCAACAAAGCCTTATTCATGAAACCGCTTTACGCCACCTTCTTTAGTATAGTTTTCGGTTTCTAATCTATAACTTTCAGCTCCAACGGCCATCGACATCGTCTCTGTGACAAGCCTGATCTGACCATTGTTAGGTAATGTCGTCTGCAATTTTAAAATATACGAGTATGTACCTACTTTCTTACAGTACCTACGTAATTAAATGTTATGCTTGTCAACAGTATAAAAAGTTGCGGACCTACAAACCACAGTGTGCCAATTTCTATAATGAAAGAAAGGAATATTGCCCTATGGGAGACAACGTACCTTTGCCTAATTACCACCTTATCAGCGCAAAGAAAAACCCGAATTAATTAAGCCCCCATGTATTGACAGGCGAACCCTACGGCCGAAACCACCCTAGCCCAAGGAGACCCGTCCTTTATCATATTTATTTTATTTCAATTCGTACGAATTTAATCCTTTTCCATTAATTAGTGACCGCTCCCCGTGTAATGCGGGCCGACCCTTACGCGTTAATTTTTCTTCGGCAGACGACGCCGGGGTCAGGAGGTTTTTGTGGGGCTATCGGAATTGCCTTTATTTGTGTGCTCGTGTCATGTCATGTGTTTAAGAATAATGTAGACAATAGGCTGCACCTGCGTATTCTCCCGCTTAAAACAAGACTGCTGACATGTCACGAGGTTGCGTTATATTCTAGTTTTTTTTCCTTAGATTACTGAAGCCTAATTCTAAAAACACGAGAATAAATTAGCTGTATTTACGTCAGCCTTATGTAAGAGCAGTGTTTGTGGACCCCCGTTAGGCGGACCATACTTATAAGACGAATCGCAGAGACGTGTGGAAATCTATGCAAGAGACATAGGTAAGTCTAGCAGTATGTCTATATTTGATTGATAAATAAGAAGATGATACATAATGTTTTGCTTGCGTATTCAATACTTTAGGTATCTATTATCTAATATTTTGTAAAATATAAAACAGCTCTGAGTCATTTTGGTAATTTACTTTTCTTCAGATAAAAAATATTCTCTACAAATGCGGCCCACTCGTTTTAGAGCTACGATGCCACAAACAAATAAAAGCAAAATTTGAGTGCAATTTACTCTTCATCTTTCTGAAATAATTTCGTGAATATTTCAAAGTACTCGATTGTCATTGTGAACATTTTTTATTTAAGTATTAGCTCAAAATATTTAAGGCTTACGGGTTTCTGTTTTGGTCTAGTGAACACAACGCTACTTTAGAATGTATAGAACTGGACAGTTTAATGGTCACAATAATAATTATATTTTCTATTCAACTTACATTATTTCATCTTTACTATGTGTTCATATTATTTTCTTTGCTCTTTTTTTTAATTAACTTCATTACAGCCTTCTCGAAATTTAATTATGTAGTCTAATATTACGTCAAAAACATATTTACGATTACATATTCTTGATATTAACCTACATCATGTAGCCTTTTCTTATGAAAAGAAGCAAATTTATTTCTGCGAACTTATAAGTAATTATTTTATAACAAATTGAATTAAAAAGTACATATACTACGGCCGTTCAGAGAATGCGTTCCTGACACGTCGCGATTGAACTGACGACGTAACTTTGTAATGGCGTTGCAGTTACGATAAAAATATTATTGCTGGTTGTTTACCGTTTTAACAATTGATGAGCATTAAAACAACATTATTTTAACAATAATCAATTAATGTTATAATTTTGTGACAGTTGTCGTGACTAACTGACAGGTGTCAGGAACGCATTCTCTGAACGGCCGAAATTTAAATCATTATAAAAATATTCATTAATTCATTGATCAACCCATCGCCGAACCCTTATGGGTACAGGTCGCCTCTCGAAGAAGGGTTTTGAGTAAGTACGGATTTACGGATTGGCAGACTTCACACACCTTTCAGAATATTATGGAGAATTCACAGGTGCATAGGTTACTTCACCATGATAGAGTGTTGTTAGCCTAGTGAAGACTTCAGCCTCCTTTTCGGGGGCTTTGGGATTTGATCTCAGGCACGCATCTCTGACAATTAATTAAATATCACTTGCTTTAACGCTGAAGGTAACAAAAATTTTGTTTGTGCCATGTCTATTGAGTTAATAGGGCACTGAATTTTTCAAGTTTATTTACCTATATCGAGTCTTTGTCTGCGTCCCCTCGGCTGTCCCGTCCTTTATATTATTTGTATCAATTTGTCGACCGAGCGAAGCGAAGGTCTCTGAGTTTACTTGAGTGAATTTGCACTTGTCCGTCCGTCCGTCCGTCCGTCTGTCAGAGCCTTATAACTTCTGAATTACTGAACGTAATTACTTCAATTTTAGATATGATATGTAAACCGATGGCCTCCAGCCGAAAATGGCTTAAAAAGTTATAAAAATCTTTATTTCAGGGGGGCTCTCATAGAAGCGAATGCGAAGTAAAATATATTTTCATTTCATAGGGTTGCAGTACCTCATTTTAAAGATAATTTGGAGCAGAGTACAAAAGTATTTTTTTTTTAATTTTTTTTCTTAAAATTGACGAAATGGGGGGCTTTCAAAGTGGAGATTGTATTCGAGGCTAGATCTCTAAAACCACTTTGTTTTAAAACTTGAAACTTAGACATAATTTGAGTTATATTCTGTTCTTGAACAACAAATACTAAGATTAGATAAATATTATAAAGAAACGAAATTATTTGAGTTTTAATGGGCATCAATGTTTTTAACAAAACTTCACTATACTGTTAATAGATGGCGCTGTCTTTAATATTGTAAATACAGTTTTGCGTCAGCTATTCTTATTTTGTCTATTACTAATTATGTTATTCAATTAGCAAATTATTATCAATAAAAGTATCACGTTGTTTTTGCAAAAGTAAATCCGTTTCTATTTACAATAATTAGACGTTAGCACCTATTTACTACCGTATGATCTCTCTCTCTGATGGTACTGTGTCTATGAATGTAAAGATGAGCGCGCATCTAGACATGCTCGCCGCAGAAGCCGCAAGCGCGCAGTCACAGCAGTTTATAATTTTTTTTATTATGAAATCGTATACTACGTAACACCCGTTCAGCGAACCAGCTGAATTTTAGTAAAATACTGTAGGCATACGCATCCCATCCACGAAAGCAGATGACGATTGACGTCATCAGATTCGGCGCGTTTTAATTACAATATAATATATGTAGTTAAAACTACCTTATGGGAATTATGGGATACCGCGAGGTCTCAGTTCGGGGCGAACCACTAGTTATTATGAGGATAACATTAAACTTTACCTCTCGGTGCGTTTTCTTGTTTTATAAACAGACTAGCTTTTGCCCACTACTACGTTCACGTAGATTTACGGTTTTAAAATCCCGCGAGAAACCCGGTTTTCCGGTATAAAAGATGTGTCACTCTCTAAGTCCTCAACTTTTCCCATTCCATGCATGCTTTGAATAACGTCGTCGATCAAATACTCCATTGTTGCGTGGTTAAAGGACAAACCAACAAACTAACACACTTTCGCATTTATAAAAGTAAGGTTATAGGCATGGTTCGATTCTCGGTAAATTCATAAATGGCTCACTAATGAGCGTAGATGAGAGAAGCGTTAAGGTAAAGGCGATACTACCACCACGATGACCCAATGCATATTGGCAGACTTCTCACACATATTTTGAGAAAATTATATTGAACAATCAGGCGTGCAAGTTTCCTCATGGTTTTTTCACTGCGACGGCATGTTTTGTGGCATCAAATAAAGTTGGCAATCGTTTTAATGTTGATAGAAAACCACGTAATATTCGTTCCTAACTATTTTGCATCGTATTTTTGTACATTTGTAAGATAAATTCTTCCTCGGTCGCCGAAACGTGCTTCCTCTGCGTTGTCTACGGGATACGCTTCAAAAATAAAACTCTTGGAAGGTAATTCGATGCCGGCGGCAAATTAAAAGTGACATTGAGAGATTAAGAAGAGTTCGCCTTGTGTGTGTTGGTAGGTATCGACTCGCTTAGAGGGATAGATAAACAAGGATTTTTTCGTTTAATATTCACGCAATCCAAAGAATACTTTCAATAAAATACATTTATTTAATGAAATTAAAACTACAATTATTATAATTATGTACTTATATGAGGTTATAGTAAGTACTTAATAAAAACATCATCTCTGCCACTAGAGAGTGGACATATCTAGAACGCAGGACCGTAACCCCGCTGAATGATCAAACTTATTATAATTGGTCGGCCAAGTTACTTAAGGCTACTTCTAGTAGATAGTATAAAGTTATAGGTGCGTTAGCGTTAAGTAATATTTTTAAGTTATGTGATTATTATTATTACCTTACTCCACGCGAACGAAGTCGCAGGCAAAAACTAGTTTACAATATTAGAATGATTTGCTGTATTTTTATGAAAACTTACTCAAAGTTACACAACTACATAGGTTTGATGGCTGTTGATAACGTTCGGCTACACATGAACAGAATCCGCGAAGCATGAATTCGCCAACCGCCAGAGTCAGGTAGGGCAAACACAAAACCCAAAACGAGTATCCAAACAGAATCCAATCGGAAACTAAATAATTCAATTCACAAATTTCCGAACGAACTCAAACTTGGATTGACAAATTCAAACGGGGTGCTTTTGTAACTTGTGTCCATTGCAAAGATATTACAACTTTATTTTGGGGATAGATAAGACAAAATATATTACTTGTAGACTATTACTTATAGAGTTGGGATTATCGCATTGCTTGGCTGAATTTTGGTTTTCTTGCTGCATGTGTGCATTTTAGCCAATATGCTACATATAATATATAATATTGTAGCTGTTAAAGGACAACTAGCTCCGCGGACTGCTGACGTACGTAAGGGTGACTGAACAATGAATAAGTATGTCTCAGTATGTCATAAACTAGGAAAATGGGGTCAAGAAAGACCGAAATAAAAATTGGTTCTTTTCTTTATCCTCGCACAATACAGCCCTCGCTGGTGGGAAATTCTTATTGGTAACCTTTTTCTTTGATACTTTTCTGCTTAGGTTTCTCTCGTGTCTCTGGTGTCAAAGAAAGCCTTTATCATACTTTATAGAAATGTTAGAGAATAATATGACTGAGCGGCATAAGCTAAGCATCTCTTATAAACTAAGAAAAGCTAACTTACTTTGACTACATTGGCTGTAGAAATGTGATTAAATATACCTAATAGTACAAATATCTTTCCACTGCGTACAATTTCTAAAGCGTGAGATAATAGGGTCGCGATTTTGATACAAGCAATCATAATATTGTATTACTATTGTAGCCACTCTACTTCTCAGGTAAATGTCTGTGGTCTATTGGCGATAGACAGGTATTAGGAGAGTGGAGCTAATCATTATTAGATATTGAATTTTCGTAACTTTGGACTCATCCGCTTTCTAATTTACTAATGAATCCGAGTGGTGCTGCCATTAGCTCCCCCCCATTCACCCACGAAAAGGTGGAAGGGGGTGAAAGGGGTAAGAACTCGCGCGAATTTTCGTCTTTTATACATGTAGAACGATAATCCGATTGGCGATTCGGGCGTTCCACATTCGAATTTTCGTGTGTTTTCGTTAAATTTCGGTACAGTGATGTGATGTTCAATTTGCGGGATTGTTTTGTTTTATGTCATTACTTAGATTGGAAGCGATGTAATAGGTTGTTAATTCAAGTAATATGATAATGACATTTTTATCGAATGGGTACATGTCGATCAGTGAGTCAGTTAGTCACCTTTTCCTTTTATATATTTAGAAGATAGAAGAGAGAGATGAAAATACCTAGAAATGTGTAAAATGAAAATATGTACATAATATATTATAATATATACCTAATGAAACAGCGTTCGCTGCTGAAGTGTTAAAATTATCCAGACAGTGCAGTGGAATTTTGACAAAACATGAACGACTTTCGGGTCTAGCGGCGCTGCATTAACAAGCTAATATTGAGTTAGCGAGTCAATAAAACTGAACGCCAACTTCGCACCTGTTCGCATAGCACTGATGTGTGAATACGAAGACAACAGTATTTAAAAATTATATTTTATGCCTACGCGTGGAGTATCTCTGAGAGTCACAAAATTATTTACTGCGAGTTTGTCAGTTTGAACCACTGACCTCTATAATTTTATTAATCCATGATTAACACTTATCTGGCTGGCTGGTAACAAAATGACAGCGTAAATAATTATGGATCAATTTGAAGCGCCACATTTGACATACGAGTGTCTCTGGAACTAATAATTTATGGGGATGCAAGAAGTATAAAAAGGTATCAACTATTAGTTGTCCTTGTCAACTAGTGCTTTCACTTGTTTACCTACAGCGGCAAAATGGCGTCCATTAAGTAGGTCCAGATGTCAGTGCTTTGAACACTTGTAAATAAAACTGTGGAAGCAAAACTTTTTGATTGACTTAAAGAACAGATCATCATCAAATTTATAAACAGCTAGTTTTTGTCTGCGACTTCGTCCGCGTGGAGCTAAGTTTTTAAAATCCCGTATAATCCTTTGTTTTTAAGGGATAAAATGGAGCCTGTGTCTCTTCAATTCCTTATCAATACTTATGTTAAAATTACGTTGATCTTTTGATCTTACTAGATTTGCATAATTTCGCACTTTTATCATTAGTAAGGAAAGTACATTTCGAAAAGTCATTTCGCCGAAAACGTTAATTTGTCTCTGGTATAAAAAAAAAAAACGGCCAAGTGCGAGTCGGGCCTCGCTCTTTTAGGGTTCCGTTAAAAAAATTAAATAAAAATATTTCCATGTACCCATGGAAAGATTTTAATTTAATTTTTTTTATTTTATTTAATTTTTATTATTTGTTGTTATAGCGGCAATAGAAATACATAATATGTGAAAATTTCATCTGTCTATCTATTACGGTTTACGAGATACAGCCCTCTGACAGACGGACGGACGGACGGACGGACAGCGTAGGCTTAGTAATAGGGTCCCGTTTGTACCCTTGGGGTACGGAACCCTAAAAATAAACAGTGTAATATGCAAAGATATGTAACCTCTGCGTACCTATGTAGAGTTTTGCTCTATGGCATATTGGGCGGGCGAAGTTCTGAAATCTATAGGTGTTACCATATCGGCAATAACTTGGTCGGGACATTCATTCGATTGTTAGAAGTTTTGGGAATAACCGCAAATTGTGCCGGCGCCTTTGTTGTTTTATTAGGTGCGCTGGGTTTGTTTTAGTCAACTTTGACTAGATTTGATAAGGCAATAATTGCTTACAGCATATAATTATGTACGTAATTACTTGAATCATACCTATAAAACCTTAAAGCAAACACTTTTTCTTTGATTTCGTCAATATTAGTGACATATAAAAATTTACTATAAGTAAATCCAAACTAATACTAGTGGTTCACCCCGAACTGAGACCTCGCGGTAACGGTATCCCATGATTATTCATTCAATCGATACATGACAACCAAAACTGACATTATTATTATTATGCCCGTTTTCACCAAACATACCTAAATCATCCCCTATGTAGGAGTCTCTTTACGTAGGTAGCTCCAAAACACAATCCTAAGTCCTAACATCCGTCCCAATGTCCTTTTAGGTGTCCCGTACAGGATCGTGATAAAGAAGTTGACAGTAATCATCACATAACTTATCATAGGTAGCCCGTAAAGGTTAGGGAACGTTAGGGAACGAATAATTCAATGTTTTCAACATTATTCAATGTTTTCAACATTGAATTATTATGTAGGTACTAACGAGTGAAAACGGGTTAGGGGCATCTGTACAAATCGTCATCTATCGACGCGAATAGAAAATATACAAAATGATATTTAACTAAAGAATAATTTTAATTGAATAATATGTTATTATATTATGTAACTAAATAATAATGGTCGACGCAAAACTGTTTTTGGGATAAATCGTAGTCGTAACTCCTAGTTCAATGGAATAGTTAATGACTGCGCCATCTATTAGCATTATTGTGAAGCTATGTGAAATTTACTGATGCTCATTAAAAATTAAATAATCTCGTTTCTTTATAATATTTATATAATTTTAGTATTTGTTGTTCAAGTACAGGATACAAGTGAAGTAAGAAAATAAGTACAACTTGAAAATATATAGAAAATTTTCCCAGAGAGCGTCTTCAAGCGAGCGTATTAAATCGCCACTTTGGAAGCCCCCCATTTCGTCAATTTAAGGAAAAAAATAAAAAAAAAATACGGTTGTACTCTGTTCCAAATTGTCTTTAAAATGATACACAGAAAACCTATGAATCGCAAATAAAAAAAAATTTCTTCGCATTCGCTTCTATGAGAGCCCCCGCTTCGCTTCGCTCGGTCAACTATATGAACGCGAAAGTAACTCCGTAATGGATCGACGTGATCTTTTGCATGGGTATAGTCGACGACTCTGAGAAAACAGAGCGGGATTTTTAAAAACCTAAATGTAAATGGGTTTTTAAAAATTCCGCGAACGGAGTCGCCGGCAAAAGCTAGTAAAATAATCTAGAGAAAAGAGTGTAAAATATGGACTTTTCCCAATTGAAAACAAACTCTACTCTCTAAAAAAACATATCCGATCGCTTTTAGGATCATTAAGCCCCCCCAGTTTAGTTTAATTACTATTTTTTTTCCATCAACCTGTTGGGTGAACGATCTGATAAAGTTTTGAGAGACGGCCCGTAACATTGAGTAGCTAGATTCAGATCTGGGCCCAGCTAGCCAACGGACCAACGGTACCTGAGACAATGCGTGCGCAGATAGGCATCTAAACGAGCTGGTTTAAATATTGTTTAGTGCGATCTTGGAGTGTGATCATGAGCTTTGTGAACGTTTGTTGTTGATAAACTTAGGGCTTTGTCTTCTCAGGCGTCGTGCAAACAGAACGCGGTTACTTACGTGGACATCGCGCGAAAAAGTCATTTAATGTCGTGCGTTTAGGACGCGCAATTGGTACCTATCCCTACTAGTATTAAAAATGCGAAAGTATATTTGTTGATTTTTCCTGATATCCGTCAGAAACGGAGCAAAAAATCGATTTGATTTTTTGTAGGATTAGGATATAGTTGAATGATAGGTATAAGCAGTAGCTATAATTATAAAAAGTATTTTATCCCAAAAACTAAGGGAATTTGAAATCTTTGAATCCTTACACAACGTGGATGAAGTCGAGTCGAACGAGCAAAAGCTAGTTAATAATTATATTGACTACGACTTCTCCGAAAAATGCATAAAATTTGTGCATTATATGTTTGTATCTCAACTGATACATCGGTGGAACATAATGAGGCGCCATTGATCACTCCGTCAACGCACGATAAAGTCTAGAATCTAGATTTAAAAAAATCAGTTAAGCCGTTTTGAAGATTAGCTTCAACTAATAGACAGGCAACGTAACAAATAAAAACGGATACAAAACGGATTTATCGCAAAATTTATTTAAATAGCTGTATGAAGTTTTGGCGAACTTAATACGTGAGGTATTTATACTGTTACTGATTAAGCGGTAGGTCATGTGGGTGGGAATTAGATTTGCACGCAGGTTGATATTTACCGCCACCGCCGTCACGTTGGTTTGGGCGAAGCTTTAACCTATTGATGAATTAACGCAAAAATACCCCAGGCAATACATTGTAAATCTGTGACAACTAAAGTATGAAACTACCTATAAGTATATAATTAACCTACATACATAAATGACAATAAAACGGCGACCATCGACAGTCAAGCGCAACGAATTTGACATTTGAAACAAAGATGGCAGCCCGCCAAGCGCTGTCGACGCGCGCATCAATGGCGCCCATTCACGATACATCACCCGCAACGAACGGACGTGCTGCACCGCTACGATGAAAATAAATTAAAACCTCAGACTAATTGTTGCTCTGAACAAGATTTATTTTAGCTTCTCACACTCTTTCGAATAAGATATGTGACTTTTTATTTCGATATATCAAAGAAATGGTTTCGTAAATTGATTTGGAAGGTATATCAAATTACACATGAGAAAAAGGTCAACAAAAAAAAAAGAGTTTTGCTGTAGCTGTACCTTCTCGGCGAAATAAATATAGCACAACCGTTTAATTTCCAACATGACTTTGTATGATCTTGGTCCTATGTACGAGTATGACTGTCACGTTAAACAAGTAGTTTCGATTCTGTATCGCTTGTCTTACAAGGAACTCATGGCGCAACTTTAACGCTATCTCTATTATAGTTCGTGTCAGAGGTGTGCTCTAGGCCTTAAATGCTGTTTAAGGCCATAAGCACACCTCTGAACGATGTCTGATCTGCTTAAACGAAAATGTTAATAAAAGTGTTAATTTTGAATAGATTCACGATAATCCAATATACGTAAGTAATAGTAGTACCTAATAAGCGCTGTGCTAGAAAAGTACCTATATATACCAACCTTGCAATTCACCTAGGTTGCCCCACAGCCTGAAGCAAGCCAAGACAGACAGATAACCAATTAAGCGTAATTATAAATTAACGAAACGAACTAAAAGTCGACGCTGCAAATATTACCTAAGGACAGAGTTGGGAACTTGGAGCAAACTTTGACGAAACTTTGCCGATGAGATACAAATAGGCATCGGAATTAAGTTGCTCACGATTTTCACTGCCTTTTAATTATTTCCCCCTTCAGGTGGACTTCGATTAACATTTTACTTTATATATAAATATAATACGTGATCAAACGAACTTCCGGAATGAAGTTCGATCAATATTGCATGAGTCGCTTCCTACGAATATTAGTTAAATACACGCATAGAAGATTTGTCAAAAGAGCAATGCTCTTAAACTATTGTGGTGAATTAAATCACGAAATTCCAAAATATTTTTTCGAGATATTGATGAATAAGACAGAAAAAACAAAATATCCCTTAAAACGTCCTGACAAAATACTTTATTGATGTGAAAATGCAAATTTTCCACCAAATAAACAATAATTTGACGTAAAATTTCTTAACCAATTTACACCCTAACAAATTGCTCCGAACACAATTCTCGCGTAACTAGATCAATATACTATGATGCAATTATAAGTATTTCGTTTAGAGAAAAGGGTTGGGACGAAGAATTAATGGGGATCGATCGGATTAAAAGTGAAGTTTGGGATTTGGACGAAATAGAATTAATTGAGGATGGATTTTGATAAATACTCGCCGATGCTCGGGACTTACTTATAAACCGTTTAGAAGTTAAAGTGGAAAGGACTCTGGTGATAATAATCTTGTTTTTAACTTCTTAAGGTACCTAGTTACTTTGTACTGGAAAAAAAATTAACAACATAAAAATACGTATTTAGGCATAGAAGCTTGTCGTGGCTAAAATACATGGAGTGGACTGGCGTTAAGGCAGTCGCCAATGCCAACTAGTCATGAACAAGAAAAATTGAAATGACTTAATAAAAATCGGCCAAGTGCAAGTCGGGCCTCGCTCTTTTAGGATTCCGTACATATGATCAAATTCCCTTTTTTTTAAAACTAGATATTATGATATCCGTTTTTAGATAGTACTAAATTAGCATATGGGGGAAAAATGCACGTTTGTTTTGATCACAACTTACAAATCACATTATAAATTGGTGTTTCAGTATTTATTGTTTAAATACACTACTATATAGTTCATAACATACAGAAATTTCAAATTCTAGTTTAGTTTTGAGATAGACCCCGTAACAAAAACTGTCTAAAACCGTCAAATTTGACGGCTCCCCACTTCTTTATTTATGAAGCATGACCGCCATACACGATCAAATCGATTGGACGTCGCATCAAGTATCATGCCGAATTGACGGCAGAATTGATCGTGTATGGCCAGCGTAAAAATTAATAAAAAATATATTTGAACTCTACTTGATACGCTATAGACAATGAAACCACACATGCCAGGGTAAAAAAATAAAATTTTATTTAGACTCCTTTTTCATGTATGGAGGGGAGCCCCCTTAATTTTTTAATTTTATTGTATTTTATTATTTGGTGTTTTAACGGCCATTCAGATATTTCTTACAAAGTATCTTACGCTCTTAAAATACGAACCTTGCTTGTAGACGTACAAAAAGACCTATCATCTATTCCGGGAGCGATCGCGAGTCAAGAATCCGAACCCAATTAGAATCGAACCACGCACCAAATGACGTGCGATGACACCGCCCTCTGAGCTTTGATGTGTAATTAAGCGATCGATGTCGCGAATTAATTGCTTTCGTGAATTAGTTGCTAATGGAAAATATTAAAATTTAGGCAAGTTATAAAAATTAATGTCGTGCTCTTTAAATTGTTGTTGTTTCGTTTCGTTAAAATATTTAATTTTATTCAATACATTAAGTGCGTTGGACCCGATTTTACGAAAATTTCTTACTCTCTTGATAATATTTACTTTTGAAAAAAAGTAGTGATTTACTCACGAATAGCTATTTTAATGCTAAATTACGCTATGGTCTAACGTAAAATACATATGTAGTTTGTTTTTGCAATAACTGATAATGTAAGATTTCTATCACATAGGTTTATGCTGATTTATTCTACTGTGTTCAATAAGTCAGTTTACTTGCATGGGTTACTTTATCCACATATTTCATCTTCCCACATTAATATGTGTGTTTATTTTTATTAAAATCAGATTACTTTTTATGTAAAGTATTGTGTCTGATTCATCGATGAATCTTTCACAGTGTTGCTACAACCTTTTTTCAATTTACCCATGTAAACTGACTTATTGAACAGACTATAGACCTAGCCGTAGCTCATAGAGGAAAAATCTTAGTTAAAGCGGTTGCCATAGATAAAGTCTTTTGAGTTTTGTTCGCGCAGATTTGGCGCTCTATTCGTAAGTACGTTGAACCAGTTGAGCTAATTAAAACCTTCGTCATGTTAATTTTGCATAGATTACCAATTCCTTATTTTGAACTCTTGACGTGATCTGAAAGGAAAAGAGCGTAGCGTACATCGAGTTAAACCAATTTGCTTCCAGGAAAAACTTCTAACGAAGGACGTCTGAGCCCTTTTTAATCAATTAATTGCCTAATTGACATACAAGTATAATGTTCTTCTACGGGTAGGTACCTAGTATTTTTCTCGTATTTCAAAAGGGTCTAATTAACCCATATTCGGCTATAATATAAGGGTAGATTCACGATAGACCGTGCACGGGTGATCAGAAGTACCTACAGTTTTGTGTAATGTAATTCATGCTAGACTTTGACCGAATGACAACAGCTATTGACTGTTATTAAGAAGGCTACATAATATTTAAAACTCACTATGATATAAAAGAAAATAAGTAGAAATTTTGAAATCTATCACAAAGGTCAAAGAAGACAGCCTATGCAATTAGTGCAATTAGCTTCTTACCCGTAATGGACGTCGAACTAGGGAAGCTCGCACAAACGTACGCTAGAATGTTGCCAGGGAGTTCTAAAATTTCCCTAAAAGTTAATTAATAACTCATCTACGTTTAGCCTTTGAGAGGCGTCGATTTTTTACCTCCCTGAATGGTATCGCTTCAGACATCGTCAACCTTTTTTTTGCGCCCCGTACAAAGAGTATCGTCCGAGAGCGTACATAAAAACCCTTTAACTTATGATGAATTAGCGATCTCCTACGCTTTATGTCTCCCGCGTTATCTGAACCCCTTTCACCCCCTTCGGTCACCCTTTCACACCCCCACCCGGGGGCGAATTAACGTGCGTCAATATGAAGAATTACTATAAGCGGAAAAATCGTAGCAACTTCCGCAGATTTCTATAGTTATTTACTCATGATGATTAATAGCTATATATTCTTTAATAATCCACTGATATTGTTATAACAGATTAGGTATTATGCAAATTAAAACAGTATTACTAAAGTATATACCAGGACGAGATTGGAAGTTTTAAGTGAGTTCAAAAAGTACCTACCTAGACATTTACCTACTTTGGTTTTAATATTGGTTGAATCAAAAATTATAATTACTTGTAATTAATAGTTTAATTATAATTTTATGCTATTTCAAAGTTACGTTTCTTACAATCTATTTTGGTATATACTTACATTAAATTACATAAGTTTTAAATTAAAAGTTGATTTTATATAAATTCAAAGATTACTTAGGTTGATTAAAGTCAAGTATTAACTTTTAAAAAGTGTAATTTAGTAAGTATACCTACTTACTTGAATGCAGGTCTAATAAATAATGAATTAATTTATTCTCCTGATAGATAAGAATATTATAAAAAATACAATGCTTTCTATTTGATGACATAATGAGCCAACTGATTCCGATGTTGTTTGTCGGTAACTGACGATGCTATCTTAGATGGATAGGAATGCCAATTTAAGGGGACGCAAGCCAGTACCTTCTTCATACAAACGTAGATGAGTGATTACTACATTATTTGATATTGTACGCTCAAAACGAAGTATTATGTGGATTTGCCTCGTCATTATCTAGGTTTATTGATATATAAAATAGTGAAAAAAATATTCGCTAAAAAGTTATGAGCCTCGAAAAATCGTCATTTTCACACTAAATTTATGACAACTTTCGGCGCAAATAAATAACATTAGGAGTATGAAAATTCTAAAAAAAATTATCATTGGACATAGTTTATTTATTCATCAGTTCAAATAATTTTACTTTGTAAACATACATTTAGTAGTTTTTTCTCAAAAACACTTTTCCCAAACGACTGTTCAACCCTTTGCGCGCGCTTGATTTCGGTGTAAATTATCGCGCCTCTCACCCGACACGGAGCGGGAGCGGGACGGTAGCGCGGAAGTATGCGCGCATGCACTCGCTACACTGACTCTATCTCTTTCTCACACAATGTTAGGTGAAATAGCAAGCAGGTTACCCACGTGCGCTGGCAACTTCGTTCACGCATACTGAGCCCCCTTAAAGTATCTTTATGTAGCCCTTTTTTTTCTATCAAAATCTAAGTATATTATCATAATGAAAGTATACCTATCTAAATCTTTATCTATTGACCGCATTTTGTTTGAAGTATCTGAGATTTTTACAATCATTGAAAATATTAGAGATCGAGAGAGAGTGATGCGAAATGTAATAGTCCTGTTAATAATATATCGCTTGTATAACATAGTCGGGCAAAAACTTAATTAGCAGTGACTTGTCCAAATTATGCTTCAATAAATTATCCGACCGATCAAAAACAAACTAGACGAGTCACCGAACACCCCACATCACGTTTTAAAAGGCATCCTTGTCGTTACGTAATCCTTTTCCCTAAAACCTGCCCTCCCCCCTCTCCCCCCCTGATAGGAGATGTTTTGATATCCCTCGCCATTTAAACGTGGCTTCTATAGAAAAACATTGACGGAAAAAGTGGGTTGCCCTCCACTAACTAAACATAGCTAAGTACAAAAAAAGCAAGTTTCGCGATAATACCTGCGAAAAATCTGAAAAAGATGATCTCGCCGGGAAATAGGTACCTACTTAGTAGTAGTACGTACTAGTACATAAAACATGCAAATTAAAACAAATACAGATTTCGTTTTACTTTGGTTACATATTATGTCATTACTTTTAACTTTAGTTATAATATATTATAATTAGTTATATCCTATACTATCCTATTCTTATATGATTTAGTTATAATTATTATCCTCTTTATTGTTTAGTTTATTTTGGTTTTAGTTAATTGTTTGATCTTTTTGTTTGGTTGTTAAATAATTTATACAGCAACAGCATACGTAACAAACAACACCTAGACAAGGATGTAGAATACTTTTTATTTCGATAGATTAGAGGATCACTAAACGACTTGAAAAATCTCAGTCCACGCGAACGAATTCGCAGATAAAAGCTTGTCGCAGTTTTACTTAATCCTACCAATATTATAAATGCGAAAGTTCGTGAGGATGGATGAAGAATTTGGCTGAAATTAGGAATGGATATAGCTCATATACAGGATTTACATATAGGCTACTTTTTATCCCGGAAAATTACAGAGTTCCCGCGGGAATAAAATAACCTTAATCTACGCGGACGAAGTCGCGGGCATCATCTAGTGATTAATAGCATTAACGTTTAACTAAAAAGCTGGTGATTATTATATTTACCTACTTACTCAATAACTTCAAAAAAATATTTTGACACTACTTATAGGTATCTACTGTTAATAGAGAATATTCTACTCTTAATAATATTATTAAAATTTCAAAATGGACCCTGTATGGCTTGGCTGTGTTTTAGTTAAAGTGGCCTCTATAGAAAAACATTGATGTAAAAAGTGGGTTGAAATTTGGGGGTGCAAGGAGGGGGTGTAGGGGGTGTAAAATTTGGAAAAGGTTGGCAACCGCTGTCGAAGTGACCGCTGAGAAGGGTCCGCGTATTATGTGGATAACGTCGTTATGTGTTGATCAATTTTAATGCGTCTGTACAGCGGGTACCGTCCGCCAAGAAAGTGGGCCAAAGGGGATTTTATTCCCTTTTTTGCTTTATATAATATAACTGCGAGCAGATACATAATATTTTCAAGGAACATATTTATTCGTTCATAGCTGGGCATAAATCTCATGTAGGAACTTCCACACCACTCGATCTTGCGTCACTTGTATCCAATGACAACATAGCACAGACACTTTAACTCAAAAAATGGTGAGCGAATTCACTCAAGTTTTCACCAATTAGAGATAGCAGAATATTTTTCGGAAAAGCGCCCTATATATACGTATATGTAGGTAGGTAGGTAGGTACATATTATATTCGTTTTTATTAGAGTAATGTAGAGTAAGCTTACCTCCATGTAATAGTTCCAAATTTTCATAATTTTCATTGAACTTTAATTATAAGTTATAACTCTATTATTTACAACTGTCCATTTGGTATAACGAAATATAACTTAAAACTCACTTAAGCATTAAAAAGTCCCAATGTTTTGAAACATAATTATTTTATTTTACACTGTAAGAGATCTGAAAAAAAAAACACAATTGTTTTACGAGTATTTTGAAACTTTAAAAATTAAAAAAAAATTACCTGACTAAAAACATAAAAAAAGTAGGTGCGAGTATCCGAGTATTGAAAAAAAGATAAAAAACAAAAGCGCGCGCTGTCAAATCCGTCAAGTTCTATATTCGGAATTCGAAAATAAAGTATCGCCTCGTCGCGTGAAACGCGCGCGAGCAACTGACGTACAGATAAACGCATCGCGTCTTATCTCAGTAATTAACATAACCGCGCTCCCAAGCTCCCATGCCTCCTTCAAAACATATTTGCATAGCCAAAGAAATCGTATGCTAATCGACGCATCTATCCGACCCCATTCTCGACATTTAATATCGGAATCAATCGCTAAAACAGGTTTAAATATATGATGCGTCTTTGTGCCTGCCTCAGATAGGATTAGGGTTAATTCACCCTCGAGGCCAGATGTCAATGTATTGATGTTTAGTCTCGCAAAGAATACGCATATCGGAAATGGGTTTTTTATAATGCACGCACGGAATAAATCTTGTGCACCTTTTCAGTTATCTAGCGTAAGAATGCATAATAGGACTTTCTTCGTGTTGATACACAGTTGAAAAGTGTTTTTTCATCTCCCCATCTCGGAAAGAGTATTTTTGCTCTTCGATATCGGAGTGTAAAAGCCGTTTTTATCCTCTAGAGGATAAAGTAAATTGAATTTAGAACATCGTGTGCACTAAGTTTGTGAATTCAAAACATCATTAAACCTATTACTTCTACCTCCATGGTGCCGAATTTATCATACAACCTTTTTTAATTTGTTAAAAACTCAGACTTGGAACCTTCTTGGTGTACTTTTTTTTATTTGCTTTGCGCGCGCCATTTTCTTTTCACGTCATATTGTTTGAATGGGGAGATGAAAAATTACGTGTTGCACTCGAGTGCAAAGATTTTTCACCTCGTGCTCTTTTGATTCCCTCGCTAACGCTCAGGATTCTAATTTTTGAATCACTCGCTGCGCTCGTGATTCAATTTTAGAATCCTTCGCTTGCTCGGTCATCAAAACTGAGCACGCGGTTAAAAAGCAACTTTGCACTCTTGTATAACAAATAACTATTAGTTGCGTATCGTGTTTCGACGAAAATTATCATGTTGAAGAAAAAAGTTTTCGAGGAAAATAAGTTTATATAACATGCACTACCTAGCTGATGCCTGCGCTTCCATCCGCATCACTTTTACATAATCCCGTGGGAACTGATTTTCTAGGTTGAAACGCAATGTTTTAAAAACTTCATTGGTGAAACGTAGTATGTATCCTATGCACGTCTCACCTAAGCTACTCCTGTGCCAAATTTCGTCAAGATCTGTTCACTAGTTGAGACATGAAAATCAGGCGGAGTGGTCAAGCAGAAAGATAGATAGACATATGGACATGTATGGATATATCTACATAGTAATATTTTGATGATTGTGTGGTCGGAGCTTTACCTTCACTTTTTTGTTATATTATAATTAATATTGGTACCTAACTGAAAATTAAGTAATCAAGCGATTATTACAGTATAGTAATAATTGTGAGTTGTGACCCCAACGGAACTTTAACTGAATTTTAACAAACGGTTCAAAGATCTCAACCCTTTCGTTTCGTGAGAAAAATAAGGAAACGTTAATTATTATTCGCATATTAAATAGCCGAACTGAACCGGATCCGAAAATAATATCGAATAATTATTGAGAAAATATATTTTATCTGGGCATTAGCATATGCAAGACGAATAAATCATAGAACAATCGGGCGAGGGGGAAGTTCATGCCCGTTCGGATACTCGGACTGGTTTTCTTCATTTTTTTTTTAAATTTATTGACCTACTGTTAGGTAAGGGTCGATTGAGATCAGTTTTAATTATTTGCATATTAAGGATTTTTAATGTGAGAAAGTTTCGAATCGATTTGGGGTTTTGGGCATGTCATTCTCTACTATTTACCTGTATTAAATCAACTGAAGTTAAAAAAGCATTTTAAAGATAGAATTTTTTCTTTCAGTTCTTAGTAAATTATTTTGCCCGTACACCATGACATGACGTAGATATCTAAATGAACTCCTTATTAGGATTATAAAATCTTAAAAGTAATAATAAAATGACTTATAATTACTTCAATAAGAGTCCCACTTCTATATGGAGCGTAACGATTCTTGACTTAAAGTTTGGAAATCAACCGCTTTGGTGAATACATAATATTTTTAAATTAATTATCATTAATCTTTATTATGATCGCTATCGGATACCCGCCACATGGTATTTTGTGTTTTATAATCATTACAATAAGATACAAAATGGATTGGAGTAGCTAATTGAACGTATTTTTTATGAGAAAAAATTATTGTTACAGAATGCTCTCGTCGGTTATTGTTCGTTTTAAATACAATTTTGAGTTTGGAATATGAAGCGATGTAAATTCAAATTAACGCGTTCGAAATTCGAAATATGATTAGAATACCTCATGTAGATAAAGCAAGCCAATTTTATTATTTTATAGGTGAGTTTATTTTTACGTTTCCAATAAGTTGCTATTCGTGAAAATTCAAAATTTCGCTAGTACTTAGCCTTATCTAATAGTAGGTTTTAAGAAATTAAATATCTATTACTAGCCTTAAGCAAAGGTTGTGGTCTCCTATTCGGGGAGTCGCAGGTTCGACCCCGGGCATGCATGCACCTCTGACTCTTCGGAGTTAGGTATGTGTGATTTAGCAATTAATTTGACTTGAGTCTTCAGGCACTGAGGAATTTTGGACGAGAAGACATCTCGGAGCTTCCCGAACGCTGCCCAGCCGAGTTGGATTCGGCGGCTGATCTCTTTCTCGAAATTGGACCTACCTAGCTGGACTGTGTGTCCCAGATAAATATACTCGTCTACAATTTCGAGTGCAGAGTTCTCAACAATTACTGGGTGGAGCGGTGCATGAGCATTGGACATGATTTTCGTCTTGCTCATGTTCATTTTCAGGCCCACCTGTTGAGAAACCCTGCTGAGATCGTTGAGCATTGTATTGAGGTCTCTCAGAGTCTCTGCCATGACTACTATGTCATCGGCAAATCGCAGGTGAGTGATGTACTCGCCGTTTATGTTGATGCCAAGCCCGTTCCAATCCAGAAGCTTAAAGACGTCCTCCAACGCAGCGGTAAAGAGCTTCGGGGAGATAACGTCTCCCTGTCGCACTCCACGCTGCAAGTGGATTGGCCTCGTAGTCTGGTCCTGTATACGTACTGACATTGTGGCGTTTTCATACAAGCACTTCAACACTTGGATATACCGGTAGTCAATCCGGCATCTCTGCAGCGACCTCAACACAGCCCAAGTTTCCACCGAATCGAAGGCTTTCTCATAGTCCACAAACGCTAAGCAAAGTGGCTGGTTATACTCTTCCGTCTTTTGTACAACCTGCCGCAGCGTATGAATGTGATCTATGGTACCAAAGCCTTTTCTAAATCCGGCTTGTTCGGGAGGCTGGAAGTCGTCGAACCTACGAGCGAGACGATTCGTAATGACTCTCGAGAACAACTTATAAACATGACTCAACAACGAGATGGGTCTATAATTCTTCAACAAGGTATTATCACCCTTTTTGAAGAACAGAACCACCACGCTCCTGTGCCATGCTTCCGGCGTTGTGCCCTCGTGGATGACGGAATTGAACAATCGCTGAAAGATCTTAAGTACCGGTTTTCCACCCGCTTTCAGGAGTTCCGCAGTGATTCCGTCATCACCTGGCGCCTTGTTGTCCTTGAGCTGTTTGAGAGCCATTCTAATCTCGTATAGGCTGACGTCCGGGATATCTTCGGTATAGTGTCGGGTCAGTTTGGCTCTGGGATCTTTCGCCAAATCTTCAACAGGTTTTTGTGTCGTGGTATATAACTGTCCATAGAACTTCTCAACCTCTCCCAAGACCTCAGGTAGAGAAGAGACGAGACGGCCGTCATCAGTTTTCAGCCGCGTCAGCTGGCTCTGTCCGATAGACAGATCTCTCGCGAACACTTTTGAGCCTTTGTTCCGCTCAATGGTATCTTTAATACACTTGGTATTAAAGACACGGAGGTCGCGAGTTTGTGCCTTAGAGATCTGCCTATTAATCCGCCGGTAGGCAGCCGCGTCTGCCGATGACTGCAGCCTCATCTCTTGTCTCTCCTTCATTAGCTTGAGAGTATGGTCAGAGAACTTTTCGGTTCTTTTCCTGCGATGGGTCTTAAAGAATTTAGACCCCACAGTATGGACAGTTTCCACGAACCTGTTGTTTAGATCGTCCACCTCCACAGAAACGCAGTCTGCTAGGCACTCGAATCGGTTCTGCAGTTCGAGTTGGAAGTTTTCGGGATTTTGGATATGAGCACGAGAAGGTCGGAGAGTGGACTTCACCAGTCTGGCCCTTTCCAGCTTTACATTAATATTCAACGTGCCTCTTACCATCCGGTGATTGCTACCGGTTTTTACCCTATTGATCACAGAGACATCATTGAATATATGCCGCTTGGTCGACATAATGAAGTCGATCTCATTTCTCGTGGAACCATCGGGACTCAACCATGTCCATTTTCTGTGTGGCCGCTTCCTGAAGAAGGAGTTCATCATAAAGAGGCCCTCCTTCTCCATGAATTCGGCCAACATTTGGCCCCTTTGGTTCCTTCGCCCATACCCAAAATGCCCCACTCTCGTCTCTGCACCGCTTCGTTCGCCCAGCCTTGCATTGAAATCCCCCATCACAACACTGTAATGAGTGGTAGAGGCGTGTATGGCTTTTGATATATCCTCATACAGCGCCTCTACCTCCTCGTCAGAATGTGTCGATGTCGGTGCGTAGACCTGTATAACCTTCAGCGAATACCGTTTGGTGATTCTGAGTATAAGGTACGCTACCCTACTCGACACGCTCTTGACTTGTACAATGTTGTTGACGAGGGACTTGTGGACGATGAACCCGACACCACCCTGGGACTGTTGATCGCCCTCCCGTTAGTAAAATAAGTTACCGGAATTGAGGATTATCGAGTCCTCCCCCTCTCTACGGACTTCAGACAATCCTATAATATTCCAGCGCAACTTGCTCACTGCTTCTTCCAGCTCGATGATCTTTTCGTCGGTCCTCAAAGTGCGTGCGTTATATGTCACCAGGTCCAGTTGTCGGGGTTGGCAGCGGAATCTCGTCCGGAGATTCTTAGCACCCCCTGCCCCGCCATTACCGTGACCGCTGCCAGGGTCAGGAATAGCGAGGCCGCCGGGAACTAGGGGCCATGGTCTTGTGCAAGTATCCATTACAAGGTTTTGCCCATAATGTGTGAAGTCAAAGATGTGTGAAGTCTGCCAATTCGCATTGGTGGACTACGGCCTATAACCCTTCTCTGAAGGGAGACCTTTGCTCAGTAGTGAGCCGTTGATGGGATAGGCTGATGATGATGATGATGATGAGCGACTAGCCTTAAAGCTTAAGAAAAAGATCGCGAGGAAACCTGCACGCCTGCGACTGCAGGTGTGTGAAGTCTGGCTATCCGCATTAGGCCCGCATGCTATGGCCTACTTATACTTAAACCCTACTCGCTCGAAATGAGAAGATGATGTAATGAGGTAGATAAGCGAATTTTTCTTTAAAAAAAATATAATATATTTTTTACGCGAAACAAAACCCTCAGAATAATGCAGCCGCATTCATACTTACCATCGAACATTCGAATTTTTAAATTTCGACCCAGAGGTATCGAAAGCGTACGTTGAACTGGTCACGGTACACTTAGCAAACGTTTAATTGTTAAATTAATAAAATAAATAACGGGCAACGTTATTTTGTTACAATGATATTTTGTTATCGGCTTATGATCTGTGGCAGTTTGACTTTGGTGGATTTTCATTCAATGTTTTATTTACCGTGACCATAAAAATTTACCTATTTATAGACGTTACAATATAATATAATATATCTGCAACTGTTTTTTAGAGATGTATTATTATTAAAATAATACATAGCAGTCTGTTAAAATGTTTCGTTAACTATAATTTAATTTTATGATGCTGCTGATGATGAAACAATTTTTTTCTTAAGGTACTTATGTATACCATTTTTGCAACTTGAGTTATATTCTCCTCTCCCCACCGAATAAGCGTAAAGGAGATGGCTACGACAGTAGTGCAACAGTTAACCTTTCAGTTTTCAGTCCACCCCTTTAACCGTTGGGCTTTAGTCTCAAGTATTACGGTCTACATTAGCTGGTAATGTCCTTAAAGTCTTTTAAAAATTAAGAAAATGTCCAAAAAGCCACACGTTCTTCCAAAACCACATTTTATATCGCATGATCGACAAAACATTCAGGAATGAGGAAAACTCCTAAAGTGCCGTGTAACCGATGAGCGCCCTAACGACTCAATCTACGCACATTTAAATTGCCCTTTCCGAACGAAACCTCATTACTTCCCGAAATATAACCTCTATGGAGGCAATAAATAACCTAACGGCGCGCATATTTCAAAACAAGAAAAAAATAACACATAAAATTTCCTTGCCCCACGCGTCTAATGTTAGCGCGTAGTTCCATTGTTGTGGTTTGTTGTTGACTGACAGCTATGATAAAATAGTTTTGTGTCGTAAACGCCTGCTGGCAGTTTATCCGTTTTTTTTTTTAATTCTTCAAATACTTAATTAATTTGAAAAACATCATCATCGTGCATCATAGGCACTTTCAAACAACAAATAACCGTTTTGAAAGAGATACTATAACATGTAGTTAAAATTTCTTCTATCGGGTGTTTCAATAATGTTAGTATCTTTAATTTTCACCAATGTATAATAATTTGTAGATTTAATATCGATCAAAAGTCTAAATCATGATCATTAGGTACCCAATAGGTATAGGTCGACCGTTTAACTCGCGTATAGAAGTGAGAAGGGAGCAGGGGCGGGTAACGCTACACACGGAGTCAATAATCCAAAGGTTTATTATCTCGAGATAGACATTGTTCGTAAAGAATTAAGTATTTATTTTTAAGTTTTAACATCTCTAACATCTCCCTCCGCTCCCTTCTTACCGTGCAGGCGATACGCGAGTTAAACGGTCGACCCTATGAATACTTATATGTCTAGAAGGAGTGTCGCGCTACTAAAGAACGAAAAAAAACAGGCCAATGAGAATATGCTAGTGTGCGTGACGTGAGTGCCGCGCATGCGCGGCGTGTGTAATCGTTACCGAACTTATTCGATTATCGATTAATATTTCCATAGAACTTAGAATCGACAGTCGCATGGATATTCGATATTATGTTGTATAGTCAGATAATAATACAAATCAAACTATTTTTTTCTATTAAATTAATATAATTTATTAATTAATAGAATAGAATAGAATAGAAATGTTTTTTATTCAAATAAACTTTTTTACAAGTGCTTTTGAATCGTCGATGAGTCTACCACTGGTTCGGAATGCCGTTCCTGCCGAGAAGAACCAGCAAGAAACTCGGCAGTTGCTCTTTTCAAAATAAGTTTGCAAATAGGTTTACAATTCAATAGAATAGTTATACAGTTCAATTAATATAAAAAAAACTTGAGAGGTGTCAAAGGACACCCGGGTGGAACGTAGCTCCTTTCGATTAATTTTAGTGAAGGAATTGTAATAAACTAGTGGTGTCATCTAGTATTAAATTGATTAACTACGATGAATTATATTATTTAGTTTATTTCTATTGCACTGTTACAAAACCAAAGAGTTACTCCGGTGGAGTTACTGTTTTTTCACAGATGGCGTTAGTAGTACAATAACATTTTATCCAATTTATACAATAAAAAATTAGGGAAAAATTCCTCATTTAGAAATTATTTAAAATAAAATTGAAAATAGAAAATTCAGTCTGTCGAGCTGGGATTCGAACCATCGATGTTGAACTTTTAGGCAACTGCCCTTACCACTAGGCCATGCAGACGCCGTGTTCTAAGGCGAAAATACCGAACAAAAGTGTCGGTTTCAAAAATGTGTCGAGTGTCGGTTCCTTAATTTTTTCCGTCTAGCCCCCTTCTGTACCGCGCGATAAGGAACTACGTTCCAATATGACTATAAAAGTCCTCCCACAACGACGATTTCGATTCGTGCGTATTTTTGTTTCATCAGTCAACCTTGTAGCGCGGAATACGCGTAAGTCGAAATTGTTGCTGTGAGAGGACCTTTAGGGTGAAATGAAATAAGGAATAAATATTTAAGGCTATTTAATACTAGTACAACGGTGCACAACCTAAACAATGTTTATCGATTTATTTCATTTCAAAATCGATTTTCTATTGTCTGTGGTTGTTCGAGAGGTATGGCACTTTACTAAGTGGGCGGTACCCATCAATGAAGTACGAAATTAACTGTACTACATCTACCGAACAAAAAAATACGAAACTTCATGTGCGTGAGTTGCCAAAATTATCATCCTAAATTTGACAAAGCATAATTTAATTATTTTCTAAAAATTTCAATTTCTTATTTTGAAGGAACTGATCTGAATTAATGTTATTTACTGATGGTAGGTGATGTTATTGGTTATTTTAGATCGTCCTGTTCAGTTTTTTTACATTTTATTTACCAAAAACCGCCATTTAAAAAAAACAACATATTGGCTCGCAAGCTCCATATCTGGTGATGACCTAATTCAAACTGAGCGCGGGAAAAGGGCGTGTGCCAAAGGTGGCAGCACAAATTTTCGACGCGTTCACAGCCTTTATACTCCATCTTGTAAATCTTTGGGTCGACCTATAATAATAAAATTCTTCTTCTAGTAATACTAATGAAGGCGAAATTTTTGGTTACTTTTACACTAAATCACGTTAAATAAAAAACTACAGACGATAATGAAGCGACTTTATTATCCAAAACGATTATTCCGCAGCCACACCGCACTGGCTCGCACTGGTTTAAAAAACGAACGTATTTTGCCGGGTGACAAAGGAAACGGGGCGGGTGCGTTCCGCGCATAGATTTTTGCATTATTTTAGTATGCAAATGTTCTTGCGATAGCGACAGTGTAAGAGCAATTTAAATTATTTTTTATGGCGCTCCGGAGTATTGAGAGTTTGCCAAGTAACGCGGGATTACCCGCCGCGGAATTGCCTCGCGATATTGTGTTCGTGAATTTTGAATCGCTGATTGATGATGGTTTTAAATTCGAACGCAAGATTCTAAATTTGAATGGGTTATAGGTAGATATTTTTTGATGATTTTTTTTGTGAGTTTAGAATTTATGGACGTTTTTTTATTTTTTTATAAATATTAGATACTTTGCAATCTTAAAAAGGCAAATACTTTGCAATCTTTATACCTAATTATTGCCAACTCTTTATTAAAAAGGGAAATAAGTAGTAAGTAAGTAACAAATAGAGTAGAGTATGAAGAACTCTCAGGCATACCTACAGTTTCCATCACGATGTTTTCCTTCGCAACTGAGCGAGAGATAAGCGAGAATAAATCAACAAAATAAAGATGACTAAGGGCCGATTTCACCTACGTAAAATAAGTCTTATCTGAGCGTAAATTTGATATATTAACAGTATTTTCAATACAATAACTGACAGAACGCCCGATTTATTTCTTGGTTAAACGTCACTCGACGTTGGTGAAATCGGCATTGAATATTTTTTATAAAAAAAACCTTTTCCTTTTTTCCTTGCCAGTCATATCCAATCGAACTGACTAATATCACAGTATAGTACCTTCGTTACTCTGTGCTAATATTAATGTTCACGGTCTGCCTTAATCCATCCTCCTAATGTTATTGACGTGATAAAGTCTTATAAATCGATGAACACCGGCTGCACGCACGAAAAGTGTCACGTTCCGCCTGAGCCTAAGAGTGCAAGCGAGAGCGCGGAACAAGCGATCGGCCCAAGCGTTGGCTTGTGCCGCCCGCCAGTCACCGTCAATGTTATTATGACGTTATCACGTAAAACTATCGTCCGTAAACCGACTTTATTTACTTACCCTATTTAATCTCCACGTAATTTTCAAAATGTACGGTACAAGGAAAAATCTGATTAGCCTCGATGATATATCGTCAAGAATTCTACGCCTTAGTAGCTCTAATTTGAATATTAGACGCGTTATTGAAAAGAAAACTTTCTGAACGGCCCTCCGCAAGCTTTTAATGGTTATTGCCTCTCTCCTTGCCATCTCGTTTCCGAACGAAAAAAAGAAAAAAAAAATAACCACTACCGGGGTTCAGGTGTTTCACAATTCACTGTTTCGATTATAAGAATACTAAATTCAAAATTTGAAATTAGGTTATGTTAATTTATGATGAACATGAGTTTTTGAATTACAAGTTTTAAATTCTCGATTGAATTTCGAATTTAAGCATCGTAGGCATTCATGAAATCCAATAAATATTTTAAATTCATTCTCGCTTATCTATTTTGTTGCTCGTTCTTAATTCGAGCACGCTGTTCGAATATCGAACGGAAGCGGATACAGTACTGATTCTAATTTCAAACGAAATATCGCAATGTTGCTATTGATAAAATTTTGTGACGGGCCACAATGTCGCTATTATATTGAACGGAAATTTACGATAGTGACTAATAATAGGTCATTTGATGTTATTACGTTTATAAAGACCTGTCATTGTGAGTATCGACATTAGAAAATAATGTAGGTATGTCGTTAAGTCCATACCTACTTTCAAACTGAAACTCACTTAATTACAAATTTTATTCTTATTAAACATTACTTATTTTTAATATACATTATGATTATAGGAGTAACACGGCCATACACTTGTCTTAAAACTTAAAAATAGTGAAACTACTTACTCATTGTAATCAATGCAAAGAGTTACTCATTGGACCTAAGTTTTATAGGGCGGAGTTCCTATAACCATGTTCTTGCTTCATCACCATAACCTTAAAGCTGGTGCATAGATTTTCAGGAAACATGCCTAATTAACCTTTCCGACATAACCACTTCGAATAAAAAATAATAATATTCAAATCGGTCAAGCCAGGAGCGAAACAACTGTGCACATAGGTAAGTATAAACTTACATACAAACACAAGACGTCAAATTATGAAACTCTTTTTCCAAAAAATGACATCTGTTACAGAGGAAACAAATGCGGGAAAATATGTCATATGGCCGTGTCAGGCCGTGTTTGAGTAGCGAAATATAACAACACTTCTTTAGAAAGAAATTCATAAAAAAACCCCTGGGTAGACCTTGGTGTAAAAACAATAACGGAAAAGCGAAATCAGCCATTATTATGGTAAGTTGAACAATTAGCCATAGAAAACAACACCCATGTGATCGTTTCATCTTTAATATCAAAATAGCTCGCGATTTAAAAATAAATTAACGAGTGAAGTTAGCGCGGTTCTCACACCGGAATCTGCTGAGCTGAAATAGAAAACGATAAAAAAATCATACAAATACACACAATGACGTAAGCTATTTCTTGGGAGTAAAGAGCAGTGAGCACGTGGATTTCTGGAAATGACAACCTCTAGTAACATATTTATTAGCTTTTGCTCTTTATCTGCGTGGAGTTAGGTTTTTAGAATTCTGCGGGAATTCTTTGTTTTTCGGGATAAATAGTAGATTGTTGTCACTCTCCAGGTCCTCAACCATACCCGTATAAAAAGTCACGTCGATCCGTTGCTCCGTTGCTGCGTGATTGAATGGCAAACAACAAACAGACACACTCGCATTTATAATATTAGTAAGGACGTGTTACCTATCTAAGGTGTCGGCATCACCTTTAATTCTACAATAATTAAATCAAACTATATTTGTAGGTTAATTCAAACTAGATTTCTAGGTTAAGATTTCACCAATACTAAAGGAAAAATCATGGTTGCTGAGTTTGCCACCGCAGTCAACTCCTGTGTTATGAGCTGATAGAGGCTGTTAAATATTTAAGTGACCGCGGAACTTAAAACTCTCTATAGTCTAGACCATAGAGGTGGGATCGACACCTTGTATGCAAGGTGTCGATCCCACCTCTATGGTTAATCTAGCTTTATGACTAATTACTTTGGAGTATGCCTAGAAAATGGTGTTTTTGTAAGCGATGGAAATGATTATATTACTATTATAAGATAATATTTTTTTCTAAATTAACTCTACAAAAAATAGCCAACTGCTCTAGCTAGTCTACTCTTGTTCCAATAAGCGGTAGCTACCTACTATGTTTCAATTATTTGTTATTTTCTAAGATAGCAACACTATTTATTGACTATGAGTAAAATAGATGTCAAAAAGGCTTGAATTCAGAGCGGTATCGGTAGAGCCGAAAGAAAAGTAAGAAAAACCATAGATAATTTTAACTCCACGAGCAACCTGTCAACTGGCGCTATATTGTGATCTAATTTAGCGGGAACTCATAAAACATGATTACCAGTAACGTCACTGTGTCGTTTATTATTTTGAATTTGTGACGTTCTTGTGATATATTCCTCACATATACCCACCAACCTATAAGAATGAAATGAAGAATATCATTTCCCCCGTTAATATTTGATTTCTGCTTTCGAGATAAAATTACAATTATTACCTTCAATTTATTTTGATAAAAATGTGTACCAAAGGATAAAAAAATAAAAAGCTTTCCTCAATATTATTAAAAAAATATTTAAGTTGTTGTACAAAGTAACAAGTTTGTACAAAAATTTAAAAAGACGTTTGTATGAGTATAAAACTGTAACAGGTTGGCTTTATAAATCGACATTAAGAAAAAGACACTTAGTTGACTATAAATTGATTATTTCGAACGGAATCATTGAAAGACCGAGTATTTTCAAGCAGTTCAAAAGATCATATTATTTAAGTATCTACATCTATTAACGATACTTTTTTATTGGTTCATCACAAAAGTGTCTAAAAATCGTATCAATGGCAACTTCCGCGTTACGCGCTATCTTGTATCTTCGGAAGGGTTGGTACAAAAAGAAGTGATATATTTGAACAATATCGCCCACGTGGGGCAGATGCGCGTATGCTAATGCGCCTGATCCTTCCGTCAGACCTCCCCGGCCCTTGCTCGATCGATTATAATGATCTTTGGAAATGATAGAGACGTGGTTGTACCAAATATTTTTAACTTCACTACAACTTTACTAATATCATAGAGTATGGATAGTAACAATATTATACAAGCGAAAGTGTGTTTAGTTTTTGGTTTGTCCTTCAATCATGCAGAAATGGATCGACGTGATTTTTGCAGGAGTAAAGTTCAGGACTTGGAGAGTTATGTTACTCTTATTTTATATCTAAGAAAAACAGAGGTATCCCGCAGGATTTTTAAAACCTTACTGGTTAAAGCTAGTTAAAAATACAAGTGTAAATTAATGCTGTAGTTCAGGTGGAGTGCTTTAGCAAATAAATCTGACATTCTAGGTACAACATAAGTACATATGTTTCATAAACAGTAGATAGGTACAAAAAATCGTTTGATCTCGATTTACACACTTGCAGCGTTTTAAAGATCAAATATCTTTTCTAGAAAACAAAACAAAGACATTTCGTAATCTTATTAATAATAATTTGCAAGCTCAATGCGTGTATATTAGACTCCGTTGAATGACCGAGTGACCTCCACGGGCAAACATCTGGCACCGGCCCAAAGCATATAGATCATTTTCACTCCACTTCTTTCACTCTACCAGTACGAGAGAGTGAATCGAATTCGAAAACCAAAATTCTTTTATTGTACCTACACTAATGCAGTGATGACTTCCCCCCCCTTTCCAGATTTCAATTGCAGACACACATCTCTGACTATTCGTTACATACGTAGGTACTTTTTATGCAATTAAATATTAACGATGAAGCAAAACATAGTGTGGAAACCTGCATCATGCCTGTTCTCCATTTGGGTTCTCAAAGATGTGAAATCTGTCAATCCGCACCTGATCAGTATGGTGGACTACAGCCTAAACCCTTCTCATTCAAGAGAAGAGCCGTGCCAAGTAGTGGGCCGGCGATAGTATGTTAAAATAAATGAATGAGCTAAATTAACCAACTCAGTCTTTTGTTTAAAAAAATCTTGTCATGAAGCAATCATGTTTTATACTCTCTGTTCCTACTTATTCAAATCAGTGGTTCCTACCACGGAATAAATAAATTTATTCAAATCAGTGGTTCCTACTATTAAGAAGATCTATTTAGGATCTGTGCCCTTTATGAATACGAATAAATTGCATAGGATTTGTCACTCCACACCTTTCGCTGTGCAAGAAATCAATTGCGTTCGATTCGAAAATCAAAAATTCAAATCGAGACAGAACGACATGTTCCTAATGAGCCAATAACTCGTAGAGACAATGGCGGCGTGGGCGTTCTGAATTCGAAATTATCACAAAAGAATATTAATGTAACACTTATTCAAATACAGTGCGACGCGTATCTCGAATGTGACAAGCGTGAATCTTTTTGAATGAAATCAATAAATTTTAGACTACGAGAAACATAATTGTAACATTTTGTTTTGAATAGAGCAACTGCCGAGTTTCATACTAGCTCTTAGCAGAATCTGCTTTCCGAACCGGTGGCATTCTTGACTTGTCAGAAGAGCCACGAGTTGGCCTGAAATAAAAAAATTAGTTTTGTAATGTCTACATTAACTCATAGTTTTCAGCATAGAATTTACATTTCTGACTTGAAAATGTCGTACAGGGTAATTATTATTATTTCATTAGATAAATTTCAACAAATTTTCATTAAAAATTCATGTCAATACCTACTTATTGAATAAAATTGTTGTTAGAAGAATAAAGTTACTTTCAGAGTTTCCAAGTATTTGTTCATAAATGGAACCCTTTCACCGCAGAACCCTAATTATCTCGTCGTCTAATTTGAATGGTGACGGCGACAAACTTTTTTTATACCAATTTGAATTATCGAAGGCATTGTGACGGATTCGTTTTTTTTTCCTTTATGTCAGAGCACACCTTTAATCGTGTCGTATTCAAATTTGGAACGCGTTTTTTTAAGAATTATAAATATTGTTTATGATTCGTGTCCCCCGTGCTTTTGCTGTTTCCTGCTGTCAACGATTGTGAATGTGGTGCCGATAATGTACGACAAATGCGCGCGAGTCTATACAATGCGTCGTTTTGTTTTTTTACGCAGGGCATGAGCTGTCAAAGTCTACAGCGCAATCTGCCATTTATTGTTCCTAGTGATGTAATTGATGACATTTTTTTTTTGTAAGTCATGGACATAGTTTGTCTTTGGATTTACTAACAAATGCGAAATTGAAATTTAATCATTAAGTTTCCATTATTATAATAAATTAAACGTGTTTAATTAAGGTACAAAGGCCCCTAAATAAATAAACAAAGAAAAAAAAAATAATTTACTTTTGTATGGTTAGTGTAAGGTAAATTAAAAGTGTAAGAGGTGTCACCTGACCATCTGGATATAAGGGTTCCCAGTTTACTAAGGAACCCTAAAAACCTTGACTTGAATGTTGGCTCTAATATACTTACCAAAATTTTTTATACTAGCAACACCATCCTTGAATTAGATGGACTATGACTTCAATGAAGGCAAAAGGGACGTTCCCTAGATAAAGTTTTTTATTTTTGTGGCCACATCGATATTCTGGCCAGTTTTTAAATATTAATAATTGATTGGGGGTTTTAAAATGACTTGTAAGTGAAATAAAGCTTCTAATGTAGAGCTTTATGCAGATCACATAATATCACAAGGATTAGAATACTGCGGGTAGATACAAAAAAAGGCAATCAGAGTTCGATCAAGGAACAAATTAGACGGATGGCGGTCGCCTTTGTCTTGGCCTAATGAGTTTTTAAGTCGATTATGGCAATTTTTCATAGAAAAACTCCCGTAGTGATGTATCGGTGGGATCAATCACTGTTGCCCCACAAATTGTGCGGCCGCCATGTTCGATTCGAATAAATGACTCTTTTTTTGAATGACGCCTTGAGGTATTGTTTTTTGGGTATCGTTTTGATTAAAGCCCGCTAATTTGAGTATGGCGTGACCTAGTTTCAATATTCTGTTAGGAAGTGATCGCATTAGTACTATGCATTAGTACTTAGTAGCTATGACGAGTAGGATGGTGTTTAACAGGAAGTTAAGTAGGTACTATAATTATTTCATCAATGACTTCTATTAAACCTAAAAGTACCTATATGCCGATTTAAAGCGCCCCCTACCGGGAACTTCTGACATTCCTTCACTTCGACTTCTGTTAGCAATCGGCGCCAAAATGGCGATAGATAATGGTATTATTTGGAGGTCAGTGCAGATTTATCTAGTGCCCTATCGGTTTGGATAGGAACTATTTTATATTGCTTTTTTTTTAGCTTTGATAAGTTTTATGAAATGTTGCAATTGCGTAAAACAAAAGTCGAAAATAAAACCATATCATCGCCATTTTATCATGCATGTCAGGCGAAAATCGTAAAGGATAATTTATTTTTAAAATGGTTGGGCACCCTTTTTAATAACTAAGTTGACGAAATCCCAATATACAATCCGCGAATCTGTCCATTAGCAAAAATGTTCAGGCTACTGTCAAAAATGAACTTAATGTTAAAAGCCTGCCCGGAACTGTCCGTCACGTTCCATATTCAAACCGACCAATGAATGGCTGTATTGTTTTAAAATTCAAACGAATAATGAACGTGGTACTTGGTTCTTTTTTTAAATTCGTTAATCGGCCTTTTTCTCTTCATTTGCGTTTCGTTGTCGTTTTAGAGTCCCGTAAGTGAATTTCTGGTAAACTATTAAAACTGAAGTAAGTATAGTTTAAGATCAAAAAAAAGGTAAAGAAGTTTATGTGATCACTTAATTTGACGTCTGACAGTTATTGTATTGGAAATCATTCAAATTAATTAGATAAACTTATTAGCTAAGCCTTAATAAATGCATAAGTAGTTACACCAAGAAAATTATTGCTCGGCTTATTTTCGTACCTATTTAGCTCGATATACAATTTACCTATTCGAACTAGGTACCTAAGTACCTAATTAGTGGTGGTAATTACGTAAGTACCTACATTTTTTGAGTAGATAACACTAAGACCATAAATAGTTAGTAAAGTTAAGTAAAAATTTCTACTTTTTAATCAAATAATCAGTATAAAATCCATTTAAGACAAAATTTAAAAGTCAAAAAGAGCCCATGTCAAATGTAAAGATTCTAACTTGACCGGATTATTAAAATTTGAAATTGGAACACTGAGAATCCAACTAGAATTAACGGCACAAGCGAATTCGATTATTTCGGTATCGCTTTATTGTTTTAATTTGATAATTCATTTAATTGTTTTGATTTATTATTTGTTGTTAGATTCGTTTGATTTTTGTTTAATGGGGGTTTGTTAGCGGTGAAGTGAAACTCAATACGAATTAACGGAGTGCGATTTGAAATACATAAGTAAATGGAAAGTCAAGTTTAATAATCGTAATTCTTATTTTAAAATGAAATTGACGGCTTTGCATGTTGGTAAAATAAATCTATGGGTAAATATTGCCAACATAGGAGAGATTTTGATTTGTTTGTGGAATGACCAGCAACTGCAGTTAGATACTATTATGGGACAAACGATTTTGACTTGCCTTGATTAAAGATAAGATTAAACTTACCTAAGTACATAAGTTTGTAGAGTATACCTGCTTAATTGGCAGGGTGTTATCCAAATGTACCTATTGTCCTATGGTATTTAAGGAAGTTTCTAGCTGTAGGTACTTATTATACCTACATACCTACCTATTGTACTTACCTATTAAAAAATAGAAAATTTCGGTTCGGTGTCTACTCAAATGGAGCTTACGTTAGATAGGTACCTACTTAGTACTTACCTATACCTATTAGAGTTTGTCTTCTATCAATGTGTCCTTCCCGTCCTCACTTATGGCGCTGAAACGTGGACACTAACAAAAGGCTTGATCCACAAATTTAAAGTCACTCAGAGAGCTATGGAGAGGGCTATGTTAGGAGTTTCTCTTAAGGACAGGATTCGGAATGAAGAGATCCTCAAGGTCGCCGACATAGCCCAAACCATTAGCAAGCTGAAATGGCAGTGGGCAGACCACGCTTGTCGTAGAAGCGATGGCCGTTGGGGCCGAAAAGTTCTAGAGTGGAGACCGCGAACTAGTAGGTAAGCGTAGTGTGGGGCGCCCTCCAGCACGTTGGACCGACGATATAAAGCGGGTGGCGGGAAGTGGCTGGATGAGGAAGGCTGAGGACCGGGTGTGGTGGCGTTCTCTGGGAAAGGCCTATGTTCAGCAGTGGACGTCCGCAGGCTGAGATGATGATGATGATTAGAGTTTGTATGTTAGCACAGGTATTGACTATCAATTCCCTTAGGTACCTACCTACTCTCACATTCCCACTGACTTCACGTGCTCTTTGAGGCACGGGGTAGATATACTTACTAAACACACTGACAGTAATTACAGAAACATCAAATAATTTTTGCGTGATCTGGGACTTAACCCTGAGTCCTCATTTTCTGCAGCTGATTGAGCTAGCCACTAAGTAGGTAGGTACCTAGAAATATCAACAGGGCAATTACCAACCTAACTAAACCAAACACCTACTTAATCAAAGCAACTACCTACCTAGATGTTTACATAGCAGGGTAAGTAAGTATCTTGGGTAATTATCTACCTAAGTACCTATAGGGGAAGGTAAGCACTAGGTACTTAAATATTTCAGTCTTATTTCAGTAGTTTACGCAGAGAGTATGGTTACGAGTTAAACCTACTTAAATGTCGCCTTTTACAAGACCTAAAGTAGGTACCTATCTATACGTACGACTAGTCACTTGTCAATAGGTGCATGGTAGATGTTCGCAAGATCAAAACACTACCTAAGTACTTACCTACCTACCCATAGCTCTTGATTATGAGGAGGGTAGGTAGGTAGGTAGTAGATAGAGTACTTATTGGGTTGATATCTACTAATGAGAATCTTTATGTCAGATACTGAGTAAAACGAAAACATTTAGCAACTATTCAAATTACCTTATAAACACACAGCATCTTCGGTTTGCGAACGTACCTGAAATAATAAAGATCACTATTAGACTTTTATCTAAAACAAGGACTCCCGATAAAAATGAGCCAATAAGGGTTTTATTGTTTAAAAAATCTTCAGATCATATAAGAATTGTAGAGTTTGGGCGTGTCCTTTAGTGGCACGCCTTGTGAAAATCTCTTTCACACATAAAATAAAGTTCATTTTCATGTATCGAGCCTTCGATCGGTTCCGAACGCCCTCACTATCTTACAAGATATCGAGAGAACGCCTTCTTAAAAACTCCAAAAAACCTTATTTCCAATCTTACAACATCGATATAAGGTCGTATATTGCACACTGCGGTGCGCAGTAAAATATATTGATGCGGTATCGGTTTTCCATTAAGACTTCCAAGCTAAATTCAACTCTACACATCATAATATAAGGTAGATTTTTCCTTGTGTGAATAAAAAGGAATGTATTGACGTGTTATCGGGGATACTGTTGTCCTTTTCACTCGTATGGTGGAAATATGTATGCGTCCCTGTCGCCGCGAGATGAAGACAGGATTTTCTTTGTAATGTCTGCGCATTCTTTTCTTAAAAGTAAGCAATATTATTCCCGTCGCTCTCGGTAGAGGTCGTTTTGTTCGAGGAAATGTGGATCTATAGACAAGACGGTGTTTTTCGAAGGCTGCGAGTAGGTTCTTATTGTGTCGTATCGTCTAAGAAATTGACTTGCATACAGCGTTAAGGTTC
This sequence comes from Oeneis ivallda, assembly GCA_029955525.1. Taxonomy (NCBI): domain Eukaryota; kingdom Metazoa; phylum Arthropoda; class Insecta; order Lepidoptera; family Nymphalidae; genus Oeneis; species Oeneis ivallda. Next base: position 17,995,440 of record JARPMR010000008.1, read on the forward strand.
TTTATTCGTCTACTTAGGTTGTACAGTCTTGAGATATTGTTATTAGTTTGGTAAGTATAAGATTCACGGACCAACAAATCTTTGTTGTCTTTGAAAGTAAAGATGTACCTAGACATGGGGCTAATAGCTTTTATAGGTAGAGGTTTACGTGATAGATATAGGTACATACTTAGATAAAATTGAATAGGTAGTAATCTAGACTAAGAATATTTCCAGAAAATCAAAGAGTTCCTACGAGATATACCATCTACCTACATACCTACTTATTTTGAAAACCTAATTCTATGCGGACGAAATCGCGAGCATCAGCTAAGTAGGTAGTTGATTTATCTATAAATATTTAAGTAATTTATATCCTAAGAAGATAGATATAGATAGTAAACGATAGTACCTACCTATCTAGTTCTTAATCTGATCCTTCGTATCTAGGCATCTTGATAAGTAAGTAGGTAGGTAGGTAACTTCTAGGTAGTGTATGACATAATAGGAAGGTATTTAAGTACTCATATAGGTAATTTTTACTGAAGAAAAGTAAGGAAAGGTTGTCAAAGTTAAGCCGTTTTATGATAGTTACTTAATAACTTGTACTTGGTAGAGTAGGTGCATAAATAGGTACCTACCTAATCACCTAGGGTAGGTATCTACCTACCTATACTTACATGTTTTACTTTTATTTCTATGTAGACATCTAAACTAGCGGCACGCTATGAAGGCCGGTTTGACGTTTGTCCGCTCATGAAGTTCCGTATTAATTGATAACGACTTTGAAGGAAATAATTGTATTACTTTATTGACGATAGTGATGTGCAGAGATTCATAAATTTTATCGAATGTAGTTTTAGGTTTAGGACTCAAAATTTATTTATTAAATTGATTTCTAAAATGTATACAAGTGTAGAAAAATCAGTTTGCACCATTTAAGGGGTGAATGTACTTGTGAATATGAACAATTTTCACTATGTGGACAAACCTCTGAAATCGCAAAAAAATATCAGCTGTTTCATACAAAAGGTAAAATTTTTATTTTTATATGATATATACCACAACTCGGCATTTGGTTTTCTAAATTGAAAATTTTTAAAAATGGAATCTAATACGATCGTCACATAGGATCGCTGGCTAGCACAACTACTACCTCCGGCAAACTCGCGTCAATGCTCAATGCAAAACAAAGCAGTTTCGAATTGACGTTGCTTCGAAAAGTATAAACTGTCAGTGCAATGCGATTGTGATATAGTTTTGACCTGGCTTTGGATTTCAAATATTGATACTGCATTACTGTTGACCCTTGCTCGTTAATTTGGACTCTGTTCAAGCCCTTTGTTGTGGATTTCGTCGATATGACCGAACGTACGCAGAGAACTGTTCTAAATAGTCAGACACGTGAGTTCGTAATACGCCTTCGTAACTATTTCGATCGTGAAGCTCAAAATGGAGGGCCAATTTTACCTATAACGTCAGTGGTTGAACGCGTAGCTGATGCGCTTAATATTGGACAACGAACTGTTGGACGGATAACTAAAAAAAAATATGGCGAGACTGGCACAGAAGAAAATAAACTTCACACACCAAAAAAGAGAAAACGAGCAAAACCAGTCGTAGGCATCGATAGCTTTGATGCCGATGCTATCCGAAGACATGTTTACGGCTACTATTTACAGAAGGAGTATCCAACAAGAAAAAAGTTGGTGCATTCACTGAAGGAAGCTGGATTATTCTTCGGTGGGGAAAGTTCTTTAACGAAGATTTTGAAGACCATTGGATTTCGATACAAAAAATGTAACAAACGCAAAATATTGATGGAAAGATTTGATATAGCGATGGCAAGGTATACTTTTTTACGGCAAGTGAAAGAAATCAAAAATTGGAAAAATGTTGTGTTCTTGGATGAAACATGGCTTAATGCTAACCATACTGTAGGCCGTTCTTGGAACGATGACACAGCAGCATCTACTTCCAAAGTTCCTGTAGGAAAAGGATCGCGACTTATAATTTGTCACGCCGGAACCATCAACGGGTTTGTCGAAGGTTCTCTCATGGCTTTTGCGTCAAAAACCACTGGAGACTATCATGAAGACATGAATGGAGAAAAGTTTACTGAATGGTTTACCTCAATGTTGTGTAGCCTCCCTGAACCATCTATTATAATTATGGACAACGCCCCATACCACTCGATGCAAATTGACAAGCCACCTGCCCAATCCCAAAAGAAAGCTGATATCGTCGCATGGCTTCGTAAAAATGGCGTAGATGCAAACATGAATATGTTAAAAGCGGAATTAGTACGTCTTTTAAAAGAAAACAAACCAACCAAGATCCGATACGTCATTGACGAAATAGCATTAGAACATGGGCACAGAGTTATACGGTTACCGCCTTACCATTGTGAGTATAATGCGATTGAGTTGGTGTGGGCTCAAATTAAGGGATATGCTGCAAGACACAATACAGAACCCCCATTTACCACAAAAAAAATGCTAAAATTATTAGAAGAAGCTTGTGAACATGTGACTAAAGGAGACTGGGAAAAGGTTGTGAATAGAACTGTTAAATTAATAAGGGAAGATTATGAAAGAGATGTGAAAATAGATAATATTATAGAAAACGAACATATAATTATTAATGTAGGTGATGATAGCAGTGACGACAGTGAAAATAGTAGTATGGACGAATCTGATTAATTATGGCCTTTTGTGGCACCTTTTTTGGTATCTTTTGTATTCATATGTTTCTTGTGTGCATATAAAGTATGTATATTCATTTTCATTCAAATATTCAGTTCGTTCAAATAAATTAAATAAACATATACATTTTTGTTTTATTAAACCTATTTAATCAGGTACAAAAACAAAACTTAATTGTTTTTTGTTCGAGAATAAATTGACATTCCACATCACTATTGTAATGTGTCAAACCGGCCATCATAGCGTGCCGCTAGTTTAGGTAGGTAGTAGGTAGATGATCCGACGACGCCTACACTCATCTTAGAATAAATAGCACAGATTTAGATAAATTGGCTGTCGTTTTAAAGCTAATTTTTCAATAGATTTGAATTGAAAAGACCAGTTACTTATAATATAGCTTCTTAAATCAAAGAAATGTGCTAAGTACTTACCTAACTAATTCTCTGCAGTGCAACGAACTTTTCTTAGGTAAGAAGGTACTTAAGACTTAATTTAAGACAGTTCTCCTTTATCTTTAATCACCCTATCACATCTCTACACAGTAAGTAGGTAGGTAGGTACACTAATATAAAGGCGTAAGTTTGTCTGTGTGTGTGTGCGTGTGTGTTTTTTGTTACTCTTTCACGCAAAAACTTCTGGACCGATTTGGCTGTTTGGAATGGTGATAGATTATAGGTAGTTAACCTGGATCAACACATAAGTTACTTTTTATCCCAGAAAATAAGAGTTCCCGCAGGAATTAAAAAGAAACCTTAATTTACGCGGACCAACTCGCGGGCATCAGCTAGTTAGACGGCTGACGTCACTTGCATTTAGTGTAAGTATATATGTTACGGTAAATGTAATTAATTGAAAATTATTAGATAATAATTACCGATCATAATTAATAAATACCAAGATTGATGGTAAAAGTAATAAATTATTCACTTTTCTCGGTGATTATTAATACCTAATTACACCTTACTTTGATAAATGTAATAAGTAATAACTAAAAAATAACTTAAACCGCCGTACACTGGGCCCTCGCGATGGTCTGTGGGGCTTTCGAATACATCCCTATGATATTTTTAAACAAATGAATTATTTTATTCTATAAGAACTAAATATATATATAAAAACTTAATTAGAACTGCATTAGAATATAATACTCAGTTCATTAGAATTAACAAATTAAAATAAAATTAAATAAGGGTCTTTATTAATAATAAGGGTCATAAAATTGAAAGCAGGCAATACAAAAACACATTAACATTAATCTGAACTTTCTGTATTAATAGAACATTCTTTATTCGAACATTCCTATGATGTATCATCCGATTGTTCAATATTAAAATACTATGTTCAGCTGTTGCTAAGAAAATATCACAAGTCAGTCACTGCCAGCAGAAAGCGGCAAAATACCTGATTGGTTGAGCGCGCTCTCGCCCCGCAATTAAGGTGGGAAGTATTCTGCAGCATCAGAATTTAGGAGCTATAACCTGGAGCTCCATGATGTAGTCTATGCTTGGTGCCTACAATATCAATTCATAATCGACATTTCCTAAATCCCCGCAGTTTGGGTGGGCAGCAGTACACTGCAGCATCAGGATTGAGGAGTTGAAGTTAATAATTTACATGAGACCATTTCACAAGCTTCCTCTATCAATTAAAAATAAAATCACGTGAATCGGTTCAGAAATCCTGGAGAAATCGGCGGACATACTCGTACATAGAAAAAAAATACCGGCTGAATCGAGAACCTCCTACTTTTTGGAAATCGATTAAAATAAAACCTAGGAGAAACAACAAAAAAGAAAATTTTAATACCGGTCCCTATCCGCGAAAAATCGCGGGTATTTTCTAATAGGTCTAGGTATGAGGAATCAAAATATTGCCTTTGGGCGGCACCATTACGACCACCTGTATAAATATACTTTCACATGAAAATCCTTAGTGTTGGCTCGGTTGGTCACTTTTGTAACCACCCAGAAATGCTTGTACCCGGAAATCCTTCTGTTAGTTAGGTTCGTCACAGCTTTCGTTGTTTTTTTTTATAACAACGCGACGTAGGAATACTTACCTGCACCTGAAAATCCTTACTGTTGGTGAGGTTAAAGGTGGCTGTAGAGAGGAGTTGGGTGGGGTTAAGAAAGATTGTCAGTCTGTTTCTCGTTTGTTTTATCACTTTTCACCAAAGACAATAGTGAATTATATTTCTTTGCTTCATCCTTCAATATAATTATTACAAAGGTAGTCACTCCAGTCGCCAGAGATAAGTCCGCGTATTTTAGAGTTATACCCTATTTTAAAAATAAATTACCTTGGCAGTACCGTCTTAAGTTTGCTCATTACTTTTTCGCGCGAGATAAGGACCGCACGCGCTCAGCGCGCCGCACTTAATAATTTAACCAGAAGTGCAGAAGATCGAGTGATATTGTAGGATAGTGTGATTGCAGTATTGTTCATCGGCTGAAATCATCATCATCATCATCATCATCGAAGGAAAAAGGTACGAGTGAGCTCTTTTCTGTTTTCAAACGATCTCTTGTTTGCGCTTACGTACCGCCACATAGCCTACTATATTATTGTTTTTGCATTAACATAAAAAGGGTACACTTTTCGTATCGAGGTTTACTGTGAGTCTTCATCGATTACGAGGTATCAGAGAAAACGTAAATATTCTGAATTAAATATTACGTTGCCTACTCAGCAAATACTTGCGGAAGTGTATTATTATGAAAATTAATAAAAATTAAAACACAACTATAACGATTATTATGGTAACACTATTGTTACAACTTGTCATCAATCACGACTGAATTAACTTAGTACCTACCCCCCAAGTGTCTCGGATTTATTTAGGTAATTTATCATTACTATTTCTACATATCATATCATACATTCGAAAAATGTAATAAAATTCACGAATTCACTCAACTATGCTCGTAAAATTCGCTCAACGGGGCTTTAGTAGCTTGCCCGACGAGCCAAGCGAAGCGTAAGGGAACTAACTACCCACCTTTTCTTCGATTTATCTGAAAACACTAATTGTTACGAAACACGTAAAATTAAAAGCAATGGTAGATGAACAAGCAGAGCAAGTATATGAACAAGCAGAGCAAGTAGCATATTATTAGATATTATAGAAGATATTAAATATTTGGAAGAAATAATGGCCATTTTCCTCGGTTTGAAAGTCTTGCTCGTAACTTAAACAACTGTGCAATGTTCGTGTCGACACTACGACGGTGATGAGTTATATTAATTGAAAGAGAGGCATTCAATACCCTCACTTAAATAAGTTAACTAGAACCAGTTGGCATTGGTGTGAACAATGTGAGCTTTTTTTTTTTTGCGTCATACGTAAACACCGAAGAAAATCAAGCCGACGCCGAGTCTAGTACAGTTAATCCAGATACTGAATGGTCATTTTGACAAAGGGTTCAAAGTTACTTTATAAAAGGTCGGTCAACTCGAAATTGACTCAAAATTACACTCGGCGCTTGGGAAATCGAAGCATGTTTCCCCGAAGTATGGTGAAAATATTCATGCCAACCATATGGCTCTTTATATTAAAAAAGGGGATGCGACAAAGACTACTCGTCCTGAGTATCACGGCCGTTAGTAAAGGAATGGGCCTACTATTAAAAGAGAGTGAAAACAGGGTGCAGGCCATGAAACGCCTAAGCAGGAAGATAGCTGCAGGATCCTATGTGATTCAAACTTCGGAATCACTCAAAGCAGCATTAAACTCTTAATGCCACAACTCAACAAGAAGTGCTATAAGATTCGGAAGGAGACATAACTTTATTTGGATTGGCTTTATCCGAGAAACTAAAAAACAACAAACAGGGATTGACTGCGAACCAATTACAATAACATGATTAACTGCGAGCTAATCATCAGTCATATACTAAAGCCATGACTCCACAAACAAATTGGAATTGGCTGCGAGTCAATTGCGATAATATAACTAGCTGTGAGCCACTCATGAGTCATATTCTAAAGCTGTGACTCCACAAACAAATCAGGATTGACTGCGAGTCCATTACGATAACATAACTAGCTGCGAGCGAGCTACTCATGTGTCAAATCCTAAAGCTGTGACTCCACAAAAAAAATCGGGATTGACTGCGAGTCAATTGCGATAGCATAACTAGCTGCGAGCTACTTATGGTTCATATCCTAAAGATGTGACATCCTAACTGCGAGCTACTCATGAGTCAAATCCTACAGCTATGACTCCACAAACAAATCGGGGTTGACTGCGAGTCAATTGCGATAACATAACTAGCTGCGAGCTACTTATTGTTCATATCCTAAAGATGTGACTTCCTAGCTGCGAGCTACTCATGAGTCAAATCCTACAGCTGTGACTCCTCAAACAAATCGGGATTGACTGCGAGTCAATTGCGATAACATAACTAGCTGCGAGCTACTTATGGTTCATATCCTAAAGATGTGACTTCTTAGCTGCGAGCTACTCATGAGTCAAATCCTAAAGCTGTAACACCACAATAAAAAGGGATTAACTGCGAATCAATTGCGATAACATAACATGCTGCGAGCTATTCATAAATCACATACTAAAGCTGTGATTCCTTAAACAAATCGGTATTGACTGCGAGTCGATTGCGATTACATAACTAGCTGCGAGCTACTCATGAGCCATATCCTAAAGCTGCTAAAGCTGTGACTCCACAAAAGGAAATTGGTAATTGTGATAACCTTACTAGCTGCGAGCTAGTTATGAGCCATATCCTCATGACAATTGTGTAGAAAATGTGTAATCGTGAATATATATGTACATTAGCTACAAATTATTGTCTACGAGACAATATACGTTATCATCATCATCATCTCAGCCTGCGGACGTCCACTGCTGAACATAGGCCTTTCCCAGAGAACGCCACCACACCCGGTCCTCAGCCTTCCTCATCCAGCCACTTCCCGCCACCCGCTTTATATCGTCGGTCCAACGTGCTGGAGGGCGCCCCACACTACGCTTACTAGTTCGCGGTCTCCACTCTAGAACTTTTCGGCCCCATCGGCCATCGCTTCTACGACAAGCATGGCCTGCCCACTGCCATTTCAGCTTGCTAATGGTTTGGGCTATGTCGGCGACCTTGGTTCTCTTGCGGATCTCTTCATTCCGAATCCTGTCCTTAAGAGAAACTCCTAACATAGCCCTCTCCATAGCTCTCTGAGTGACTTTAAATTTGTGGATCAAGCCTTTTGTTAGTGTCCACGTTTCAGCGCCATAAGTGAGGACGGGAAGGACACATTGATTGAAGACTTTCGTCTTCAGGCATTGAGGTATTGACGATGAGAAGACCCGACTTAATTTTCCAAATGCCGCCCAGCCCAGCCGTATCCTTCTGTTGGCTTCTTCGTCGAAATTGTTTCTACCCAGTTGTATGATCTGGCCAAGGTAGTTGTACTCTGAAACAATTTCGATTCCAACATTTTCGACGTTCACGGGTATCGGGACAACATGTTGATTGAACATAACCTTGGTTTTGTCCATGTTTATCCCAAGACCAACTCGTCTGGAAGAGCGGCTTAGGCTATTCAGCATCTGTTCCAGATCTTCTGGAGTCTCTGCCAGGATAACCACATCGTCGGCGAACCGCAGGTGTGAGATGTATTCGCCATTTATATTAAAGCCTCGTCCTTCAAGACGATGGCAATGACGTCATTAAAGAGCTCTGCTAGCTCTTTCAGGATCGGAGTACCTCCTGCACGTAGAAGCTCTGATGTGATGCCGTCATCGCCAGGTGCCCTGTTGTTTTTAAGTTGATTGAGGGCTATTCGCATCTCGCCAAGGTCAACGTCTGGGATGTCTTCGGTGTAGTGGCGGGTCAATGTCGCACGTTTGTCGTTCGTGTCTTGAGCCGCTTTTGGAGCTTTGGAGGAGTATAGCTGAGAATAAAATCGTTCGATCTCCTCTAGGACCTCTGCTTGTGACGTCACGATTTTACCGACGGGGTTTCTCAACTTTGTCAAGTGGCTCCTCTCAAGTCGCTTAGCGAACACTTTCGAACCTCGATTTTGCTCGATCGCATTTTGTATAATGCGGGTGTTGGAGCACCGGAGGTCGAATCTTATTCGCTTCTTGACGCGCTTGTTCAAAGTATGCCACTGAGGCAGTGCTGAGGAAGTTTCCCGTCTCTGCTCCATAAGTTTACGGGTATCTTCGGAGATCTTTGACACCCTTTTATGGTCATTCTGACAGTATTTGCGCCCCACTTCACGAACGACACCTACGAAATTGGTGAATCGTTGGTCAATGTCCAAGTTGGTTTCCAACAGGTCGAACCGATTCTTGAGCTCAATTTGGAATTGTTCGGAGCTTACACTTTGCAACGGTTTTGGTCGGAGAGTTGACTTCATCAGACGTTGTCTCTCTAATTGCAGATCTATATTTAAGATGCCACGCACAAGCCTGTGATCGCTGCCGGTGTTAAACCTATTGATCACTGAGACATCCTCAAATATATACCTGCGATCCGTCATGATAAAGTCAATCTCATTTTTAGTCACATTATCCGGACTATGCCATGTCCACTTTCTAGAGGGCTTTTTCTTGAAGAAAGAATTCATCAGGAATAGCCCTTTCCGCTCCAAGAAGTGGACAAGCATCTGGCCCCTGTGATTTCTGTGACCAAAGCCGTGTGGTCCCACTTTTAATTCGCCATGTTCTTGTACTCCCACCTTAGCATTAAAGTCCCCCATAACGACATTGAAGTGAGTTTTGGTGGTGTTATCAAGAGCCTTTGCAATGTCCTCGTATAAGGCCTCAACTTCGTCATCAGCATGTGTCGACGTGGGCGCATAGACTTGTACTTGTAATATACGTTATGTTCTTACCTAACTATATACGGGTACTCGACCAGCCCGCAACCAGGAAAACTGGCGAGCGCCTCGTCGGTACTCGTCATGAACTGGGGGGGGGGGGGGGGGGGCGTAACACTGCGGCGCAGGATAACAGCTTACCAACTTAATATGTGGGTTGTTATTAATAATAATTTATTACAATTAGGAGCTATTAGTTCCGAGTTTTATTTTCTTGATGCCTAAACCTAATGTTAGGCTGTTCGTCTTATCAGTGACTCCAGGTGTTTTAATCAAGGTCATAAAAGAAGATATAAACTATTTGAGATACCTAGGCTTTAAGTCCGTTTTTGCTTGAATAACAATACTAAATTAAAAAAAAATCCGTGCCTTGACAACAAGATCCGGACGCTTTATCTGTCGATGCATTTACGCTATGTAGGGCTTTTATATTTTTCTATGATTTTTGTTTCCTCCTTTTTCTTTAATTTTAAAGTGTCTGAGGAAAATCATTGATAACGAGGCAAACGGAATCCTAGTTTTTTCAAATTGGTTACCACAAGCATGGTACTCTCTCCTACAAAGCTTGGTAGTTTCGGATACTACTTAATGTTAATCCTCATTAATACTTATTGCAATCTCATTTCACCATTCCTTGCACAAGTAACTTACCCTGGGTGTCGCGAGACTCTCCGGACTCTCTCTCTCTCTCTCTCTCTCTCCCTTAAAACAAGGCGCCGACCCAGACTCAGCGTCACTAATGTTAACATCATTCTCTGACAGTATTTTAAAACAATATAATACCACACTCAAGTTTCGGTGGCAGTTGTGTAAATTAAATAATAAAAATGTATTTAAACCGTCAAAGACCAGCATTAGGTATCTTCTCTTACAGCGTTTGTTACGGAGTTTGAACCCTTATCGAATTGCAATATAATTTATGCTAAGAAACAGCATTGTTTCTGGAGCGAGCGTAAAACGTCTCCTCAAAGGTGTCTATAAGTTAAGATCAACCAAACCCTATTACTCCCGTACTTGGGTCCCTCAACTTGTTTTAAACTATATTAAAAATTGGTTCCCTTATAATCACTCATCTTTAGAAAAAATCACTAAGAAACTTTTCAGTATATTAGCAATTTGCACTGCTCATAGACTACAAACTCTTCCATCAATTAAATTGGAAAGCAATATTACTTTCGAAATCGGGGTTGAAATTAGAATAACGGTAAATTAAAAAAAAAAAACATACGCTGCGGCAGATACCAAGCCTATTCTCTCTCTATCTCTTCCTACCTTACTTTCAAGAAAATCTGAGCATCTGCCCTGCTACACCCCTCCACATACTATATTTCCAGAACTAAAAATATAAGATCTGAGGGGACAAATAACCTGCTATTTACCTACAAGAAGCCTTACAAAAAGGCCGAACCTCAATCGATCAGCAGGTGGATCAAGTAAATGCTATCAGGGAGCAGCGTTGACACAAGCGCACAGCACCTCACGCTCAGGCGAGCGTTGAGGAAATTAGAAAAACGGCAGGCTGGACTAACACATCGAACTCATTCTTTCGCTGCTTAGATGTTAGATCCATGGCGGATGAGGGAGATTATGCCAGACCCTGCCAAGGCAGGTCTTAATAATAATTGCGTTAACACATCTAAAAGTGAATCAATTTATGAATTATACCTAATCATAAAAATAAATATATTCTAATTTATAGTATTAAATAATATTATAATAATAATATCATAAATAAATTTTAATATTGTTAAAGTGTATGCAAGCAAATTAATTAGTATTTCCATAAGAAAGTGATTAAAAATACACGATTTACAAAATCTGTATTGCGTACATGTTTATCAAAACTTTTTACTCTAAACAACTACCTTTGTAATAATTATATTGAAGGATGAAGCAAAGAAATATAATAAGTGATCAAACGAACTTACCTGAAGTGAAGTTCGATCATTATTATATGAGTTGCTTCATCCGAAGATATAATAACCCACCCTCCCTGACTGCCCAAATAAAAAAGTTTTGAACCGTATACATCTCTAAAAAGAATGAGCAAACTTAAGACGGTACTGCCAAGGTAATTTATTTTTAAAATAGGGTATAACTCTAAAATACGCGGACTTATCTCTGGCGACTGGAGTGACTACCTTTGTAATAATTATATCTTCGGATGAAGCAACTCATATAATAATGATCGAACTTCACTTCAGGTAAGTTCGTTTGATCACTTATTATTAATAATAACCGATAAAAGTGATCAAAGTCACAGTTTTTATCATATTTATCAAATGGTGAGGTAATTATTAATAATTAACCGTAACATATCGAAAAATATACTTTGCGTGCACGTCTTACGGCCGTGTGTCATGTCGTGAAATACGTTCACTTATGAGCTTGACCGTCAAAGTTATCTAAGTACCTCATAGAAATATGAAAAATCTGTTGTCAACATTCAACCAACCTTACTAAATTTTATAAATGCGAAAGTAAGTTTGTTTGTTGGTTTGTCCTCCAATAGCAAAGGATCATCATAGTTTTTGACGTGGGTCAAATATTTGATACTGTCCGTTTGTTTGTCTATCTGTCAACTGACGAAATTTGAAAGAAAAATTAATACACGTAGCATGTTGGAGAAACTATGTTGGATAAATAGGTAACTAAGGATAGTTTTCATCCCAGAAAATCAAATTTGTATGTATTAAAAACCCAAACCTAAGCGGACGGAGGCCTATCAAGATAGTTGGTAATAAATAAAAGCATCATAATTTACTCGTATTACAACGCCTAATCCCAACGAGGAAGCGTAGTAACTCAAGAAAATAATAAAAACAAATAAACCATCAATTTTCAGAGCGTCGCCCTTCCCGATGCATTTTATTATGTTATCTTATTCCGAATGTTGTTTTAGTTAGAACCGATGTGTTATTTGTGTACGACTAGAAATATCTTCCCAAAACACAAATATGATACATGTGGCAACTCAATCCCAACACTTGTTTGATTTTTTTTTGTATTTACTATCTAACATTTATTTAAGTTATGATTTATTTTCAATAAGCAAACTGTTTTTCGTCCTGGATAAGAGAAGATATTTTACGTTCTCTAAGCGATCATTGGCGCAGTGGTAAGCGCCGCAGTCTTAAAAGTTGGAGGTCTCAAATTCGATTCGCGGGGATAATATCGAAATATATAATTTCTGAAAATATCTCTGGTCTGGTGCCGCCAAGTGATTTTGCGTTCCGTCACAATAAAACTGATTGGGGTATGTATGGGTTTGATTAAAAACTACCATTGTACGTTAACCAACTACCATTTTAGACTGCATCGTTACTTATATGATGTAGGAGTCAAGAGCTATCTTGTAAACAACAGTATTTACAACGGTAACAATTAATGACCATTATTAATCAGTAATTGATCATTATTGGGATGCCGGTCTCATAATTCTATAATAATGATTAAGTATACCTAATACAATTTCAGATGCTAAATTCTATAAAATATATTTTTTTTTACAGTGAAACTCTAAATTAAACTTGGCTGAATTCACGGAAACTGGTGAAAAATATGATCTAAATATAAGTAGTAGAGTACTTTCTGATAGAAGTAATATGGAAGCTCAGCCTTTTCACACAGTAGTAGGTACCTTCACCCCCGTATATCATATCGTAAGAAAAGTTATTATAGAAATTCCCTTTAATATGTCGACGGGAACGTTTCTATATCATTAGTATCAAAGTATTAACATAAAAAAGCATTTCCTTTTGATTCTGGACACGCATTTATGTGAGATCGGCGTTACAGTTTCTGTATTTTATGGCAATCGTAAAATAAATCCCCAAGTAAATGTGGGGTTTAATTATATCGACGAACTCACAAGTCTTATATAATGGCCGATCGTGACGTTTATAGATTTATAGAAATTTAGAGAAATCATCGAGGCTGCTTTTGATTGAGCTTCTTGTAGGTAGGTACATAAAGGGCGGAATATAAAGATTCGTCGTAGAAAGAAGAAAGAAAGAACAGGCGTTTATTTAAAAAAATTGTGCCACACATCACTGTACTGTATCCTAAGGTAATTATCGTATCTAATAAGTATTATCGTAGGCTCCAACCTCAACCGATTGACGATAACTGCTGGATACCTATATCTACTGCTTCACAGATTAGGTATATAAACATAAAACCTAACCACAATACTAGCCAAAATATGCTAGCTAATTTAACTTTGTCAAAATACTAGCGGGTAGCCTGCGACTTTGTTCGCATAATTAAGGACTGTTTAAGAAGACCGTGGGAACTCTTTGATTTGCCAGGATATAAAGTATCCATCTCCAGGATGCAAATAATACCAAACATCCTCGAGATCAGTTCAGCAATTGAGTCGTGAAAATGTTACAGATAAAACGGGTAGAACTGATACACTTTCATATTCATAATAGATATTAGTAATTTAATATGAATAAGTTTACACATATATTTGCAATTTATTCCTTATAACTTTAGTTTTAGTAACAAAATAAAAAAGTTGTGCCAAATACCTTTCATTGGCAAAAAGGATGATCAGATGGCCATAGTAGATTTAGACAGATACACTTTCGTATGTATAATATCAGTATAGATGTGAATCATTCACAATAATTTCACAATCAACACATCACAATCAGCAAGCTATAGACACATGTTGTCCACTGTGACATTTATCTATTTAAAGACGTTCCAAACAAAAAATAGCAAAAGAGATACTTTATTAGCTACTAGCTGATGCCCGCGACTTCGTCCGCATGGATTTAGTTTTTAAAACTCCCGCGGGAACTCTTTCATTATCCGAGATAAAAAGTAGCTCTCCCGGTCTGAGGAACAACTACTACATCCATTACTATACCCATGCAAAAAATCGCATCAATCCGCTGTTCTGTTTTTTTTTTAAGTATCCTATGTCCGTCTCCTGGTTCTAAGCTACCTCTCCACCAATTTTCAGCCAAATCGGTTCATCCGTTCTTGAGTTATAAATAGTGTAACTAACACCACTTTCTTTTATATATATATAGATATTTAGCACGAGAAGGTAATTAGATCAATGAAGATGTACAAACTATTGCACAAGCCTGCCAATGATATGAGGCCTGCCAAGATGATGATGTACTGGCGTTTTTAATGACACTATTACATTACAGGTACGTTTTACAATACCCCAATAGAAATGCACTCAGACTTCGAGCAACTAATTTCCATTAAATACCATTTTGAATGCGCGCCGTACACCGAATCATTAAATTAAATAATAAATGCTCCTTTAGTTCATAATATAAATTATTGACTATATAATGACGTCCGTTTCATTCATGCGTCAAATCAAATATATTATTGTAGAGTTTATGGATTTATAGATGCCTTTAAATAGAACACAAGAAAAAAAAGCCGGCCAAGTGCGAGTCGGACTCGCGCACCGAGGGTTCCATACTCCAAAAGTAAAAGTAAAACTATAATATTATATTAATTTGCTTATTTATCGTTAACTTTGTTTGTAGAGGTTTATTGTTAATATAAAAAAAACTATGCTAGTTAGAGCGTTGGTTTTATTTTTCCTGTAAAATATACATAAACCTCTATTGAACATAATTATTTCAGATTTTTCTATTGGTAAACTTCGGAGATAAGGGGGGGAACGGTATTTTTTTCGACATTTTGGCCGATTACTCAAAAACTATTATATATAGAAATAAATAAAAAACTGTTTTAGAATGCACAAGTAAAGGCCTTTCATATGATACCCGACTCGGTATAATTAACTTACTTTGAAATTTCAAACCACTGATTTTCCCCCTTTTTTAATTAAACTAAAATAATTTTCGCATTGATTTTATTTTTCCTGTAAAATGTACATAAACCTCTATTGACCATAATTATTTCAGATTTTTCGATTGGTAAACTTCGGAGATAAGGGGGGGGGACGGTATTTTTTTTGACATTTTGGCCGATTAATCAAAAACTATTATATCTAGAAATAAATAAAAAACTGTTTTAGAATGGAATGCACATGTACAAGCACCTTTCATATGATACCCCACTCAATATAGTAACTATACTTTAGTTTTTAACTAGTATTTTACTTTGAAATTTCAAACCCCTGATTTTCCCCCTTTTTTAAATAAAATATTAATATTATAAATGCGAAAGTTTGTGAGGATGTTTGGATGGATGGATGGATGGATGTTTGTTACTCTTTAAAGCGACAACGAATGAACCGATTTTGCTGAAATTTGGCACAGACATAGATTATAGTCTGGAATAGCACATAGGCTACTTTTTATCCCGGAAAAGCAAACAGTTCCTGCGGGATAGCATCACTATTTTTTACGCATTTGTCCTTCATAATACGCGCAATGGAGTTTTAGATTAACGTGATTTTTTTGCACAGGTAAAGTTACGAGCCTGAAAAATGACAAAGGCTACTTTTTATCCCGGGAAAACAAACGGTTCCTGCGGGATATTAGAATACTACTTTTCACACATTTATCTTTCAAAATACGCGTAACGGAGTTACAGATTAACGTGGTTTTTTGGATAGGCATAGTTGATGACTTGAAAAGTGACAAAGGCTACTTTTTATCCTGTGAAAGCAAACAGTTCCCGCGGGATATTAGTGTGCTACTTTTCACATATTTATCCTTAAATTATGCGCCAGCGAAGTTAAAGATTGACGTGGTTTATTGGATAGGCATAGTTGAGGACTTGAAAAGTGACAAAGGCTACTTTTAATCCCGGGAAAACAAACAGTTCCCGCGGGATATTCGTATGCTACTTTTCACATATGAATCCTTCAATTATGCGCCAACGAAGTTACAGATTGACATGGTTTTTTGATAGGCATTGTTGAGGACCTGAAAAGTGAAAAGGCTACTTTTTATCCCGGGAAAATAAACAGTTCCCGCGGGATATTCGTATGTTACTTTTCACATACTTATCCTTCAATTATATGCGCCAGCTGCCAACGGAGGTTTAGATTGAAGTTTTAGATTGTTTTTTAGCACAGGTAAAGTTAAGGGACTGAAAAGTGACAAAGGCTACTTTTATTCCGGAAAAACAAACAGTTCCCGCGGGATATTCGTATGCTACTTTTCACATATTTATCCTTTAATTATGCGCCAATATGCAAGCATACATGTATGTATGTATGTATGTATGTTTGTGTGTATGTATGTATGTATGTATTGTATGCATGCATGTATGTATGCGTGTATGTATGTATGTATGTATGTATGCATGCATGTATGTATGTATGTACTTATGTATGTATGTATGTATGTTTATATAATAGTGAAAGTTTGTGGAAATGGATGTATACGGATGTATGTTTGTATAGATATATCTATAATAGATGTAGTATACGGATGGAGGGATGTATGTTCTCTGAGATAGGGGTTGAACTAATTTGACTGTTTAACTCCATAACTTCATTAAATTTAAACTAATTTTTATTATTATTTTAACCAATTTCAAAAAGGGAGGAGGATCTCAATTCAACGGAATCTTTTTTATGTAGGTATGTTTACCGATTACTCGAAGACGCCTGAACCGATTTGGAAAATTCTTTTTTGTTTCAAAGGGTATACTTCCCAGGTGGTCCCATTTAAATTTTATCGAAAGCAGTCGAGCGTTTTAAAAAAAATCTACAATAAATTATATACTTTGTAGTTGCGCGGACGTTTAAATGTATGCTCCCGGGACAAAAAGTGCCTGTGTTATTTTCCAGGTCCTCAACTTTACCTGTGTAAAAAACCAAGTCGACTAAATGCACTTGCACTTAATATGGTGAAACATTATTACTGCGAAAGTGCGTTGGTTTGTCCTTCAATCACGCCCCAACAGAGCTACGGACCGACGTGATTTTTTGCAGGGGTACCTATAGTTGAGGACCTGGAGAGTCAAATCCCGCAAAGTCAAAGAGTTCCCGAGGCATTTTAAAGGCTAAGTTCACGCAGACGAAGTCGCGGGCATCAGCTAGTTTTTAAATAAAATTAAAAATAATTTTCGATTTTTCTTTATTCCAATGATGTTGGGCCACTATTATACACAACTATTCCAAATTTCATGTCGATAGCTTTAATAGTTACTGAAATAATCGACTGTGACAGACGGACGGACAGACGGACGGAGAAAGTCTCACCATAAGGGTTCCATTTTTACCATTTTGGTATGGAACCCTAATAATTACTTGATAGAAATAGACGCCACTTTGCGGAAATCCATGACATGCGTCATGATTGTGACGGCAATCTTATAGTTTCCATGTACCTTCATGAGTTACTTCGTCTCTTTATTCAGAAAAAGGACATCAAATTATTGGTTTTACTTTACAGTCTTGTTCCGTTAATTTTTGGTTATACAATATTAATTTTTAAAGTTTTGCCTGGCTTCGCTTAGATAAAACAGCATTATAATTTTTAACATTGAAGCTTATGATCTAAATATTTTTGGTGATATGCTATGTGCGTTGATCACAGAATCATTTCTGTGACGATTCCTGATACATGCATAATATGAAAGATTGTAGCTTCTACTTACCGACACTTGGGTTTCTTTCTAAAGTGCTAATGGAAATGGGACTATATACCGGAAGATGTAGCGTTAAAAGAAACCACTCACCATTTAGACAGGTGGACAGAATATATGAAACGAGTACCTACATAGCTGGGCACAAGCAGCACAAGGTCATGAATTGTGATAGTCTGCTCAAGATAAATAAAATACATCATGTCACATCAAACTTTGATTACGAAACATTTGCTACGTTGTAACCTGGCAAACATCGATGGACATTCTAGCACAGGCATACCTATCGAAGCGAGCTCAATCATCTTTACTGCCAATAGTGCGATTCCCTCGTTACATTAATAAGCAATATCCGCTAACCTTTCATACAAATTGCACGTGTCACGATCCGTTTAGGCGAAAATGTACTCTAATAGCGTTAATTGTAAGTCGGTATTCGACTAATGAGTGCTAGGTTTTTTATGATTTTCAGTTGTCCCCCTTTGATCGATGAATAGGTATCAATAGTAATTGAATCCGTCTTATGAATTGTCTATGAAATGCTAATGGGAATGATTTGAATTGTACTGGGTACATTATCCTTTTCTATAGTAACTATACGTTTTATTCTACAGATTAGCAGCAATGAGATATTCACGCAAAGCGTAAAAGTGCCTAATAAATAATTATTTTGCAAATTGTGTGTCGTGGATGGACTAAAGGAGTCATGAAGGGTGTAAATATAATAATATTGAGAACGAAATAACACGAGCGGAAGAACAAAAGACTCAATTAGTACATAGAATTAGTATGAGACATTTTATTAAGCACAGGGGAAAATTTGGTCGAACACGATTAATAAATTCATCCATAGTGAGTGATATTAAAAATCATTGAAGGTGCAGGTTTATTAGTGTCATTGGAAACAAGTGACACAGGTTTGTGATCAGTGGCGATGCTTGCGACCTAAGTCCAGCATTAGTCAGCGTCGTCCAGTCTATCGGTTTAAAGTTAAGATAAGTGTCGATATGCTAATGCTCACAAAACTTGTCAGCAATAAATATATGAACAAAAGGCGTTGGTAAGCCACTGGCGATTTTGATAAAGTTTAACTAACGGCGGTTTGACCGGGAACTATTGACCCCAATTAAGGCGATGGCCCGTGACAGGATACACAAGTAATCCAGGATTATTCCGATAAAACACCTCTTAGTCAGATATCCTTTACCCTCAAACTGTTTAGATAATGGCCGCCTGCTTGCTCTTTTTCTTTGCCTAAATAACAGCTATTGAATAGTTATTAAAAAATGGCAATCATTTTAATTGCTATTTTGCTAATATTATTATTTATATTGCTAATTCGCAAATTTTTAAAGTACGTATATGTAGGTCCTAAGCAAAGTGCTTATAAAATTAAAATAAAATAATACTTCTTAATACTTATTCTAATTTGATAGTTCTTAATTTTGATGTAGGTAGGTAGGTACATGCATTTATTAAATTATAATATTACTACGAGAACCAAAAAGTTACAAGTTCTATGGTTTTATTGCATACCTACAATTAGTTTCCTGTAGTTCCACATTTAAATTCAATATAATAATATTATGTATTCGAAATTCGAATCTCATGTAACCCTTGTAGGGGGCGCCCCGGAGGGCAAAAGATCGAAGGCCGGACGTCCGGGCAGGCACCCTCAAACCGATACTATGAAGTATTTATTGAGTTGTGGCTAACCGAAAGTATTTTATTGTTGAGTTAGACCCTTTCTGCACTTGACCCTTAAAACTTGAGAAATAAATTTAAACTTTATAATTGAGTGTTAAGGTTGAGTTTTGAGTGATTACTAAAGGTGTCTACACTTATTAATTGGTGTTGTTTTCGTTAGTAAGTAAGTGAAATGCGATAATTTGAGTCTGTTTGTGTTGGACGGTAGGAAGGTTTGTTTTGCGATTTGAAAGCTTTTTTAAAGCTATTTCTTTAACGTACCTAATTACTGGTATTACAATTCATTTTTGATAAACATACGATGCGTTTTATTTATTTTAAGTTGAATTTATTTAAGTATTTTAAGTTTTATTTATTTGTATTTGCACATTATGATGTCGTCTGGACGAATTTCGGCCACTGCAGCCAAGGGAGAATCCAGATGCACCGGAGTCATTTTAGTCCACAAGTCTGTGAGCAAAAACAGGTGCACTCTCTATTCCCTCGCTCTCATAGTCCACTGGGACGGCAATCTGACTCGACTGGAAAAATATCACTGCTAACTTTCCAACTCTCAGCAGCTCAACTTACTGAGAATTTCTTGACAGTAAAAATAAACACCGGAAATAGAACCTGAGACTTCCCACCAATAAGACTATCAGCGCTCATCATTGCGTCCGGGATCTTGTCAAGAAAATATTTCAGTCTCCATTTATTGATTAGGTGAGTAGGTACATTCCAAGAAGTAGGTACTTAGGTAAAATTTAGCTTATTTTTCGTTATATTCGTAATACATAGATTTAAAAAATATTTACCTACATACTTACCTAAAAATGTGAGTATAATTATCAAAATCCCGCAGGAACTTTGTGATTTGCACTCTCCAGCCTATGTCACTCTCCAGGTCCTCAGCTATAGCCATGCAAAAACTCCCGTCGATCTGTAGCTCTGTTGCGGCGTGATTAAAGGACAAACCAACAAACAAACAAACAAACAAACACACTTTCTCATTTATAATTTTAGTAAGGGTTAAAATATAGTTACAATAAGTAGATATTAATAAACATAAAAAGCGCTCAATAGTATTAAATATCGGTGTGGGTTCGACGCTAATGGCGCGTAATCGAAGCGTTCCAAAACAACAGGTGCCGGGAATCAAACCCACTGACAGTTACATGGCGCATCTGCTCTATTGGGCTATTTCTGCTCTTTGCCCACCAATTGACTGTTTCGAACTTGTTTTGAATGTCTTTCTTACAAGTCATTCATAATTTTCAGCTTGGATTTCAAAAATCTCGAGAGAATCTTCTTCTAAATAACTAACCTCGATGAAGATAAGGGTAAATTAGTCCTTTCGTAATACTCAATCTGCCTGTGAAAATGCCTTCAAAAGCGGTTCAGGCGTTACGAAGATTTATTTATAGTTATAGCTGCTGCTGTTATAGCAGCAACCCCAATAGTCCAACGGTTAAAAGCGCATAATGAAAACCGAAAGGTTGACGGTTCGAGTCCCACTCTTTCTCAGTCCAGCTCTTTCAGGGTTCCGTTAAAAAAAATTAAATATTTCCATGTAGGTACCCATGGAAATATTTTAATTAAATTTTTTAAATTTAATTTTATTTTTATTATTTGTTGTTATAGCGGCAATAGAAATACAAAGTATGTGAAAATTTCAACTGTCTATCTAATACGGTTTACGAGATATAGGCCGCTGACAGACGGACGGACAGCGGAGGCTTAGTAATAGGGTCCCGTTGGCACCCTTTGGGTACGGAACCCTAAAAAGAAAATTATATTGACTTGGGGATTATCATTGACCTACCTATAGGTATGGAAAATTAAGAGTTTCGCTGCTATCAAAAAAACAAAAACCAAACTATGGTCTATGGTGTAACTTCCTGTCCTATAGCGAACCGAGAGGCGAGTTTCTTGCTGGTTCTTCTTGGTCGGTCCGGTCAGCATTCCGAACCAGTGGTAGATTCACTTGACGATTCGAAAGTACGTTGTAAAAGTTTATTTGATTAAAAAAAATTCTTTTCTATTTTTCATATTCTATTCTATTTATATATATTCTATTATATTTCATCCTTTCATTCCGTTGCTAAGGTTTCGCGGAGTTATGCTAAAGACCTTAAACAGGGTAAATAAAAGTGCGGTGACAACATTTTGTAGTGACATCAGCAACCCTACGTAGGTACCCACTCTGTTGAATTGAATAAGGCATAAAAATTCAACATTGAACCACTTTAAAGATATCAAAATAAAAAACACAGAGGAAAAATCGCATCGAAGATACAAACATTAGCATAACAAAGTGTCGAACCGGGGCGTTTGCGGTGAATTGACAATCTGACAAATTTACAACCGATCGGTACACAAAAGTGCCCTTTCGCATGCAAATTCCTTCTTTCTTCGGCGATTTTTTTCCCGGGGAAACTTCCGCCTATTTTCCCGCTCAACGCACATCCGGCGGGGGCGCCGCATCCGTTCGTTCGGAAATCGGATGAGCTTCGACAAAGATACCTCTATTTCAGCCCTCACCCCATTGATTCGCCGTAAAGTGGTAATATTTTCTATTTTATATTCTTTATTGACTCACTACTGTAGGTGTTAAAGAAATAATATTCAACTATTTTTATAATTTACTTCTTTCAATTTTATGTTACCTTTTGATATTAATCCTTTCGTTCAAAAATTGGATGAATTTTAAAAATTAAAATAGAGGTCTTTTCCTATTTTCTATTCTTTATTGACTTTCATTACCACTGACCACTATTAATTATAATCTAAGATTAATAATCCTTACTAATATTACTAGTGGTTCGCCCCGAACTGAGACCTCGCGGTAACGGTATCCCATGATTATTCATTCAATCGATACATGATAACCAAAACTGACATTATTATTATGCCCGTTTTCACCAAACATACCTAAATCATCACCTAAGTAGGAGTCTCTTAACGTAGGTAGCTCCTAAATACAATCCTAAGTCCTAACATCCGTCCCAATATCCTTTTAGGTGTCCCGTACAGGATCGTGATAAATAAGTTGACAGAAAACATCAATCACCTAACTTATAGGTAGCCCGTAAAGGTTAGGGAACGTTAGTGAAAACATTGAATTATTTATCAAACATTGAATTTAACTCGTAGTTCCATGGGAATAGTTACTGACTGCGCCATCTATTAGCATTATTGTGAAGCTATGTTGATGCTATATGAATTACTGACGCCCATTAAAAATTAAATAATCTCGTTTCTTTATAATATTCATATAATTTTAGTATTTGTTGTTCAAGTACAGGATATAAGTGACCTAAAAACATAAAATCAGTTTGAAAATCCATAGCGGATTTTTCTAGAGAGCGTCTTCAAGCGAGCGTATAAAATCGCCACTTTGAAAGCCCCCCATTTCGTCAATTTTAAGGGAAAAATTAAAAAAAAAATATTTTTGTACTCAGTTCAAAATTATCTTTAAAATGATACGTAACAATTTTATGTAACGCGATTTTTTTTTTTTTACTTCGCATTCGCTTCTATGAGAGCCCCCCTGAAATAAAGATTTTTATAACTTTTTAAGCCATTTTCGGCTGGAGGCCATCGGTTTACATATTATATCTAAATTTGAAGTAATTACGTTCAGTAATTCAAAAGTTATAAGGCTCTGACAGACGGACGGACGGACGGACGGACGGACGGACAAGTGCAAATCGCCCTAGTTAACTCAAAGACCTTCGCTTCGCTCGGTCGATAAATGCGAATGTGTGTTTGTTTGTTGGTATGTCCTTCAATCACGCCGCAACAGGGCTACGTAACGATGTGATTTGTTGCATGGGTATAGTTGAGGACCTGGAGAGTGACATAGGCTACTTTTTATCCCGGAAAATCAAAGAGTTCCCGAGGGATTTTAAAAACTAAATCCACGCGGACGAAGTCGCGGGCATCAGCTAGTAATCTATAATTAACACTGGACTGCCTGTCCTAGGACAAATGACAGTTTAAATTATATTATGGACCAATTTATAGCGCCACTTTGAGTATCTCTGGAAGTATTAATATAGGGTTGCAGCAAGTGTTTGCTATCAATTGTCAACTTGTCTACTAGTGCCCTCACAAATTTTAGTTCCTTGGACACTCGGAACTGTTTACAGCGCCAAAATGGCGTCAATCAAGTAGGTCCAAAAAATATGACAGCAGCCTGTTCAGCGTTAATCATAGATTAAATATAGAGGTCAGTGCCGTAAAGTGTTTCTATTCTATATTGACTTTCGCTACGGTATTGCTTATAATAAAATTTTACTTCTTTTAAGACGAATACATATTGATATTCATAAAAATGTTTTATTATTAAATAACTCATTACATCAACTGCAGTGTAAAATTTTATTTTTAAAAAAAGCAGATTTAAGATCATTAATTTTTAAAAACAACCTGCATCAAACCGATCTTTTAAGAATCGAATTCCGAATCCCGAAGTCAGGAGCGCGCGTAATTAGGACAGGTGATTCGCTAATTCGAAAAAGGAATTCGTCTTAATTCCGTTTGGATCGGCCACTGTGGGAACGTCACGTAGAATATCGGCATTCGAACAAAAAGTCGCCGCTCTGTGCCAGATTGTAGACGTCGACACAGCGTTCCGACACCGACAACGACCGACCGACATAGGGATTGAGTAGAGTCACTTTTGAACCGATTTTAAGGAACTTTGTACGTAACTTGCAAGTGTAATAATTATAGTAGATTTTGGCTTAAACTTACTCCATAAGGAGCGACAATTTTATTTGCTTTAATCAGCCAAACCAGAAAAATCACAATCACAAGTTACGACAAACGCAAGTTAAGCGTATGTTTATAAAGTGTGTGTGTGCAGTGTTGGCGGATCCCCCACTAGGTGGACCGACGACATCAGGGTCGGAGGGAGACGCTGGATTCAGGCGGTGCAAGAACGAGGCCTGTGAAAGTACTTGCAAGAGACCTTTGTCCAGCAGTGGACGTCTGTCGGTTGACAAAGAAGAAGAAGATATAAAATGTAGCATGAATATTTTAGAGGGTTCGTGTGACGTGTTTTGTTTGTTGGCGTATTGCTTGCTTGGTATTTTGCATTTTGTGGCATACACATTTTTCCGTATCTACCGCCCATTTGTAATTTACGGCTGCCATCTTACTTTTTGTAAAATATATTATAGCCAAAAAAATACCAAGCACGTTTGACGAATCGATTGGTAACCTCATTGATTTAAAACCATCCAGTCGTTGGTAAGCTTCGAGGGTATAAAGAATCCCATCCATTTAGATATGCGTGATTGGCGTGAAAAACATACTTCTGTCTATGCCATCGCGTAGACGGATGGAAATAAAACTTTTCACAATGTCACTCGTCAATGATGTTTCGAAGTCGGTCGTCATCACGCGGCGGTCCCGTGGCCATCACCCGGTCAATTGTGAGTCTATTATCAGATAACACAGATCAATCCGTTCTGATTGCAAACTCGATCGTTAGCCAATTGAACCCGATTCCGCCGACCGACTTACCGGCTACGGCTACGTTGCTTCGCGTCCTCATGTTATGAGTTACGTCATAAATCATAATATATGTAGACTAGTTAGGGCGCGTGGGTGCGCGGCCCGCAAGCGGACCGCGGTTTTTCTACCGTCAAGTGGACTTTCAGGTCCTGATCATTTTCTATCAAATAACCACTCTTCCATGTTTTATACTCTCCGAGATAGATGCCGATGAAATTGGTATGGCCGCCATCTTGAATCCGCCATTTTGAAATTTTTTTCAGCTCACTGCCAATTGGATGAGGTTTCGAGTATTTTTTGTTTGAGCACCTCCCACCTATCTTCAATACCCTGGCCGTGCTCCTCACCCACCTTCCAAACCCTCGATCATCATATCTCATCATTTGTCAGAATGAGAATTCTTTTATAAAAACAAATTTTGAAAAGGAACCGTATCAAAGTCTTGCATAGTTCTCAGCTTCTAGTCTATTCAATATTCGCCATATATGTATTTTGTATGGAGAAAAAACATTCCGCCATCTTGGATTTTTTTCTATTCATCAAATAGACCTTTGGGTCCTGATCATCTTTTGCCAAGAAACCACTCTTCCATCTTTTATACTCCCCGAGATAGACACCGAAGAAATTTGTATGGCGGCCATCTTTTTCCCGCCATTTTGAATTTTTTTTCAGCTCACTGCGAATTGGATGAGGTTTCGAGTGACATTTGTTCGAGCACCCCCCATCTATCTACGATACCCTGGCCGTGCTCCTCACCCGTCTCCGAAATCCTCAATCATCAGCTCTCTCCATAATTTTCCTCCGAATGAATTTTTGTCTTCTATACGAAACCATTAGTGAAAAAAAAAATTTTTCATACAAAATTTTACAGGAGAGGTGATCAATCAGTGAGTGAGTGAATCAGTGAATCAGCACGAACAGCTATATATATATTAATGATAATGACAGGAACGGAAATAATATGTCAGCTAGCGTACTTGACACACGTACCTACCTTAATTAAAAAGAAAAACAAAGCAAATATTAAGACAAGTAGGGACTTGAAAGATTTTCAGCTATAACCGAGAAAGAAATAACAGGGAAATCAGGCGCCTGACAAGCATCCTATGTTAAACCTATAATAGACTGAATAGGGCGCTTCTTCAGCTTGATGCTGATAGAGACTATAGAGCTGGTTTCAAGGCATAACATTAGCCCTACGGTGATTTCTCGGTCTAATCAGGACAATTTCAAAATACGCAAGTATCCCGCAGCAATATCAGATGAAAAAGAGAATACTCTATTCCAAATAACATCTGTAATCAAACGAGTGAACATTTCCGAACTCCCATGATTTACAGGAAACCCCTTTTAAAATTCGTAGTCAAAAGACAAGAATCAATAAGGCGAAGATGGTTCAGTGAAAATTTTGCGCGCAAATCATGAGGGGCGGAAACAAAGATGGCTCACTTAGGCATCGAACGTGATCCGTTTGCGAAAAAAACAGCTTAAGTACTCCTTATCCATTGATATACAAATAACAGGATTTACTTACCGAAATTCTAAAATAATTCGTTAAAAATTGCCCGGAAGTCAATAAAGAATTAAAAAGAGGCTAACTCATTTGGCTTAGCGAAAATGGGCAAAAAGGTAGTTCTCAAATACAACTCCTACCTATACTGTCATTTTCACCTTTAGGTGTTCCCTACAGATTGGTGTAAACGAAATTGTCAGCAAGGATATTCGAGGAACATGGGTAAAATGGGTACAAGCAAGACACGTGATTTTTGAATACCAAATAAAGTAGCCAATCATAACACTAATTATATTTGCTTATTTTTTCCGGACCAAAACTTAAATCTATTACTCATAGTAGATGTTAGTTACTATGAACTCGTTACTTCTAAAGGTACATTGTGTTAGATATTGCCAAACATCACTCAATTTTATACTCATTTTAAAAAGCATCGATAGTGTCTGATCAGGGTGTACAACAATGTACATTTCCAATGAACGTTGTTGTACACCCTTGGTATCCCCTAACCCTTGGAAATGTATCTTTGGTTTTTTTATATCAACGCCCTTTACCTGTGTCACGAAGGGGAGTTTTCTTTTCAACTTGTAAACATCACTTGAGGAATGTTCAAGGAATCGGTGCGGTTGCGAAACTTCGATCCCTCTGACTTTATTCCTTTATTGCACTTTTGTTCTGATGTTTGGGCGTTCTGTTGTATAGCTTGTAGGTATGAGTTTCTATTTGTATCGGTTGCGAAGTGATAAACATTGATTTTAACCACAATTTGACACAGAAAACAGTTTTCTTTCGCATAGGTATCTTTCAAATCTAGTTTGAAAGATCAAAATAATACTGCTCCCTAAAAAGAGATGTATTTCTGATACGCTAAGATGATTCAAATAGCTAAATATTTCATAGCTCCAATAGATGGCGTTAATTCCTCTCACGACCTCCGAAGTCAATCCGTATTTACGATGAAAGAGCTGATGTTTTTTATGTTTTCATTTCAAAAAGTCATAATTATGTGACTTTTTGTGTCGTAAACCCACATCAATTCGGAGTTTAAAATCGATCGTTTGACAACAGATAGAGTCAACTACCGATGGGGTCTTAAAATTTTATCGCCCATAAAATGCTGACTTATTCGGACACCGCTGTCTCTTGGCACGTATCGAACTAAAATTTAAACATTAAAATTCGATATTA
This sequence comes from Oeneis ivallda, assembly GCA_029955525.1. Classification (NCBI taxonomy): domain Eukaryota; kingdom Metazoa; phylum Arthropoda; class Insecta; order Lepidoptera; family Nymphalidae; genus Oeneis; species Oeneis ivallda. Next base: position 18,023,418 of record JARPMR010000008.1, read on the forward strand.
CGACCGATAGTTCTAATTTTACGATGTTTTAAAGCTGGACGACGGAGCTCTTTCTTTTTTTTTTCAATAAATTATTCGATGAAAACGGCTATAAAATAAAAATATATTGTTAATTGAAATGAAAATTTTAATTATCATCTACCCATACCGTGTTCATATTATAATATTATTCTAATTTAGAACTGCAATAACTTATTAAAAATTTCTAATTAAAATTTAATAAATGTATGCATCTAATGTTTAAATTATTTTTCATTCCCGAACACACAGTTTCGCTGTCAAATACGACAATGTGCGCAACATTGTGACGGATGGAAACGTAAAGTTGAGGAACCACATTAAAAATTAAACGCGGCATAAACAAGAGCGGGCAAAAACTCCACCAGGCACAAATCAAACCGGTTCCCGGTAAAAAGAGGTTCTGTATTTCAAATTCCTGCCAAGGACACGCGGTCTTGAGAAGACAATGTGCACGATGCGTAGCGTTTTAATTGTCAAAATTGTCGCTTTGAAGTCGCCGCCGTCGCCGACGCGCTGTCGGTCGAATGCCGATCCGCAAATTCGATTTTCGATCGAACGGCGTTTTTGCCCCGATCGTGAACGCTCTGTAAATTGTTTCATTAATGATCAGCCACTGTTCAAAGCGTTTAATCAACTCCGACACATTTCGCCCCGGCAAAAAACAAGAACTTACAAAAACCGTTTAATCGTTAAATTTATTGCTCCCGATCGGAATTAAAGTAGGAAAACATACAATTGCGAACTTAAAATTAAGTATTTTTATGTGCGTGGTAGGTTAGCAAAAAGCGATCGTTGCAAAAATAAATACAGTGGTTCATAAAGGTTTGCATGTAGACATTATTACTCAAGCTGTAAAAACAATGACAACTAACAATGAAATTCGTGTAAGATAGAACGAATTGCGATTGGATAAGAAAGGAAGTGGCGTGCACAATTCGAAGATCGTATCGGGCTTAAAAAAACTATACAACAGCACAACCTACACCGCTGTTGTTATTTTTATTTTCAATAGCAATGACGCTAATAGATTACCTATGTTGTACACAAAACGTTAACTAAAGCAATGAGGGGCATAAATGTACATAGAAAATGTACATTTTTGTTCATTCATTTATCAATAATTCAGATGTTAAAATCATGATGATGATTGTATCCTGTCATTTTTCCGCGGAATGCAGGACTGTATCAACATTATAGTATCCCATGTACGCCTGTCTCTCTCTACAGCATTGAGGTTCCACGATAAACTCACTTTTTTAAACTTGGAATTTTGGTGGCAAAGTTCCCTTAAGTTGTAACTAATTTTAGTCCTAGTTTGTAAAAAAACGTTTCTTAGGTACTCCTTCCAAGTTAGCCCGCTATATAATCTTAGACTGCGTCGCCACTTATCATCAGGTGATATCGCAGTCATGGGCTAATAACATGAATATTGTACATAGCATATAGATAGAATGATACCGCATACGTGCAACAGACGCTAGCATGAGCGCATTCTGTGGCCCTGACCTCCGTGCGCGCGCGCAGAGGAAGTGGGGGCCTGATCGATCGCCGTCTCGGATACAATCAGTTCTGCTGTTCGACTTTTCAGTGCACGAATGTCCGCTGCTTATGTAACAACACTTGGCTTGATGCAACAATATTTTATGGCTTTCCTGCGCGTGATATTAGGTTGTTTCCTGTGGGAATACTTTGTTTTTGAGTGCTACGGTCTACGGTCCAGTAGGAAATGCTGGGTTAGATTTCCAGAAAGGGCATTTTGGGAATTTATTATATCTGAATTACAGGTCTGGTCTGGTAGAACACTTGGGCAAAAATTTATATAACACTAAGGTAAGATGTAGAGTAGAATCTGGATATGACTTCCAAGTTAGCCCGCTTTCATCTGCATTACCTCTTACATCCGGGTAAGATCGATTCAAGGGCTATATCGATTGACACCTCATTCATCAAAATCGACTTAGTGCCGATTTCACCAACGTCGAGTTACGTTTAACCAAAGAATAAATTGGGCGTTCTGACTGTTTTGTATTGGAAAACTGCCAAAATATCAAAACGCTCAGATACGAAGACTTATTTTACGTTGTTGAAATCGGCCCTTAGTTGTTAAGGCGCTACGGTGGAACATACGTAAATACAAACATACATGCATTAACAGGCTGCTAAAATCATAAACTTTCCTTTTGCTGAGAAGCTGTGCGGTGCCGGGTAAAAAATATCGGCCCACTGGAATTAAATAGGTTTACTTTAAAATTTAAGTAGGTATAGAAGAGACTTAAAACTTCAAAAGCTATCTACCAATAAGTACGAGTACGTATTGCTGCTTATTTTTTAAATGAATATATTATTAAAGAAGGTTGGCGCGAGTTGAAAGATAAAAGATATTACAGCGTTTTATAGACGACGTTAAGGGCCGAATTAAAATTCTTCAAGTTTTTGAGCTTTCAGGAAATTCATCTTGTTTTTAAATGCTCTTCCATATAAAGGTGTGATACTCGGATCGTGTTAAATACTTTCGAATAATTACTGGGTAGGCATATTTATAAAGAACATAAGTATGTTAGTTTATGTCCATGTCATGTTGAAGTAACAGGTTTAGGTTTAACCTTACAATATCCTCAAGGTTTCTTCAAGGTCTTTCATAAGTACTACAACAAAAAACGCATTTAAGATTTAAAGAATCTCATCAAAATCAGTTCAGTAGGTAGTTTATGACGAGTATCCGCCAAGTCATTTAAACCAATCCACGTTACGTTGAAGTAACAAGTTTTGGTTTAACCTTGTATTGTCCACAAGGTTTCTTCAAGGTTTTTTTATAGGTAGACATCAAACCTCGTTTAAAATTTTAAAAAAAATCATTAATACTTCAATCCTTTATGAGAAGAATCCGCTTAGTTATTTAAAAGAACCCTGTAGTAAGGGTTCTTTTAAATAACTGTTCTTCATGACCTGGTGGCCCATATCCTTAAAATGTATTTCAGAACATCTAAATATCTACGGTGCATTGATGGGTAAGTACCTAATATGTAAGTAGGTAGTACAAAACCACATCAGAATTGGTTCTGATATTTTTCAGGAAAATTCAATCGTATGAAATGATAACAAAATTTGACAATATCTTACAAACAAGGACAAAAAGCCTTTAACAAACAGGAAAAATCTGTAAAAGGATCACACTCTGTACAAATAAAGTTGGTTTCACTCCATACATAGGTATAGTTCTTTGATGTTTTTATAATCCCGCCGGGGATAAATTGATTCACTCATTCGATCACGTTTCCTCTCAAGTTCTATCGGAAAACAAAAAAATATCACGCATCTTTATTGTGAACCAATAAAAACAAACTACGAAGTGTTTCAGTAATAAGATGGCTTCTGTAACCGTATATTGTACCGAAATTGCCTACTGTACTACTAGTTTAAAAAAAATTAAAGAACTATGTAAGTGTCACTATTCTGATCCAGTATAATATTAATGAAAGGTCTCCATTAATTCATGCAATTCATGTAATTTATCATTTGTCGACAAATTACAGCAATAAAAACGTTGAAACATAAAAATATGAATTAATTGCAAAATTTCACCTGCCCCAAAGCAATAACGATAACAATACATCGAAAGGACAATAATAGATACAAATAACCTGTGCCATTATTGAAGCGTTAAAAAGAAATTGATAAAAAAAAATATATAAAAGGGCAACACATCTCCCCTGGAGACGTGGCCAATGGAAACAAATTAATAATTAATTTTCTCGCGGGAAGCTCGCGCCAAAGTTGGGGGCATTCGATCTCGTTTTGTTCTAAATTCAAAATTCATCTAGGGAGTAGGACAAGTTAAAAAATTGTCTCTGCTACTGTTTCATTCGTTCTTTTGTTTTGCACGCTACTAACAGCATTCGATTATTTTGCTTTATTATTGGCTGGTTTTAAATGCGATACGTAACTTTCCAACAAAATCTCTCTGGTACACTTGCTTATTATTACTATGTACCTAATATCAAAAAGCAAAATAACATTTATAAACTTTACATTTATAAACTTTACTTTAATGAAGGTACGAGTAGAACGTAGAGTTGAACTTTATACTTAAGTACTTACAACTATAGATAGACTATAAAGTAGACACTAAAATGATTCAGAATTAGAATAATGCGGGTATCGCTATAAAATTAAAGCTTAACTCAATAACTAGTCATTTTACTTTATGCTTTTTGAATTATTTTATAACGTAACATAAAGTTTCAATTGAACCTTATAATTATTGCCTCATGTCTGTGAACTATTCTTTATAATATTATATCAAAATTTCATTCAAATAATGCCTCACTTAACTACCTATAATAATATAGTTCATTAGTAATATTTCTGTGGTAGGACAATGATAAGAAATGTTTTAGTTCAAGCCTAATTAAAGTGTAGGTAGGTGCAATTATAGGATTAGTTATGGTCATTAAATACATCCAAGTTACGAGTATAGTCAGCTATCTATTTCGGACGTCGTCGTATTAAAAATCAAACAAAAGCGTTAATTACCGTAGATCCCCAAAACCGGGATTTGCTTCTTATGAACCGATGACATTAATAAAGAAGATTTTATTCCCCAATAAATAACAGTAAAAAAAACATAAAATAGTTCTAGTAGGTACTTGGGCGCGATCAATACTTACCTTTTTATGACCATTTTATGGACCGCTGATGGGCCGAAAATGCCTAATTCGACTTCATTACGTGCTTGGGAGACAATAAAATTATGGTTTACCGGTTTAGAGTCTAAAATATCCTCCCACAGATGTCTCAGCAACCCTACGCTGGACCATTTAAAAAATGCATTGCTATTTATGGAACTAGCTTTTGCCAGCAATTTCGTACTCATGAGCTTTTTAAAAAATGCACGGGACCCCTTTGTTTTTCCCGAATAGAAATCATGCTGAGATGTGGCTCCGTTGCTGCAAGATTTAAGGACAAACCAAACACATTTTCTCGTTAAGTTAAAAAATAATAATTCATTTATTAGGCATTGATTATTATTATTAATAATGTCTGAGGAAATTTAAGAAATAAGCCTATTCCACGTCTCTAAGAAGAACATCATAGAACCTGGAAATGAGTAGGAAAGAAGCTATGAACGAAGAATAAAATAGAATAATTTTTTATTCAAATAAACTTTTACAAAGTGCTTTCGAATCATCAGATAAATCTACCAGTGGAAGTAGGAAAAGAATAGGTAAGTACCTGCCTAATAAATAAACATACCTATATCTATCAACTTAAACATCTTTAAACATCTACCTTTTAATCATAAGGCTCTCGCAGATTCCAACGACCCTCGCCCACGAGACCGAAATTAAATATAAATAAATGAAGGAAATTATGAAATATTTTGAACGTAATTACAAACGTCAAACGTGTGGGGCGTGGGCGTCCGATGTCCGTGCGTAAAGTCTAAACTTATACAATTTTGTTTTGAATGAGTTATTTAACTTAATAGTAGCATTTATGAATAAAAGTTTTTCATTTCGTTTCCTCCCCACAGATTTTTCTGTCATAGAATCTTTTAAGTCGGAAGTATCACATTATAACACGCTATACGAAACATGTTGATTGTCATATTCAGTCAGTCATATTATTACTAGTGGTTCGCCCCGAACTGAGACCTCGCGGTAACGGTTTCCCATAATTGACGATCAAAATTGACATTATTATTATGCCCGTTTTCACCAACCATACCTAAATCATCCCATTTGTAGAAGTCTCTTTACATAGGTAGCCCCTAAATACAATTCTAACATCCCAATGTCATTTTCACCTTTAGTTGTCCCGTAGAGGTTCGTAATAACAAAGTTGACAGAAAGTGTCAACTAACTTAACATAGGTAGCCCGTAAAGGTTAGGGAACTGTTATAGTGAAATCCTCAAGGCCTCAATCAAACTTAGGTATAGTTTTTTGGAACATTCAAATTAAATTACTTGTACACAGCGTCAACTATTGACACGATCAGAAATATGTAAAAACAAACTGCAACGTGAAGTTTTATTGATGTTTGCTAAATGACTAAATAATAATCTTAATTGAATAATAGGTATGTTACATAAAGCTGCATTTGCTATATGAGATGAGAGCGCCATCTATTGACATCATTGTGAAGTTCTGTTGTTGCTGCTCATTAAAAGTTAAATAATTTAGTTTCCTTATTACATTTATCTAATTTTAGTATTTGTTGTTCAAGTACATGATATTACGCTAAAATTGTAAAACTTTCAAGCCCCAGCTTTCAATGGTTATTCCGTTCTGAGGTCAAATATAATCTCCACTTTGAAAGCCCCCCATTTCGTCAATTTTAGGAAAAAAATTAAAAAAAAAATACTTTTGTACTCTGTTCCAAATTATCTTTAAAATGAGGTACTGTAAACCTATGAAACGCAAAATTTTTTTTTTTCTTCGCATTCGCTTCTATGAGAGCCCCCCTGAAATAAAGATTTTTATAACTTTTTAAGCCATTTTCGGCTGGAGGCCATCGGTTTACATATTATATCTAAAATTGAAGTAATTTCGTTCAGTAATTCAGAAGTTATAAGGCTCTGACAGACGGACGGACGGACGGACGGACGGACGGACGGACGGACAAGTGCAAATTCACTCAAGTAGACTCAAAGACCTTCGCTTCGCTCGGTCGATAAATTCATTCATACACATAAATAAATCATCCATCAGCTCGTTCAGCAGTGTCACATCACATCACTAGGAAAGGTACCTAAAACTTCAAAACTACATGTTAGAAAGAACCTAGAAAGTCAAATACATAATATTTTTTGAGGTTAGTACCTCCACCTGCTAAAAACGAACGGGCAATTCTATTTTTTTTTTTGGCTCGCGACGTTGATTAATGAATCACCGAATGTCAAATGTCATCTTTTAAAAATAAAGATTCTATTCGATTCTTACTCATCGGAGTATTTCACCGATGACCATGCACTGTGGAATCGTCGCCTGAACCTATATTATAATTCTCTTATTAAAAACTTACCTATGTATTTAGAACAATAGCATATCGTGTAAACTGCCAAAGACCTGGTCTTAAAACAATGGCGCTTAAAGCGAATAAAATAAAATAAAAAATGTCAATAAACAGAAGCCGGATTAAAAAACTACCCCATTTTGAATCGATCCTTTCACACTTCATACAATCGCTCACGACGGTTGATTTCCGTTCTTAATTCAAAATTCAAATAGAAGCGTCTTTTATTATTTTTTAATTTGAATAAACTCAATACAACAAGGAACTCGATCATTAATTCAAATATAGTAGTCTCGAATTTCGATTATAGATTCATTCGATAAGTGACCTCGTTTGGAAAGGATATTGCTTATTTATCGATTGAGAATTGAATGATCTAATCAAATGGATCCAATTCAGCGCCGACCCCAAGTTTTATGGGACCCGGGATCCGATAATAGTTAATGGCTTAGTTATTGATACTTAATCCTTTAAGATAAACATTACATATCTATTACTAATAGAATCATCATTTTTCATCATTAGCAACCCATCAACGGCTCACTACTGAGCGCAGGTCTCCTCTCAGAGAAGGGTTGTAGGCCATAGTTTACCACGCTGGCCCAATGCGAAGTGGCGGACTACTATATACTAATAGAATAGTAATAACTAAAAGGTAAGCAAGGAAACATCACATGCTGCAACGGTGAAGGAAAACCTCGTGAGGTAAACTGCACATCTGAGAATTAAGAGTTTGAGAACTGTGTTCTCAAAGGTGTGTGCCAATTCGTATTATTCGACTATACCCTTCTTTGAGAGGAAATATATATAATACCTAAAAGATTCGCATAAACATGGCATTCAGAAAACTAAAAGGTGATAAAATAAAATATTTTAATTACATGTTATGCGGAAAATGTAACCGTTAAAATCCTCGGTGGTATCAATCGTAAAGTTTCTTAATGTAAACGCTCAAATCGAAAATAGAAGAGCGTATCCGATCAGAATTCAAAGTGACATTAGTAAAAAAGTATCTATAGAAACTCATAAAGTGGTCATAAACACGAAGGAGGTAATAAAAAATCGGTCCGATGCGATGTCGTCTTTCAGCTGTCGCGCGCTATTTCCGAACGCATTTCGGCTTTCGAAAATCGAACTCCATCGAACTGCGCGACAGAATGAACTTTTAAATTTAGAATACCTCAACGCACAGGCGAGTGTTGCACCTGTGTAGTTCCTGTTTCGATCTGAACAAAAAAAGATATGATAAGTCTTTTTATAGAACTAAAAGAAATATTGAACAGTAGCTACATAGATAATTAGGTCGAGTTAGATCTGAGTTCAATAAAGTAAAATCCAAAAGGATTTTTTATTTTTGCAGAAAACTGCAAACTCATAATTTTTTCTTTATCTTAAATGCTAGGTACATATAAATTATTATTATTAATCATCATTATCATCACGGGTTTCCTCTCAGAATGAGAAGGGTTTAAGTCATAGACCACCACGTTGGCCAAGGGATTATTATTTATTATTAGAAATGATTGAATTATAGAGAAATCTAAAGCATCTGGTTGTCACGATGTTTTCCTACACCGTTATAGCACACGAGTAATAAAGTAACAGAGTGGAAGCTACATACAAAAGGCTCGCGGCGGGCTCACCCATACATAGCGCAACACTGTGTGCGTGAGCTCACACCGACACATTCACAGACACGCCGATCAGAGTAGAACCGGCTCCACTCGGAGTATGAACGTAAGGGCTGACGGTCGTGCGTATAATGAAAATAAATAGACGAACAGTGAGTGATTTAGATTTATTTGTGTACTTAAATAGTGTAAAAATGCCAAACAGTTGCACAGTTTGTTTAAAACAACCCAAAGACAATAAGGACATTTCCTTTTTTTTATATCCGAGAGATAAAGAGAAGTAAGTACTTTTTTATACGTACCTTTCGTACCTGTACAATAAAACTAGGTATGTTTACATGTATGTATGTATGTTTAATACATATATACATGTATACAAACATGCATACATTGCAAGTTAAATAAAAGCTTGTAATAATAATAATAGTCGATAGTAAATGACGGTGCCATCTATTAACATTAATTGTGAAGTTATGTTAAAAATACTGATGTTCATTAAAAACATCATTTCTTTATATTTTTGTTAATTTAAGTATTTGTTGTTCAAGTTCAGGATATAACTGAAATTATACATAATTATATAAACTTTAAAATATTTTTATTTTTTCCTTAAATTGTTGACATGCATCAGGTGACAACCCTAGCAGAATAGGTATATGTACTTCTTCGACCTTGTTAGGAAGCTTCCTCTCTGTTCGGAATGTTTATTCGTGTGGTTATAGCAAGTGATACCTTTTTAATTGCTTAAAACGCATACTTCGAAAAGTTAGAGATTCGAATTTCAAACCCCGGACCGAAATTTTAACCACTAGGCTATCACCGATAAAATTATTGATAAAGTCAGTAAATTACTTAATACATAATCTGTATATACTGTACGCTTCTGTACATTCGCTGTAGCTGGGTTGGTTGGGTAGCAAGGAAAACTCTCGAAGAACTTTTCTTCTTTTATTGGGTACCGCTACCGCTTGCCGGTGGGAACTGTGCCGGCTTACAATTCAGCCCGGTATTTATACAAATTTTGCCGAAAAATGTAGGCCCTCTCATTGGTGTAATTTTGCTATCGATCAGTGCACCAATCAGAGCGCGTTATTTTAAACCAATCACAATTTAGTAATAATAATAGAATACCTATTTTAATAATTACATAGAATTACATAATCAGGTATCTTTACTACTATGAGCTGTACCGTAGGGAAAGCCGCGGCATTTCTGGGAATTACAGAGGTAGCAGCACTTGTCGTCTTCACTGGCCGAGGCCAGCGAAGGGTGCGGGCTTCGAGGCATAGCCTCATTACCCGGGTGGGGCGCGGGGAAGAGCACTTCCCCGGTGTTGTTCTTTCAGCCGTCTTGGCATGGCGGCTGGGGCTTCTGGTCCATGTGGAGCAGGGGCCTTGCGGATGGACGTCATGGAGGGGGGCTCCGCTCGCTGGCGGGCAGGGTTGCCGCCGCGAGCGGAGCGAAATTACAGAGGTGTCTAGGTGTCTAGCTGTGTTCCTAGCTGTACCGTTGGGAGAGCCGCGGTCTATTTCTAGGAATTAATAAGGTATCTTTACGGTTCGTAGCTGTACCTTTGGGAGAGCCGCGGCCAATTTCCCTATGGGTTTTCTATTTTCATCTTTATTTATTACTATCCCTATTTACCTATGAGTTAATACATGAAACTTATGTACTTAAAACTATAAACAATTGCTAAACTATACATGACACATTAATTACTAACTAATTATGCTATTTAATCAGTCCACTATTATACACTTGCACTATATATCGTCCCGCACATATAAACACATCAAAAGTGTCTAGGGATCAAGCATTTTTATGCGGATTTCTTGAGATTGAGATGTGGCTTTGTAATAAATTTATGATTTTATAAATTTATATGGATCCTTTTTGGTGCATTTCATAATTTGAATCAGGAACTGTCAATCAAATTCGAGTAAAAGATGAAAATCAAGTGTCAATATTTTCCCTATAAAAACATACAACGCATTGAAGACATTATTAGTGCTACTGTTTCCCTACTACTGATTAAAACCAACGTTATTATGGAGCGGCGACGTCATTTAAGCAGGGAAGAAATGCTCAGAGCCGTGGGAATGATAGAAGCTGGTTCCCGGCAACGTACTGTGGCTTTAGCTCTGAATACAAGTCAGAGTGTTATCAGTCGACTTTGGACACGTTACCGAAGCACTGGTACCGTGGCTGAGCGCCATGGAGGACGGTATCGCTGCACCACACGGAGACAAGACCGATACATTCAAATCTTAACTCGAAGAGCTCCAACAATAACCGCCATGATGTTAGCCGTGAGGCTTCATCACTCTTCAGGGAACTTAATTAGCGACCAAACAGTCAGAAACCGCTTGCATGAAGTGAACCTTCATTCCCGAAGACCGCTACGGGTACCACCTATAGCAATGCACAATCGTAGGATTCGATATCAATGGGCTCTTGAACACAGAAATTGGGCAGAAGAACAATGGCGTTTCGTGTGCTTTTCTGATGAGTCTCGTTTTGGTATGAGACCGGATACAAGACGTATACGACACTGGAGAACCCCTAGACGCCAACAGCGATTAAAATCCTGCCAGGAAGTCCATCCTTATAGTGGTGGAACCATCATGGTATGGGCGGGTATTTGGATCGGCGGAAGAACTGATTTGATTTGGATCAGAGGCAACCTCAACGCTCAAATTTATGCTGAGACGATTGTATCAGACGTCATCGTTCCTCTACAAGTGCAAATCGGTCCCTTATTTCAGTTAATGCATGATAATGCACGACCGCACACCGCAAGAGTTGTAAGACAGACTCTCGCCGCAGCTAACATCAATGTCCTGCCCTGGCCTGCTCAGTCGCCAGACTTGAACCCGATTGAGCATGCATGGGATATGCTACAGAGAAGAGCTCTGCCGAATATGGAGGGTATCCAGTGGCAAGAAGACCTTTTTTTGTTGTTGCAACGAACATGGGCGGCCATTCCACAGCGTGATTTGGATGAACTCATTTTGAGTATGCCAAACCGATGTTCTTGTGTTGTTAGTGTTCGCGGTAGAAACACGGATTATTAATTGTTTAAGTTACCCAATAAAATTTTAAAGAAAACTGTTATTTCAGTCTTTTTTCGAACTTTAATGTTAGTGGTTCAAATGTCAAAAATCCCTTTATTAGGAAAATGGCAAATTTCTTTATTAATGCAAAGGTGACTTGGTTTATCGTTACTGTGACAAACGAAAACACTTTATTTGATGAATCCTTAAAGAAAATTTTAATTAATATCAATCAGGAGAAAAGTTATTGCAAAAATATATGTTGATCCCTAGACACTTTTGATGTGTGTACTTACTGTAGAAGTGCTAAAACATTATAAACAGTTGCCAACATGCCAAATGTCGTGATGATCTATACTTTTGTTGACAAAATATGCCGAATGCGCCTAAATAGTGAATGACAGCTACAACTACCTATTGGAAAATATAAATATATTTTCATTCTTTGCAACGGGAAAAACAACAACGATTCAGTCACGTTTCTTGAGAAACATTTCGTAGTAAAGATTTATTTTACTTATTTTTATTCAGTTGCTGACAAATTCGTCAGCAAAGATCTTGTATTCAAAAAGCTTTTTAAAAAAAAGTTTCGATAATATTAAAATGTACTGGGTATTTTTTTAATCTACCAGTACTCTTTGTTAATTAGGAATTTGGCATTAATTTAATACATATTATTTTTAAATAAAAGTTTTATAGTACTTACCTACTAAATATTTACGACAGTGTGGAATTAATAAAATGCAAACCATGCTTACCAACAGGTAGAGATTAGCAACCGAAGGAGTGATTGATTATTATCTACAAGTATATCATGTCTATCTATGAGTTGATTATTATATTTTCTCGGGTCAACCGGTGAATCCATCGTGACAAAAAACATAGAGACAGCTTAACTCTGGAGACGGACGTCCGATATTTTTCCATCCCGGGAGATCTAGAAGCCCCACTGGATTGTTTAAAATCTTCAACTGCGCGTAAGAAGTCGCATGCAGAAGCTATTCCTCTTTTTGGATTCGGCTTTGTGATTAAATGCTATCATGGAATTAATTAATTGGACGAAACGGAGTGATTTCACAAATTCCGTTCATTCAAAATTCAGTTCATTCCTCAAGACCGATCAACTGGACGGTCCTGATTACAAGTGTCACCGATACAAATCCAACGCTCAGGATGTGTCAAAGGCATCGAGTTCGGAATTAAAACGTCACTTTCGAAGACACCTGCAGGCTAGAAGCGGAGTCTGTTGATCACACGGAATACTCAGATTAATGGTCAAATAAATAATCTTTGCTAATTAATTGCTGGAAAATCTCAGTTCGGTTTGGATAAAAATCAGCCAATTTGTATTTAAAGACTAATCTATTACTCGATGAGCTGTTTATATCGGTTTTTTAAATACTATTTTAGCGCTGGGAAAATTATCTCATACAGTTTTAAAACCAAAGTTTAGTACAAAAAATTTGGGCATAAGTACCTAGTGCGAACTAATTAACGTAGGTATTTTTATTTTTATAGATCTACTGCCCGCTGCGAAACAAAAATATTAATCTTTTGAGTGCGGAAAAATTTTCGTGTGTTCGCCCCGATTGAGAGCTTGAGCTATAAATTCATATCACAACACTAAAGTTTCGTAACGATAATCATTAACTGACAAACATCGTAAAGTGGAGGCGAAATAGAACGCATTCTCCCGGTTTATATTTAAATTTAAAATCCGAACGAGCGACATATTTTTAAAAGTTCGAACAGCGACACTTAAAACTAATCGTTGTTTTCGATTCTAGAGCATCTTTTGAAAGAGTTCGAATGTTCGTTCTAATTTTGAATGTTTTCGATATTCGAACGGCTGCTGTGGCGTGCCGATGAAATCGAAACAGATTTCGTTTTTCATGTGCATTCCATACGATTAAAAATAGGAACTTGTAGATTTTTAAACTTTTTTGTGTCATTGGCAGTACCTACTATTCTTTAATGTTGATTTTATACAATAACATGTGGAGGTTTTATATAATGAACAATCATTGAATTTTTTGAATGTTAAGCTTTAGTTTTAGTGACATCAAGCCTGTGTCCATTTTATAATATGTAGTTTTGAAGCTACTAGGTAGGTATTTACTACTTTTGTAGTTTTTCAATTCTAGCTGTTGATGTGTCAATTATCACTCACCTCTTGGAATTCTCATTAGCGACGACGAGGTTCAGATTTACTGTAAGCGAGTAATAGACAAAGTTAACAAGCTGTATTTTTAATTAAATAATATTATTAGATTAATGTTTTGTCATCAGATTTAAATAAAATAGGTTTTACAAGTGAAATATCTACCCAATTTGAGCTGAATCAAAAATAAACAGTAAAATATTTACATAAACTCTGTGAATGTTAAGGTTCATAAAAATTGTGACATCCACTGACAACTGTCAGAAAGCCGTTACGAAACCATTTATGAACATACCGCAAACATCAAGATAAAATAAATAAATACTTTCACCGAAGCGCAATAAATTTACACTAATATAATATATTTAATAAGACGTCGCCAATTAACCTTTGGGTTTCACGACATCAGTTAAAACGTAATGCAACTCGTAAATCACTCGCACTCGTCCTTTATATCTGCTCACGATGTATCGATGCGCAATTAATCGATACAAATGAATAATATCCCGATGAATTGACCTCACTAATTGGTATCGGTTAAGTTTAACGGTACACGGATCCTTATCGATATGTTATTAATTGGATGAAAGCGAATGAAAAAATGTACTCGATATTCGACTAAAAATTGTATAAAAATGTCGATAAAATTTTTCGTGCGATTTATTTTAAGTGGCTACAGAAATGAAATGAAGTTTAAAAGCGTTTATATTTAACAGCTTAAAAACGAAACAAATAAATACTAAGTTAAAATTGTATAGGTACGTCTATAAAAATATATGAATTATCGATATGATAAGATGTTTATTTCCCTTTTATTATTTATAATGAATTAAAGAAGATTATTATATTGAAGTCTTTTTTAGGGTCAAATGCATAAATGATGTCTTCAATTCAATTTAAAGATAAATGATTTTTAACTCTCTTGGATTCGTCCATTTTTTTGCCAACAATCATCAACAATCACATACAAGTGTTGTTCATTGCACATTTTTTTAAAACCTCCCTTTTAGATTGTTTTAAATTGTTGATTCAATAATGATGTCTGTAGTGATGTGTTGTTTATCTTTGTGATTTAACAACTCTTTGGATCTCTTTCACGATCGCCAAGTATCTCAATAACCGACGAGTAAAATGGGCGATTTGACAGATTGCATAAAAAAAAACTATCAAAACGTCTACTTTATTCGTCTGTTAAATACTATTCGGGGATTGTGAATAGGCAAGGTTTTTGCAAATTAATTTGAAGTTAGTATCGTACAAAGTACCTACTACTGAATAAGCAGACGATACACCCAGACCTACCTAAGTACATTAAAACTAAAATGAGTCTAATAAACAGCCGGCCGTTCTCAAATCATATACATTTTGATTCCACCGAATCCGTCGTAGTTACCAACATTCGTGTCTCGAGGCTCTATACCTAATAACCATCAATGATCGGACCGATTGTGAAAAATATCATTAAAAAACCATCAGCGCTTGATGATTCCACTGTATACCGCGGTGCCCGTCATCAACCACAATCGATTCTTTATATATTTTTTTTACTTTATTAAATTATCGAGTTCGTGAGTAGTGTTGCCAGATTAACTGGTTTTGGTGGGATGTCCCGACTTTTGGGAGCACTATTTGGCTAAAATCCACGATAGTTTACGAGTTATTAACGATAAGAAAATTGGGACTTCTAAAACTAATAATTATTCGAATAAGTTATCTATTTTATTTATTTCAATTAGGAAGTTAATTAAGAAGAATTATTAATAATTTTTTTCGGAGCTACCTGAATTAATAAGAGGAACATTGCGCCGACTCGACAAAAATTTTTCGACAAAAGTTTTCAGTTTCAATTTTTTTTCGATAATCTGAAAATTGGATCTGGTAGGCACCACCTATCTCTATGCAAGCGACGCCGCCTGATTACCATGAACTCACGGCTGATTATGCGCGACATTGGTTTTTGAAAGCTCTTAATGACATCTGGTAGGGGCACAGTTAATGAATTACAACTAGACGCACTTGAAGTAAAAGCTTAATTTTTATGTAGCATTTCATATAGGTATAGCATTTCATATTATGGCATCTCTATTGGAAATTGAAGTTAAATAACAAGTGACTCATAAATTCAATGTTATGCAAATAGGAAACTCAATGGCAAGGCACTTCACTACAGTATTTACCGATCGATTAAATTTATTACCACCAACTACGTTGAATAGTTCGAGCTTTAAATGGGTTGAGTAGTTGGGTAATGATCCGAATAAAGTATCGATAAGGCACGCCCACTTATAGATGCGGTGGGTGGAGCACAAATCGAATTAGTGAGGTCGATGCATCGATTAGTCGAAACGTATCGACAAAAAACACGATTAGCTCCGAAATCATCGACAGCCGAAAAAAGGTAACAACCGTCGGTTAATGGCGGTTTTTGTTCGGAATTCGAAGATTTGAATTCGTAATTTCAACCGCAAGGCGTTCGAATCATTTGTCAGTGACAATTTTTTCGTTGCAATCGATTTTTAAATACAGGTTAAGCTTTTTTGTTGGAGACCGAGTTCGCAACGTAAGATTCCACGATTTGGTTGTTAGTTGTATTTATTTTTTCCTCTTTTGGATAATTAAGGGTTTTTAAAATAATTTCGACCTTGTATCACCACAACACTAGTTTTGTGATCACAGTTCTCTTTTTGAATGATTTTTCGAAGCTAGTTGCGCAACATACTACCTATATTCCTTTTAATTATTAGATATCTGCAAAAACAAATTAATTTTAATATTTTAATATTTTAAATTAAGTACGTAAAATCCAGTCAAAAATTTAGCACTGCGATCGACTGGTCAGGAATTTTCAGTTCAAGATATAGGTTGACAGAACTAAAGACAAAAAAGTGATTTCAAGCTGTCTAAGCCTAACTTTGACCATGCATGGGAAAGTTGGACATTTTTTGCTCAATCCACATTCCGCGTCAAGGCCGTGGGAATGCCATGGCACCATGGAACCGATGACATTCCATAGGGAAATGCGAAATTCGTAATGCGCCCTCTGATACTATCGAGTGTATTGGAACGATTAATTTGATTCAGATATTTTTGATGAACCTAATCCTATTTAGATAAATAAAAAAATTTATCGATCTAATATTTTTTTAATATAATACTAAGTAGCACTTGACCGCAATCTCAGGTACTTGATGGTGGATGAGCATACAGGCTAAGATGGAGCGCGCATAAGTACGTAGAAGATGCCTAGGTACCTACCCAAGTTATAGTTGAGTAATTGGAAAAATCGGCCAAGTGCGAGTCGGGCCTCGCTCTTTTAGGGTTCCGTTAAAAAAATTAAATAAAAATATTTCCATGTACCCATGGAAAAATTTTAATTTAATTTTTTCAATTTAATTTTATTTTTATTATTTGTTGTTATAGCGGCAATAGAAATACACAATATGTGAAAATTTCTACTGTCTATCTATTACGGTTGACGAGATATAGCCCGCTGACAGACGGACGGACGGACGGACGGACGGACGGACGGACAGCGTAGGCTTAGTAATAGGGTCCCGTTGGTACCCTTTGGGTACGGAACCCTAAAAACGGAAGCCGGAAAGGGCATTTCACTAGGGCACAGTAGTTAGCTGCTACATGATTCCGAAGGAATTTTTAGATGGATTGACAAATTTGTAAAACGGTTTTTAAGTTTCATTACCTATACTTAATTTCTAGCTGACTTCTGCGTGAATTTAGTTCTAAAAAATCCTATGGAAACTTTGATTTTCCAAGCACTCTCAGGGTCCTCAACTATACTTATGTTAAAAATCACGTAGATGCGTAGCTTTATTGCGGCATGATTGAAATTATTTTTTAAATTGCAACTAATATTAGGTACAATATTAGTTGCAATTTAAAAAATAATCTCTACTAGAAACTGCTCCAATACAATATTAAAAGCAGAGCATAAAACCGAAAGCAATCCTAACTCAAATTGGTCGTAATGTACATAAATCGATCGAAGGTATCGGCATCCGTATTCTGATCAATTAACGATCGACAACGCGATTTTATAGACCTTAATTGTTAGTTTTATTTAGGCAGCGACCAAAGGTTGTTCCACGTTCGGTTTTATTTTTAATACAATGACAAAAAAACATGACATTCTAATGGCTCCTTGTTAGCCCGTTTTCATTAATCCTCATCATCACTTTTCAGTTGTCATCCTTACTGTCCTTACTAATATTGTAAATGCGAAAGTGTTTATTTGCGTGTTTCAATCACGTAGCAACGGATTGACATGATGAGCATGGTTTAGTCAGGTCAACCTTGGAAAGTGACAAGGGCTACCTTTTATCCTTAAACCTTTTTTCCACGCGAATTATTCACATGCTTAGATTAAATATTTAGTAAAATAGTTAATCTATGTTCGCCAGTGTTCATTTCAGAAATAAATAATTTGTCAGTAAGAGCATCATTGCATTATTATTATTGGATTAAAAGTACTCATCTAATCTTACGAATTAATTGTTGATTGCACTACACGTCGTACAAATATGTTTGATATTATTTTTACTAAGTATTATCGAACTTAGCATAAAAATAATGTGAAACATATTTGTATGTCACACTGTGGAAGAATAAGAAATACTAACAAGTGTAAATTAAAACTTTTATTTTTAAATGCAAGCTTTTAGTAGCTACATCATTAGACTCTGGATATCATCTAGGATCAGAGTACTTGTTATGACGAATCAAACGAGCCCAAACTCGATGGCGTTACGTCGTTTTATTACAGAGTTCCGATAGCCATCTTCCGTCTCCATCATCAGATCAGCTCCGTGTCACAATAATATTGCACTGTCATCCGATTTACACATACATGCAAAATTTCAGCTCGATCAGAAACCGGGAAGTGGGTCTAATTCATCTTGCAAGATTTGACCCAAACAAACATTGCAAGTTAAATAAAAGCTTGTAAAAATACGGCGAGCGGAGAACAGACCTTTAACAGGTTACTGCAGTTGGACGGTCGCTTTTGATGCGGTTTTAAACGCTCCAACGCGAGATGGGTGGCTAATAGCCGGTTTATTGATATTGGTTTTGTCAGAAAGCGATCATTCCGTTTATGGTTGTTTTATAATACAATTGATAATTCTGTGGAAATAGCGGACTGTATTGGGATTTTATTACCAAATAATATTAACCTTTACGTTTCCAGTTATTCTATTAATAAATGCTACTGCATTGAGTCACTTTATAAGACCTTGATTATATCAAGACTGAACTTAAAGTATTCGATTTACAGACACTAGTGTTTTCTTCAATCCAATAAGTTTTATCCATCTCATGCGTAGGTATCTGTTAATGTGAGTTAGAAACAGAAAGCAATACACGTCTCTCAATCTCTCGTTACTGCTGATGTATTTACCAATCAACATTAGTTCACCTGAGTATCGCAGACGCTTCAGGGAAACTTAATTTTCTATTACAGAGTCATCGAGTCTTCGATTAGACATTAATCACTTACAGCGAACCATTAGGTAGACATTGGAAAGCTTTCCCAGAGAGATCCATCACAGAATTCCAAGCAGTCTTAATACATGGTATTAAAACAAAACGTCCTTGCGACTTGTAATCGATAAGTGCGATTCGAGGCACGGCATATGTAAATTTAAATGTAAATATGCTTTTTAATCAATATAAGGCTTAGTGGGTGCTTTGCTAGTAATACTAAAACAATACTATCGGAGCTCAGCATTCAAATGTGTTGTGTATCACTGGGACGCATCGGCGAACTCCGTTCCTTGAACGGGGATGAATATTTATTTCACATCGCGATTTTAATACTGAGACTCTATTGTTCATATTTGTCGCTATTGCGATTTGCGAATAATATTGCGGTTGCGAGCGCGTTCGCTTCGGTCCAGAATAGGACTGTGGTGTGGACGTTTTAATTCAAATATCGAATGGTGATATTTCAAATTAATGCCTCGTTGCACGTCACGACATGTCTTTTTTTATTCCCATTGATATTTCCAAATATGCGATGGTGTGTTTGTTTATTGGGTCTTTGGTTTGTCCTTCAATCACATAGCAACATCGGACAAACGTGAGTTTTGCATGAGTATACTTGAGGATCTTGAGAGTGACATAGATAGCCTGTTATCCCGGAAAAACAAAGAATTCCCGCGGGATTTAAAAAAAACGACTCCACACGGACCAAGTCACGGGCAAATTCATATCACAAACATCGATTTTTTTCATAAAAGGAAAAGGAAATTTTTATTAGGTAAGTCGCAAACATCTTTAGAAGAGTTTCACTAGGTTATATTCGTGATTTTGACTTGAATTTTTTTTTTCTGTTTGTTGACTCTCTTCATACTGTTTCAATGCAAAGGAGAACTGCATTAAACGACTCATCAGTCTATGTTATTGACACCATTAAGAAGCTAATGGTCGGTCTCCAATCGATCTATAGATACGCGGCAGATAAATGGGGCAGAACAATTCTATTGGCAACCAGCGCAGGCCAAACTGCCAATATTGTTTTATCTTGCTTTATTATCTGTTGAGAGCTATTATTTGGATGTACATCATTTAAAATAAAATAAATAAAAATAAATGAATATTACGTCTCGCGTCGCGCTTCTCCGCACTGCACTTCATGTCAAATCCTCTTAGTACAGCTAGCAACGTACCACTCGCGATTGTCAGGAAAGGGTTTTTCAAAGTTTTGTTATACGTTTTACATTTTTTTTGTTAAGTTTTAATTAATTATTTACTGACATTGTTGTTTGGTTACATACTATTGTTCGCGTGTAGACAATGAGTAAAAAAGGAAAAGTTTTGCATAGCGCAGACTATTTATTACTTTAATTAATGACATTTCGAAGAGGAGAAAAATAAAAAAAAAAAATTACACCCTTCGACATTACATCATTGCCATGAAAAGCATTGCCACAAAAGAAAACGTCGCGTCGTGGTAACACTAAAAAATAAAATCTTTTTTAATCAACGGTACATTATGACGTCATTTTTTTTCTCAGAGCTTCGAGTTTTTAGAAGTGAACACAATTATTTAATAGGCAGACTTTTTTCTTTTTTTTGCGGGACTGCAGGCTTGCACTTGACGATAATCAATCATGGAAAACACTGATGAGGTCTAGATTGGAGCGCGCTTGCCTAGACTTATGAGGGACTGGCTGAGAAATGCCGGCTTCTTCTTTATCAACCTATAGACATCCACTGCTGGACAAAGGTCTCTTGCATGGACTTCCACAGGCTTCGGTCTTGCGCCGCTTGAATCCAGCGGCTCCCTGCGACTCGTTTGATGTCGTCGGTCCACCTGGTGGGGGGTCTGCCAACACTGCGTTTCCCGGTGCGGGGTCGCCACTCCAACACCTTGGGACCCCAACGACCATCAGCTCTTCGAACTATGTGCCCCGCCCATTTCCACTTCAGTTTCGCGACACGCTGAGCTATGTCGGTGACTTTGGTTCTCCTACGAATCTCCTCATTTCTGATTTGATCTCGCAGGGATATACCGAGCATAGCTCTCTCCATCGCTCGCTGAGTGACCCTGAGCCTTCTTGAGGCCCATAGTTAGCGACCATGTCTCGGATCCGGCTATAAAAGCCGGCTATTACCTACTTATAGAAAAAACGTTTTCATTTCTCTTTATTTATCTACCTTTTCATGATGTATCTATTTTGCGTGCGAGCATACATAGGTAATTAGAAACACAAACATAATCGCGAGTGATCTATGACTCGCCATTGATTTTAGACGGTGTCAATGGGTGCAATTATGTATCATTACCGTTGACATTGATAATTGCATTAAATTGCTATCTCGAATCGCCTTTCGAATCACAATAACAACCCGTGGCGTATGTAAATCGTTTACCTTTAGTTTGAACTGGTTCATTAATTCACTGGTTCAAATGGTACATTAATATTTTAGTTTTTTTATTTTCAGCAATTAATTCATGCGTCTCGATTGATATAAGTACATTCGTTTTGTATAAGCTTGCTTGTCTCACGAGAGTAAATGGTTTAAGTACCCAACGGACCATTCTGTAAAAGTTTTCGATACAAATAGGTATCTAACGTCATATCTAATGAACCAATTTTGTTGAACGGTGAAGGAAAACATTGTGAGTAAGTCTTATGAGATTATTTACAAATTTACAATTCATATCTGAGACTTTTCCGCACTTTGTAAGCGTAGTGGGCATTAAACCCTTCTTATTCTGAGAGGAGACTCTTATTCAGTAGTGATTACGCATATTACTTTATCCACTAGTTTTCAGCGTCCTCTTATATTACCTATATTAAGTGAATGTACCATCATAATCTTATTTGCGAATAGAACCTTGAAAAATTCATTCGAATTAAAACGATTAAACCGCTCAGTTCCTCTTATTCATTGTTACGCAACATCCCATCTCTATCGAGGCTGCAATAAGTAGATAGATATCTCTGAATAAATTATCTTCGTTCAACGCAACTGTCTATTACCTTCCAGATAGTGATGCACCTCATTGGTACCTTCGACAATGATCGATGTCGATGCGATAAGTTGCTGTAAAAAGCAGTAAGTTGCTGTAAAAAGGAAGCAACATGAGGAAGCAATAGGTAAACCATTTATCTATGATCATCAAAGTATAAACACTGTATACCTATATCTATCAATATTGTCTATGGCTCAAAGTCGATCAGATATTAGCATAACGGTTGTTACAACAATAGACATAATTGTTTTGAACCACGGATCGGTTCGGAGGCCCCGATGTTACCTACAGGTTAATTGCGGTTGGTATTAATTGATTTTGTGGGTATACTGCTTTTTGTTATCCTTATCATTTGTAACTATACGTAATTCCATTATTTCTAATTGCTATCGATAGCTTCAAGTACCTTTTAGTTGTACCTAATGGCACTTGTTTAGTGGTACGAGTTACTTTTGTTTGTCTACAACTACTTACTTTATGCTTTTGCTCGAGACTTTGCCCGCGTGGAGTAAGTCTATGTTGCTGCGTGATTGAAGTACAATCCAACAAACAAATATACTCTCGCATTCATAATATTGTTATGAATATCTGATCAAATGAAATGACGAGTTTATGTTGGAACTTAACTAACTTGTAGAAGATGAATCTTGCTTACCTAAATCACAGGGTCACCAACGCTAAGTGCAGAAAAAGTAGTAGTAGAGTCTGTCAATAGAGGGCGCTAGAGGTAGCGATTTGAGATTTATTTCATGAAATTCAGCTTACTAGCGACAAGCGGCAATTATTTGAACTACATTGCAAGATGAAATTATGAATAGTTAGGTTAACAGATGGCGCTTTAAAAATTATAGATCAGAAGATTAACAGATGGCGCTTATTAAAAAATTGATATTTTATTTTATTTATTCATTTAATTTATATGTTTATTTTGGTTCTTTCACATGTATTATAATACTATTGGTACGTTTCAGAGTTATTTTTAAATTTCGTATTACCTAATCCCCTAACCACAGATATTATAACATCTATGTTTTGCCTGTGGTTTTACGATCCCCGTCGATGACAAAGCAATATTGCCAGTGTGACCACTTTTAGTAGATTTCATCTTTTATAGTAGATTTGAAGCAAATAAGACGATAATCTAGTAGGATATTTTAATGTCTGAGTAGAATTTAGTAGAATTAATGAGAAACACATCAGTAGGTTTTGCTATTAATTCGCTATCAAAGAATATTAGGCATCCATGTCCAAAAAGTTTTACTTAATTTTACAGTTGGCAACACTTGAAAGTGATTTGGGGGATTCCCTTATTATTGAATGAACGTTACTGTGGGCACAGACCTTATAATACTGACGTACTGTGGGCATAGCAAATTGAATTTAATTGTCCAATAGATAAATACAATTTTTATAAAATACCTAGGTCTTTCAATCATTTTTAAGTTGCTCCTATAATGACAACATAATAACAACAACATTTTTATTTAGTCGTTTGCATTCGCAGAATCATACATTCATGTATTTAAAATGCGACCTAGTATATTTCAGTAGATTTAGCAGTGTCTTTGGTAGATTCCCTCATTAAAAAGTGGTCACACTGAATATTCCCCAATGTCCATTCTCTTTGGTCTTTGAACTCGACCGCGCTTTTAACTACATAAAAGTTATAGTCGTTTTATTTTCAAAACAACAATATTGATAAGTAATTATTTGGGGTAAAATTCGATATCGTTTGGCAGGAGGCGGGGGTTGAGGGGGGGTGGGGGGGGGAGGGGGGGGTGTCCCCTACCCTCCCGACATTACTCCCATGACAAGGTAATTCACCGTTTTTTTTCTATGAATTTTTAAAAATCTCATTTTGAGGTTATGTTTTTGTATATGTTTTTGATATTATGAACCTCATTTATGGAGGGAGGGAAAGAAGAGACCCCTCACCATAGTGGGTGGTCTCTTCAAGGCTCGGTTGACGGAGCCCCGCTTCGCGGGGCTCCTATTTCTGGGTGGTCATAAAAGAAAATAACAACGAAGAAGGATGGCGGGGTCTTACAGACCCCGCCATCCTCTTCTAACCTAACCCATCCAAGTCGGAGTGCCCCAAGTCCCGAGCTCGCTTCGCTCGCTCTTGATTGTGGGAGCAGGGGGGGGAAGAAAGAGACCCCATTATAGTGTGCGGTCTCTTCCGTCGGCCCCGAAAAGACCCCCCACCATAGTGGGTGGTCTTTTCAAGACTCAGTCGACGGAGCCCCGCTTCGCGGGGCTCCTATTTCTGGGTGGTCATAAAAGAAAATAACCACGAAGAAGGATGGCGGGGTCTTACAGACCCCGCCATCCTCTTCTGCCCTAACCCATCCAAGTCGGAGTGCCCCAAGTCCCGAGCTCGCTTCGCTCGCTCTTGATAATAGAAGCGAGGGAGGAAAGAGTACCCTCACTATAATTCAGCGAAGCATTGATTGTGATTCTACTAACTATTCAAAAATAAAGCGGGGCTCCGTCAACCGAGCCTTGAAGAGACCACCCACTATGGTGAGGGGTCTCTTCTTTCCCTCCCTCCATAAATGAGGTTCATAATATCAAAAACATATACAAAAACATAACCTCAAAATGAGATTTTTAAAAATTCATAGAAAAAAAACGGTGAATTACCTTGTCATGGGAGTAGTGTCGGAAGGGTAGGGGACACCCCCCCCTCCCCCCCCCCCCACCCCCCCTCAACCCCCGCCTCCTGCCAAACGATATCGAATCCAACCCATTATTTGTGTTTAACCCTGTGACACAGTTTAACAAAATGCAAGAAACACACATGCGTAATAAAGCGTATAAATACAAATGTTCATATTACAACTGCTCATCGGTAAATGGTGAAAAAACCATGTTTAAATTTCCATCGATGGACGCAAATCGTTTAAAAAAATGGCTGGAAAATAGCGGTAAGTAATTATTTTTCCACGACGTATATGCATTTATCATAACACTAACAGCACACATTAACTATTATAATATCTATGACCAATGACTATACAGTAATAGTCGGAG
Source organism: Oeneis ivallda (assembly GCA_029955525.1). Classification (NCBI taxonomy): domain Eukaryota; kingdom Metazoa; phylum Arthropoda; class Insecta; order Lepidoptera; family Nymphalidae; genus Oeneis; species Oeneis ivallda. Next base: position 18,048,829 of record JARPMR010000008.1, read on the forward strand.
CGCGAGCGACGACCTATATAAATCTATGATTTAATGGTTTAAGTATATTAATAGATATCTCCCATAATTAAAATGCTTTCAGTGTACATTGCATTCCATATTACCTATATATCACAATATGCTATATTCTTATTACCCGACTGCAAGAAGGGTTATGTTTTTCGCGCAATTTCTTTATTACCTCGTAGGTATCTTCCAAACAGCTGGATGGATTTTGACGATTGAGGCATTGTTACGAGTAGATTCGTTTCAGCTACCCAAGTGTTCTTAGATAGGTTTTAAAAAAAAATATATCAATATGCTGGGTTTTTGGCGCCAAAATGTAAGTCATTCAAAAAAATATATTACATATCCAAACCTATCGAGTGGTGTATCAAAATGAAGGGAATTAAAAGGAGATTACAAGAATATATATCATATATTTAAATGTACCTAATTAGGAACTTGGAGTCGGGTTTTTAAAATTTACAGACTTAAATGATTGCCATAGAATCTAGATCTTATATAATCTAGATCTTATAGTAGTAGAAACACATAAAGTAAGTATAACGTATCTATTGTTGCTAGCTGTAGAATGGTGTTTTTTTTCTACACTTGCTATATACCTAACTTTCCTCGCGTTTCATCATCAAACTTGAATTGCTTAAGGCCCGTGTATTTCTCAACGGCCTTGAGGGTCTGGGCGGAGCGAGATGTTCTCCCCGCGCCAATCACGCATCCCCTCGAATGATAAATTTAAAGTATAACCACAGACTTTATAATAACAAAACAGAATTTTTTCACTATGGCACAGTATAAGAATATAATATACTAGCTGATGCCCGCGACTTCGTCCGCGTGGAATAAGTTGTTTTATATATATAATATACAATAGGCGGAAATAGCTGTACAATAGGCGGCCTTATCGCTAAGAAACGATCTCTACCAGGCAACTTAAAGAGGAAATAATAATAGAAATATTCGACGATAATATTGGACGTAAATATCTATGATAAAATATTGGTGTTTTTAAGCAAAACTAAAAAATAAAAAATACGTGTTAATTCAATTTCAATAATATATAATATATTGAAATTTGAGCACTAAAAACCAATTTCCTTTTAAATTTCCGTTATATTTCTTGTATAATAAATAGTTCGTCCTTCTGTCTATCTGCCAAGTAAAATGTTTTACAATATAACTGAATTTAAAACAGTCTGAATATTGCTACTGTTATTTTTGCCTGTACATCTGAACATGAATAAGTTTGTTTCAGGCAACATGACTATTGACCATCTACCTCCTAAGTGTTTGGAAAATAAACGCATATGTATTGATCACTTTGATGCAAAACACATAATTCAGAATGGCTTTAGAAAACTCCTGACACCATCAGCTGTACCCGAACCATATCTGAATTCTCAACAACCTCATGGTTTACATTCACGAACTCCTTCACCAGGTACCTATTCATTTTTTAAATTTATAGTTTCAAAAAATCTGAACAAAATTTTTTAAAATTTTAAAGATGTAACCTTTTGAATGCAAAATGAAGAGGTTATTTTCTTTAACAATGTTGAATTTTTTTTACAGTGAATTATGATGACACCAACCTACAAAGGCAACCTCATGAACATTCACGAACTCCTTCTCCAGGTACCTAGGCATTTAAATTTATAGTTTCAAAAAACCTGAACTAAAATTTTTTGAATTTTTAATTATTGTAACAAATATTCTTTCAATGCCCTTTACACACCCAAACCACAGATATTATAGCCCAAACACACACTCACTCACACCCACACACATGTACACAAAAACCACACCACCACCACATCAACCCATTGACGGCTCACTGCTGAAGACGGGTCTCCTCTCAGAACGAGAAGGATTATGCCATAGTCCACCTCGCTGGCCCAATGCGGATTGGTAGACTTTACACACCTCTGAGAACAGTAAGAACTCTCAGGTATGTAGGTTTCCTCACGATGTTACCCGTTCACCGTTCACCGTTAAATCAAGTGATATTTAATTTCTTAAAACGCACATAACTCCGAAAAGTCATCGGTCGTGCCAGGCTCGAACCCGCGACGCCCGATTAGGAGGCCGCGGTGTGTAACCACTCGGCTACCACGGCTTTTTTTACACCCGAAATTACGTTTTCACATTATATTCAGTTCATGGCCTTATTTAATGACTTTAATGTTATTATAAAACCTAGAGTTTTTCTAGTCCTCATTTTTGACTCGACTCTTAAAATTTATTAGTGTTTTTAAAGGTTGGTTGGATCACTTTTTTGTTTCGTTATTATTATTTGTAGGATCACCAGATCTAAAGGTTCTAACACCTAAAAAGGTATATAGTAATAAGCGACGATTTCACGAAGTCGCAGTCGACACAGCTGACGAATCACATGAGGAACTGATTTGGAGCACACCTAAGAAAAGACGGACACGGGAAAAAGATGAGTATACAGATACACCTAGATGTAAGAAACTAAAAACTTTATTAAAAGACACCAATAACAAATTAAGACGTTCTATTATGAAAAATAAATATTTGAGACATAGGGCTATAAATAAGAATATTGTAGATTTGTCAAAACACAAATTTAGAAGTGAATCGAGCAAGTTATTAGCTTTGATGCAATTTAAAAAACCTAGGACAAGTTGGACTGAAGAAGAGAAAAAATTTTGCATGTCCTTGTATTATAAATCACCTGCTGCGTATAAATACATGTTAAAATCGGGGACTGTCTTAGCTTCTATAACGTCAATACAGCGTTGGTTACAAGAAACCAATTGTCTACCTGGTATTAACGAAGAAGTTTTTGAGAATATTAAAAATAAATTTTTACATAAATCTATTAAAGAGCGTGCTTGTGTAGTATGTTTTGATGAAATGAGCATCATGACTAATTTAGAGTACACATCAAAATATGATTTAATTGAAGGGTTTGAAGATTTTGGTAATGGTGAGAGAAATGGAAAAGAAGCTAAATACGCGTTAGTATTTATTGCCAGGGGCCTTTATATTAATTGGAAGATCCCAGTAGCATACTTTTTGGGGTCAAGAACTATTGAGTCCAGTAAATTAAAAACAATAATTGAGAATGTAATTAGTAAATTGTTTGAATCAGGTTTATTACCTAAAGCAACTGTTTGCGATCAAGCAACGACAAACGTAAAAGTAATTAAAGATTTAGGTGCCACTATTAATTACCCTTTTTATTTCTTAAATGGACGTAAATTTTTTGCAATATTTGATGTCCCACATTTGATAAAAAATGTGAGGACTAATTTAATTAATAATAATTTTTATTTAAATGGAAATCAAATTTCCTTTTCCGACATAGTTTATGTGTATAATACAGATCAAAATAATAAAAGCAAATCTGTACATAAGCTCTCAGCTGCGCACATAAGCCCTAATAATTTCCATAAATTTTTAAAGTGAAAAAAATACAAACACTTCCGAATATTCTATTGTAGGTACTTGCATACGCCATCTATTAGCGTTTTCATAACTGCAACGACAACAAAAGAACGTCATCTATCGGGGCTCGATCAAACTGTTCCCTAGAGCGCCATCTAATTGTAATCATATTAACTGTTATGAAGCTGCTCGCTACAACAGCGCCATTAATTCCCGTTTTAGCCATCGGGTGGTCCACCCGAGCAATTTAACAGTGTTTAGTTTCTTTGTTCCTGATGGAGTATCTGTACGTCAGTATTATAAGGTCTGTGCCTAAATGTAGAGATACTCTTACGTAAGTAAATATAAATTTTATCGCAGAGTAAAGTAACTTGTTGCAAAATACTATAAAAATTAACCACAGTCCAAATGTAGACAGGTAAGTAGACACAGGAATAATAAATTATAAAGTCAAAGCACGCCACATAATACATATTTAGATCTGTTGCCCCCTTTACGTTAGTTTTGGATAGTATTTACCTGTTGCCAGAACTGCGCTAGGAGATATATCCTTTCCTTCTTGAAGAGCCAGTCCATCGAGTGCATAGCTTGCACCTCCGCCTCCGGTGCGGCGGGCAGGCTGGCCGCGCCGGTCGGGTGCATCCGGACGTCCGCACCGCGCTCAGTCCCGGCGCATAATGACCCGTCACCCTCTCACCGCGCATATGACTACCTCCAACTTCGAACGCAACATTTTTTATTTCAATCTACCTTCCAGCCACTACACAAGGTCCTACATACAAACTTCTTTTTTCAATTGCTTGATTCAGTATCGATGTTTGTACGAGTATTCGTAGATTTGGATTGTTCTTTTTTCGTTCGCGTGCCGTTTCTTTGTTTAGTTTCTTATTGTGTTATGCCCGACAACCTGAAACAGAAGAAAAAATATTGAATAGGGGAAGTTTTATATCGATTCTATTGTCGAGTTGGGGGCAAAGAGGTTCACTTACACAGCAGAGCGGGTAAATACCTAGTTGAAAATCGGTTAACAGTGACCCCATACTCCTCCCGGTTATTTATGCGATATCGTGCCGGCTAGATGCCGGTACGACTTTGCCGTTAGTTGGTAACTGGCCTCGACTGAAATCATTCACCGGACATCACCAGAAACGATTTAGAATGTAACTTTTTCATTCGCCCTGCCAGGATTTGAACCCAGGACTTCCCAATTATGGAACCACAGTACTTTCCAATTCATCAGGGAGGTTGTAACAGTAAGTAGCTTATTAAGTATGTAATTATTTGATCATGAATTAGAACGAAAAGGAGCTAATCGGTCTCTTTTTTTAATTTAACCTAGGCATGACACTTGTGATTCTCCTATTTGTCACTACGAAAGTTTATATATCCCCGGTTCAGTTGGCAGACAATCGGCCAGTGGGGTGTTCGTGTCGAAACTAATTTGGTTATGTTCGATGCTCGAGCCGATATCGCGAAGAAAAAAGGAGGAAAATTGACAGTTCGGGGCGTAAAGAAGTAGTCCGTTCACGCCAAGACTTTGATGCCCTTAATCGTTTTTTTGCCTGTCTGATTTGTTTTCGGGGTCTCCGATATCAACGATTATGGAAACGGTTACGTTTCAAGGTAGAGTCAGGAATGATTATAAGTTTAGCAGTGTGATTACGGTTAGACATAATAAGGCAATATTTAAAAAGGTTTATTAAAATATAGCATCGAATATAGATAGGTACATATAATATAACAAAAGGTATATTTATGAACAGACTCTTTCTACCTTATTTTTCTATTTTCCGTAGAAAAGACCTTTAATTTGGTAATTGTTTTTTTTATTGGGTAAGTAACACAGAATAAATAAAACATATTTACTGGTAATTCGGTCACCGCATTATAAGACATAATATTGTAAATAAACTGCGATTATTATCTAAACAATTAAGCGTGCGGGTGGGGGGTGGCGCCGCCGACGACCAACTTATCGCCGCCTCGACAAAGAGTTGTAAAACCGTCACTTGGAAATTTGTAACTTTGACACAAGGTATGAGATTATGGCGAGCTTTGTGGATTAGATACGATTAATAAGATAAAATCCGCCAGGCAATTAGGTATATATTTTTTTCTTTTTGTTATACTATATTAATATACTACAGTTTTTGCCTGCACTGGATTTACCACGCGGACGAAGTGCGAGCATCAGCTTTTTAAAAATTAATAAATATGCAAAAACCCACATCCATACTTTTCTCCGTTACTATAATTGAAGGATAAATCAATAAATAAAACATACTTTCTTGAAAATGAATTAACCACTTCTTACCCACTGGTCAACAAGATTGCTCAGCTAGATTACTCAACTATTTAGTTGAGCAGTTGAGCAGTAGGACATAGTTTGTACCTCCGAACATTTTATGCTCTATAAGTTAATTAACGTTGTTGTAACTTGCAAATGAATCGAGCTTGCTAACTGCGCGCCCGCCATGTAATGTCACCTTTGAGTATCAAGTTGGTTAATTAATACTCAAAGAATGTCATCCGTGCATTTATTTCGTTTCGGATCGTTTGTTGACAAGTATCCCGCCATTTTCCGAGACTTGGGCCACTCGCAGGGCGGCGACCGGGGCAGAAACGGTGAATTACTAGCGTGTCAATCAACAAACATGATAAGTGCGAGTTTCGTGCGCCGATATGCAAACAGGATTACACGGCACGAACCACCGCCTTCGATCCGATACTATTGACTGTGGTCACTCCGATAGTTTTGATTTGAAATGTTTGAAACCAATAATGATCGATACTTCATCTTTATCAACCGACTAATTGATGCCCGCGACTTCGTCTGCGTGGAATTAGTTTTTCAAATCCCTCGGGAACTCTTTGATTTTCCGGGATAAAAAGTAGCCTAAATATGTCACTCTCCAGGTCCTCAAATATACTCATGCAAAAAATCACGTCGCTCCGCAGCTCTGTTGCGGCGTGATTGAAGGACAAACCAACAAACCAACAAACAAACACACTTTCGCATTTATAATATTAGTATGATAGTATGATTAGACGAACCATAGATGACGGAACATTTAGTTTCCGTTATCTATGATACGAGTACGACCACTGCTGGATACAGTACTTATAGGTTTCTTGTATGGAATTTCACATGCCTCAATCTTGTGCCGTCTGTATCCAGTGGCATCCTGCGACTCTTTTGATATCCGTCGCACCATCTGTTGCACTCAAAAATATAACTGGACATACTACCTAGTTATATTGTAATTTGCACGCAAAAGCCAAACTATGGCAGAGTGTGGCTAAGAACTTTACCTGTTACCTATTACCTGTACAGCAACTTTTTAGGTATGTACCGTACCTACTTATTGTAAACGAAGACCTGCAATCTCGCAAATAAATAGATGATTTACGTATGACTTATTGGGGGGGTCTGGCCAAAGTGTGAGGTCACTCCAGCGTCTTGGAACTCCAACAACCATCAGTTCTTCGAATTTAATGCCCCACTTCCCACTCCAGTTTTGAGCTATGACTGTAACACTATGCTACGGCTCTCCTACGGATCTCTTAATTTTAGAGTTAAAACGACTGTATGACAGGACCATAGATTTACAGAGTGTAGTGTGCGAAGCGACTACCAATCCTAATTTATGGACAGGACATAGAATTTGAGCCTCTGATTGTCTCTGCTTCAAACCAAGTCAGATCACGCTTCTATAGATCACCGCGTTAGTTCAGAGTTGCAGCGATAATTACTTATGTTGAGTATAATAAGTACTTATCAGTAGGTATGACATATGAGAAACGTTTGTTTTTCGCATTTATTCTTTCAATGTTATAAATATTAACGATGATATTGCATTAATTTATTGAGTATGCGGAATAAAACCGTCATTTCATTCAACAGTTGTTACTTACGTATTAGTTATCGGGCTAGTACCACGTATAGTAGAAAGTGGCACGTTAATAAGCGTTGTGTGCCGGCTTATCTATCACATCTGGCCTCCCCTACTAATGAATATTAACTAATAAACTGTTGTACATATCGCCAAAGCGGGTTCAAGTGGGAATTATTTCTGTGTGACTCATTTTTGGTGGCATTAAATAAAATTGATAGGTTAACGTAAAAATTTGAATATCAATAGAACTTATGTACCTAATGTGGACTTTCCCCTAGACTCTAGTTACACTGTTTAGTTTTTTTGGGTGACTCAGCATTAATTAATCAGTTAAGGATATATTGAAGACCTCATTGGCGCAGTGTTGAGCGCTGTGGTCTTATAACTGGGAGTTCTTGGGTTCCATCACCGGCGGGGGTAATCTCTAAATTTATAATTTCTAAATAATATATTGTAGTGTCCGGTCTGGTTTTGGCCGTTTCTTGTTACCATCCTACCGGGAAAGACGTGCTGCCAAGCGGTTTAGCGTTCTGGTACGGTGCCGCTTTGGACCCAATTATGGGAATGGGTATATTCAAAACTGCCTTGCCTTGCAAGTATGAGAGTTATCTTTAATGTTTTCAAAGGCTTGTGAAGTCTGACAATCCACACTTAGCCAGCGTGTGGACTGGTGCTTAACACTAATAATTCTAATTCGAGAGGAGACATATTATTGTGTCCAGTGACACAATAATATGTCATGGTAGGTCATGGGTTGAAATGAGGAAAACATACGGACATGCAATGAAATATTTTCACAATGCACACAAGTATCTGTACGAAGATGTTTCGTAGAGCTCTTATTTCATACCTATATTTCAATATACCTATTATATTATGTAGTCTATCACTTAAGTCTTAAAATGGTGATTTATTCGACGACTTCCGTTAAGTTTATAGACAATAAAAAATTAGACAGAGACAGGTGCCTGATGTGAACCGATCCGAACATCGCCGCAAACTATTTTATCACTCCCATAAATATTACTAACAGAAGATCACCGCACGCCTGAGCCATTGACTAAAGTAGAGCAATAGACTCCGATGGGCGGACAACAAAACGCAACGTAAACTAAACAAGCATTTATTAAAAGAAGCCGATTGCCCAGTATAATTACGCAGCAAGATTACCGAATAGATTAATTAAAGAAGTCGATCATTACTCACCATTACTAAGTATATTGTTTTAGTAAGTATTTACTTATACTTAATATATAGGTAGGCCGTCTGTAGGCTGTGTTTGGAATATGTTTGTACTTAATTGTTATGAGGCAAGTTAATCAGTCTCTTGAATATTTGAAAGTACCTACTTTGTAAACGTTTATTGACAAAAAATCTTTTGTGGTATAAACGTGGCGATCTGTTAAAACCACTTTTTTTATAAAACACGAAATTTTCGCAGTTCGACAGCATTATTTATTCTTTTACTTATTTAATTCAACACTTCTATAATATCAAGATATAGGTAGATTAACTTCATTGCTGTGAAGTGAAACCGAAGGTGTGTTCTAAAATTAGTTTCAACTTTCAGTTAGTGAGCTAGTTGTACCTACCCTACTTAAACTAGAACTACCAGTATATTATGTATTGGCTTCACTTTTACGAATACGTTTGATCTTAAGGATTCTCTCTACCTATTTTCATAAGTCTATGACTTAAACTTAAAAACACCCATTATTGCAAAATCATATTTACAACCAAACTTTTATCTGCTCCCCTTAACTCGATCCAATAAGGTTCAAGTTTCCATACTTCATAAATATTAGCGGTAAACTTTGTTAACGTAGTCAATACAGAATGGCAGTATAAAATCTATCGTGCATTTCGTGACGGAAAGTTAGCGAAGTTTTCAATCGATGCCTTTTAGTTCGACGTTTCTTTTACGGGGCCATTTGCTGTCCTAATTATTTATATTCATGCGATTACGGGGCATTTTTAACCTTTAACCTTTTAGAAATGTAAATAGCTTAGCATAGCTTTAGCATAGCTTCTTGCAAAATAGGTATGTATCATTATCATCAAACAAACCCACGCTGGCCAAGTCAAACTGACACTGGTAGACTTCACACACCTTTCTAACACCAGTCGTACCATAGGGCTACTCTAGTTAAAAGATAGGTAAGCAGGTGGCCCCCGACTAAAAGAGGTCTGATATAAGTTTGACTGTTGACATCATTGAAGTATTATGTACTAATGGTTGACATGGGTATATGTGTGTCTGTCTGTTCCCTCCTCGAGCTGATGCTGCAGCATCAAGAAGTCTGCGGGGTACCCAACTCCTCAGCAACTTACAGCAGATATTATAGTGTGTTTGACCTCATTAGAATTTTCTCTGAGTAGGTTTTAGAATAGATGATAGTCAAGGATCGAGGAAGAGGATCTGATGATGGAGCAGAAAACTGGATGTCAGGTATATCGTACATAGTCCGGCCATAGATTCACATGTTGGTGTTTTAAATTATCAATTTACACTAATTGTTACCTACTCTACTCCATGCCTCTACTCCGATAAGATTTGAGCCAATTTGATTCATCATTTCTTTATAAACGTAAACGCGAGAGAAAACTGTACCGATCTACTATTTTTCAATGCCAGTGGTGTTGCTACGTTTAAAGGATATTAAAAAACAAATTGCTCCAAAAATATTATACTCTATCTGTAAATCCATCAAAGGTTTCTAAAAGCGATTGAATCAAAGGGCAAAATCGCTAAATAAAAGTTATCATAAAAACCCTTTTTTCGCGTATAGGAATACAAGCGGTAAACGTACTACATCCACCATTTTATCCCTACGTCAATATGCACTTAGCACACGTTCAAAAAGCACTCGTGTATCCAAACAAAGAATGGCAACTCGAAATCCATCAATCAAAGAACTGCAATGAAATAATCGAATTTCCGAACGTCGAGTGCAGTTCAAAGCACGAACGAGGAACCGCAACAGATTAACAGAAATAAAAAAGGAACACTTGGAAACATGACTAATATCTGGCACAAAGTTCAGTGTCGATATCGCGTCTATGGAAACAAAAGAAGGAAAGGACGGTGGGGAAGGAATTCAAAAAAGGAACGAACCGAACCCACGGCATTCAAATTTCGGCGGCATAGATGTCGATTTTGATTTTGGAATGCTCCTCATTCGTTTCGCACAGATTATTATTGACATTTTGCGATATTGGTCCTGGTCTCCTGGACTTAGATGAACGATTTTTATAACACAAGTCAGAGTATGCGAAAAGCGCAATGCACCTGATTTTTAAGTTATGTTATGATTATGAATTATGCTTAATATTTAATGCTGTTTAGTTAAATAATAATCAATAGATAATATTATCTAGCAGATAAAAACATACTTACCTAAAAAATATAAATTCATGGATACCTTGCTTTCTAATAAATTGATGATCAATAATAAATATAATTACACTAGCGGCACGCTATGATGGCCGGTTTGACACATTACAATAGTGATGTGGAATGTCAATTTACTCTCGAACAAAAAACAATTAAGTTTTGTTTTTGTACCTGATTAAATAGGTTTACAGTTCTCTGCGTACGTTCGGTCATATCGACGAAATCCACAACAAAGGGCTTGAACAGAGTCCAAATTAACGAGCAAGGGTCAACAGTAATGCAGTATCAATATTTGAAATCCAAAGCCAGGTCAAAACTATATCACAATCGCATTGCACTGACAGTTTATACTTTTCGAAGCAACGTCAATTCGAAACTGCTTTGTTTTGCATTGAGCATTGACGCGAGTTTGCCGGAGGTAGTAGTTGTGCTAGCCAGCGATCCTATGTGACGATCGTATTAGATTCCATTTTTAAAAATTTTCAATTTAGAAAACCAAATGCCGAGTTGTGGTATATATCATATAAAAATAAAAATTTTACCTTTTGTATGAAACAGCTGATATTTTTTTGCGATTTCAGAGGTTTGTCCACATAGTGAAAATTGTTCATATTCACAAGTACATTCACCCCTTAAATGGTGCAAACTGATTTTTCTACACTTGTATACATTTTAGAAATCAATTTAATAAATAAATTTTGAGTCCTAAACCTAAAACTACATTCGATAAAATTTATGAATCTCTGCACATCACTATCGTCAATAAAGTAATACAATTATTTCCTTCAAAGTCGTTATCAATTAATACGGAACTTCATGAGCGGACAAACGTCAAACCGGCCATCATAGCGTGCCGCTAGTGTAATAAATAAAATAATTTCTTTTTAGGTACGGTATAAGTAAATATAATAAGTCTATGGTTACACCGTATACCTAATTGACAATTTCAATTTCATAGCTATGTAGATACCTATATGTAGAAGCTTTTTTTTTGTTAAATATCCACTTATCACGATAACGTAGGTAGATAATAGTCCGATTATAGATTCAATCGATTCAACATAGCGTGTCACAGTTTATTAATCGACTAGAATCTATCAAATTTATTTATGAAAAAACAATGTGCTTTGTGAACACAAGGAACTATTTTCAATGTTATGTTGTAAAATATTATCATAATTTTAATTTAAAGCCAAATGAAATTAAATGATGCACGATATGTCATAATTTATATGGATAAAAGTAATTAAAATATAGATAGGTACAAATATAGGTAGTAGGTAGTAACTAACTTATACCTACCTAATCGTCTTTGGTAGGTACGCACTATGATGTACTTAGGTAATTTTTAGGTTACTAAAATAATAAATATTTATAAAAAAATACAATTTTATTCCTTCGTGTATCATGTATCACGATATTTAAGCATTTGGCTATCAATCATCAGATAATTTTTTTAATGTAATAGTCATAAACTTGTAGTTTTAGGTAAGTTTTAAACAAATTCGCTCTTGACCCATTAATTTTACCACCCGGCAGGTGCATATTAATTCCCTTTTGTACATTGAGTTATTAACTCATTAGACATGACAATAGATGAGGGCCGTTCGATAAGATATCGTATAACATTAGAATATTATAAGTACTTACTTACCTACTTTCGTGTTTCGAGCGATTGAAACATCTTTATGTTCTTAATTAATATTATTAGGTATGTATTTTTTTATATTTCGCATTTTGTGTACCTACCTAAATGGTTATTTTTTTTCTGTTGATCTTTTGGGTGCGGCACGTAGTTCGAAGAGGTGATGGTCGTTGGGGTTCCAAGGTAGGTACTGGAGTGACGAAGACGACCCCGCACCGGGATGCGCAGTGTTGACAGACCCCCCACTAGGTGGACCGAATCAAATGAGTCGCAGGGAGCTGCTGGCTTAAGATCGAGGCCTGTTGAAGTGTTCATGCAAGAGACCTGTGACCAGCTGTGGAAGTCTATTAGTTGATAAAGAAGAAGAAGAAACTGACATTTACTTAATTTTATAATTTTTTTTTAAGTATTAAAATAAAGGACAGTTTATGAAAACTATAAGTAAAGTAATTAATTTATTACATTTTATTTAAATAAAAAATTATTAATAAGAAAATAAATAAGTAACTCTTATTGCTTTTAGCTATTGCTTAGATTCGACAACCCTTAGTAATTCTTTGTAGTTTAAAATGGGAACGGCGGCAAAAAGGAATCTGTCTCCCACACATGTGTACCAACTTTATTATACTCATTAAATACTCTAAAATATCGATGTTATTTTTAACACACAAATAATAAATGTATCAATGTACTCCCCAAAGAATAATTAGACAATTTATTATTCATTAGGGATATAATATAGTGTGAGATGACATAATGGCGGTAAAAAAGTAAAATGTCTATGGTTTGATAAAAAAACCACATTGTTTATGGCTACGGTTGCACCTTGTGAGGTTGTCGCAGATTGGTATCGTTGACGATTATTCTATTATTCTAGTATGTGTTTTTAAATTTACAATGTCGACCCACTTATTATTAGACATTTGGGTTAGCAGGAAATTCCCCATACCTATTGGACAAGAGGGTAAAGTATTAATTTTTACTTATCTGATTAAAAAAATAATAGATAGACCGTCTAAGTAATTGTAACTCTAAATTATGATTGATAAAATAATTTGACAGCTTCCGGATTATAGTAGGTACTTTATCGAATTCTTAATCAAAAACAGTAAAATGGAGAAAAAAAAAGCATTTCAAACCGCGATCAAGCTAGAAGCTTACTATTTAAAAATGCGAACAAACAACATAGATACTGGGTTTGTAAAGTCCTTAAAAAAACTTCCATTACATTTTGTTGTTTAATGAGGACGTTATACTTAACTAACAATATTTTAAAATCACAATTACAAAAATTTAAGTACCTAACTGTCATATTTGCTAAATAGGCCAGTAAATAAAGCCGTTTTTTTGGTTAACCTCGCACTAAATTTTCGATCCAATTGTAATTTCTCTTTAGGTTAAGGGTCACTACTGACCACAAAAACACAAAATGCTGACAGATCCAGGTGGAGCTTCGATCGCAATCTTAAAGAAAAGTTTTTAACCGATATCTCGGAAACTATCCACTTTAAGATCTTTAATATCTAACTTTATCCACACGATTTATATATATATTTAATGAACCGGTTTTTCGTGTGTGTGTATGTGTGTGTGTGTGTGTGTGTGTTCCGAAAAGAAACGAAAAACCGATTCATTAAATGGGCCATAAATCGTAAACGGTAAGTTTTACAAAAAAGTTTACAGAAAATAAAAGATGCAAAATTTTATTCTCTACAAAAAAGGTCAAAATAACCTTTTCCCTAAAGTGGATAGTTTCCGATTTGTGTTGTTAGTTCTGAGCATTTTGTGTTTTTGTGGTCAGTAAGTGACCCTTAACCTAAAAAGAAATTAAAAATGGATCGCAAATTTAGTGCGAGGTTAAATGCTTTATTTACTGGACTAAAAAGTTCATGTAGTTTAATTTTCTCGAGCCCATTCTCTACACACAAACATTAATATTAAACCAAATTCGGGTTCCCACTGCCCTGCGTGCCATAGCATCACTATAATGACATTTCCATACGTCTAGAGGGGAGACAGAAAAAGACATCCAAGAGAATTATGACATTTCGATGCTCCACCACGCCATTGAGTGTCTGTTTTAAAAAACGATACGAATGCACTATTGCTCAATATTTTTATCACGTGTCTCCTTAGACAGGACATTTATTTTTTCATGCAAGTATTGAATCTATCGATTCTGTAAATTGTACCTGTATCTACTCTATGATTTCAATTATAGTTTTCCAAAATTTTTAAATTAGTGTTCGGAATTTCTATGACGTTCTCATAAAGTTTAGGTATAGCTATTTATCTAGTTACCTATAAAAAAAAATCTTTTGTAGAACTGCACATGGTAGGTACCTATACCTCTCTACAATGGTATATCTACTATGCTGCTGTTCTTAAGGAATTCTCAAGCATTCAGGATAACTATGCAAGTTTTCCTTCAACGTTAAAGTAAGTTATATTTATTAACTCCTAAAGGTAGAGTTGTTTGCATGGGATTCGGACTCCGGACCTAAAAACAAAAATTATTTCTGAATACAATTGAAAAATAAATAAAGTAGGTAAGTAGATATCCACTGAAATAGGTACAGTGTGCAGTGGTGCAATAATTTACATGACATCCGATGTCGATCGTTTGACGATGTGCCAGCGCCGAAATGTCAGTCATCAATTTGGGTTTGCGACATTTAGATTTCGATAAAAAAATACCTTAGCGACCAAAGTTCATGAGGGTTAACACGGTTAAACTATTATGTTAAAACTTAATTAGGCTGAGATCTATAGATCGTAAACTGGCTCTACTCAAGACTCAAAATAAGAGTTAAAATGAGAGACACATATTTTCCGATATAGGTAAATCTGACTCGTTTTAACTCAGTATTGAGTTTGAGCGAGAGTGGCATCTATAGAACTTACACTCAGATCCAGTCTATGCAAGGGGACTATTAGGCAAAGTTTTAACTCTATACCATCGTGTTTCTAAATTCAAGTAGTTAAGTATCTGTAATCTGTAGATTTATTCCTTGTTAACTTTTTGCCAAACAGCAATTGGCATTACCAGTTACCACTGACCTCTATAATTAATCTATGATTAACACTGGATAGGCTGCTGTCATATTTTTTTAAAACTACTTGATTGACGCCATTTTGGCGCTGTAAACAGTTACGAGTATCCAAGGAACTAATACTAATAAATTAGTGAGGGCAGGTAGACCTACCTACTAAAGAAAATAATTCAATTTTGATATTGTTTCCAGCAATAAGTACATAATGTTTCGGTTTACTTAGCTAATTTCCTTTAGCCAAAAACCAACCAGAGTTTTTAAATCTGGAAAATCCTCATTTCCGAATTCGCAGACAAAAACTAGCCATATACATTTAAAGCTAATAATAGAATGCCGATTGGAAATGCTATTAGATTGCAATTGGTCACGTTTTAATTATAATTTGACGCTGATTGTACTTGGAGAATGTTCTCCACTGTATCAGAGTAAAGATAGCAATATAATTTTACTGTGACTGTATCAACTTACAACTATCAACCGCAAAAGTTATACAGACAAACGAAAACAAAAGCGATCGGGGTCGACTCAATAACGTCATAAACCTTTGCCCGTTGATAAAACTATTAAAAAAAACAAAAAAAACAAACTCCATTGATCTCACGCGTGCAACACATGTGATGGAAACGAGGGATGCCGCTATACGAGTGAGCAGGAGAGGGATATTTTGCTTTTTTTTCGAGCACCGATTTCGCCACATGGTTCAGTTTGTTACTGTTTATCCGATTAAATTCTATCGGTAGCCTTTTATTGAGTTTGGTTTTCGTTTTTCATACCAGAATTTGGGAAAAAATGCCGCAACAGCGTCGATTTAATAAGCTTTTAGCTTGGGCCGAATATGATGATTGATGACTGATGAGGTTTAAATAATTTTTAATTAAGGACCACTTACATGTTTCTTAAAACTTAATAATATTATGTGACCAAAGTATTATTAAGAAAAATTATTACTTATTAAAATATTATTCCTAAATCCCCACAGTTTAGGAGTTTAGTAGTAGTAGTACCTACTTACCTACAAATATAAAAAAAAACTATGTACGTAATTCATTCCAGAAATCTGGGAGATATCAATGTATCTGCATAGAAAACACCACCACTAAATATTTAATTTTTGATTCAGTAAAAAGTAGCCTTAGCCTAGTAAAAAGTGCTTGCGAGTGAAAGCTTTGTCAAAATCGGGTCAGCCTTTAAGAAGATTAGCTCGTTCCGAAGTTTCATAGGTATAATTATTGTGAGCTTCATTAATATCATTTAAGTATACCTATTTCAATTATTATTTGTATAGAAAAAGTTACTACTGGTTTTCTAGATTGATAAAATATGCATGGTACAAAATGTGGAATTCAGCGGAAATTGCCTATAATATACAGAATTCTTCGCTAGTAAAATTTGATACCAGAAAAATATCGTAATTCGATAATCATCGGTTGCCACAAAGCTAAAACTGTGGGACAAACACATTTTTTATTGTAAGTAGGTAGGTAGGTACTAGGTAGGTATAAAGTTTTTTCACGTCACCAGCATATATTCCACTTGTCGTGTAAAAGAAGCTCCAGCCATTCTAGAACTGTTTTTAGTTCGATTGTTCTTAGAAATATATAAAAATGGCGAATCATAATAAAATAGTGCCTCGTATTACAACGATTGACCGTTTCTTATCAGAGACAAATTGAGCCATGGGAATTTTTTTCTCACGGTTTAAACAAACCAAAGTGAACTTTAAGTTACATTACATATAAGCTTCAAAATAACTATTGTTTATGTAGGAGTGGGTCAAAGTACGTGCTACAAGGCATAAGCGGAAGCGGGACTGTACTTAAATTTTTAAAATTATTGCGTAGTATACATTAGCCTGATCCTGTTAGCTGTAAGTACATATTATTGTTACGGAATGATTTATTAAGTAAGTAGATTAATGAAATTTTACCAAGAAGAAAAAAATTATGGCTTTGGATGTATACAGCTATTGTTTTTTTGATAGTAATTGTTCTAAAATATATTTTAAGCTGTATTTATTTATATACTAGCTGATACCCGCGATTTCGTCCGCGTGGATTAAGGTTTTTTTGTAATTCCTGCAGGAACTCTGTAATTTTCTGGGATAAAAGTAGCCTATTTATTAATCCAGGGCATATTCTATCTCCATTGCTTTCAGCCAAATCCGTCAAGTAGATTTGCGCGTGAAAGAGTAACAAACATAAACACGCACATACAAACTTTCGCCTTTATAACATTAGTGTGATTTATTTATATATTTAAGTATATTGTTAGCCACATAAACTTGTTTAACTTACTTATCTGACAAATAGGAATTCAAATTTTTCTAAGTCAACTACTGCAGCTGGTGACAACTAAATCTGATCTATATGTGTAGCTCTGTCTTGCCAGATTGAGAATAACTCAGTATTTTGGCGTAAAATATAATAAAAATGTTTACGCATTAAATCTAAGTGATATAAGTGTGGACTGTGGCAGTGTATTAATAAAGATATGAACTGAATACTACAAGCCCAACAACTTCAGAGTTTTGATGATTTCATCATATTATTAAGTACATTTTTGAAGGCACTAAAAATCAATACTGAGTATTATTATAGCCATTTTTAGTTATGCCTGGTGATCAAATCAGAAATGAGGAGATTCATAGGAGAACCAAAGTCACCGACATAGAGACTCAGAGAGTCGTGAAACTGAAGTGGTAATGGGTGGTGCACAGTTCGAAGAGCTGATGGTAGATGGGGTCTCAAGTCCCGAGGTGCTGAAGTGGCGACCACGCACTGGGAAGCGCAGTGTTGGCAGACCCCCCACTAGGTGGACGGACGACAATCAAACGAGTCGCAGGGAGACGCTGGATGCAGGTGACGCAAGACCGAGGTTTGTGGAAGTCCTTGCAAGAAACCTTTGTTCAGCAGTGGACGTCTATCGGTCGATAAAGAAGAAGAACAAGAAGAATAGTAGGTACCTACTTCGTGTCACAATAAAAATTTCCTTATCTCCGCTTTTGCCTTGCACCAAACGGTGTAAAGTGTCGTTGTACCTATTGCTTACACAAACAATTATTACAAGTTCATTTAGATACGAATTAGTGGAGTTAGGTAGACTGGGTCCGCGTGTGGTTAGGTTTGTAATAATTCTGTGAGAACACTTTGTTTCTCCGGGATAAAAAGTAGCCTATGTCACTCTTCATCTCCAGTTCCTCAAATATGCAAAAATTTCCCCATTGCTGCGTGATTGGAGGACAAACCGACAAACCTCAATAGCCTTATCGTTGAAGGTGCGAACTGAAAACTAAAAGGCCAACGGTTCCCCAATCCCCATTCCCCACCCATTTCACAATAATTTGTCGTACCCACTCCTAACATAGGTACCTAAGCTTACCGTTTATTCGGAGTGGAAAGCTGGAGAATATTAATCAAGTTTAACTTGGCTATGATATCCTTAAAAAAACTATCTAAAAACACACACTTTTGTATTTTTTATACTTAAGTTAATATTATGTGTGCAGCAACGGAGTTGCGAATCGACGTGACTTTGAGGACTTGGAGAGTGACATAGGCTACCTTTTATGCTTAGATTAATTACTCGAGTAAATATTCTTAGCTTTTATGCCAAAAAAACGAAAGGTACCCGCGGGATTTTTAAAAACCTAACTCCACTCGAAGCCGCGGGCATAAACTATTTTCTCAATTAGTTAGTCCTATAATCTTAGTTCTAATGAGAGTACCTACTGATGAGAGGTTGATAATATTTAAAGCTATTTAAAGCATTCAGTTTCGTATTGCTTCCCACGCGTTGGCGTGACCCGATGATTACAATTTAGTTCTCAGTACTATAATAATAACAAATACTGAGGATATCGATGGCACATCCGCTCACAGCCTCTCGGATTCAGTTCGCTATTGTATTTGATGACTTGGATTTTTAACCGACAACGGCATAGCCAAAAATTGGTTGTCTGTAAAGTCGGTTTACGGACGATAGTTTTACGTGACAACGTCATAATGAAACATCGCATCATAGTCACAAGCCAACGCTTGGGCCGATCGTGCCTCTGTATCGCTTGTTCCCCGCTCTCGCTTGCACGCGCAGGCTCAGACGGAACGTGACAATTTTTCGCGTGTGCAGTCGGTATTCATCGATTTATAAGACGTTATAACGTCAAAAAGAAGGGTTACGAGTACGACTTATGCAGTCTATGTATGCATGTAACATAGTAGTCACATGACTATTTACGAATGTCACCGTTCCGTAAGCGATTTTGATGATTCAGGTGTTAATCGATTCGTTATGATGCAGATGGTCCGATTCTATATTCTGATTCTATAGTCTGATTTAATATAAAATCAATATAACGAATATTAGATCCATTTTCCGTAGTCAGGTCACACAGGTTTTCTTTTACTTTCATCCTTGTCATCTCGTGATTTCACGTTGCATTTTGTTATCGTTATAAATTACAACAAAACGGGATTTATGAAATCTGTTCAAAATCGGCGACAATATCGCCATAACAAACTCACAAAAATAAAAGGGTAGGTAGGGTAAAATGCCCAGTCTTCGGGCACTTAAGGTATCTGCGAATTTAATTCATTCATAACTAAGCTTTACAGAGAAATTAGTGCACAAGTTTTCTTTTAAGTCGTGAATATATTCAAAAATACATTTAAAATGTATTTAATATATTTAGGCTGCCAATTTTATATAAAAAAAGGTTTTTGTAAAAAGTATGTTTTCTCCAGTGTGCGGCCGTCCCAACCTAGTGCCCGGCCACTTCGTGTCCAGTCTCCGGCCGCCAACATAAAACGACTGGAAGCCTATTCAAAGCTGCTCATCTACTCCTAAAACATCATGCTAACCAATGTAGCGTAACCAAGGAATTTCGTATTGGAAATTATAACAGACACACTAGTCTCACAGATTTTTTTATATGGATACTGGGCGGAGACTTGTACTATATAGTACCTACTATACCTAACTAGTTATCCGGCCGCAAGTCTCGTTAAGGGCCTGATTACTACCACCATTTTCTCATAGAAGATCTGTTACCCATAATATTTAATACAGATTTTTAGCGGCCGAATACTGGACATGAGATTAATTAAAACTAAGAGAGACATTATCAATAAAATTATACTTCACAGTGTGCTCACGTCTAATAAAATACAATAAATCATTTCAATCCTCAAAGCCAGTGCCCGACCGGGGTAGTCCGAATACTGGAAGTAGCCTTTTATTGCTCCAGTACACCGGCCTCTGATTTTTTTATATAATGTAGCAACTTAACGCATATTTTACATTAAAGCCAAGTAAATAGACATATATTTGTATATACTATTCAAATATATACTGTAAGACTCAAATCTTTTTTTAAATAATGATTAATAGAACTAGAACTCGTCACTTAAAATCACCTCTCCACTAATTAATTGGAAAATTAATTAGTGGAGAGGAATTGGAACTAAAATTCTAATATTTACTAGCGTCACATATTTTGCATCTAAGTTGTAGATAATTGAAAACAGTTTTTAAAAATATCGCTTATTGGCTCGTAATCACAAGAGCATTCCTATTTTATTTAAAAACTAGCTGATGCCCGCGACTTCGTCCGCGTGGATTTCATTTTTAAAATCCCGCGGGAACTCTTTGATTTTCCCGGATAAAACTTTAGCCTTTGTCACCCTCCAGGTTCTCAACTATACCCATGCAAAAAATCACGTCGATCCGTAGCTTTTTTGCTACTTGATTGAAATACAAACCAACATACAAACACACTTTCGTATTTATAATATTAAAAAGTATCCTATGTCCGTCTCCTGGTTCTAAGCTACCTCCCCACCAATTTTCAGCCAAATCGGTTCATTCGTTCTTGAGTTATAAATAGTGTAACTAACACGACTTTCTTTTATATATGTATAGATGATGTCGTCTTGCCGGACATTGGTGGGGGCCGGTAAACTGGGCAAGTTACCCTACCTACAGCCGAAAAATAACATTTAGAAGTCGGTTGAAAATAAGAACGTTACAATTTTACCTAAATACTGGATGATTCCTGAACAGATAATTATTCTTCATCCACAATGAAAATGCATTAAACAGTAACGAACGATCAGTTTTTAGAGACAGTGTGTGTGAAACGTGAAACCACAAAACTGATGATGAAACAAAGAAGATTGCTTCACTCTTGGACGTACTTACCTACGTCCAGTGACACAGTGTAAAACTCATCTTAAGTTTCTATTTTAGCCATTTTGCCACAGAACACTAAAATAGTAAGTAAGTAAGTATAGGTGCGAGCGTGGGCACGTGCATAGTTTCGAAAGCCATAAAAATTAAAATGACTATCCAATCGTGTTACCAACCGTCATATTTATGCTAAACGTTTACACTAAATGGGTACATTGACATTAAATATCTATACCTAACTACGTTATTAATAGATTTTATTGGAGATTAAAAATTTGACACTTCGTAGCAATGACAAAAACGAACATAACATTAATTATACAGTGATTATATTATTATGTATTGAATTTCGATTATATTGGCATTAATTTATTAGTTGTAACGTAACTGGGTTACGTTACAACTAATAAATTGTAACGTAACCCAGTTACGTTACAATAACAGTCTTACTGATCATGACCTACTGTTATTTGTTATGTAGGTATCTATTGCTTAAAGTAAAAATACTAAAGGTTTTATAGGATCTAGCTGACAGAGTTTTGAATTGCTAATTAATTATTAATTAATTACCCACCAGACCAGACCAGTATAGATAAAATAATTCAGGAATTGATTCCCAAATTGTTCCTACCGGGAATCAAAGCTGAGATCTCCCACATACAAGACCATAGCGAATAATAATACTAACAATTACGTTTCATTAATTCATTCATCTCAACCCATCGTCGGCCTACTACAGCTGCTGGGCACAGGTTTCCTTTGGAATGAATGTGTGGATTGGCAGACTTCAGATACCTTTTGAGAAAATTATGGAAAACTTGTGAAAACAATTTATTATACAATAACTCACACTTCACCAGGTTGGTGAAGTGTGAGTTATTGTATAATAGTTTGAAGGTTTGCCGATGTAATTTTTAGTTTGCCGAGTTTCTTGCTGGTTCTTCTCGGTTAGACGTCATTTCGAACCAGTGCAGTGCCAGTGGTAGATTCTCTTGACGTTGAATCGTCACTTTGTACTTACCTAAAAGTTATTTTTTTAAGATTTTGTTATTATTACCGTTACCGCGAGCCGTTAAAGTGAGTGAAAATATATAAAAAACCATTACAATATTCAATGGTAGGTAGGTACTTCATTAAATTATTATGATAGGAAAAAATGTATAGGTACTCCTATAGAAGTCAGTAATGAGAACACTCTGTATATGAAGGTGTAACGTGTCTCAATTATTATCGGCCAATATGTGAGCTATTGCGGCGGATGTATCCCACGAGTTTTAATGCAAATTGTTGTTTATCATATTTTGCCAACTGACACCTAAGATATTTTTATTGAAGCTTTATTGAAGCACTTATCGAGTCACCTTATACCTATATAGGTACCTATGCATAAAGTATCTTACTTAGATCAACGTTAAAACGATTGCTAGCCAAATCTGCTGTCACTATTGTCACCTTGCTTTCGCAATCTACGGATGGCCCGTATTGTTTACAGCAAATTAAAGGTACTTAAATAATAACATTCACATTTTTCAGTTAGCCAGTTTTTGACGTAAAAATTCTAAAGTGTTTATAGTATCTAGCTCAGAGTTTTAAATTGCTAATTAATTAGCCACCAGATCAGTAGGTAGGTATAGGTAGGTACAATAATTCAGAAATTAATTCCCTAATTGCTCCTGCCGGGAATCAAAGCTGAGATCTCCCACTTACAAGACCATAGCGAATAATAATAACTAGTGGTTCGCCCCGAACTGAGACCTCGCGGTAACGGTATCCCATGATTATTCATTCAATCGATACATGATAACCAAAACTGACATTATTATTATGCCCGTTTTCACCAAACATACCTAAATCATCCCCTAAGTAGGAGTCTCTTAACGTAGGTAGCTCCTAAATACAATCCTAAGTCCTAACATCCGTCCCAATATCCTTTTAGGTGTCCCGTACAGGATCGTGATAAATAAGTTGACAGAAAACATCAATCACCTAACTTATAGGTAGCCCGTAAAGGTTAGGGAACGTTAGTGAAAACATTGAATTATTTATCAAACATTGAATTTAACTCGTAGTTCCATGGGAATAGTTACTGACTGCGCCATCTATTAGCATTATTGTGAAGCTATGTTGATGCTATATGAATTACTGACGCCCATTAAAAATTAAATAATCTCGTTTCTTTATAATATTCATATAATTTTAGTATTTGTTGTTCAAGTACAGGATATAAGTGACCTAAAACATAAAATCAGTTTGAAAATCCATAGCGGATTTTTCTAGAGAGCGTCTTCAAGCGAGCGTATAAAATCGCCACTTTGAAAGCCCCCCATTTCGTCAATTTTAAGGGAAAAATAAAAAAAAAAATATTTTTGTACTCAGTTCAAAATTATCTTTAAAATGATACGTAACAATTTTATGTAACGCGATTTTTTTTTTTTTACTTCGCATTCGCTTCTATGAGAGCCCCCCTGAAATAAAGATTTTTATAACTTTTTAAGCCATTTTCGGCTGGAGGCCATCGGTTTACATATTATATCTAAATTTGAAGTAATTACGTTCAGTAATTCAAAAGTTATAAGGCTCTGACAGACGGACGGACGGACGGACGGACGGACGGACAAGTGCAAATCGCCCTAGTTAACTCAAAGACCTTCGCTTCGCTCGGTCGATAATAACAATCACGTTTCATTAATTCATTCATCTCAACCCATCGTCGGCCTACTACAGCTGCTGGGCACACTAGGCTTCCTCTGGAATGAATGTGTGGATTGACAGACTTCAGATACCTTTTGAGAAAATTATGGAAAACTTGTGAAAACAATTTATTATACAATAACGGGAACTACTGGAAGCAGTTGGGCTGATAGGTGCTCTACAGGTTTCCTCGCGATGTTTTCCTGCACCGTTAAAGCAAACTGTTATTAATTGCTTAAAACGCACATCAAAAAAAAAAAGAAAAAAAAATAGGCATGATTTACTACATAATATTTCGAAAAAATATCTTATTTCAGCAAAAAAAAGGTGTCTGGATTTGGTAGATAAAATTGTTATTTCTTTAAGTTTTAAAATTATTCACGCAAATACGCTCGACAAAGTTACATAAGGCGTCGTTTGTGACTTCACCTCTGTTTTGACGTGTCGTGAGTCGTGACTCGTGACGTATCGCTCTGATTGGTGTTCAATCCAATATGGTGGATTACTGTATTTCACAGTTTTATCAGGGCGAGCGAAGCGAGCCCTAACACTATCCCACAACCTGAGCATTTTTGTAGTACACTTTACTGAAAAACTATCACGCCTATAGATTTGTGCTTTAACACAGTAATTTAACTTCATATCCAGATATGTGTTATCTGTCAAAAAAAATATAAAGGAGTTTGGCGAGCCCCCATAGTGTTTCTGACCCAGACTTGCGGCCCACGTTCACGAATCAAACTTCTGATACTTGTTCTAGTAAACCAGACTAACAAAAAAGTTAATCAAAGTCAATCAAATAAAGTTGGGAGAAAAAAGATATTCAGTAGTAAATTGTTAAAAATGAGGTTATGTTTCCATTTAATATATTTAAGGCAAATTACCACTATAGCTTTGAATCAATCATTAATCTGTGCTTTGAATAATATTATGGGCACAGAATATTATTGTCTGAATATACATATGAGAACACGCTTCCTACCAACCTTACCTAAAATGTGTAATTCGTCGCAATTCCTAGTTCCATGGTAATTCGACTAGTACTGTCATGTAATGCGGCCAATGGTATTAGCATGGAACTAGGAAAACGACTAAGTGATGGTGGTTGTCATGCTGTTCTATTTTTTGGAAAAAGATTATTACAGAGATCCATTACTGCCATCACTTTCGTCTGATGTCATCTTATCGAGCGACATGTAAGGAACTTTGCTTTGGAACCAATTTGCTTGTAATTACTTTAAGTTCAGAAAGAAATGCTGTGTCTTGTCCAAAATCACGCCAAATCGTTAGTATTAATACACTACAATGCATAACAAACACAAAACGAACGAAAAAATAAAATAAACGCGCAAATGCCAAATGCAACAATTAACAAATGAAATGACCACGGACAATGAACATGGAGCTAGGAATTACGACTTTCCTATTTCTAAGACCACGAATGACATTTGCATGGAACTAGGAAATAGGAGCAGTGATAGCCTAGTTGTTAAGACTGTGGTCTCCTATTCGGGGGGTCGCAGGTTCGATCCCGGGTACGAACCTCTGACTTTTCGGAGTCAAGTGCGTTTAAGCAATTAAATAGCACTTGCTTCAACGGTGAAGGAAAACATCGTGAGGAAACCTGCACACCTGAGAGTTCTTCATAATGTTCTTGAAGGTGTGTGAAGTCCGCCAATTCGCATTGGGCCAACGTGATGGACTATAGCCTTTAACCCTTCTCTGAGAGGAGACCTGTGCTCAGTAGTGAGCCGTTAATGAGTTGTTAATGAGATGATGATGAGGAATTACAACTCATCTTCCTAGTTCCATGGACATTTGAGTGAGTTGACCATGGAACTAGGAATTGCGACTAAGGGAGTTGACAATTGACATTGACATAAATTATTTGATAAGTTTTTACTCTTTACTCCGTAAAATGTTAAGTATTGCCATTAGAACGGTTAATTATATTGTGTAATTGTGAATAATTATATTTTTGATCCCCATCTTCTAAAAATATGGGGTTTACACAGAAAAATACTTTGAAAAATATTAATTAAAATGAAATGATTTCTGAATCTGAACGGTTTTTAAAAGTCCTGGGTCCACATTCGCCATTCTTCTTTATAAACATTAAAAAAATGCACATTAACAATTTTGTATTCATTGGACAGAATGTTATTTTACTACTAACGCCATCTGTTAGAAAACCAAAGAGTTAACGTCTCTGCAACAGAACTTATTACCCGTTAGAAAAACTACGCGAGCCCTACAACAAAGCTCAGCTTTTTGCTAGTTTTATCAAAATAAATACCAATCTCGCTCAAAATAGAAAAATAAGTAAGTAGGTAGGTACTTATATAGGTACGTTTTTTTATAATCTATGAATCCTATTTCATTAGATATATTCATAAATTCATTGATTCTTAGTTACTATCATCATGCTTATTCCGTAGAGCAAGATGTTTGGAATCGAAGCCCGGACCCCTCCAAAAGGAGACCGCAATATTACCACTACGCTTTCGCTTTATGCTATATACTTACCTACTTAACATCTTATAGTTGCGGAAGTGAACTAGACTTGAGATATGGTGGATCGCTTACACCATGTGGTATAATAGTCCCGCTCGTTAATGTTCGTATAACCCATACATATGGTGTACTTAATGTATTAATCATCGATAATTGACTTGGGAGATTGTCTTGAATATTAATTTGAATTGAATATGAATGCATAAGGAGTCTCCTTACCTAGGTAGCCCCGAAATACAACCCCTTACCCAATGTTATTTCTACCTTTAGGTGTTCCCTGAAGGTTCGTGAAAGTGAAATTGATAGAAAGCGTCACCTAACTTAGCTTAGGTAGCTCGTAAAAAGTTAGGGAACGTTGGTGGAAACGAGCATAATTTCACTGCATAAATGTAAGTAGGTATAACGTTGCAATCTAGCTACCTATCTTGACGTCATCGAATAAAAAGTGTTACTCACATTAAAAAAAAGTCGTGTGGTGTCGTGGGACACTAGACAGGAACGAAGTTTATAAAAATATTAATTTCATGTTCTATTCGAGGTAGGTATAAAGAAAATAATTATTCGGGTAAACATTTTTATCACGATTTTTTTATCGATAAAAATCAAAAAAACTACTTTACAAAATTATCTTAACACCATTAAGTATTTTGTTTACAATGATTTATAAAAATATATAATAACAAGTGTAATTTGTTTTTAATTTTTTACCAAATATTATGAATTATAAAATTATAATTAATAATAAACATAAAATACCTAAAATAATAATCATCTGAAGACAGGATTCGAACCTCTGAACCGATAGTATCACTCCTTCTTTTTACCGCTGCGCCATCGAAGCATTGATAGAATGGGTAAAATAAACGAAGACAACAAGGACTGTGATGAAAAAAATTTACGCTTTTATTTTTAAACGTAACGGACGTTTTTTGCCGGCTAGGGTACCTCTCCGCAACGCCCCATAAGGAACTTCGTTCCAAAATTCAAAACTCAGTACCTAGGTAAAATAGTGAATAGGTACAAAGAGCTTAAAATAAGCAAATAAGCGGACAAAATTATTAAATGCATAGGTATAATATGTATACTAAGTAGATGATGCCCGCGACTTCGTTCGCGTGGGTTAAGGTTTTTAATTCCCGCGGGAACTCCTTAATTTTCCGGGATAAAATGTGTCCTATGTGTTAATCCTGGGTATGAGCTAAGTATCACTATTCCAAATTTCAGCCAAATCGATTCATTCATTGTGGCGTGAAAGAGTAACAAACATCCATCCATACATTCATACTTCCATCCATCCATACATATAATTATAATACCTATTAATAGGATTATAACTTACCTTTACACGGCTTAACCACTGACCCGATTATATGAGGAAATTTGGCAGCAAGATAGTTTGTATTCTGGAGACGGACATTAGTAGCTTTTATCCCAGCTATTTCCGAAGTCATCTCTCTCTCTCTCTCTCTCTCTCTCTCTCTCTCTCTCTCTCTCAGATCATCATATTTTGAGATCTATGAAAACAAGGTAACAAACAACAGATAGGTCCCTTACCTCTACAGTAGGTCTACTTAGGTAGGTAGCTGTATGCATATTTAGAAAATCATCAGTTCAGTAGACTTTTTGTTATTAACGAACATACAGACAAAGAGAACGTGTCACTTGTTCTCGATAAGTTTTCTTTTGATAAAAACTACCTCAGGTCTATTACTGAACAATGGGAAATCGTTTATGGTTTTGCTGTAAGTACATTGTTTATGCTATTTAGGTATGTATAACTGTCTAACACTTTATTCACTTTTTATCTATTTAGATAAATCACGCTATTGGTATTGATATTTTCAAATACCTCTAAGTACTTAATACATATTATGTTTTAATATTTGTAGAGTACCTAGGTTATGTTTGTAAATAATTTAGATACCTACTACCTAGACGGTAGACCCTAGTTCTTCAGTAGATATTCCCAAATAAGTATAATTTATTAGGTAGTTTATCTTATCTTTTATCTATATATCTTAGAACTAAATTGATTCGTCTTAAAAAATACTTCCCTTTTCAAAGGAAATATAGGTATCTCAGACTACATTTTTTGACCCGTTAGACAACAAAAGTTTGTTGCCTATAACTTTTGTTGCCTATAATAGAACTATCTAACTGAACAGATTTTGACCAAGTGTGCATTACAGTAGGGTGTCAGCCTCAGTGTCAGTAGGTAGTCAGTAGGCTGTAGGATGAAGGTAATTGCACCTAAGTGTTAAACCTACTTCCAAACTAAAAAGTTTTCATTTAATCGATCCAGGTTACAGTAATTTTCAATTTTAAAATAAGTATAAGACTAATGTCATTGAAGAGATTTAGTAAGATCAAATAATATCCGACAAAATGGCACAATTACCGAAGAAAGGGGTCAAGAACCTCCAGTGACGCCATCTGTAGGAACTTCACGAAACTTCCTAATAAATGACATTGACGGAGAGTAATTAATTGTTCTACAAGTGTCTTATTTTATATTTCTTTATTTATACATATAACAATTTTTATACATAAATATTGGAAAACATTTCTTATGAATTTAGATTTTTTGGTAGGTAAGTAGGTATACTTAGGTACAATTTTTTTTATTTGGTCTGTTAAAATTTCAAAATAAAAAAAATGTGCATAAGGTGATGTGTCCTTTGATGTTTTAACTAGGTGAAGTGGTAGATGTCACACACAAACACACACAAATAGTCATGGAACTAGGTACCTATACCTACCTATTAATTCTACACCAAGATTATTATCAACTTCAATACTTACCTAATATAAGAAAAAAGCAGATTGGTTTAATTTACCTAACTAAAGTTCATTGCTCTGCTATCAATGTTCATAATAATGTTCATAGAGCAGGCTTAGAAATGAAAAAAATAATTTATCTTAT
Source organism: Oeneis ivallda (assembly GCA_029955525.1). NCBI lineage: Eukaryota > Metazoa > Arthropoda > Insecta > Lepidoptera > Nymphalidae > Oeneis > Oeneis ivallda. Next base: position 18,078,542 of record JARPMR010000008.1, read on the forward strand.
TAGACTATCCTATGGCCTATGGCCTATAACTTTTCTCTGAGGGCCTAAGTAAGAACCTTTCTCTGAGAGGAGACCTGCGCTCAGTAGTGAGCTGTTGATGGGTTGCTGCAATGATAATGATGATGATTAGACTACCAAGCAGTGAAGTCAGATCCCAAGTTGTTTTGTTGATCTCAAGTTGACTCTACCTAGAGGCAGGGTGATTGTCTAGATTATCTTTATTATTCTTATTTAGTCATTTTATTATACCTGTCCTGTCATTTTTACTAAAAATATTATTTCAATTCAAATCTTACAACTTACCTACTACTACTAACTACTACTTAAGCAGACACTTAGGTACCTACCTACCTAGGTACTAAGTTACTTAATTGAAAACATGCTTACAATTAAAATTTTATTAGCTAATTATTTAATTTTAATATTATTATTATTTATCGATAGGTATTTTGATAATTAATAAAAATCTTCATATAAAACATCACAGTCATAAAAAAGAACGAAACTAAGGTAGGCATGCCGCATGCACTTATCCTCAAAAAGGTATTCAAAATGTTGTATAAATCTAACAAGAATAATAATAGACTGATTGTTCTGTGTACAGAACCAAACGTCATTGTCCATGTAAAAATAAACCCCATATGAAGTGCACGGAGTTTAGGGTAAAAGCACTCAGTAATTGACACTCATCAATCACGTAGGTACAACAAAACGAATCGGTTCGTATCGGCGGCGTGCCGACGCAGAGGCCGACCCGACCCGGCTACACTTGCACCAATTAACTCACATTCAATGAGTTATATTTTGATCTACTGAGTGATAGTTTTGCACCGCATTACTTAACAACTTTTATATCAATAAGCACTGACTTACAATGTTATGATATGAAGTAATAATGGATTTTGCTTCATTAGTGAATTTGTGTCGATGAAAAAATAAGAGATAGCCGAGTACAATTTCAGATAGACAGCCCTATTTTATTAAAAATCTTTTTCTGTTAATATTACGAGAGTATTCAATTAATACTTTATTGTCTCAAGGAATTTAATCTTACAAGAAAATTATTCTCATACACATACACAACCTTCTAATAAGAATTAAATATTTTTTAAATTCTAAGTCAACTCTTTCAATCTTTATTTTATTGAGTTTAAAACATTCTTTTTGCAGTTTCTTAAAAATAATTTTATTGCACCAGAGTGCATTATCAGAACATGCCCCTTAGTGTTGTAGTTTACAGGTAAACAATCGGTTGGACAAAATCGATTTTAAAGCAGGATTAGGTAACTGTTCGTTGGCGATTTTTGAATTTTTTAAATGTAATATTGTTTATTAAACATCATTTCATTTTATGATGAATAACTGAATTAAACTTTTAACATCATTGTTTGTTTATTAAAAATAAACCATAATATTAGGTAAGTATTCAAAAGCGAACCTAAAGGTATTTTCTTTCCAGTAACATTAATATTTGAATACCTGTGATGTCACTAGTCAGGATTTGTCACTGGAAGATAACTTAATTTGGATTTAATTAAGTTTGGATTGAACATAAATTGGTGGTCTTCATGACGAAAGTGTCCCAAATTTAAAAAATAACACTTACTGTTACTTGTAGTTCAGCTGTCATATGAGATGAAAGTGTCTCATTGATGTCCACATAGCACAGAATTAGTCAATTACCACAATAACAGAAAATCGTTTGAGATATGGTTTTCCAATATTCACTCACAAAGTCATACAAAAATTGTAACGAAGACAGCTACGCCCAAAATAATGTAAGTCCGTGCGAAAACAAAACAATAACATAACACAGAGCGCACAATAATAATAATTATTCAAGTTCACTGTAGCGCGAAAAAAAATTATAAACAAAAAATAGTACACAAATATCGAAAGTTCACTTTTCACAATCGATAATCGGATGAACGATTTCGATCCGATTAGTTATTACGTAAGGTGATCCTTTAAGCGGGAGCGGAACGACGTGGTCGCGGGCGCGCGTCGTTGCCGCGACAGTCGACTGCAGTGCGATCCTTCGGACGAGGCCCCACCAGCACTACGCGCATCTGAGGCTCACTCCTTGGCGCGGCCCCGCCCAGTGGGACGCTACTCGGCAGCTAAGATGACCGTCTCCCTCCTTGTCGCTCGCGACCGATACTCGGCTCCCCGTCCCTCTCCCTCGAGGCGACAGTGGGGCGCGCCAATAGGATCGGTTCGGATCGAGTCGAGACGATGAATCGAGATGTGTACTTAGGTATCGCTGCACAAGTCCTTTTGTTGTAGTCGATAATAGGATGCGCTTTTTTTTGCGGCGCAATCGACTGCCCAGCGCTCGGACTTCAAGCTTCAGCGGTGACACTCATTTGTTTACATTACACCCTTATTAACTGTCATGCTTCATTTATCTAACACCGTATCAATTAGATATTGACGTCTTATGCATATCTGCATCAAATTGCATCTATGAATATTTAAAACGTATTTTATAGAGTTTATCGATTAAGTAAGAGACCAGAATAAACAACTCAAAATCACAATTTTTTAATTCTTTTAATTGAAAAATAGGACTTTTTTTATAAAAATAAATGCATCAATAAGATCACCTTGAATATCGAAAGTGGAGAGCAATTGCAAAGGGCAAGAAGACGCGTAGGGTCGTCTGAGTCGGCAGGGGTGGCTGAACTCGGTAGGGCGCTATGTAGGTCAGTTTTTGTTTCCCGCCACCCGAAATTCGGTTACTGGGTTTCGTGCGATCAGGAATGAAATTCCTCTTTTCGATAGGGTCCATAATTGGTGCATTTACCCTAGTTTTTCTTAGAGGTTACGTGGTGTTATTTTGAAGACTAGTAGATAAATGAGGAACATGGATACCTACCACTATAAGTTAGTATAAATGTTACCTAATTATAACATTTTAATTTAATCAATTTATAGGTATTTATTTATAAATATTTATGTAATTAGGGATTATTTCAGTGGAATGTGTTAATTATTCACAAACATTATTGATTTATAAAATCGAATAAGTACATAATATTAATAATATCTATATACCTACCTAAATAATATTCTACTATTCGAAATAAACCACTTAAAGGTATTTAAAATTTCCTACAAATTATCTACAAATAAGTATATAAATTTATGTTTTTGATGTTAAATTACATTAACAAAATATTGATTAAGTAATAATTTAAAAAGTGATCAATGATTTATTTCATGGTTAGGTAGGTAGGTATCTACAACCGTATTAAGGTTTTTTAAATATCAATCAATCTTATTTGCATTGGCTTTTTAGAATAGGTAACAAAATTTTATTTTATATTACATTATTATTAACATTTTATGGTTAGTAGGTAGGTTAGTATTCTTAAACTTATGCAATTTAAAATGCATATTTCCTCATCCTGTTTCAAATTTCAAATATGTATAACTACTTACATTTTGTACGGTCTAGCTCAGCAGGTAAGAAACGCAAGCTTCAGTAAACTACGCGGAAGCCTCTCGCTACTAGATGGCGTTGTGCGTCACTTTTCACGTTTTCCACGCATTTTCCGATACGAAAATCACTTTTCCTGTACCGTGGTGTAATGTGTATAGTGTAGGTACACATTACACGTGGGTACCTAAACCAGTTTTATTTACCTACTAGATAATGCCCGCGACTTCGTCCTTGTGGAGTTAGATTTTTAAAAATCCCGTCCTCACCTAAGTAGGACCTATACCTCTTTACCTACCCATGAAAATATACTTACCTATCTGTAATGTATTTTAGGGTTCTATAAAGCTGTTTAGTTTATATGTATAGGTATACCTACCTACATATAGCTTTATAGTAATGACTAGCTGATGCCCGCGACTTTGTCCGCGTGGATTTAATTTTTAAAGTCCCTCGGGAACTCCTTGATTTTCCGGGATAAAAAGTAGCCTAGATGTTGACCCGAGTAATAAGCTACCACGGTATAAAATTTTGTAGAAATCTGTGCGGTAGTTTTTACGTGAAAGAAGGACAAACAAACAGACAGAAAAACAGACAAAAAAAAATTTAGCTTCTGTTTTGATTTCTGTATCTTGAACACAATTAGAAGCAAAAACCCTTTTTTGAATCTATTTCATGTAAGTACAGAATTGGTTTCGTTTCTGTTTTATTATACTTACCTATAATATGTATAATGATGATGCTTTTAGAGCCTTTCAATACCACACTGTCCATTTTAGTGTGATACCTATCAAGGATGGATAGGTAATAATATACCTACCTAATAGACCCAGATAGATAAACCCTATAGATTTTTACTAAAAAACCAATATTTTGTTTTAAGGCCTCACAATAATGGGGTAATTTTAAATCAGAATAATGATGATGATTGCGGCCTGTATTGAGTAATAGATTACTGTAGCCTAGCTCTTGATAATCGTCACGACTTAATTTCTTTGTTTCACAATCGGGGCACAACTTTCGTCATTTTGACAATCTTGGAATTGAAATCGTGTAAAGTGTCGTGTTGAAGTTATTAATCGCTTAAAAGGGTATTAAAGGTTGCAAGACAATGACTTGATTTCAGTTTAGGTATCTTACTATAGGTAAGGTTACTATAGGTAAGAACCAGTAATAGCCTCTGCTAGGATAAGACTGCTGCAGCCTCCTATTCAGGGGGGTCGCAGATTCGAATCCGGGCACGCACCTCTGACTTCTCGGAGTTAACTATGTGAGTTTCAGCTATTAAAATATATCAGATGCTTGATGCTTCAACGGTGAAGGAAAACATCGCGAGGAATCCTGCACGCTTGAGAGTTCTCCATAATGTTCTCAAAGCTGGTGTGTGAAGTCTGCCAATTCGCTTTGGGCCAGCGTGGTGGCCATAACTCTTCACTAAAAAGAGACCTGTGCTCAGCAGCGAGTCATTGATGGGTTGCTGATGATGATGATCTAGGTTGCTCTCTCCGGCTCGCTCGATGAGGAAGGTGGAGGAGCGTATTTGGTGGCGCGCTCTCAAAAAGCCCTAAGTACAGGTAAATGAACACATACCTACCTACAGCCTGATGGACGTATGGGAGGTAGGTAACAGTAGATTTGGCTGGGTAATAAGTACAAAGTCATTTTCGGAGCCATGATTAAGTACCTACCTACGATTAGTACGTTTCCAATGTAAGCTGCACAAAGTGTTTTTTGATAGCAAATAAAGTTAGTACCTATAGATAAGTATTAGATAGGTAGGTACCTACTTATACCAAGCTATTTTCAAATTTTTTTTTTAACTAGCTTTTGCCCGCGGCTTCGCTCACGTTAAGCTTGATTTTTCAAACCCCTATTTTACCCCCTTAGAGGTTGAATTTTCAAAAATGGTTTCTTAGCGGTTGGTTAGCTCACGTTAACGCCTAACATACAAAGTTTGATGGATATTACCTACTTGAAAATTAACTTAAAAATCTGGACTTTTAAATAAATTTTCATCCCCTATTTGAAGTCTTTGGGGGTGGAATTTTCAAAATTTGCGAAACACGTATTTCTTATTTTTTTATCGAAAGCCAAAAAATCAAAGTTTCATGGATATTACATGAAAAATAATTTGATAAATGACAGACTTTTATACAAACTTTCAACCCCCATTTAACACTCTTGGGGTTCGAATTTTCAAAAATCCTTTCTTAGCGGACGTCTACGTCATAATAACTATCTGTGTGTAAAATTTCAGCCCGATCCGTCCAGTGGTGAGAGCTGTGCGTTGATAGACCAGTCAGTCAGTCAGTCACCTTTGCCTTTTATATATTTAGATGAACAAACCATAAACATGGTATTTCTTACTACCGTGAACAAACATGCCTTGTGGTTAAAATATTTAAAATATCAAATCTAGGTAGGTACAAAAAGTCCATTGCGTTGCGCCTTAATGAATTTCCATTGAGCAATAAGAAATAAATGAGACCGGAAAAGGAACCCTTTCAATGAATATCACGTTTATATACCTAATTAACTTTTATAGAATTTTTCATAAGTCCGTAAGGAAAAATGCTAATAAATCATTCCGAAATTAATAATTAATAGCAACACTCCGGAGCGGCGCGTCGGAAATCAAACGTTATTTCAAATATTCGAAAGAAAGATTTGCATAAGAAGGGATGCTGGACGCCCATTTTTTCTTTTAATTTTTTTAAATTCGCTCCCCGATTAGTTGTAATAGAATAAAGTGGATATGCCCTTATGGAAAACTAGTTGGAGAAACGTTGAAGCGCGAGTCTTATTTTGGCAGCCTCAAACGGCCTCTGGGTTCTCACGTCTGAACATGTAAACTGGATGAAGGGAGTCTTGATGAAATAATTAATTGCAATACAAATTGGAAAAAAAATTAAAACCCAGTTTTTTTTATTAAAGAATTGCAGTTCAAAAAAATTGTATACACAGACACTACTTAACCTAATGTCTTTTTAATCGACTTCAAAAAAGGAGGAGGTTCTCAATTCGTCAGGATCTTTTTTTTCAATGTTTGTTCACCGATTACTCGAAGACGCCTGAACCGATTTGGAAAATTCTTTGTTTTTGTTTCAAAGAGTAGATATACTTCTCAGGTGGTCCCATTAAAATTTTATCGAAATCGGTCGAGCAGTTTTTAAAAAACCAACAATAAATTATATACTTTGTGCCAGTACACAGTGTGCGGGCGTTTGTCGGTTTTAAAAAAATATTTTTTTATTTTAAATTAGGTGTTTAAATTATAATTGCACATACTAATTTCCGATTGTTTTCTGTAGTAAAAATTTAATATTTTGGTGGTGGTAACGACGCCGTTAATAATACCTAATTGTAATTGTTAACACCTAATAACAAAAGATCAAAAGAGACAGATCTTTTGTCTTGTCCATATATTTCCAATTCCACCCTTCCGATGTTATCGGAGGGATCGGTACAGCTGTTTTAATGTGCAAGCCAAAGATACCCCAATACTTTCTAATGTTTGCATTTGTTTCTTTGTACTCGTGCTTTGTACTAGGGTCTTGATTCTCCGCTTACTAATTTCATATTCTTCATTTTATTTTATAGAATACCTATTTGTTTTCATAAATTTTTCATTCCAAAAATCATGAGAAAATATTCTTTTTAAAGCTTCTTTCTAAAAATTATTGTTACAGTTGCAGTATGACGATCGCAATCAACTCTGATTGGTTGAATTTATGGCGTTCTTGCTGCATCATGAATTTTAGCCAATAGCGAGAGAGTACCAGCCGATCAGTGGTGATTGCGATATTTACATCGTAGAAATCATTTTAGGACAATCGCACAGCTGATGTCCGTGACATGTGACCTATCCAGTTCTGATTGTGGTCGAGGATGTGGGAGTTTCCAGCGGGGTTAAAGCTCCATATCAAAGTCACTATCTTGGAACGATTGACGTTGTTTTTTTTCCAAGATGACGCGTCAATAAAAAATAATTTAAACACTGAATTAACATGACGACTCGTAATAAAGTCTTTAAGCCTCATAAATTATTAATGTTGAACTATATTTTTGTACCAGAAGCCGGTCCCGGCGCTTTGATCGGACTGTTTGGTGTTAGAAGCAAGATTTAGCGGATTCATCGGTAGTCTCGCGTGTCTGTGCTACCTATGGCACCTATGGTAAGAGCCACCGGTTGGCCTCATAGATTTAGAATTGGTAGTCGCTTAACACACTACCTAAGCTACCAATCCCAAATCTATGGTTGGTCTACGTAAAATAAACAATTTTAATTTTTTATCGTCATCTCAACCATCACAGGCCCATTTATGGGCACGCGTCTCCACTCATAAAGGGTTTAGGATATCGTTCACCATGCTCGCCAAGTGTGAATAACACCTAATAAGACCCACTATAGAAAACTTTCAGGCTTGAAGGTTTCCTCACGATATTTTCCTTCACTCATTTACTTTTGCCTTTGATTCAAACCCTGGAACACTCCAAGAGCTGAAGCCAGCGTTGTTCCTTGTACAAAATATTTCTACTTTGGACAAGGATACACCTAATGTGTATCTAAACCGTGTGTCACATGCCATGCAAAGCCTCTTTAAAATACTGCACGGATGCGAGTTATCCGGAATTCTATTCGCTTGTACTTTACGCCACATATTCAAATGAACTTCGCGCAGTAGTGGGCTTGTAACTTTGTACCAGAGGTTGTTCGACGGATGTTTTGTTTTTGTTGTCAGTAGAGAGGCCGACACTATCTAGACACCTTCTAATTTAATCCGACACTTCACACTCACTTTTCTAGTTAAAATCTGTGCCTAAGTGTAAAAGTGTTGTGGGTTTTTCCTTCAATCACGCGGCAACTGATCGGGTCGGATAAGGACCTGGAAGTGGAGAGAAGAGTCATGAGAACTGGAGAGTGTCATCTAGACATTTTATCCAAGAAAAATACAGACGAAGTAAAAGTATTAGTTAAAATCGTTGAATAAACGATACAAATACGTACAGTTGGTCTATTTGTCTGTGGTATTCATCATTTCACGAGTACTTACCAATACCATAATACCACAAAGTATCGGCTGTTGGAAAATAATGCATCAGAGAACATCAGTCCATTGTAGACGAACAATTTCGGTAATGCGAGCAACGGTGGGTGTCGCGGTAAATATCAAACGACAACTTTGTCACTACATAATGTTTAAGGGAAATTAAACCCTATTACTATGCTGTTTGGAAAGAATAGACCGCAAATTCGATTCCGGTTTAGTACAGAAATATTCAACCCTTAGAACCGCGATGTGCATTTCGATAATAGAGCATAGAGTAGTGTTGTAGATGAAGGTCATTGTAAAAATCAGAACTTTATTTTTAAAGCAAATAGTTGTACTTGTACATAGTATTCTGTTCCTCATCTTCCTCTCCTTAGCCTTTATATAGGTGTACGTATAGACCAGGTTCTGAAGATAAAATTAAAATGATGACCGCAAATTTGACCCGCAATAAATATTATGTTAAATGCTAACTTTTAAGACTGAAAATATGCTTGTGCTATATTGTGGTTGCATAAATTGTGGTGTTAATTTCTATAAAAAATACACTTCGCTTCATAGATAGGTATTCGAAGACACTTGAGAAAGAAAAATTAATTAATACACTTTAAAATAAAACTCATATAATTAGTTTGAACCACTAAGCTCTATAATTATTTACTAATCTACTAATCTAACTAGTTGCAATATTTTTAGTTCCAGAGACACTCGTATGTAAAATGGCGCTCTTCATATTGTTCCATAATTAAGCTTTCATTCGTATAGGGACAGCCAATCCAGTGTTAATCATTGATTAGAGAAATCAGTGGTTTGGACCAATTGGAATGAAAAAAGATTAAATTAATTGGGACCTTGTCGTACGAGCTTTTACCTGAACTTCTTTCTGGTTGAATTTTTCCGGCCAAAATGAATGGAAACTTCCCTGAGAAGCACAGATATACCTTTTATCTATTAAAACTAACTTTGTGACCCACTATTCAGAATTGAAGGTAAAACCAGCAGTGCAGCTCTGTGCCCTTTATTGCTCTACACAAATCGAGGCCATCAAAGCCTCCAAGATGTTACCGACATGGATTATTGCACTTAGTTCTTTGCAATACTTTCAACCGATTCCATTCCAAGAAGAGTTCGTTTGTAGATTACTAGTTTTTGCCCGCGACTTCAACCGCGTGTTGTTAGGTTTTTAAAAATCCCGCGGGAATCCTCTGGGATAAAAGGTGGCCTGTGTCACTTTTCAAGTCCTCAACTAAGTATATCCATGCGATTGTGATTGTAGGAGTAATCTGTGATTTACACTGGAACAGGCTGCTGTCATATTTTTTTGGATCTAATTGATGGACGCCATTATTGCGCTGTAAACAGTTACGAGTGTCCATTGAACTAAAATTAGTAGCTGATAAGCGACAACCGATAGAAGATTGATACATTTTGGCACTTCCTGCATATTAGTTCTAGAGATACTCGTATGTCAAATATGGCGTTTTAAATTGATCCATAATAATTTAAGCTATGATACGTAAAGGGACAGCTAGTCCAGTGTTAATCAAGAGGTCAGTGATATTATACCTTCTTAGACTGGACTATGATTCTACATAATGGTGTTTTAAAGGATATGAAATTGGTTCCATACAGCCTTGAAGATGCAGGCTCATCTCATGATGTTTCAACCCTGTGAAACCACAAAGGGTTGAAACATTCCTTATTTTGTAGAGTTCGAATTCGAAGCCTAAGGATAGAAATAAAATTTTTTGTTGAACTTGAGATTTTGCATCAGCATGCAAGGCTAGGTGAATACGTATCTTCTAGGCAAGCGCTCATCATGCATCACGTTTAATAGTAATAAAGTGAAAAAAGAAGGAGTTATATTACCTTAAGTACCAATATGCTTTGATTAACTATTTTACCAATAGGTTAAGCATCTTTATATTGCCTTTATGCATTTTAATCAACGTAAATACCGAAGGAATATTTTTATTTTTTCCTCAGAAATACACATGCCAAACTCCTATCTGTTCCATTAGAATAAGGCTCATATTTCCATAACATGAAATTTTGAACCCCCATGCAAGTCATCGCTGGTCGATTCATTGTTTCACCATCAGCCATGTTAATTAATCGTCATTATTATTATATTCTTCAAATATACCCCAGAAATGACGATTGCATATCAAATGAGTGGAATTGACAGACAATGTAACTGTTTAGACAGGACTGATGAAAAAAATGTGGCCGTCACAGAACTCCCGGCAGAAGTGACATGTCACGCACATACAACGGAGTAGAGAGCGGCAGCGGAGAGGTGACATGACGGCATATTTAATAGAACGTCATGCTGTTTATCATCACGCCATACATGGTGCACATCAATAAAATTGGAGACCAAAAAGGGTTTATGAAGCAAGTGCTAAATCTTGATAATTGACCAAAGGACATTACCCGTGGACGGGCCCATCTTTTTGGCGGCGTGTTAAAACTTTAATTTTATTTTAAAAAAATCTGTTATTTTTATACGTTTATATGTTTTATTACATTTCTTTTACAATAAAAATGTAATAAATAATTACCTATTCAACTGAATTTACGTACATCTTCCAACCGAATTACTTAGGGATGTACCTAGGGATGATTTCAGCAACATAAAAAATAAGATTTCTTTAAAACCAGGGTCAATAAATGGAAATCGATTGATTTGGGGGGGGGGGGGGAGGGGGGAATTCCCGCGGGAACTCTGTAATTTTCCGGGATAAGAGTAGCCTATGTGTTAATCCTAGGTATGAGCTTTCTCTATTCCAAATTTAAGCCAAATCGGTTCATGTGTTGTGGCGTTAAAGAGTAACAAACATCCATCCATACATCCTCACAAATTTTCACATTTATAATATTTTTTATGTTAATAAGTTTTAAACTTATCAATTATTTAAGTTAATCGGGGGTGGCGATTCTAGTCGTTCGCAACTCTACATCGTAAAACCAATTACGTGTGGATGATGCGGGCGCACTGTTCCACGTCGCTATGGTTGCAACTGCACTGCATCTTGCACTCAATATCCGATACTTGACAATTTGTTAATTATTCAAGAGTAGTGTTAACATTTTCAAAAATCGATTTGTGCAATATTTTAGACATTCATTTTTATGAATAACAAGATTATGCCCGTGACTTCGTTCGCGTGGATTTAGTTTTTAAAATCCCGCTGGAATTCTTTGATTTTCCGGTGTTATGAATAGTACTTAGTCTATGTCAAGGTAAACGTCACTGTCAACACATTGTCATCCTAACCTTATAATTCTACTGTGCCTCCGCGTACTTAGTTAATGTCTGCCTATTGTCTAAATAATTATGTCTTTATATAAAGTAATATAAAAGTTCTTTGTCCATACCAACCGAGTATTAATTATCGAACCCAATTAAATATCAAATATCCGGGATAAAAAATAGCCTATGACACTTTCCAGGTTCTCAACGTATAGTTGCAAAAATCACGTCGATCCGTAGCTCTGTTGCAGCGTGATTGAAGGACAAACCAACAAACAAACACACTTTCGCATTTATGATATTAGTAGTAGGACTAGTTTTTACACGCGGCTTTGCTTCTCTCTAAGTAAAGTAATCCGAAGCAGTGATTCGTACACATTACCAATTTTGATTTTTCCGATTTTCAGATGTACTTACCTAAAAAATAGTATAGGGTTCCCTTTTATTTGTTTTTTGTTATTTTGTTTTTATTTTTATTTGTTTTTAAATGCAGCCTATGTGATTCTCCAAGCCCAAAGTATGCTAGTATACTCCTGCAAAACATCACGTCGATCTGTTGCTATGTTGCTTCGCAATTGAAAGACGAACCAACAAACAACTACACTTTCACATTTATGATTGCATGCATTAACAATTGATTTATGACTTTATGAGACCTTAAGCTGTAACAACTCTTTGTGGATAAACGCCCCTGGATTTTGAAAAGCTTGGAGTTTTTGCAAACCTGGATACATGGAAACACTGGGTAGTTGGTGGGTACTACCTACTGGCTAAAAAATCTGCGCCAGAACTGCCCAAGCATCACGAGTTGCGTTTTAAAAATGATTTCAAAGTGAGTCACTGAAAAAAATCTGCGTTTTTAAAAATAAATCATAGTCTTTTGCCTTGCCTGCTCTTCTCAGTAGAATTTGCTTTCCGAACCGGTGGTAGAGCCTTGACTTACTATAAGAGCCACCAGCGCTTACATGAAATATTTTTTTTTACTTTTTTTGAATTGTATCAAGTTGTAGATTACACCTACACAACTCCGAGCGCAACACTTACCACATAATCACACTTTCTATTATCAAAAGTGAAACAAAGTTTAAAAAAACACCAATCAGCTGCTTCAACAAGCGTTACTCCAAGATTTTTTCCAGCCATTGTCAAACAACGAGATCTAAATATAATAACATCTTGATTTGAATGCGGGGACATCTGCTCAATGGGAGGAAATGATGGGGGTGACAAAAAACGCACGTTGTGTTCCGTGATTCGATTTCGTTTTGTGTCGTTTTTTTGACAAGTTGTGTCTTAAGATAGTGTTTTATCTGGTATTAGCAGATAAACTAATTTGGTTCGCGCCCATCAACGAATTCAGATCGAAATCTATATATATAAAAGAAAGTGGTGTTAGTTACACTATTTATAACTCAAGAACGGATGAACCGATTTGGCTCAAAATTGGTGGAGAGGTAGCTTAGAACCAGGAGACGGACATAGGATACTTTTTATCCCGTTCGACCGCGTTTCTGTCAAGTCAATATAAAACCTGTTATAACAAAAACGCATCTGACATGGAATAAAAAAACGAAAATGACAGTGGAAGAACAAAACGTAAATGACAGCTAAACGTAATTTTGTATTTGGTTAATTATGGTAAAAAATTATGGTAAAAACAATTATAAAAATTATAGTTTAACGTAATTGATAATATTTGAATCATCATTAACAATGCCGCGAGCAAGACGATCAAATGTTTCCTGCTACAAAGCTACGGATTGACGTGATTTATTGGATAGGTATAGTTGAGAGCCTGGAGGGTGACAAAGATTTCCCGCGGGATGTTATGAACTAAATCCACGCAGACGAAGTCGCGGGCATCAGCTAGTACTTGAATATATATAGTCGTAATATTATAGTCCCTTATAAAATATTCGGAATCTGTCATCAGAAGGATTTTTTACATTGTTAATACCATGTAAAAATTCTTCTTTATTCTTCTATCATAATTCCGATATCTAATAATATTTACTACTTATTTTATATGCGTATTCTATTACTAGCTGATGCCCGCGACTTTGTCCGCGTGGATTTAGTTTTTAAAAGTCCCTCGGGAACTCCTTGATTTTCCGGGATAAAAAGTAGCCTAGATGTTGACCCGAGTAATAAGCTACCATGGTATAAAATTTTGTAGAAATCTGTGCGGTAGTTTTTACGTGAAAGAAGGACAAACAAACAGACAAACAGACAAAAATTAAATAAAAATCTGTTTTGGGCTCAGTATCGATAGTAAAGCATCCCCCAATTAAAATTTTCAAAATATATTAAATGTACAGAAATCTTCCAGTTACAGTTTTATTATATGTAGGTATAGATTAGGTATAGCTTGCTTTTACACAACACGATCTGATTGATTTCTATCTAAACATTCGTAAGTAGGTATCATCAATTTAGCTTCACTTGAAGGCTGATATTTGGACAAAAATCTATTAATAATATCACTCGAAATTATATCTCTGACCTTTTTTTTTTCGACAAAACGACAACGCCCGTCAGATATAATTTATTATTTATCAAAAAATAATTTTTATAATTACTTATGCAACACTAAGCAGTGTCTCCCCTCTCGTTAGTTTTTTATTATTCAAATCTTCTAATGACTCTCGCCATTGTGAGGGTTCGAACTGTGATCGTACGAATTGGATCGCTTGCCTTTTTAAAAATGTTTCAGTTTCAAGAATATTTCATAAAATTGCTATTGCTGGTTTTTTTATTAAATTGCTAATTATTGATTAAATGTGGACCACGATTGAGTGTGTAAAAGCTTTAGATATAAATGTAAAGTTTTATGTAAAAGGGCTAGAACTTGATTCGTGAAAAATAAAAAATGTATAGTTCTTAGTAAGTGGAATGGAATTCCATTTTGGAAATGTGACTGTTGGAATCGCAAATAAATAAAGTAAGTAAACTTAAATATCAAATGTTTTGCAATTTAAAATGAAATATTTTTAAGCTATTGCATAGCTTTTATCGCGGGCTTTGAGCGCGGCGACCGAATCAAGTAATTCCGTAACGAAAATAAACCTAACACCCCCCACTCCGACCGGCACAGCGGTGCGGCGTTGAAAGCCATGCATCGTCTAACGTCGTTTCAGTTCGGCAGACTTCGGCACGGTGTTTGTGTGCGTGCGACTAGAAAATGCTATGCAATAGCTTTACCGCGGCAGTCCCCGAGTGCCACACGTATTTTTTTTATACTTACACTTAGAGTTACTTTTAAAAAAAATTGCATTTACGGAATTGAAAAGTACCTACCTAAGGAGAACATTTTTTTGGAAACTAAAGAATTTATGTCAGAACAAACAAGAAAATTATAACAATACGCAGATAAATAGACATTAGACAATAATCAAAAATCGAACGTCGAATACCTTTGTTTGCATATTTTATTTCGTTCCATTCATTCAGTTTTCGAATGTGATCCATCTTTTATGGTTATGTCAAAAAATTTAAACCGAATTTGCATATGAAATGCATTCTATTCAGCCTTATTGTTGGACGTTTTTATGTTTTTTAAAACATGGCGCTATCTGGTGCAGCCGATGTCACTTTGTGTTTTACGGTTAGAATTAAATCTTATTGAATTGCGATTTTAAGTTTTATTTTTTCATGGCATTTTTATAAATAGGTAGTTACGTGTTAACGGGTGAGTGGCGAAGATAACTCAGTAGGCAATCATACTCGTACTAATATTATAAATGCGAAAGTGTGTTTGTTGGTTTGTTGGTTTGTCCTTCAATCACGCCGCAACAGAGCTACGGATCGACGTGATTTTTTGCATGGGTATAGTTGAAGACCCGGAGAGTGACATGGGCTACTTTTTATCCCGGAAAATCAAAAAGTTCCCGAGGGATTTTAAAAAATTAATCCACGCGGACGAAGTCGCGGGCATACTAATATTTTAAATGCGAAAGTATGTTTGTTTGTTGGTTTGTTGGTTTGTCCTTCAATCACGCCTCAAGAGAGCTGCGGATCGACGTGATTTTTTTCATGGGTATAGTTGAGCACCTGAAGAGTGACATAGGCTGCTTCTTATCGCGGAAAATCAAAGAGTTCCCGAGGGATTATACAAACTGAATCCACGCGGACGAAGTCACGGGCATCAGCTAGTGTTTAAAAAAATTAAAACTATTTTTTTAAGAAACATTCTTAGTTTAGTATAGTTCATTTAACTAAAGCTATGGATGTTGGTATTCTAATGACTAATAAGACTGTGTTCTTTCATAGACATATCATAGAGTATTTTATTATCATATAGTCCAGTCATTATAGTAAGTTCACCTCGGAATTCGAGATACCCAGCTGTAATTCTGTAAATACTTGTATATTGACACCCTAAAAGTTGTCTCAAAACCTACATATGGTAGGGTGTACGCAACTATTAAATTTCAAGGTCAAACAAAGGTCACAAAAATCGGTTTATTGCGCTTTTTTTGTAAATATCTCATTTCCTATGGGTTTTTTGCTATTTGTATTTATTATCAATATTGTAGAATACAAAATTCTCTACTAATTTTGTTTACAAAATCTTTTTATACGGTGAACCGTTTTCGAGATAGAGGGCGGAGAGCGCGCGGTCACAGCATCACTTCAGGTCAACCGGTGCCACCGGTAGAAAACGCGCCATATACAGTGTGTCCGGACATGAACTAGCAATATTCTAAACACTTATATAACAACTATTTTTAAGTACAAATACACCCTAAACTTGGGCCCAATCCACTTCCCCCCTTATTATACTGTATGTCTAATACTTTCAGAGTTATTGTTGTTTGAACATAGCGCATACGCATGATATTACGATTATTTTTTTCGGGTATCATATTTTTTTTAAAGGTTATGGAAATGTAAACATATTTGTTTTGTAATGTAGACGGTAGGACAGTATTTTTGCCCTTCGAATAAGCCCATTTTTATCTCAGTAAGACCAAAACTTTGAGAATATTTCAGTACAAAAACAAAATGGCTGCCACATAGGGGGAAAGTGGATTGGGCCCAAGTTTAGGGTGTATTTGTACTTAAAAATAGTTGTTATATAAGTGTTTAAAATATCGCTAGTTCATGTCCGGACACACTGTATATGGCGCGTTTTCGACCGGAGGCACCAGTTGACCTGAAGTGATGCTGTGACCGCGCGCTCTCCGCCCTCTATCTCGAAAACGGTTCACCGTATAAAAATTTTTTTTAAACAAAATTTGTAGAAAATTTTGTATTCTACAATATTGATAATAAATACAAATAGCAAAAACCCATAGGAAATGAGATATTTACAAAAAAAGTGCAAACAACCGATTTTTGTGACCTTCGACCTTGAAATTTAATAGTTGCGTACACCCTACCATATGTAGGTTTTGAGACAACTTTTAGGGGTGTCAATATACAAGTATTTACAAACTTACAGCTGGGTATCTCGAATTCCGAGATTCTTACCTAATTTAAGCTTAAATGACTGGACTACATAGAGAGGTACTGTATATTGAAATATAAAAAGTATTTAAATAATTTATTTATTCACAACTTTTTTAATCTACACCTTTCTGCAATCTTCAAGTAAATTCAATTATTTTACGGAGATAGGTACCTAAGTAGGAAGTACTATCTTCGTAACAGAGAGTTATTAAAAAAAAATATGAATGTACTTACCTAAGTACTTACTTAAATAAAATAAAAAAGTACATGGGAATAAATTTAAAACGTGCTTTAAGTTATCTTAACAATTGACATGAAAGTACGCATTAATCTTGGCGTTAAAGAGAACCTTAAAAATACTATACAAATCACTGTATCGCCTCCTAATGATCTTGATACGTCAAAATGATCCCGCGAAAAAGATGGAAGATACAACTTTAATACACTAAAAAGGGACGGAGATATGAATTCTCACCGGAAACGGAGTAATATATGGCGCATTGTTAGTAATGAGATCGGTTTGTGTGTTTGCCTGTCTGTGGGCGGATGGCTTTAAATAGGCGTTTGGTCTTTTTATTAAAACCAAATAGGGATTTTTGCGGTCATTATTTCATTACTTGCATTTTTTTGATTGTAGAAAATATTTATTTTTAAATCATCATCATTTTAACGACTCAATAGTAACAATTTTACCAACTAAAAAAAAGAGGAGGTTCTCAATACAGTCAGTCGCTCTTTTTTATTAATAAAAATCATATCATGAAAATAATTAATGTGTCAGATTCGGATACGTATATTGTTTTATGATTAAAAAAAATTTTTTTTTTCATAAATTTTATAAGCTTACAAATGCATTTTTTATTATTTTCAGTAGATTTATATTGTTTACATTTTTTAGTCCATTATGTTCATAGTCAATTTAAAAAAAAAACATAATATAGGTACACCTATCGTAAATCGCAATATTGTCTGTGAACGGATGAAGCCGATGCCGAACCATTCGAACGATATTTGAAATTCAAATTTGGAAATCCATTAGTGCGACTCTTCATTTTAATGTGACACCGTATTGAGTTACTCTAATTGATGGTTCTTTTTTTAAAGTTCCACTTTCGAACATCGAAAGCTAGTTCCGGTGCTTTTTATACGATCCAATAATAATATTATGGTGCATCCTTACCATTACCTATAAGTAAATGCGAGTATTCTGTTTGTTGGATTGTCCTTCAATCACGCAGTAAAGGAACAACAGATTGACATGGTTTTTGTTATGAGTACAGTTGAGGACCTGGAGAGTGGCATAATATAGGCTATGAAATACACATAAGTAATATTGGATATAAAAAAATATTATAAAAAGTATTTTATCCAGGAAAACATGGATTCCCGAGGGATTTTAAAAACAGCTAACTCCAAATGTGGAAGAAGTTGCGGGCAAAAGCTAGTAGAATTATTATAAATTATAAATGTGATATTATCTTTATTCCAGCAGACCTACTATGTAGATATTTGAATTTTTATTTTGTAATTTTTTAATTTATGATTACTAGTAAGTACTTAGATAATTTATTTTATTCGTACTTAGAATAAATAAATACTTATACTTAGATTTCGTTTTACACTCGATTTACATAATAGGTACCTATTAGTTTTCGTTATTTCATTTTGAATGATATTTTTGGGTTCGTCCTTTATTTTATTTCTGCTATCTATTCAACCTATCATTTATATCACATACAAGACTCCGTAAAAAAGCACTGCTATCGGCCCGTGAAATTCATATTGATGATTGCATGGATTTGTATCGATCGATATACAAATCGATTAATGCTTGTCAACCGGCTACGAATCGCCATCATTAATTTGAATTTCGAACCCGTTCGTAACTGTAACAGCCGTTTTGTGCAAAATTAATGTTTTTATAATTCGATACGGAATCCAAAATGCGGAGGTATGAATGATACATTGCTCTTGTAAACACATTCTTCGATTAGGTAGGTATTATTTATTATGTACTAGCTTTTGCCATTGCCTTATACCTACCAGTATTTAGAGTTTAACTTAACTTTAAAAGTAACCTAGGTCCTCAACTATATCTATGCAAAATTCCAATGGGGTCTCAAGTTGCTGGAATGATGACTGGTGACCCCGCAACGGAAATCGCAGTGTTCGCGGACCCACAGTTAGACCTACGACATCAGACGAGTCGGATACAGGCGGCGCAAGAACGAGCACTCACAAGAAGTCCATGTAAGACAAAAGAGACCTTTGTTCGGCAGTGGACGTCTACTGACTGTCGAGATACATACGGCATTTCGAACCAGGCAGTGGTAGACTCATCGACGATTCAAAAGCACTTGTAAAAAAGTTTATTTGAATAAAAAACATTTCTATTCTATTCTATACTATATATACTACTACTATATACTATATCTATATATATAAAAGAAAGTGGTGTTAGTTACACTATTTATAACTCAAGAACGGATGAACCGTTTTGGCTGAAAATTGGTGGAGAGGTAGCTTAGAACCAGGAGACGGACATAGGATACTTTTTATCCCGCTCGACCGCGTTACCGTCAAGTCACTATAAAACGTGGTATAACAAAAACGCATCTGACATGGAATAACAAAACGCAAATGACAGTGGAATAACAAAACGTAAATGACAGCTAAACGTTATTTTGTCCTTGGTTAAGTATGGTAAAAAATTTGACAATTTTAAAAAGTTTTTTATTAAAGCATTACTGATATTATAAATGCGAAAGTGTGTTTGTTTGTTCGTTAGTCCTTCAATCACGTCGTCGCAACAGAACAGCGGATTGATGCGATTTTTTGCATGGGTATAGTAATGGATGTAGTAGTGGTTCCTCAGACCGGGAGAGCTACTTTTTATCTCGGATAATGAAAGAGTTCGCGCGGGATTTTTAAAAACTAAATCCATGCGGACGAAGTCGCGGGCATCAGCTAGTATACTATATACTATATATATCTATTCCAACAAAGTTGCATGGGTTAAATCGGCTTGGCATCCGGCTGCCCACAAGATAGTATAAAAAACTTATTCAATGTAATAGCTGCATAATAATTATTGTAAAATGATTATTTTGAAAAGAGCATCTGCTGAGTTTCTTGCCGGCTCTTCTCAGCAGAATCCGCTTTCCGAACCGTTGGTAGAGTCATGAAGTGTCATAAGAGCCACAGGTTGGCCTACGTGAAATAAATAATTTTGAATTTTTTTTGAATACGTTCGAAAAAAATTGCTTTACCTTCTTTGGCAGTTGGGTAAAAAACATAATTATTATTCAGTGTTTTGTTGGTCGTGTGCCACGATGCATATCTGCGTACAGTGCGTAGGGCTCAATGAAGCCTGACCGCACCTGTCTCCTGTCGCGTTCCGACGTTCTGCATAGCAGGAGACCACTTCATTTGAATGAATCAATGAATATGTTTTGCTCCTGACACCTAGACGTATAAAAACACCTTAAAACAATGAATTAGATATACCTACATTTTATAACTAGATATGTTTGTCAGTAGTGAAATACAGTTCAATAAAGAAGGGAAACCACACCTGTCGCCAATGTTGATGTTAAACTTTTAAGGAGACAGCTTCATTCAATAGCGAGTGAATGAATGAATGGAAACCTCATTTATATGGCAATATAATCATGATCACAAAATGGCGCGATTAATAATAAAAGGAAACATCTATGTTCCTAAATGGGTATTGCGCCTTAGCATTGTAGCCTCTTTGGATATCAAGACTTAACCTCTTTCGGTTCCTCGGTTCCTCTCCTAACACAAGCTAGGTTTATCGGAGGGAAAAGGTCAGAAAAATAAGCACCAGCTCTTGGGTAGTTGATGACCCATCATCAATTCATCAGATCTATGTATCAGCTAATTTATACTGATTACTTTAATTCATTCTAACAATTAAAAATTCTTGAATAAGAGTCAATCTATTTAACAACACAGCTGTCAGCGTATTGTTCTGTAATGCAGTAATAATTATTATCAACATAATATTTGAGACAGGCCATTGGCTGGTTAATACTAAGATACGTCATTCAGTGTCATTCTGTATTTATATCAAGATTGCAAATTAATAATATAAAAAATAATGCCTTAGTATAATTGTTAAAATTCAGGCCATGTTAATTGGTCTATAGAACACAAACACAAAAAGTATTTTATATTATTTTAACATAGTGAACTTGATTTTATTTTGATTTCTAGTCCTACTCCATACTTATCTCGCCATCGAAACAATTTTCTTTTTCCGTTACTTATAATTGTACCAACAGCAATTACTTATTGACTGTGAAATAGTTATTAGATGATTTTTGTGGTCGATATAATTATGTTTACGAGACAAACTTATGACACCCACACACATCTTCACCCCCTTACGACACACCTTTTACGGGGGTTAAAATAAGATCAAGTGGAACATATTAATAACTAAAGAGAAGAATTTGGCTCTCATTTTGTATTTAGTTGATATTTATAATTAAATTCTTAGTTGATAATATTTTTAGCAACTAATAATTTTCAAATAACCCCTTTGAAAAGCATTATACAAAATAATGCATTTCACGTAATTCGATACGATGTTTTGAACCCATCTTTGCATCTGTCATCGCCATATTGGAATCACCCTCTCATATAAATCCTTCTAAGCATCCGATACAAACCGAGTCAAAATTTGCATACGCCATTTATGGGTTAAAAAATTATCATATGATTACTTTTCGTAAATCACATAACATTTTTGAAACTTATTTCGTATTCTGTAAAGACCAAAATGCTGTGTATGTGATTACAGATAAAAGATGATGCATAATCGTAGATGATCTTTTCAATGTTAAAACATTGTTGTTTCAATTGATATGGAACTCTATTTCAAAGAGTTTAATTTCATATTACAGTGGCAACAGTTATGACAGCATGGGAAAGGTTAACCCTAAAATGGTTTATGATAATTTCTTGCAGCGAATTATTTTTGCTATCATTTTTCAATAGCTCATTAATGGATAGTAAAGCCAATTCGGGCGTAAGTGGCATAGGTTTTAGTTTGCTTTGTTAATGTTCCTGAATACATTTGAGATATTGTGCGGAGACCGATTTTATGGACGTCATTTGAATTTCGATGGCGTTTGAAGGGTTAATTTGCATGATTGTGATTTACAGTTTATTTTTGGTTATGGGTAATGCACTTGAACTGTTACGGGGCGCATCGTCACGCGTTAAACAGCACCAATATCTGATCTGTGTACTCATATCCTTTGAGCTGCCTTTCAAACAAGTCTCTTTCACTAGGGAACCTATCTCTGTACCAACAGTGAGACAGCTTTTTAGCTCACGACAGGTGCATTGATTTTCATATGAAACGTCTATTACATCATTTAACACAAAACTAATTTTTTTCGCTGGCTTGGTGACTCATAGAGAATTTTCGCTTGCTATACTAAACCTGTCACTAATATCTGTCATGTGCCGCTTCACGCCAACTACAGAATCCCCCGGATTGGAAACTTAGTGGTTGGCAAATGATCGTGGAAAGGCCTGCAAACTCCTGTTAAGCTAATAGGCATTGTATAGTGTATACCTACTACCTAGCCTACTGAATATTGTATTTCTTGCGTTTTGAACAGAGAAACTGCTTATTTCTTGACGGTAATTTTCAGCTGAATCTGTTTTCGAGCTGGTGGTGGTAGAGTTTTGACTTACAAGAGCCACAATGTTGGTAGTTTGACTTTATGAAATAAATAATTTGAAATTTTTGAGAGAAATTTTTGCTCAACTTGTGTTTCCATATCTTAGTTAGTCCTTGTTCGAGAGTTTAAATTCAAACAATCTTTCTTTACCTACATATTCGAATAAACTTTTACTAATACATTTTATTTTTGTAATATCGTTCGCGTAAGTTAGCTTTGAATCCGACACTGGCTTATAATATTGCTTCGTCTTCGTTGAAAATATAAAATTGAACTATTTTCAATTAACGTGTAGAAAAATAAATTAAAATTTGAAGCATAAATAGCGACTTTTACTTCCTGTTACAACTCATGAGCCTATAGTACATTTGAATTCATAATCATTATTGAAAAAAGTCTATAATCTAATAACACAAGGTGTGTCTAAATAGTCCAACTATTACTTTTACACCAGCTATAAATTTCTAACTACTAACTCGATAACTATCGAATGACATTTATAGAAACCCATGTCTTTTGTTAGTACTTCCCGAACAGACCGCAGACTTTCTTATTCAACCGTACACACACACAAACCTCTAATTACGTTTATATCGGTGACCACCTTAGCAGGTGCAAACCAAGCATAACGGACATCGGTGAACCGTAACGTGAAAACTTTATCTACCCTAACTCCTAGAACATAAAGTTCAAATTCTACTGGCAATTCTAAATGAATGGCCAAACCATGGTCGATCAGTGGATGGGATTTATTGAGAGCGCTCTAAAGTCCAATTTTGTGTGTAATTCGATTTCGGTGAAACAATAACATTTCCCTATACGTAAGGTCAATAGCATGATGGGCAAATTCGGTTCGGTTAATTACTGAATGTGTTTAGCGGTTGAAGTATTTTTTGGGAATAACATCCGTCAGTCAAAAAACTAACTGTATGAGCACACAACTCATGTAAAATACATTGACGATTCTAAAGTTGATATCGAAAATGAGGTACAAACGAATCAAGAGATGGATACTTCTATAGATGTTTTAGAAAAAAAGCAATGTATTGGAGTCGTATAAGAAAATTAAGTGGATTAATATTATGAACAATTGTACCTACAAGGAAAAGTAACGCATCGATGACTTTATGATATAAGCAATGTATAAGATAAAATTTGAAGGTTTTGGTAATCAGTTGACCGTGACTAATTTGAATTTTAATAATTATTACGTTATATTTTATTCATTAAACATTAACATATTTTGGAAAATACCGGATATTAAACCTTGGATTGAATATTATAATAAATTTGATTAAAAATAAATTTTTAGTTTGGTTTAAAATACACCCAAAATTATTTTTATTACATAAGTACATACTATACCTACACTAGCGGCACGCTATGATGGCCGGTTTGACACATTACAATAGTGATGTGGAATGTCAATTTATTCTCGAACAAAAAACAATTAAGTTTTGTTTTTGTACCTGATTAAATAGGTTTAATAAAACAAAAATGTATATGTTTATTTAATTTATTTGAACGAACTGAATATTTGAATGAAAATGAATATACATACTTTATATGCACACAAGAAACATATGAATACAAAAGATACCAAAAAAGGTGCCACAAAAGGCCATAATTAATCAGATTCGTCCATACTACTATTTTCACTGTCGTCACTGCTATCATCACCTACATTAATAATTATATGTTCGTTTTCTATAATATTATCTATTTTCACATCTCTTTCATAATCTTCCCTTATTAATTTAACAGTTCTATTCACAACCTTTTCCCAGTCTCCTTTAGTCACATGTTCACAAGCTTCTTCTAATAATTTTAGCATTTTTTTTGTGGTAAATGGGGGTTCTGTATTGTGTCTTGCAGCATATCCCTTAATTTGAGCCCACACCAACTCAATCGCATTATACTCACAATGGTAAGGCGGTAACCGTATAACTCTGTGCCCATGTTCTAATGCTATTTCGTCAATGACGTATCGGATCTTGGTTGGTTTGTTTTCTTTTAAAAGACGTACTAATTCCGCTTTTAACATATTCATGTTTGCATCTACGCCATTTTTACGAAGCCATGCGACGATATCAGCTTTCTTTTGGGATTGGGCAGGTGGCTTGTCAATTTGCATCGAGTGGTATGGGGCGTTGTCCATAATTATAATAGATGGTTCAGGGAGGCTACACAACATTGAGGTAAACCATTCAGTAAACTTTTCTCCATTCATGTCTTCATGATAGTCTCCAGTGGTTTTTGACGCAAAAGCCATGAGAGAACCTTCGACAAACCCGTTGATGGTTCCGGCGTGACAAATTATAAGTCGCGATCCTTTTCCTACAGGAACTTTGGAAGTAGATGCTGCTGTGTCATCGTTCCAAGAACGGCCTACAGTATGGTTAGCATTAAGCCATGTTTCATCCAAGAACACAACATTTTGCCAATTTTTGATTTCTTTCACTTGCCGTAAAAAAGTATACCTTGCCATCGCTATATCAAATCTTTCCATCAATATTTTGCGTTTGTTACATTTTTTGTATCGAAATCCAATGGTCTTCAAAATCTTCGTTAAAGAACTTTCCCCACCGAAGAATAATCTAGCTTCCTTCAGTGAATGCACCAACTTTTTTCTTGTTGGATACTCCTTCTGTAAATAGTAGCCGTAAACATGTCTTCGGATAGCATCGGCATCAAAGCTATCGATGCCTACGACTGGTTTTGCTCGTTTTCTCTTTTTTGGTGTGTGAAGTTTATTTTCTTCTGTGCCAGTCTCGCCATATTTTTTTTTAGTTATCCGTCTAACAGTTCGTTGTCCAATATTAAGCGCATCAGCTACGCGTTCAACCACTGACGTTATAGGTAAAATTGGCCCTCCATTTTGAGCTTCACGATCGAAATAGTTACGAAGGCGTATTACGAACTCACGTGTCTGACTATTTAGAACAGTTCTCTGCGTACGTTCGGTCATATCGACGAAATCCACAACAAAGGGCTTGAACAGAGTCCAAATTAACGAGCAAGGGTCAACAGTAATGCAGTATCAATATTTGAAATCCAAAGCCAGGTCAAAACTATATCACAATCGCATTGCACTGACAGTTTATAATTTTCGAAGCAACGTCAATTCGAAACTGCTTTGTTTTGCATTGAGCATTGACGCGAGTTTGCCGGAGGTAGTAGTTGTGCTAGCCAGCGATCCTATGTGACGATCGTATTAGATTCCATTTTTAAAAATTTTCAATTTAGAAAACCAAATGCCGAGTTGTGGTATATATCATATAAAAATAAAAATTTTACCTTTTGTATGAAACAGCTGATATTTTTTTGCGATTTCAGAGGTTTGTCCACATAGTGAAAATTGTTCATATTCACAAGTACATTCACCCCTTAAATGGTGCAAACTGATTTTTCTACACTTGTATACATTTTAGAAATCAATTTAATAAATAAATTTTGAGTCCTAAACCTAAAACTACATTCGATAAAATTTATGAATCTCTGCACATCACTATCGTCAATAAAGTAATACAATTATTTCCTTCAAAGTCGTTATCAATTAATACGGAACTTCATGAGCGGACAAACGTCAAACCGGCCATCATAGCGTGCCGCTAGTGTAATTGATATCCGCAACTTTGTACGCGTGGATAAAATTAAGTTTTTCAAAAATTTCACAGGAATTATTTGATTTTAAGGAATTAAATTATTACGTAAAAGTATTCTACAAATCCAGACATCCATCTATAATAAATAATTAATCTACATAGAGTACTTTTTAATTTATAGGTAGGTATCTGTCTAGATTTGCCAATTTTTCTCTTTAGAATTGATGGAAAAATGTACACTTTTAGAGTCATTTAAATGCTTCTTTAGCTACTTCATTTAAATGACAGCTCATTAAGGGATTTAATGATAATAAGATAATAATATATAATATAGTAATAAATGTGAGTGTGGCAATAAGAGAAAAAATTACTTCCATAAAAGTAATATCGCAGTAAATCTAAAATCTGAAGCAGAAAAATTCTGCTATTTTTAGCATGTGAGTATAAAAAAGATCTACATGTGTGGCATAAGCAAAATATTAGAATTTAATGCTAAAATGGCGTGTAATTCCGGGAAATATGATATGTAGATAACTATTAAAAAGAGGTTTGCGTGCAAATTACCATAAGGACGTAATGAGAAATTGCGCTAACGGCCGATGCCTGAGGATCGATGACAAATGATTTTAATCATTATTTATTATACAATATTATCTACTTTTATGATGCGAATGGTACCTATTTAATGATCCGTTTAGAATTTACTGGGAAATGGCTCAGAACTTTTTTTATTCTAGTGAGTTGGAACTTGACTGCGATCTGGTGGACTCACCTGATGGTGAGTGACGATGCGGTCTGAGACGGATGTAGGGTAACTCGGAAGGGGTAAGATGGTTAATTAACCAATTTTCTTTTAAAATCTCCTTGAAACTCTTTGATTTCCCGGGATGAAAAGTGCTCTAATATCCGTTTCCAGAGGCAAATGTATAAGCCATCTGTGTGTTAAATATCGAAATCCATTAAGAGGTTGGGCCTTGGGCCTTTGTTTGGGTAGGTATTTTTTTTACAAATGTGAAAGAAAGAAAGAAGAAGATTCTTGGAATGAAAACATATCTACTCTTCATTAGGTGCTCTCAATACCTACAATAGGTACCGAGAAAACAAGCTTGTTGAGCTACACATAAAACTATTTTTAGAAACCAATTTAAATAAAAGTAATTTGAATTTGAAATAGGGTGATTTAACAAAAAGATCGATAGAATCGATACCACAAACCGCCACGATAATTAACAACGCCACATGTCACTTCAAACAAAAGCTCCTACGTGAGAAACTAATTACAGACAGAGTGAGATGGCAATAGTCGATGCAGACTAACGAAATACAGTGAATTTAACGTAATGGTATTAAAATTTAAATAAATCGCAAAACCCCTACTAATTTTTAATTTATCGTCATTCGCCCATCCAAATTATAGACTCAAATTAGCTTACCAACGAGATCAAGAACTCAAGTCTTTTCAAAGTCAAGTCAAGTTTTTCAATTGTAGTGTTTATCACTGGTCTATTCTGAATAGGTAAATAAATTTAAGTCTTATGTAATTGTATACACTCCAAGTTATAATTTATTTATTGTGCAAAAATATATTTTACACAATTTACGCTAGAACAGCTTACTATAAAAATTATTTATGCAAATAATAATTCACAATAATTTAATAATTTTTTTTTAAAACCGACTTCAAACACCCGCGCCACTACAAAGTATATAATTTATTGATGACATTTTAAAACCTCGACCAATTTCGATAAAAAAATGGGACCACCTGGGAAGTATACCCTTTAAAACAAAAAAAGAATTTTCCAAATCGGTTCAGGCGTCATCGAATAATCGGTGAACATACATAAAAAAATCCGACGAATTGAGAACCTCCTCCTTTTTTGAAGTCGGTTAAAACATGCGACCAAGAGTGATAGAAAAGCAAAGTTGAATGAATTTGAAAATTGGATACACCTTAATCTTATTATTATTTACATAGATTGTTATTTTTACTGGTACTGTTTCTAGGAATTCTCATAGTATAATAAACCTGAATAAATAATGGCTTAACCCCTTCTGATTCGAAAGGAGACCTATACTTTGCAGTATAGTGAGCTGACGATGGGTTGAGATGAATAGTTCGATAAATGTATTGGTAAATGAATCATTTAGGGATATTTTTTATTTGCAAACATAGGTAAATGCGGAGGACTTCGTTCCTTAACTACCTAACATTGAATATCTGTGGATACAATAATAGAAATCGATAGACGAGTACCCTATACTTTCGTATTCATTACCTAGCCACCAAATCTTGTCGGTTATCTAAGTGAAATAAATTACAGTGCTGTTAATTGATACAGTTTCGATCGGGGGGAGTCGGCGATGCGTCACTTTTATCAGACCGACCCGCGATCGAATTAATGAGTGGCCTGGCAGATGTTTTAAAGGAGCTAGGTATACCTAGTAGCTGTATTGCGGCTACTATGGAAGCTCAAGAAAGTTGGAACTATAGCCCTGACTAGAACTAACAATACATAGTGTTAACTTGAATTTTGATTTGAAATGTTTCAACACACACCGAGAGGGTTGAATAGAATAGAATAGAAATGTTTTTTATTCAAATAAACTTTTTTACAAGTGCTTTTGAATCGTCATGAGTCTACCACTGGTTCGGAATGCCCTTCCTGCCGAGACGAACCAGCAAGAAACGCGGCAGTTGCTCTTTTCAAAACAAGTTTACAATCTAATAGATATTATGCTATGTATGCAGTGTTTCCACAATGAGGGGAAGTTCCACAAAAGCATACCTAATTATAATTCAACACATGTTAAGACGGGCACACAGAAAGTAGCCCCATTCCCGCCGGTGGAACCCGTTCACGAATACATACATACATAATACGTTGATAATACATCACTATTGTTGATCAGATTTATTACTGACCTGGTACATATACTTATTAGTATCGGTAGTAGCTGTATGAAAGCTCAAGAAAGTTGGAACTATATAGCCCTGACTAGAACTAACTATATTTAGGTAGTACTAACTAGAACTCTTTAATAACTTTATAGTATGTATTGCTATAAATTCGATCGAGAGAGTTGACAAATCACTCTTTTCAGACCGACTAGCGATCAAATTAGCCACCAACAAAACTCAAAAAAAAAAAGAAACATCAAAATCGGATGACTATGTGAAAAGTTATTAAAGTAGTCATACATAAAAAGATATACTTACGCAACGACTTGAGACTCTCCTCCTTCTTCTTCATTCTGTTTCGTCAGTTGAAAAAGCGGAACTATAGTCTGTACTAACCTGGATTTGAAAATGTTTCAATTTTTAACAATATATTTTGTAATCCATATTTTGAAAAGTCTCTCATATAACGAAATTTCAAAGTATTCCCAGACCAAGGGATTAAAAAAACATAAATCCTTATAATTATAATGGTTATGTAAGTAAATTGCCTTTATATTGTGTTCTTTGTTGAAAGAAGTTGTGAAATATGTAGTTGGAAGAAAACTAGCTCCTAAGTGTAGAAGTGTTACCCTTAAACTTTTTATGATTTGAGCTTGTCAATACGCACTGCTATAGGTACATAATTATCGTAATAAATAAAATTGATCAGTAGTTTAATATTATTTTATTTGTAAATAAAATAAACTGACGTTACGAAGTAGCAGTGCCAGCGGTGACACTAACATGGTCCTAACATGTTACTAGTGTCAGCAAAAAATAAACATTAATACATACAATTCATTTAAAAACAGAACTAAGTCGATGCCAATTTACCTACTTTCTCTTCGATACATTACATTATGTGTGTTTGTTTTGAAATGTCATATTCTAGACTAGGTAAAAATACTGGTAGAAGAGTCTGTCTGTGTGTTTTATATTTTTAAACGAAATAAAATCGCATTTCAATAATAAACACAGGAGAGGATATATAATTATTATTATATGAATAGATATATATGTACTAGGTATATAATATTAGGAAAGGAGTTATTTTGTCGTAAGTACCTACTGATTTGACTGGCTTCAATGAATTCTTTGCTTTTAAGTACAGTACCCGGCGATATAATATATTGCACATCGGCCTTTGGAATAAAACGCTATTTCTATTCTATTGCAAGGAAAGCTAGCCAGAAATTCACATAGTAATTACTGAAATCTCTTCACAACTCGATTCAATGGTCGATTACTCAAAAACTATTATATATAGAAATAAATAAGAAACTGTTTTAGAACGCACAAGTAAAGGCCTTTCATATGATACCCCACTCGGTATAGTTATCTTACTTTGAAATTTCAAACCCCCGATTTTCCCCCTTTTTTAATCAAACTAAAATAATTTTCGCGTTGCTTTTATTTTTCCTGTAAAATATACATAAACCTCTATTGACCATAATTATTTCAGATTTTACGATTGGTAAACTTCGGAGATAAGGGGGGGGGGCAACGGTTTTTTTTCGACATTTTGGCCGATTACTCAAAAACTATTATATATAGAAATAAATATAAAACTGTTTTAGAATCCACAAGTTAAGGCCTTTCATATGATATCCCACTCGGTATAATTATTTTATTTTGAAATTTCAAACCCCCGACTTTCCCCCTTTTTTAATAAAACTTCCAATGTGTTCCAATGACGTTGGGCCAATATTATACACAACTATGCCAAATTTCATGTCGATAGCTTTAATAGTTACTGAAATAATCGACTGTGACAGACGGACGGACGGACGGACGGACGGAGAAAGTCTCACCATAAGGGTTCCATTTTTACCATTTAGGTACGGAACCCTAAAAATGCAGTCGAACTGTGAATAGAATAGCGTTTTATTCCAAAGGCCCATGTGCAATATAATATATCGCCGGGTACTGTACTTGATTTATTTAACTGTATAATTTTTAATAAACATTTATTTTTGATTTTAAGGACGATGATGTGGAATTGTGAACGAGATAATCCTATTAATATTATAAATGCGAAAGTTTGTGAGGATGGATGTATGGATGTTTGGATGGATGGATGGATGGATGTTTGTTACTCTTTAACGCGACAACTAATGAACCGATTTTGCTGAAATTTGGCACAGACATAGATTACAGTCTGGAATAGCACATAGGCTACTTATATGTGAAATATTATAAATGCGGAAGTGTGATGGTTTCTCCTTCAATCACGCCCGAACAGAGCTACGCATCGACGTGATTTTTTGCAAGGATACCTATAGTTGACCTGGAGAGTGACAGGCTACTTTTTATCCCGCAAAATCAAAGAGATCCCGAGGCATTTTAAAAACTAAATTCACGCAGACGAAGTCGCGGGCATCAGCTAGTATTACCTATATCATGAACTAAGAAGTTTACGGATTCTGGAATTAAACATGCAGTCTTATTATGTAAATGGAAAGATACACACATCGTAACGATGGAGTATTAATGAATGAATGAATGAATAGTAATTTTAAATATAAATATATAATATTATAAATACTATTTAGTATGTTCCTTTTTTAGGGTTCCGTATTAAAAAAACCAGGAACCCTTATAGTTTAAGTAAGAAGTCGTTTAAAAATGGGTACCTATTTGTTTCAACGATAATAATATATTATTATTGAATTCGCAGACGAAGGCACTGTGCGAATATTGGTCGAGGTTGCTGGGTGCTTGCTGTATTTTCCAAGAAAAACGCGCTTATGTGGCACAGGAAATTTAATTTTTATTTGTTAATAAGAGAGATGTTTTCACTGTGACAGGTCGAAGGTGAAGAGGCGTTAATGAGTGATTTTAGATGGCTCATTGAATGAACGCTTGTTTTTACATTCAAAAGAATGAATTTATGTTGTGTTGCCAACAGGCACTAGTACCTAAAAACTATGCCTACCTGTTTTAGCATTTTTTTAGTGTGACATAAACCTATTACCTACTTAGTGCCCTTTCGAATAAAGCGTTAATTTATTACTCGTTACATTTGCTTTATGTTTATAGAAATGTTTTTAAATTGTTTTGTACATAATTTTTTTATGGGTTTTTACTTTATTTTGTGTAAATATTATAGTACTAAGGCCTTATATAGGCTGTGACTTTAATTACGATCCTATAACAATATTTTATAATTTTTTTAAATCCTTTGTGGATAGGTAGATATTATTTTATAGTAAGGTCTGTTAATTGTTATTTATTAAAAAGAAATTACCGTTATAGATTGTCTTTTTCACCGTTTCTATATAATTAAGTAAGTAGGTAAGTTTATTTTATTGTAACGTCTATAAATTCTAAAAAAAATTGTTAGTGAAGTGGCATTCGAGCATTTTGAAAATAAGCTGGAATTATGTATTTTACTTTTTACTGTATCAATGATAATTTAAAATTAGTTCTCTTTTGGTATCCATATTTGGGTTTTCATGAATAATAAATGTGATTCTTTTTCCTTTATGTGTTTTTGTCTAAATTGTACTAGTAAATATAGGTTTACACTTTGCAATCGTCGTGTATCACATATCTTTTATCCTAAAGTAGAATCAATAAATCAGTAGACTGAAATGACAGTTGCTAATGTCCCTTTGTAAAATAATATTGCCATATTTATTGTTATAGTGATGTTCTAGTACAGTAGGTAGTGATAGCTGTAGTACCTATACTGTACTTTTACATTTCATTTTATAAATCTCTTGAGATCACATAATATGTAATAGAAATAGTAATAAAGGTCACCTTTTAAAAGATGTAATAATAGAAAGCACGAATAGAAATATTTATGATCTATTTTTAGTACTGAAAGTTGTTTTATCTCCTCAGTATAGGCCGACAAAGACGAGATCTTATGGAGATTTTCCATAAGATATTAATTGCTATTCAAAATATTTTTGTATCAATTATAATAAAAACAATTTGGGAATTTTCTTTGTAAATAAAAAAATAAGTGTTTTGGTACACGATGTAATGAGTAAGTGATTGATGTGGATCCTTTAGTCACAACACTATTTTTTTTCATCAAAAACTGACAACACAGTAAATGTCAATTCAGTCTACTGAATTACTGATTCTAGGTACTTTAGTTAGATTTCTCGTGTAACTTACCTCATAATTACATAATTACTAGCTGATGTCCGCGACATCGTCCGCGTGGATTTAATTTTTAAAAATCCCGCGTGAACTCCTTGCTTGATGATTTCCCCGGATAAATTGTAGCCTATGTCACCCTCCAGGTTCTCAACTATACCCATGCAAAAAATCACGTCGATCCGTAGCTTTGTTCCTGCGTGATTGAAGGACAAACCGACAAACAAACACACTTTCGCATTTATAATATTAGTAAGGAAGAATTAAAACATGATACGGATGTAACCAATACCTTTGTTTCTACCGGTGGCGATTTTTAAATTTTTGAACACAATAAATAAATAATTAAATTTTTGAACACAAAAGCTACTAATTGTGACTTAGTAACTATTATAGTTAGATGTACATTGTACACCCTTGTGAATTTTTATGTAGAAAATAATGAGTACTTTAATCATGCAGTACATAATTTTTATATATCACTAGCTGATGCCCGCGACTTCGTCCGCATGGATTTAGTTTTTAAAAATCCCGCGGGACTCTTTCATTATCCGAGATAAAAAGTAGCTCTCCCGGTCTGAGGAACCACTACTACATGCATTATTGTATGGGTATATGCAAAAAATCGCATCAATTCGCTGTTCTGTTGCGACGTGATTGAAGGACAAACCAACAAATAAACACACTTTCGCATTTATAATATCAGTAATGCTTTATTATAACACTTTTTATAATTGTCAAATTTTTTACCACACTTAACCAAAGACAAAATTACGTTTAGCTGTCATTTACGTTTTGTTATTCCACTGTCATTTGCGTTTTGTTATTCCATGTCAGATGCGTTTTTGTTATACCACGTTTTATAGTGAGTTGACGGAAACGCGGTCGAACGGGATAAAAAGTATTCAACTCCACCAATTTTCAGCCAAATCGGTTCATCCGTTCTTGAGTTATAAATAGTGTAACTAACACCACTTTCTTTTATATAATATATAGATTTACAGTTTTCTCAGCACACGGCAAATAGTGAATTTTATAGGCAAAATTTTGCTACTTTGGGTTACATTTTTGCTATTTTCTTAAGTATTCCTAATGTTTTGAAAATAAATTATAGCGTTACTTCCTGATAAGTTAGCTTTCTATTGGTGAATAAATGGTTAAAATCGGTCCAGTAGTTTCAGAGCCTATTCGGTACAAACAAACAAACAAAAAATCTTTCCTCTTTATAATATTAGTATAGAATAATTAGGAGTCCGCGTGGCGGAAGTTTTATAAAAATCCCGCGGGAATCCTTAGTTTTCTCGGGATAAAAAGCAGCCTATATCACTCTCCATGTTCTCAGATATCCGTAAACAAAAATAAAACTACGGACGAACTTCGTAAGCATTAAACATCAATCAATCATTCATGCAACATTTCAACCCCCATTTAACCCCTTTTTGGGGTAAATTTTTGTAGCTGATGCCTACCTGCGCCCTAGAAAGAACCTACGTTCCAAACAAGTAAATAATATCTAACAATAATATCCTATTGAAACTTTCATACCCTATTTTAAGTGGTGATTATCTAGAAAAGCACAAGTACATTTAGAAATAATAAATAAACTAAATGACAATTTTTGTTTCTGACTTCAAAACATGGGATGTTCATATAGCTTTCCAACCCCCATTTCATCCCCTTAGGGTAGATTTCCTGGAAACCGTTTCTTCGTTGATGTTTACGCCCTAGAAGGAACCTACCTTCCAAATTATTAAGTTAAAATAAGAACAATTAAAATTTTCTCATACAAACCCTCTCTAAAATGGCATTTAGTACAGATTTTTATGATTTAAAACTTAGTGTCGATTTTCATGTCTCTTACTTCAAAAACATAGGAATTTCATATAACTTCATTGGCTACACCGACAGCGGTACCAATGACGAACGTTAAAAAGAAATTATGTGCATTAAATTCTCAACTGACTTTCTTATCGACATCAAATTGTGGTTATACTTTGCTTAAATCTATTTGATACTTTGAAGTTAATATGAGATAGACTTACTCAAAAATAGGTATATAATATTTAGAGATAGATTGCAATTTACAAAATAATCGTAACCTTGCTATACCAAAGTGTTAGGTATACCTACTTAACTTTGTAGTTTTAAAAGCTGCACAACTTGTTTCGTAATACATAATTTTAATGTGATCTAAGTTTTAGCCAACATCCAAAAAGGAGGTTCTCAATTTGGCCAATATTTTTTTGTATTAATTAGTTTTTGTTTAAAAGATCTTTACTACCGACAAGTTATACTGAGTATTTTAAGTAAGACTATATTTTTCGCTACAATTATTTTATCTTTTTTGGTACAGAAAATGGTTTTAAATTCATTGGCTTCAGAAAAATGGGCTCACAGACAACATAGGTCTTCTGAAGAGTTTCAGAGCGGCCAATCTCGACGGAGACTAGCTAACTACAGCTGCACTCTCTATACCCTCATAGTCCAATGGGACTATGAGAAGTCCAAGACTGACCGTGTTCTCTCTAACACCGCCTACTTTTCAATTTATAAAACTATATCAACTAGACTAACGAGGCTGTCAAAAAATTTATAAACGATACCTTCTCAATATGCTAGTATTAAATAAGTATAAATTAAGTATTAAAGTTGTTCAATCCCATTACATGACACGTAAATATCGCATGCGACTAACAATCTAATTACACCGGGCGGGAATCGAACTCCGATCGGTGGGCGATAACGATCACCGTGCGCCGATTGACCCGGACCCCTCTGGCTAAATAGCTTGTCCAATCCACCCTACTACGAATTTGTATAAAAGTAGTATAAGGTTTTGTTTTTAACCGACTTCAAAAAAGGAGGAGGTTCTCAATTCGTCGCAATCTTTTTTTGTTATGTAGGTATGTTCAACGATTACTCGAAGACGCTTGACCCGATTTGGAAAATTCTTTTTTTGTTTGAAAGTTCCCAAGACTCTCTCGACTGATTTCGATACATAACATAGTCGAACATAGTTCGAAGAGCTATGACGTATCGTACGTATAACCACTTTTTTGAATGTAAATTTGGCATTGTGTTCAATATTTTCACAGTACAATATTAGATCTCCGTAGCATTGTGGTTTCTACAGTCGCATAAAGGTCGATAAGGGTTAATGGTTCGAATCCTAGCTCGACAGACTGAATTTTCTATTTTCAATTTTATTTTAAATAATTTCTACATGTGGAATTTTTCCCTAATTTTTTTATTTTTGGAACGTAGTTCCTTATCGCGCGGTACGGAAGGGGGCTAGACGGAAAAAATTAAGGAAACCGACCCTCGACACATTTTTGAAACCGACACTTTTTTGTTGAATGTGAATTTTGCATTGTGTTCGGTATATTCGCCTTAGCACAAGGCCTCTGCATGGCCTAGTGGTTAGAGCAGTCGCCTATAAGTTCAACGTCGATGGTTCAAATCCCAGCTCGACAGACTGAATTTTCTATTTTCAATTTTATTTTAAATAATTTCTAAATGTGGAATTTTTCCCTAATTTTTTATTGTATAAATTGGATAACGCCATCTGTGAAAAAACAGTAACTCCACCAGAGTAACTCTTTGGTTTTGTAACAGTGCAATAGAAATAAACTAAAAATAATTCATCGTAGTTAATCAATTTAATACTAGATGACACCACTAGTTTATTACAATTCCTTCACTAAAATTAATCGGAAGGAACTACGTTCAATCCGGGTGTCCCTAGACACCACTCAAGTTTTTATTATTAATTTATTAAATAATTAAATAATAAATTAATAATAAACATAAAAAAATTAGGGAAAAATTCCACATGTACTTACTTAAAATAAAATTGAAAATAAAAAATTCAGTCTGTCGAGCTGGGATTCGAACCATCGACCTGTAACTGTTTAGCGACTGTAGAAACCACAAGGCTACGGAGATCTAATATTGTAGTGTGAAAATATTGAACACAATGCCAAATTAAATAATCGAAAGGAACTTCGTTCCATCCGGGTGTCCCTTGACACCTCTCAAGTTTTTTTTATAAATATCATTTGTACTTTGTAATAAAAAAACGCAATTTTAGTAAAAATGTCGTTTAAGACAAGTAGGTGGTCATGGCTCGTTTTATTTACCGATAGCCAAATTTTAAAGGCATAATTACAATTAAGGTCCTCATCTCGGAAGAAAGTTGAAAATGTATAATTACCATTATGGGGGAACTTGCAGCCCGTACGGCATATTGGAAAATTTCAATAACAATGAACAGCTAAACTTGGCACATTACAGCATCGTAATGTAAAACGATTAAAAGGAAAGTTTTTCGAAAAGGGTGTGGCCGTATTGTGTCGTAGTTTTGTAATTATATCGAGTTGATACAACGGCATTCCGAACCAGTGGTAGACTCATCGACGATTCGAAAGCACTTGTAAAAAAGTTTATTTGAATAAAAAACATTTCTATTCTATTCTATTCTATTCTTGTTAAAGTGCCGTCATAATTAGGAAAAAACCTCGCTACTTATGCACTAAAAAGTTTTTCTTTACAACACGGTAAAAAAATTTTTCTTTACGTCATTGTTAGGTAGACATTTTTTTGACGTGATAACTTCTTATAAATCGATGAACACCGGCTGTACGCACGAAAAAGTGTCACGTTCCGGCTGAGCCTGTACGTGCAAGCGAGGGCGCGGGCCGCGGAACAAGCGATAGATTGGCACGATCGGCCCAAGCGTTGACTTGTGACTATAGATAGAGAGCGCCCGCCGCCGCCCGCCAGTCATCGTCAATCGTCAATGTTTCTTTATGACGTTATCACGTAAAACTATCGTCCGTAAACCGAATTTACAGACAACCAATTTTTTTCAAATTAAAAAGGTTACGGACAAGTGCCTATTGTAAGAGTACCTTTTCATATTACCGTACCTAGGTATATAATTATAATGTTATTTTGTTATTATTTTGTTATACCTATATATAATGTTATTTTCGATGAATGATGACAGGTACATATAGATCATGTTCCACATTATTGATACTTTTACAACTGATAGATGGCAATATTTACATCTTCGGTGAATGTTACATAGTCCAACAATAAAATTAAGGAGGACGAGATTTAATAAGCAAGCTGAAAAAGTGCCTCGTGAAGAAACTATTGATTAACTATAATTTTAAAGAATGTTATCCATGCTGAATCATACTTACTTACTAATATTATAAAGGCGAAAGTTTGTATGTGTGTATGTTTGTTACTCTTTCACGCAAAAACTCCAAGACGGATTTTGGTAAAATTTGGATTAAAGATAGATTATAGATACCCTGGATTAATACATAAGCTACATTTAACTCCTGGAAATTAAAGAATTCCCGCGGGAATCAAAACCTTAATCCACTCGGATGAAGTTGCGGGAATCATCCAGTTTGATTAATATTCTCCTGTCCCCTTCAACTAAGCCTAAAGCTAGGCTACTAGGTACGACAACAGTGCTGACCTTTTGGTTTTTAGTGCGCCGCCATGACCGTGGCTCTTTACACACTAAAATGACACACGTCACAGAGCAACATCTCAATATAGATGTACAATTAGACAATCGGCGCATCGGCGGTCCGTGAGCCATTAGGGTTTTAATTGAAAATAGCGTAAAGGCTGTAAATTGTGAGTGCACCCCGCTGCAATGTCTCTCTGTCCTCTTCGATGTAATTATTGCCCGACCCGCAACGTTAAGTCCGCGCGAATCTATATGATTGTAAAATATTAGCTGCTTTTCAGTTTTCTTAAAATATATTTTGTTAAGTTCATTATTCAAGCTTTGATAGCGTAGTGGATAGTACATGATTGAAGCAGTGATAGTATAGTTGTTAGTAAGTACTACGGTCTCCTATTCGGGACGTCGCAGGTTCGATCCCGGGCACCTCTAAGTTATGTGCTTTTAAGAAATTAAATTTCACAAGTACAACGGTGAAGGAAAGAATCGTGAGGAAACCGGCACACTTAAGCATGGTGGACTATGGCGACTGGCGTATACTTAACCCTTCTCTGAAAGGAGACCTGCGCTCAGTAGTGAGACGTTAAAGGGTTGCTGATGATGAGATGATGCTAATGATTTTATTCAAGCTTTTTATGTTTTACTAGCTTTTGCTCCAGACTTCGTCCGCGTGGAGCAGAGATAACTGGCATGGAATTAGGCTTTAACCCTTTGTTTTTCCGGACGATCGCAATGGCTTCTCGATACTTACTCTCACAATCAGCTAAAATTCAAAAAATTCGAAAAATTCAGCCAACCACCAAGATTGAAATTGTAGCAATGTTTGATGCACCTTTTCCACAATCGACCCGCTGTGAAACATAATTATTTGTTGATTAGCTGATGTAAGATCT
The DNA here is from genome assembly GCA_029955525.1 of Oeneis ivallda. Classification (NCBI taxonomy): domain Eukaryota; kingdom Metazoa; phylum Arthropoda; class Insecta; order Lepidoptera; family Nymphalidae; genus Oeneis; species Oeneis ivallda. Next base: position 18,118,505 of record JARPMR010000008.1, read on the forward strand.
TGCATGCTATACTTACGTCTTCTTTGAGAAGTAAGTACAATATGATAAGTATGATAAGTCTATTCCCATTCACTACGAATGGGAATAGACTTATCATACTTATCATATTGTCTAATAGATAATAACCGACCTTATGTCTTGTATTTATATAGATACGTATGTAAAATCAAAAAATCTTTTTAGAAGGATATACTTAACAAATCCTAGATTTATATCTTATATAGACCTTGTGATTATTTAAGTAGGTAAAAGATTGGATTGTTAATACATGGATTACACTATTAAGTAAGTAATTAATATAAATCAATGCAAAACTATCAGTTTAAGTAGGATAAAAAAAAGATTATACCTAAAATTAAACAAAAAAGAAACTAAACGAGCTGTATATAAGTAGGTACTTCATGAAAATTCTCTTTCAAAGATTTTTCAAGTGAGGCTGTGTCAGTTTTTAATTGCATGTGGCCTAAATTCAGCATTTTTGGCGTGTCGTTTTGGACTTATTTTTTTGTTATAGCTATCATATCCAGTTATTTGTGAAGTAGGTTAATTTTTATTAAGTATAGGTTAAAGGGCCGATTTCTCCCACATAAAATAAGTCTTATCCAAGCGTGCTATTTTGGCAGATTTTAAATTAAAAAACTGTCAAAATGTCAAAACTTAGTTACGTTGGTGAAATCGGCCCTAACAAATATTTAGCTTTATTTTTAGGGGTCAGAAGTCAGGACTCAGGCTTCCAAAGATCTCCAACGAGTTTCTGTAATAAAGATTTATTTCTTTCAAACTTACAATCAAATCAATAAACAGTAGGTAATAGCTAGCGATTGAAAACAAAGTTGCTCCCGTACGTAGTTAAGTGTGTGAGAAGTGTTTTAAAAGGAAACTTAATGGTATTTGCACGTAATTACAAAGGGGCAAGACGTGAATCACGGCGACGCCTTACGTTTGAAATATTTTAGAGAAATCCTTCCGTCTCGCTGTAATGAGTGTCATATTCGGAACGGACGGTCTGCAAAAAAAGATTCGTTAATTTGTTCAAAGAAATAAAAAGAATTATTGAAACCAGTTTTATAATCGATATTTCGCAAAAGTTGATATGCGTTGGCAGAACCCAGAGCTGGCGCTTATTTAGTTTAAAACTTGTCATCCAAAGATTCAATAGCGCCAGTGGTGCCTTGGACAACATGCCCATGGGTCATCAAAAATTAATTTATGTTATGGGACACTCAGGACTCTCGGCTCCAAATTAAAAACAAAAATTCGCTTAAAAGTTGTAAAAAAATAATAAAAATGGGATTCGAACCCACGCCTCCGAAGAGACTGGTGCCTTAAACCAGCGCCTTAGACCGCTCGGCCACGCTACCGATATGAGAGTCGATGATATTTTTCTGCGTATGAACCGGAACATTTCAGATTTATTTTTATCTTTCAGACGATGTTAAGCAGTATTTTACATGAAGTTACCGTAGACCACAGATTTTCTTTTAATTAGGAGAGAATTGGAATATCGTTCTATCGCGCCTTCTTGATCAGTGATCAAATACGACAGAAGTGTGAGTAAACGTGTTCTGTATTTCGTCTTCATGATTAATGTCTCTGTCAGTGCCGAGTGGACATATATAATTGCGCGAACATAAAATAGTAAAAAATTATGTCCGCCGCGAGGATCTCAAAATTTCGCGCATCCATACATATTACAGCTAAAGGCAAGCTTTTTAAAATACCTATTTACAATAAATATCTTTTTTGAACATCAAATTTTTTTTTAATATAATCTTTTTAATAGGTAGGTAGATATGCCAATAAAATTATATATTTCTGCCGACCGTACCATCAACTCAGCACTACACACGACACATCCGAAGTGTAGCGACGTGTAAAATCTGCATTTCTTTGAGATGCACTTGTCCCCCCCCCCCCTTCTCCCCTCCCGACGCCTCTTAGATACAGAGCGCTCCACGCTTTGAGGCGCGGCTAGGTTTTGTTACGAGTGCCTAGGTAGCTAGGTGTTTTGTTTTGTTATGATAAAGCGTCAGATAACAATTGCCTTTGTTGTTTTTTACCGATCCGTCTATTTTGTTATTTTAAGTGACTACTAAATGGGAATGTACCCTATCTCGCTGCGAAGAAATAACGCTGTCTATTGACTTGTTTTGCGCTTGACTACGATCACGCTTAATAGTAATGCATTGTAAGGGTGGGCACACATTACGTGGTTAAAGTATAGTTAATTGTTAAAGTTAAATTATATCACTAATTTAATAAAAATAACTAAGTATAATTAAACCTCTTAAGACTGATTTCACCAATGTAAAATAAGTCATCGGAGCGTAAAGATATTTTGACAGTGTTTTTCAATACAAAAAAACCGGCCAAGTGCGAGTCGGACTCGCGCACCGAGGGTTCCGTACTCCAAAAGTAAAAGTAAAACGATAATATTATATTAATTTGCTTATTTATCGTTAACTTTGTTTGTAGAGGTTTATTGTTAATATAAAAAAAACTATGCTAGTTACAGCGTTGGTTTTATTTTTCCTGTTAATATATATATAGCTGCTCGTGCTGATTCACTGATTCACTGACTGATTGATCACCTCTCCTGTAAAATTTTGTATGAAAAATTTTTTTTCCACCGATGGTTTCGTATAGAGGACAAAAATTCATTCGGAGGAAAATTATGGAGAGAGCTGATGATTGAGGATTTCGGAGACGGATGAGGAGCACGGCCAGGGTATTGAAGATAGGTGGGGGGTGCTCGAACAAATGTCACTCGAAACCTCATCCAATTCGCAGTGAGCTGAAAAAAAATTCAAAATGGCGGAAAAAAGATGGCGGCCATACAAATTTCGTCGGTGTCTATCTCGGAGAGTATAAAAGATAGAAGAGTGGTTTCCTGGCAAAAGCTGATCAAGACCCTAAGGTCTACTTGACGAACAGAAAAAAAATTCAAGATGGCGGAATTTTTTTTTTTCTTCATACAAAAATATATGGCGAATATTGAAGAGACTAGAAGCCGGGAATCATGCACGACTTTGATACAATTCATTTTCAAGATTTTTTTTTTATTGAAGAATTTTCATTATGACAAATGATGACATATGATGATCGAGGGTTTGGAAGGTGGGTGAGGAGCACGGCCATGGTAATGTAGATAGGTGGGGGTGCTCGAACAAAAGTCACTCGAAATCTCATCCAATTGGCAGTGAGCTGAAAAAAATCCAAAATGGCGGATTCAAGATGGCGGCCATACAAACTTCAACGGTGTCTATCTCGGAGAGTATAAAAGATGGAAGAGTGGTTTTGTGATAGAAAATGATCAGGAGCTGAAAGTCTACTAGACGAGTAGAAAAACCGCGGTCCGCTTGCGGGCCGCGCACCCACGCGCCCTACTAGTCTTATATAGACCTTGTGATTATTTAAGTAGGTAAACGATTGGATTGTTAATACATGGATTACACTATTAAGTAAGTAATTAATATAAATCAATGCAAAACTGATAAAGTAGGATAAAAAAAAGATTATACCTAAAATTAAACAAAAAAGAAACTAAACGAGCTGTATATAAGTACTTCATGAAAATTCTCTTTCAAAGATTTTTCAAGTGAGGCTGTGTCAGTTTTTAATTGCATGTGGCCTAAATTCAGCATTTTTGGCGTGTCGTTTTGGACTTATTTTTTTGTTATAGCTATCATATCCAGTTATTTGTGAAGTAGGTTAATTTTTATTAAGTATAGGTTAAAGGGCCGATTTCTCCCACATAAAATAAGTCTTATCCAAGCGTGCTATTTTGGCAGATTTTAAATTTAAAAAACTGTCAAAATGTCAAAACTTAGTTACGTTGGTGAAATCGGCCCTAACAAATATTTAGCTTTATTTTTAGGGGTCAGGAGTCAGGACTCAGAATTCCAAAGATCTCCAACGAGTTTCTGTAATAAAGATTTATTTCTTTCAAACTTACAATCAAATCAATAAACAGTAGGTAATAGCTAGCGATTGAAAACAAAGTTGCTCCCGTACGTAGTTAAGTGTGTGAGAAGTGTTTTAAAAGGAAACTTAATGGTATTTGCACGTAATTACAAAGGGGCAAGACGTGAATCACGGCGACGCCTTACGTTTGAAATATTTTAGAGAAATCCTTCCGTCTCGCTGTAATGAGTGTCATATTCGGAACGGACGGTCTGCAAAAAAAGATTCGTTAATTTGTTCAAAGAAATAAAAAGAATTATTGAAACCAGTTTTATAATCGATATTTCGCAAAAGTTGATATGCGTTGGCAGAACCCAGAGCTGGCGCTTATTTAGTTTAAAACTTGTCATCCAAAGATTCAATAGCGCCAGCGGTGCCTTGGACAACATGCCCATGGGTCATCAAAAATTAATTTATGTTATGGGACACTCAGGGCTCTCGGCTCCAAATTAAAAACAAAAATTCGCTTAAAAGTTGTAAAAAAATAATGGCAGCGGTGGGATTCGAACCCACGCCTCCGAAGAGACTGGTGCCTTAAACCAGCGCCTTAGACCGCTCGGCCACGCTACCGATATGAGAGTCGATGATATTTTTCTGCGTATGAACCGGAACAATTCAGATTTATTTTTATCTTTCAGACGATGTTAAGCAGTATTTTACATGAAGTTACCGTAGACCACAGATTTTCTTTTAATTAAGAGAGAATTGGAATATCGTTCTATCGCGCCTACTTGATCAGTGATCAAATACGACAGAAGTGTGAGTAAACGTGTTCTGTATTTCGTCTTCATGATTAATGTCTCTGTCAGTGCCGAGTGGACATAATATTTAATTGCGCGAACATAAAATAGTAAAAAATTATGTCCGCCGCGAGGATCTCGAAATTTCGCGCATCCATACATATTACAGCTAAAGGCAAGCTTTTTAAAATACCTATTTACAATAAATATCTTTTTGAACATCAAATTTTTTTTAATATAATCTTTTTAATAGGTAGGTAGATATGCCAATAAAATTATATATTTCTGCCGACCGTACCATCAACTCAGCACTACACACGACACATCCGAAGTGTAGCGACGTGTAAAATCTGCATTTCTTTGAGATGCACTTGTCCCCCCCCCCCCCTTCTCCCCTCCCGACGCCTCTTAGATACAGAGCGCTCCACGCTTTGAGGCGCGGCTAGGTTTTGTTACGAGTGCCTAGGTAGCTAGGTGTTTTGTTTTGTTATGATAAAGCGTCAGATAACAATTGCCTTTGTTGTTTTTTACCGATCCGTCGTACTTGTTATTTTAAGTGACTACTAAATGGGAATGTACCCTATCTCGCTGCGAAGAAATAACGCTGTCTATTGACTTGTTTTGCGCTTGACTACGATCACGCTTAATAGTAATGCATTGTAAGGGTGGGCACACATTACGTGGTTAAAGTATAGTTAATTGTTAAAGTTAAATTATATCACTAATTTAATAAAAATAACTAAGTATAATTAAACCTCTTAGGACTGATTTCACCAATGTAAAATAAGTCATCGGAGCGTAAAGATATTTTGACAGTGTTTTCAATACAAAAAAACCGGCCAAGTGCGAGTCGGACTCGCGCACCGAGGGTTCCGTACTCCAAAAGTAAAAGTAAAACGATAATATTATATTAATTTGCTTATTTATCGTTAACTTTGTTTGTAGAGGTTTATTGTTAATATAAAAAAAACTATGCTAGTTACAGCGTTGGTTTTATTTTTCCTGTAAAATATACATAAACCTCTATTGACCATAATTATTTCAGATTTTTCGATTGGTAAACTTCGGAGATAAGGGGGGGGGGGGGAACGGTATTTTTTTTTTGACATTTTGGCCGATTACTCAAAAACTATTATATATAGAAATAAATAAAAAACTGTTTTAGAATGCACAAGTAAAGGTCTTTCATATGATACCCCACTCGGTATAATTATCTTACTTTGAAATTTCAAACCCTTGATTTTCCCCCTCTTTTAATTGAACTAAAATAATTTTCGCGTTGCTTTTATTTTTTCTGTAAAATATACATAAACCTCTATTGACCATAATTATTTCAGATTTTTCGATTGGTAAACTTCGGAGATAAGGGGGGGGGGGGGGGGACGGTATTTTTTTTGACATTTTGGCCGATTACTCAAAAACTATTATATATAGAAATTAATAAAAAACTGTTTTAGAATGCACAAGTAAAGGCCTTTCATATGATACCCCACTCGGTATAATTATCTTACTTTGAAATTTCAAACCCCTGATTTTCCCCCTCTTTTAATTAAACTAAAATAATTTTCGCGTTGATTTTATTTTTCCTGTAAAATATACATAAACCTCTATTGACCATAATTATTTCAGATTTTTCGATTGGTAAACTTCGGAGATAAGGGGGGGGGGAACGGTATTTTTTTTGACATTTTGGCCGATTACTCAAAAACTATTATATATAGAAATAAATAAAAAACTGTTTTAGAATGCACAAGTAAAGGCCTTTCATATGATACCCCACTCGGTATAGTTATCTTACTTTTAAATGTCAAACCCCCGATTTTCCCCCTTTTTTAATCAAACTAAAATAATTTTCGCGTTGCTTTTATTTTTCCTATAAAATATACATAAACCTCTATTGACCATAATTATTTCAGATTTTTCGATTGGTAAACTTCGGAGATAAGGGGGGGGGAACGGTATTTTTTTCGACATTTTGGCCGATTACTCAAAAACTATTATATACAGAAATAAATAAAAAACTGATTTAAAATGCACAAGTAAAGGCCTTTCATATGATACGCCACTCGGTATAGTTATTTTACTTTGAAATTTCAAACCCCCGATTTTCCCCCTTTTTTAATAAAACAAAAAATAATTTTCGATTTTTCTTTATTCCAATGTTGTTGGGCCACTATTATACACAACTATGCCAAATTTCATGTCGATAACTTTAATAGTTACTGAAATAATCGACTGTGACAGATGGACGGACGGACGGAGAAAGTCTCACCATAAGGGTTCCATTTTTACCATATTTGTACGGAACCCTAAAAACTGTCAGAACGTCCAATTTATGAAACATTTAAATGACTCTGTGAACTTTTAAATCTTTACTGACTTTTGTTAAAACTCTCTGCTTGTTTTTGGTGGGCAAATTTAATTTTGAATTTTTTATGAGTTTTTAAATCTCTGGATTTCTTGAATTTAAAAGTCTTTAAAGGTGTTCCCAGCTTTAAATTATTTCGTCAATTTTACGGTAGGTACTCTTTAATTTGTGGATGAGCAATTTATATAACCCAGAAGCACAGAATATATAATAGTACTACGTAGAAGTTTGTAAAAACTAGGCTATTTTACATTTAAGTTACATGTGAGTAGGTACAGATTTTGTAGGTAACCTTTTAGATCATCATCATCATCATCTTATACCTAACTGAACTCGGGTCTCCTCCCAGAATGAGAGAGTTTCATTTCATAGTCCACCACGCTGGCAGATTTCACTTAGGTACCTTCGAGTATATTATTGAGAACTCTCAGGCATTCAGGTTTCCTCGCGATGTTTTCTTTCACACTTAAATTAAGTGATTTTTAATTGCATAAAACACATATAGGTCTACCTAATTCCGAAAAGTTAAGAGGTTTCTAGAGCTTGATTGCGATCACACCTTATGTTAAGTGAAGATGCAGTCTAATTTCATTCAGTCATTTTTCATAGAGTCGTGTACGCATCGTAAATCCGAATTGATGCGTATGAGTTTTGTATGGACAAAATGCGAATCGATGCGCATAGATGTGATTGCAGCCTAAGATAGAGCGCGCTTGCCTAGAAAATGCCTAGTCGCTCTTAAGTTAAAATGTTTTTATACGATATAATAAATAATTTATCTAGGCTTGCGCTTGACGACAGTCAATGATGGAAAGCACCGACGAGGTCTAGGTTGGAGCGCGCTTGCTTAGAAGAGGCCTATTCAGTGTAGCCTTAAAGGTATCTACTCAACTTATAAGTGACAACTAAATTGTATTTGTAGTGCGTGCATATCTGGGAGTCCCAACTACGGTGCTATCACCGCTTTGCAGATAGGTCATACGATCTACATTTCAAACGCTTCAAGTAAACTGGTGGATTTTAATAAAATACCGATTGCAGTCCGCGCTATATTACTTGGAAGTGGGACGCCGCCCCCGCCCCCGCCCCTCCCTGGGGGGCATACATCTCGATCCGGTACGTCGTGATAATTGAGAAATTCCTTCCCTTCCACTCTTCAGTACTTGCTGCACAGTGCGTCACACGTGAGAATGTTTTTCAATAGCCTATTAGAGAAAAAATCCCCCATTTTTTTTTGATAAAAAATAGTATTCACTAATAAACCTCCCACCACCAGCTCGTAAGCTTAAATCAATAATATCTTTTAAGAAGGCGGTAAAGAAATATTATTTAGTCAAACAAAAATCAATATGATTAGAGATCATTCCGAGTCTTACAGGCACGAGTTTCACTTGGGGCTGCTGTACGTGTGGCTATTCAGACACAATAGCATGTTTTGTATTATTCATCGACTGTGTATGTGTATGTATAAATTTTACATGCTTTATTGATTTATTGGTTATATTGTATATTTTATATGATTTATTTATTTGTAGTGTAATACATATGTTATGCACTTAAGTATAACTATTTATTTATAAGATATCCATAATTACCATTGTATCAACTGTAACATAAACATATTATATATTATTATTATGCTAATATCTGTTAATTTATATATTTCTTGTTACCTATTACGTATCATGTTTAACTGTCGCATGATCGGGCCGCGACGTAGTTAAAGGCTATGCCTGAAAATCAGCGCCGCAGCATTCTAATGCTGTAGCATTATGCTGAGGCAGCAGCCTTTTCAGCGACAACATAATATACCTACTTAGCTACTACTTATTTTTCTGTAATTTATTCATTCAAAAATAATATAGGTTAGTGGTTAAGTTTTGTGTTTTTGAATTCCTCTGTATTTTTTGCTTTGTTGTTGTTAAAAAGCTGAATAAATGTTTATTTATTTATTTATTTATTTATATAATAGGCAAATAACAAAGAGAACTTACCCATTCTCAATCTAAGCTTTTATGCTTAGAGTATCCCTGCAAGATCAAATCAGAACCAGTCGGCAAGCTGAATTGGCAATGGACAGCAAGCTGAAGTGGCAATGGACAGCAAGCTGAAGTGGCATTGGACAGCAAGCTGAAGTGGCAATGGACAGCAAGCTGAAGTGGCAATAGACAGCAAGCTGAAGTGGCAATGGACAGCAAGCTGAAGTGGCAATGGACAGCAAGCTGAAGTGGCAATGGACAGCAAGTGAAGTGGCAATGGACAGCAAGCTGAAGTGGCAATGGACAGCAAGCTGAAGTGGCAATGGACAGCAAGCTGAAGTGGCAATGGACAGCAAGCTGAAGTGGCAATGGACAGAAAACTGAAGTGGAAATGGGCGGGGCATATAGCTCGAAGAAATGATGGTCGTTGTGGTTCCAAGATGCTATGGTGGCAATCTTGCACCAGAAAGCGTAATGTTGGCAGAAACCCCATGGACCGACAACATCAGATGAGTCTCAGGGAGCCGCTGGATACAGGTGACGCAAGATCGAGATCTGTGGAAGTCCGTACAAGAAACTTCTGTGGACCTATACTAATTGCGTGTTGCCAGTGATGACTTACGGATCCGAGACATGGTCGCTAACTAAGGGCCTCATAAGTAGGCTCAGGATCGCTCAGCGGGCGATGGAGAGAGCTATGCTTTGAGTATCCCTGCGGGATCGAATCGGAAATGAGGAGATCCGTAGGAAACCAAAGTCACCGACATAGCTCAGCGAGTCGCGAAACTGAAGTGGAAATGGGTGAGGCACATAGTTCGAAGAGCTGATGGTCGTTGGGGTCCTAAGGTGCTGGAGTGGCGACCCCGCACCGGGAAGCGCAGTGTTGGCAGACCCCCCACCAGGTGGACCGACGACATCAAACGAGTCGCAGGGAGCCTCTGGATTCAGGCGGCGCAAGACCGAGGCCTGTGGAAGTCCATGCAAGACACCTTTGTCCAGCGGTGGACGTCTATCGGTTGATAAAGAAGAAGAAGAATTGGTTGATAAAGAGAGAAAAGGAGGATTAAACTCAAGGTCTTTCTTCGCTCGTGCTATACGAGACCTTGAGTTTAATAGACGTATGGTGGTGGATTATTCCTTCTAATTTTCAGACGAGACCCGTACCCAATAGTAGGTTAGCGATGGGTTGAGATTACGAAGTCTATAATTATAATAAGTATAATTTTTAATTAGGAAGAGTCAGATTCAGAAGGGATTTGTCAAAAAAGTCGTTGACACATCTTGGGTCAATGTTCTTTTACCAGCACTTAATCAAATGACATATCATATGAGAATATGCATAGTGCATACACTGTCCCAAGTTAGCTTTAGTCTTTAAAAAAAAGAGTACATCTTTAAAAACAAACACCACATACTCGTAATAATATATATATACACTGTAGATATAATAGTAGTTATAGAGAGCAACTGAAAAATCCTGCAAATAAATACATCGCCCGCGCTGCAAGTCTGAACACATTAATTACGGCCATTCGGGATTCCACTAGCATCGGAAGCTCTGCAAGTAATCACACACACATAAAAAGCGAAATATTTGCATTTTGTAGCGTCACGTATAACGTATAGATCGGGCATATCAAGTTTGCTTGGTACGTGTGTGAAAAACTATTGCTTGTGTTATGTTGATCGGACCAACGCTGCATGAGAAAATGCTTCTGTTAGTTTGTGTTTTCCTATTGTCTAAAGTGTACTGCTTCATCGTCTTCCTCACCCAAACCTATAGACGTCCATCCCCTGGAATGGTCTTTTGTAAAGATCACCACAGAGCACCACAGATCTTGTGCCACTTGTATCCAATGGCTGCCAGCGATCATCCATCCACCTAGTTGGGTCTTCCATTTTTGTGTTTGCCGATGCTAGGTAAGCGCTCGAGCCCACTGGACCTCTAATTTGTTTTGATTGTTTATCACGAGTTCTTCCTCCCGACCCCGAGTTCGAGGTTCCCAGGACGGAATGAGAAAGGTTTTTCGGTCTATATCGAGAAATTATCCGTCGTGAAATTTGGTCAAGTTGGCAGAGTCACACCGTTATGCCAAAGGAGAGCATTTCGTCTATGTAAAATTTCCACGAAAAACTTTGGGATCAAACGTGCTCACGGCGACTCCATACTCAGAAACGCAGGGTTGGAAGACTTCCAAACTAGAGAAGATTGACACAAAACTCAAGCTTGTTACTTACTTGTCTTACAAAAAGCTGTCGATAATATGGACTGAAGTTGAATGTTCTGACTATCTCGGGCATTGATGTTGAGTTCCCCTTCAGATACGAAGACAAACTATTATCGCTCCACCAACAAGCAAAATATAGTTGTATCTACATTATTCTGTGACAAAAGAGGTCTAAGTAATTCTACCAACTTGTGAGAATTCATCATACTCAGATACGGTTTAGTGGATAGCCTTGTTACCATCCGTTTTGTAACTCCGTGCAAACTTAAAAAACAAGGCTTGGAAATAAAATAGTAATGACAAAATCTTTACGAAAATTGGAAAATTCATTACAAACATATCCAGACTGGGTGCTAGTCTACATATCGTCCACTATGGTACCAGCATGAACGCTCATATTCGCTTCCCCATTCAAAAACAAAGACACATGAGAGACGCAATAAACATTCTTCTAGGGTTCCAGGAAATCAGTGCAAACTTGGGAGAATTCATTACAGACAAATCCGGACCAAGCGCTAGTTTCATATAAAAATGTCAATACCACTCACATTTACACGAAAAATACGAAACACGCACACAGCTGGAAAGCACACATACACAAAACCTTTCGCCGGAGGAATATGTATCGTGGATATATAGAAATAATCTTTTACGCACACGAACTAAGTTTGGAGTGAGGATTTTTCTCTGTGTGTGCTGTACGTGGGAGTGGGAGGGGGAAGGGGCATACATTTTCAGGAAGGCTCCGTCACAAGTCTTTCAGTGTTCAAGCCGCACACATCGCCGGCTATCGGTGAGACGAAGGAGCAAAGAGCGGGTGTAGAGTAGCCTTACATAGAGGCAGCTTAAATTAATTGGTGGCTTTTTTGTTTATTTTAAACTGAATTTGATATTAAATAGTCATATTAGTTTGTATAATGAAACGAATCAAAAATAAAGTAAAAATAATTAATCAGTTAGAAAGTCTCGATAGAAAAAAAAATTAGTTTGATCGTTCATACAAATGAACAAACCTTGTTTTCCCTTACCTTTATTTTATTGATATTATTAACTCTTCTAAACCTATTTTATCTTTTGTTGCCCTTGGGGTGAAATTCATATTTATATTTATATACAACTCTGAACTAAGAACAATGAACATATTATTATGACTCCTTATCTTCGGGGGAAATTAGGATGGTCTTTTTTCGTGTTTTTGGCTGTCTGAAATTTCACCTGTGATTTTACTTTCATTATAAGTGCCAAAGCAAATTTATAGGTACCTATAACTATAATAGTTAGCTCGCTTATCACCCTTTCAAACTTATATATACCAGCAACTTTGTTTTTTAAAAGATACGATTAGTTATTATTATTTAGCGAAGAAGGTTTGAAACCTCGGTCGCGCAGTGCTCTACTTTCCCCCCCACTACACAATCGCTCCCAGATCACCAAGTGGGAGGGGGGATACGTGTGTTCGGAAAAATGCCTTACGATCCGCCGCCCGCTGGGTTTTAAGTTTTTTTCTCGTATGTTACATTTAATTCGGACTTCGTATAAATATTGTTCTAGCACTTAATGCCGTAGTTAGTCTTTAGGTACTTCTATAGTGTTTAATGACAGAAAGAGGCATCCCAAGTCAGGCTGGAGAATATGGAAAAATGTGTTTGCCATACAATGTTAAGCCATGTGAATGAAGGTGCTTATTCGATTTCATAGGACCTATTTCACAATCACCAAGTTAGTTGACGTTTTGACCGATTTTCATTACGAAAACTGACAAAAACAATGTCTTTTATTCATGGGTAACTAATCCTTACTCGGCGATAGATTGTTCAAGAGGGCAATAGTCTGATATTTTTTTGGAGCCCCTGATTCGATGAGAAAACTTTCGTACCTAGTAACTACAGAAACTGTTGGCGAAAAGTTGTGTGGTCTAAAAATTTCTACTGCATAAAGAAAAAGTTGGTGATAATCATCATCATCATCATCAGCCTATTCGAGTCTACAGCTGGGCATATACCTTTGTGAAAGTGCGCCACCACTAATGATTCTCGTTCTTTCTAAGCCAGCCGTTTATCGCCTTTATGTTTACCTTCAGATCCAGTGGGCTGGAGATCATCCCGCGTTGCGTTTGCCAGTATAATGTCCACACTCCAGAACACATCTGCTTCAACTGCATAGGTTCTGTGGTAGATATGGCCAGCCATTGATAGTCTTCTTGTTCATGTCCTTGTCCCACGCTATGGGGTCGGCACATGTCTTTTCTCCCACTTGCTTCTATCATTCGTCAACTCATTATCCACTTCTTTTACACGCATAATTATTATCCTCTTTCACACAGTACATTTACAGTACAAGTACACAATTGAACAGTCCGTTTGGCGAAGATCACAGATCCTTTATCACTTAAACTAGCTCCTCTCTTCGAGGGTTGCGTTAGGGCCATTAAGTTTAAGTAGGAAGGTACAAAAAAATTCTTAGCGGAATTCATTGCACTTAATCTTAAATCAAATCAAATCAAAGGCTAGATTTTTGCGCAAACGATTAGCTTGGCTGTTTAGCTTAGACATACAGCCAGTACCTACTCTTTTCACCATTTCCATTCCACGCGGGCGTGATTTTCGACTAAGTATACGAGTTATACCTACTCGGTATCACGTTTATTTTATCACCCATCGTCAATTATTATATAACCCAAAAGGTCGATGATATTAGCTGATGTTAACCGAAGGCTCAACGTATAATTCTCTGAGATACGAATGAAATTAAAAGTAGAAATTCTTACTTCGAGAGTTTCGTCTAATTAATTACTTGAGTCAACATGACCAATTCATACTACCCATGCAGTCGCAAGTAGGCTATTTGTCCCTAAAACCTACGTAAGTACCTACTAACAACTAATATTAGATATATATAGTTGAATTCTTAGCGCTAGATTTGCTACAATACATTTATCAAATTCTTTAATTATAAATCCAGCGAATGAACAGAATATTCAAGTCTGGCTATATTTTAAAAAATCGTTTCACACGTACGTCTCCCCCTGGGGGGAGGCCAGGTGCACTATATTACGATACTTGTGCTGCTCAGATTATTAGTTGCTTGTAGTGGTAACGGACGGTGTATGCAGGGCGACGAAGGTTGCGCTGTGCAATTATTGCGCATTCAAATGCAATTTTTAAAACTCAGTATTTTCTTTTTGATTTCCTTCTACTGTTTTTAGTTTAGTCTGTAAGGATTTATGTTTCGACGTTAAAAGTATTAGGGAATAAACAACCTTATGGTTTCATATTATTATAATTTAATATTCGTTAGTTGCACTGGCACAATGTGTGAAGACGTAAATCACCGCTTTGAAACGTTAGTCACTAACGACGGGCCACCGGTGATGGTATAAGAAAGTCCAATTGCCATTGAAAGTCACTCAGCGGAAGATTGGGATGGCTATTCTCAGAGTTTTTCTATGCAATAAAATGAATAGGTCCTACCTACCCATCTGTAGAAGAATCGGATTCACTGACACAGCTCTACAAATTGCGAAGCTGAAATGTACCTTGGTCAAAGAGCTCATATATTATGTTGGGGTCCCAAGGTGCGGAAAATGCGACTACGCACCGGAAAGCGAAGACCCTATACGTAGACAGATAACATTAAATGAGTCGTAGGGACTTGCTGGTTTCAAGCAGCACAAGACTGCAGTGCGGGTCTAGAAGTTCTTACAAGAGCATTAGCTATACACTGAGTGGAGTTCTATCGGTTAATGACGACAGGAGGTAAAATATAGGTACGCACTGCAGTAATTGTTGATCAGGATTCAGGTCTAAGTAATATGCAATGATGATGATGATAATGAAAATCGACGATGAATGACGATAATGATCTTTTGATAGTAAGTACTATTATTTTTAGGGTTCCATACCAAAATGGTAAAAATGGAACCCTTATGGTGAGACTTTCTCCGTCCGCCTGTCCGTCCGTCTGTCACAGTCGATTATTTCAGTAACTATTAAAGCTATCGACATGAAATTTTGCATAGTTATGTATAATAGTGGCCCAACATCACTGGAATAAAGAAAAATCGAAAATTATTTTTAGTTTTATTAAAAAAAGGGGGAAAATCGGGGGTTTGAAATTTCAAAGTAAAATAACTATATCGAGTGGGGTATCATATGAAAGGCCTTTACTTGTGCATTCTAAAACAGTTTTTTATTAATTTCTATATATAATAGTTTTTGATTAATCGGCCAAAATGTCGGAAAAAATACCGTCCCCCCCCCCCTTATCTCCGAAGTTTACCAATCGAAAAATCTGAAATAATTATGGTCAATAGAAGTTTATGTATATTTTACAGGAAAAATAAAAGCAACGCGAAAATTATTTTAGTTTGATTAAAAAAGGGGGAAAATCAGGGGTTTGAAATTTCAAAGTAAGATAACTATACCGAGTGGGATATTATATGAAAGGCCTTTACTTATGCATTCTAAAACAGTTTTTTATTTATTTCTAGATTTAATAGTTTTTGATTAATCGGCCAAAATGTCGAAAAAAATACCGTTCCCCCCCCCCCCCCCTTATCTCCGAAGTTTACCAATCGAAAAATCTGAAATAATTATGGTCAATAGAGGTTTATGTATATTTTACAGGAAAAATAAAATCAACGCGAAAATTATTTTAGTTTAATTAAAACAGGGGGAAAATCAGGGGTTTGAAATTTCAAAGTAAGATAATTATACCGAGTGGGGTATCATATGAAAGGCCTTTACTTGTGCATTCTAAAACAGTTTTTTATTTATTTCCAGATATAATAGTTTTTGAGTAATCGGCAAAATGTCCAAAAAAATACCGTTGCCCCCCCCCCCCCCCCCTTATCTCCGAAGTTTACCAATCGAAAAATCTGAAATAATTATGTTCAATAGAGGTTTATATATATTTTACAGGAAAAATAAAATCAACGCTCTAACTAGCATAGTTTTTTTTATATTAACAATAAACCTCTACAAACAAAGTTAACCATAAATAAGCAAATTAATATAATATTATCGTTTTACTTTTACTTTTGGAGTATGGAACCCTCGGTGCGCGAGTCCGACTCGCACTTGGCAGGCTTTTTTTATTATTAGATGACACTCGCGACTTCATCCGCGTGGATTAAGGTTTTTAATTCCCGCGGGAACTTTCCGGGATAAAATGTAGCCTATGTGTTAATCCTGGGTATGAGCAATCATTATTCCAAATTTCAGCCAAATCGATTCATTCGTTGTGGCGTGAAAGTGTAACAAACATCCATCCATCCTCACAAACTTTCACATTTAAAATATTAGTAGGATGTAGGATTTCAGTAAGATATTCAATACTCTATGTCTATTCTATATTTTGAGCTTTTAGATATATTTCTAAGCTGATTTCTTTTTTTATGTTTTCGTTCTTTAGAATACTTACCAATTTTACGTCACGGATGATGCTGTCAGGCATTTTATTAGTTTCGCGTAGAACTCTGAGCTATTTACAACCCTTACAGAAAAGGACGACTTACTCATGCCATAAATCATTCCTAAACTTCCGCGCATACCTACCATCTTTAATATAACTCACAACCCAAACACACTCATATATATTCCAAGAGTCTTATTGAACATTATGCACCAGAATGAGAAACGTTCCAGAAAATTTCAAAATTCGAACGGAACATTTAAGTTCCGTGTGTCCGTTATGAATTCGGAGCGCGCGTTCTATATTCAAATTGGCCGACGCTATTGGCTGCCGCCGGGTGGTATTTTACATCGGATGAAATTTCTACGGTACAGAAAGCTCCTCGTAATGTCTATGCATAAAGTATTTTAAACTTGTTAAAATGCAACGTATTCTCTGGAAGTGAAGCGCGGGAAACTCGGGCGTTATCAAAAGGGGTTATTTAGTAGATCTTGTCCTTTGTGAGGTGCAAAGGTATTTTCATCGTGTATTGGATAACGAGCGTTGGAATTAACATTTTGTAGCTCGACGAAATTAACATTTTTTAGTACATCTTTATCTGCCACGGTAGTGATAGGAAAATTTAAGAGAAAGAACTGTAATACTAAAAAGTTTGACAAGTAACCAACTGCATGATCTTGAAACTAATGATGAATTAATTATGTTATGAATCGGTGGTTAGCTAATAAAATGTATAATTATTCTAATATTTACTTAATTAATATCTTCCTGAAAAGTGTTTTAGTGGCTAATAAAATTATTCTGTTGTAAAAAAATAAATTTAAGTAACAGGCTTCCTGCACTGAAAAACGTAAGCATCATAGCAAGATTTAGAACTGTCAACTTAGTTCTAGAAAGGTACCATCAACAGAATAAGTCACATTATAATACCGATTATTTTACTCATTTATTTTTTAATGGTAATATACGAGTAGATATGGATGAAATCTTGGAATATTTTCTTGTAACAGATGATTAATAATAATCAAAGATGCAAATGTTGTTCTAGATGGTATTTATAAATTTAGGTAGGTACAACATAGCATTATAAATCCGACAAGGATTAACATTTTAAAAATTTTTCAATATTCGCCCTCGCCGGCGTTAACTGGAAATTATTCTCACCTTTTAAATAAAATCAAAGTGTTCCTACGTTCGCTGCAAGTTTCCGAGCTGTTCTTTATGGACTCCATAAAAATAGCTGTATTTACGAGTTCGCTCAGAGCTTCATTCCCTACTACGGAAACTCGATCTCGAGCAATATATTATAGGTATAAAGGTACAGTACTTTAATTTTTTAAAAATTCTCGCAAAATACTCGTATAAAATGGTGATACTATGGTACATCTTTTTTCCTTTCTTATGCCAGTATCGTAGTATCGTCACTTACGTCATTATTGTTATCGTTATAGTCGAATATCTTAGAACATTATAAAATGAATTTTATTGTCCCACTTAACTATGTAAGTTTCAATCCATCGTCATGTCAATAATATTCTTTTGAATTGTAAATTTTTTTGAAACGTTTCTTTCTGTAACTCTTATTGTAAGTCTTGAAGTAGGTATAATTCTTTATTATTTTCATCAAAAAATTATATCTTTATATAAAAAATCTCGTGTCACGATGTGTGTTCGGGATAAACTCTGAAACTACTGACCAGATTTTAATTCAAACTTCGTAACTATCTGTAATTTGCTCCAACTTAAAAATATAGGATAGTTTTTATCTTAATTATTGACATCAATATTTGTTATTGCAAAAAACATGTTAATTACACGACAGCCATATAAACAGTTCGAGATTTAGGTTGCTAGGCAACCTAGCAACCAAAATCTCGAATGATGTTGGATTGTGGTTGTCTAGATTATGTTGTAATTTTGCATTAGTGATATTATAAATGCGAAAGTGTGTTTGTTTGTTGGTTTGTCCTTCAATAACGTCGCAACACAGCAACCTTCAATAACGTCGCAACACAGCAACGGATTGATGCGATTTTTTGCATGGGTATAGTAATGGGTGTAGTAGTGGGTCCTCAGACCGGGAGAGCTACTTTTTGTCTCGGATAGTATCAAAGAGTTCCCGCGGGATATTTAAAAACTAAATCCATGCGGACGAAGTCGCGGGCATCAGCTAGTTCCTTATAAAATTTTTGTATCCTAATCCTTATAAAATTGGCCATAGCCCAGAGCACTGGGCTATGGCCAATACCTTTCTCATTCGAGATAAGAGTAGTAAGCTGGCGATAAAAAATTAAATTGATTCCTCAACTCAAGCTACTGGTGATCTGTTGTCCAGAATGAGGAACCTACTAACAACGCGCCCTGTCTCAAGAAGTAATAGTCCAGTAGACAGGTAGTTTCAGATGGAAAAAGGTCAGAAGGTAACTGCAAAACTTCCTCCGGTTTTTCCTCAATAACTTTTTTCCCTTACGTCCTACAGCACAAACAAATTGTTTTGATAAACGTTAAATTTCCTACAAGTTTGAAACACAACAATTTTTGTATGTCAATTCGTTTCCGAGATAATATGGCGCTTCGAAAAAAAAAATTGTCAAAATTCGCTATTCGCTATATCTCGGAAACGAATTAAACCACTTTTTCTTACCTGTCGACTGGGCTATATGTAACAAATCATGAGCGTGTTTCATTGTAGGTATATTGAAGACGTGTGGCAGTACAACAAAACTTGGTAAAGATTTATCTTAGTCTAGAATTCCTGTGTGAGATATGAAATAGATACTAAGGCTTCATACGGAGCTTAAGTGGATATAGGAGTAGGAACTTACTTTTAACGTCTACATGGAATTTGATCTATGGACTTTGAACTATGGTTTATATTTTTAACCGATTTCTATAGCAGTTGGTCCTAAAATAGATGCATTCCTAAAGAAGGTCCGTCTTAACATGAATTAAATTGTAGTTTTTACTTTTGGAACTTCCCCTCATTGTGGAAATATGATTCTAACAAAGTTGCATAGGTTAATCGGCTTGGCATCCAGCTGCCCACAAGATAGTATTAAAAACTTATTACAATAGCTTCATAATAATATTGTAAAATGATTATTTTGAAAAGAGCAACTGCTGAGTTTCTTGCCGGCTCTTCTCAGCAGAATCCGCTTTCCGAACCGGTGGCAGAGTCATGACTTGTCATAAGAGCCACAGGTTGGCCTACGTGAAATAAATAATTTTGAATTTTGTTTTTTTTTTTTAATTTTGAAGGTTACCACACCGGAGCTTCAGCATCAGTCACTTCCCGGCACCCTCTATCCACGTTTAAACTCCCTATGTTAATACGCGCTCTCTACTCTTAATCTTTCTGACTCCAACTGCTACCACTCTTACGACAAGCATGGCCTGTCCATTTCTTCATGCTGGGATGTCTGATAATAATCGATTATTCTTCTCCTTCATCTTCTTTATCAACCGATAGACGTCCACTGTTGAACAAAGGTCTCTTGCGTGGACTTCCACAGGCCTGGGTCTTGCACCGGATGCATCCAGCTGCTAGCTGTCGGGCTACCTAGTGGTGGGTCTGTCAACATTGCGCTTCCCGGTGCGGTGTCACCACTCCAATATCTTGGGAGTCCATTATAGGCCTGTGGGTCTAATGGGCCTCATAAGAAGACTCAGGGTCGCCCAGCGGGCGACGGAGGGAGCTATGCTCGGTTTATCCCTGCAAGATCAAATCAGAAATAGGAGATCCGTAGGAGAACCAAAGACACCGACATTGCTCAGCGAGTCGCGAAACTGAAGTGGAAATGGGCGGGGCACATAGTTCGAAGAGCTGATCGATTAACGAGTAGTCATTGTATGTGGAAGGAATTGAAGGAGCGAATTACATCCCAAAATGACCCTACCAATGGAAAGGGTCCGGACCTTCAGCGATGAGGAATTTGATGCAGACAGAGAGATTTTAAGCCAGGAAGCTAGGAGGGAAACGTTTCACAGAGCAGCTTGACTGTAGATCAATAGAAAGCAGGCGACTACGACACGATGCCTCGAACCAACGAATATCTAGCTGCGAACTTAAACAATTGGTGGCTACTGAGTTTTTAACTGTCTACAAAAAAAGATGCTTATTTACAAAAAAAATTATATATACTATACTATAACACAGTATTAAATTCCACTGGAGCCAGGGCTTCACATTATATTGTAAGTTTGCCAGTCCACTAGTTATGGTACCTACCTGGTATAGATTTTTTAGTCTGATATTGACTTCTGCACAAAATCAAATTAGTAAGTAGATACACAATACAATCCGATAGTAAGTAGATACACAATTCAAAATTGTGTATCTACTTACTATCGGACAGCCACTTTTAAATTGGCCCGTTCATATCTAAAGCTCTGATGTAGATTGGATATCCTCAAAGAATAGTGTTCAGAAAAATCACACACGATCAGAGACTTTAGGTATACTTAATTAAATCTTCTTAGTTCGAACTTGTAGTTGTATCTATCTTTTTATTAATTTTTTAGGTTTTTTTATAACATTTGTTTTCAATTTGGTATACAATATTGTATTGTGTATTCATTCATTTATACATTCTATTAACAGAAATCCAGTGCAATAAATAGCCCGAATACTGTACAAAAACTCATTGTATGCCTTGAAAAACAATTAAATAATAACGAGGCGAAATGTAAAAAAAGTTCACATTCGTCCATTCCCGCCGAAGCCGTGGCTACGTACAAGCGACGTTGGAAAAATATTTTTCCATTTCAAATAAGTATACGGAAAAGCGCATATATTTGCCTTATCTGGAGTTGGTTAAATATTAGTTAGGTAGTGAACAGAACTGTGAACGTATTTTTAGGGTTCTGTAGCTAAAACTAAGGGAAATCTATTAGACGGCTTCAATGCTCGAATAACCAAACGTAAACTAGGTATACACTATTTAATTCCGTGGAACCACTCCTACCATACCTATTTCTTTTTTATAGGTTATGGGCATTGATTAGTGAATATATTTATCATCATCACAAAAATCGTCAATATCGGTTCATTAAGTGGGTTTGTTATGGGGTTTTCACTATAAAAAAAAATGGAGCTAGGAGTATAAAGTATTCTGTGATCCACCTCCACGGTTGGATAAAGATCTTCTCTAAAGGGTCACGACAGTCAGTTCACTACCTGTCTCATTCAGTCTCTTCCAGTCACTCTCTTTTATCGTCGGTCCCACATGCTGGAGGACTTGCTTGTACGCGGTCTCCAGTCTCCATTCTACTTTTCAGCTCCAACGGCCATCGCTCTTCACGCAAGCATCTAAGTTAAAAAATTATTTATTAAAAAAGTGTAAGTAATTGGAAAAGTTTGTATTGTAGGTAAAATTAGGTATTATTCCTCACATAATATTATATTATAATATTATCCAAAATCAAAATTATTTTATTTAATTTCGAAATCTATTTTAATCCATAGAGTATTTTTTTTTGCAAGCAATGATTCGGTACTATAAATTAAAATTTAAGCATGTTCAAAGGTACAAAACAAAAATAATTAAGTGTGTTTATGGTGTAAATAATACTTATGATGGTCAAAACCCCTGTTATAAGTGTTTGAAAACCAAATATTATCATTTTAATAATGTCCAGCACCTTTTCATTACCTACAGAATATAATTAAACATCTTGCGGAACCCCTCAGATTATTATGGTCCACACTTGGCGGGTTTTTTATTAATAGCCAGTGTTGAGTGAGAATATTCATTCAACCGTATTCTCTCTATATTTTTTGCGTAGTCTGCTTTGAATTTAATTTATTAAAAACGCTCTGGTATTGGAGTTTTATCAATGGAATAGTTTTCAACTTTGGCTGCGTTTGTTTATTCATATTTTCTAAGCCAAAGCTTTCCATATTACGCGAAGTAGATTAAAAAAATAAAACTAAATGCAGTGCTATTTTTTATCTAACTATTCTAGAAGTAGGGTAACGTTTTCAAGTGTATATCTAATATGAATGTACCTAAGTACCTAACTATCTACTCATCTGTATCCTAAAAACTTTGATAGATTTTTTTAAGTGTCATCCACTGGGTGGTCAATAAAAATAAAAAGGAACATACCTACTTACATTTTAACCATTTTTTTATTGTATCTATGTGGAATCGATTTTTTTCTCACTATATTTTCTAGTGAAAACTGTTGCATTCTTTCTTGAGTGGGCCTGGGACCTCCTCATTCAGGGTTAGGATTTTTTAAAGATTTGCATTTATTGCAGTGTTTTAAGATGCATCTGTAGTTATTTAACCATATTGTAACCCTACGCTAACAATAACTTTGACCATTATACAAATAATAAATGTCAGAATGTGTTCATCTGAATTCTCGTACAAATATTACCCTAGCATTAGACTTTTTTGCACGGCCTTTGTGCATTGCACCCAGCATCAATGAGAGTTTTATGATACACCGATCGGGCATATCACGTCACGGATACAAGCCGATACCTACCGATCAGACACCGTAAAATACCTATCGAAGGCGTTTTCAGCTCATATTCAAACGTCGAACGTGTATCGGTTCGAGTGTGCGCCTTGGTGCCCAATCGCGCGGAATCAATCATCCAATCAGAGGCCAGCGTTCGTTCTCGATAGAAACTCTACCAGAATCTCATGAGCCCTGAATAAGGTTAGTTGAACTCTTATTGCGAAGACTTATGGTTTATTCTAGCGGGTTTTAGGGGTCTATGTAGGGTGGTGTTCGGAAAATGAAGGTTCGATCCGCCATTGGCTATCGGATGTACGTCACGTAGATTTTCCACGGGCTTTTTTCTCGTATATGGGTCCGTTTACGGAATCGACTGAGGCTATTGGTAAAAGGTTTTCACATAGAATTTGTACTGAATGGTTTTTACTTATGGATATTCGTATGTAAACGACATCAGATTCTACTTTACTTATTGGTACCTGATAAATCAATAAAAATGGTTAAGTTGTTTGATAATATTTATGTTTTATAACCATTAATTAAAAAAAGCTTTGATGGCATAGTGGAGCCTCCTTCTAGGGGGTCCACACTGATCTCTATAATCAACACTGGACTGGCTGTCCCTATGCAAATGATAGCTTAAATTATAGATCAATTTGAAACGCCACATAAACATAGAAGTAATACAGGAATGCAAGAAGTACCAAAAATATTTATTCAGCCCTTGTCGACTAGTGCCCTCACTAATTATTTTAGTTCCTTGGACACTTATATAGTAACGGTGTAGGTACAGCTTCAAAATGGCGTTAATCAAGTAGGTCCAAAAACTATGACAGTAGCCTGTCCAGTGTTATCATCATCATCATCATTAGTAACCCATCAACGGCTCACTACTGAGCGCAGGTCTCCTCTCAGAGAAGGGTTATAGGCCATAGTCCACCACGCTGGCCCAATGCGAATTGGCGGATTTCACAGACCTTCAAGAACATTATGAAGAACTCTCAGGTGTGCAGGTTTCCTCACGATGTTTTCCTTCACCGTTGAAGCAAGTGATATTTACCTAATTGCTTAAACGCACTTGACTCCGAAAAGTCAGGGGTGCGTACCCGGGATCGAACCTGCGACCCCCCGAATAGGAGGCCACAGTCCTAACCACTAGGCTATCACTGCTTCTGTCCAGTGTTAATCATAGATTAATTATTATTATTGAGGTCTGTGGGGGGGTCCAATACTTATTCATAAATCCTTCCCATTCGAGAGGAGGTCTGTAGGTACCTACTCAGCATTGAGCCGGTGATGGGTTGAGATGAATGATGAAATACTTCTAATCCATGGCACTTTTCCTACAAAACAGGGTTATTTAGGGGTAGTACCTACTAGTAGCGCCGCTTAGGTAACTTTTAAACTGACTTCAAAAAAGGAGAAGGTTCTCAATTTGTCGAAATTTTTTTTTATGTAGGTATGTTCACCGATTACTTGAAGACACCTGAAGCGATTTCGAAAATTCTATTTTGTTTTAAAGGGTGTTTACTTTCCAGGTAGTCCCATTTAAATTTTATCGAAATCAGTTGAATGTTTTTTTGAATTATCAACAATAAATTAAATCTATATAAATAAAAATGAATGTTGGTAAGCGCATAACTCAAGAATGGTTGGACCAATTCGGTTAATTTATTTTTTGTATGATCCTTAAGGTCCACGGAAGGTTTTAATAATAAAAAAAAACAAACAAAAAAAAATTCATTTTTACTTTTAACTTTTGACAGAACGAAGTCTGTCCGGGCAGCTAGTAGTATATATTTTGTAGTGGCGCGGGCATATGAAGTTGGTTTTTTAAAAATATTTTTTTGTATTAAAATATAAGACAAACCTTGCGTAGTAGCAGTGGAAAACCTATGCGCATCGCACTTTTCAGCTGTGTCAGCGTTGGTTTGTATTATGCGATTCGTTTTTATACAAACCTTTTATAGCTTATATTAATCTAAACATGCCGTATCTGGTAGTGGCTTTGAACTACAATGGAAAGGTACCCTCCAACTAAGAACTGTCAAACTGTCAACGGGTTTGACAGTTCTAGTTAGCAACTGAATGACAGCCAATAAGAAAAAGAGAATAGCCCCTTAGTCTTCTTCTTCTTCCTCAACTTATAGATGTCCACAGCTGAACAATTATGACCCCAACGGGGCATATAGCTCTTCGAACTATACTACCCACCCATTTCCACTTCCGTATCGCACATTTCAGCGGTGTCTGATTGATTGATTCAGATCTTGCAGCTTGCTTTATACAGACTATACGTACCTACCTACATCTACTACTCATACCTACGAATTCAAACAGGTCATTTATAGGTAGGTAAGTAAGTATACAGACTATGTAGAGCTTATACTAATCCAAACAGAGAGAAAAAGTTCCAACTATTGGTTGCACAATTTTATTGCGTAAGTAGGTACATGTACTCAGTAATCCGACACTGGTGAACACCCCCCTCCCCTCCATTCCACACCCACCCAGTAGACACTCTAAAAAGCAATCTTCTTAATGGAATTTCAATTTTAACGGGAAAGTTAACTAGAAATCCAACTAGGAAGCAATATCGTGGCGACGTCACAGCTAGCAATGTTTATGGCAAGAATTTTTCTCTCCGTCAGTTCTTTACGTTTTTTGACTACTCAAAAAGGGCCAGTCCACCTTTATTGGGACAACTATTTTCAAGATTTTATTATACAGCTTTGTCGGCGTTTCTATTCTATTCTGTTCTATTGTATTCTATTTTTTTTTATAAAAAGAATATTAGTCATGTTGAAGTTGACTAATATCCTCCTCTCCCCTGGGTAGGAGTTAGGACGTACGACTATAGTGCAACGGGTGGGATTCGCACCTGCGACCTTTCAGTTTTCAGTCCGCACCTTTAACCGTTTTCTAACCGGATCCTAAAAACGCTGGGTCGTAGAGGATATTTAAAAAAAAATTGTGAGCCGTCGCGGGACGCCTGGCAAATGTGAAACATCGAAATTATTTTCCTACCCAATATCGAGCTTAGTACACACATAAATGCACACTCGTGGATTTAGATTTTTTTAAATCCCACGGGAACTCTTTGATTTTCCGGGATAAAAAGTAGTCTATGTCACTCTCCAGGTCCTCAGCAGCTCTGTTGTGGCATGATTGAAGGACAAACCAACAAACACAATAATATTAGTATGAAGTATGATAAAACACGGCCCACGGTTATAGGCCCCTCAAAAAGGGATGGTTTTATTGTCAAAATTCATCATGGTTCAAAATTGCCTAAAATAAAGATAATGTCGAAGTTTTGTAAAATACGCTTATGAAAATTTAAAGCTAATATTTTTCTTTGTATTTGGTGTCAGATTTTTTTTCAATCAGATACCTTCTATAGCTCATACCTCATGGGTAGGTATAATAAGGACACCCACTTCGCATCCAGGTTTCGCTAACACCTTTTAAAGCATAGTATGAACATAGTTAAGAACAAGAGTTAAGTACCTACTTTGTAGACGAATGAAAAACAAAATACTCTAGACGTCGAAGCAGTTACGCAAGGAAAACGACGTCACAAATCTAGTATGCAGTATCGGTACCGAGCAGCGCAAAAAAAGAAAAAATCTATCCGAAGGCGACACGGGGTGGGGTGGGGTTAATGGGGACACCCATCTCTAGGTATCTTGATAGACTAGCTTTATAAACGCCTTGCTCTACCTCTACGTACCCTACTACTTACTTATTTTATATTTACTACGACCCAGCGTTTTTCTATAATCAAATGTATCTACTTGTTACTAGACGTCTTCGTCCGCGAGAACTTAGGTTATTCAGGTTCAAAAATATGTTTCAAAATAAGTTTTATTACCAATATTAGAAATATTGGTAATAAAATGGCGTTAGTTGGAGAATAGATAGCGCTCACGTTCGCATTAAAACATTGATGAACTATATTTTACTAAGTTTATCAATGGTTAAAAATTACATGAATACCTAAAATGAGATTGATGGGCGTGGATTTATACCTACACTAGCGGCACGCTATGATGGCCGGTTTGACGTTTGTCCGCTCATGAAGTTCCGTATTAATTGATAACGACTTTGAAGGAAATAATTGTATTACTTTATTGACGATAGTGATGTGCAGAGATTCATAAATTTTATCGAATGTAGTTTTAGGTTTAGGACTCAAAATTTATTTATTAAATTGATTTCTAAAATGTATACAAGTGTAGAAAAATCAGTTTGCACCATTTAAGGGGTGAATGTACTTGTGAATATGAACAATTTTCACTATGTGGACAAACCTCTGAAATCGCAAAAAAATATCAGCTGTTTCATACAAAAGGTAAAATTTTTATTTTTATATGATATATACCACAACTCGGCATTTGGTTTTCTAAATTGAAAATTTTTAAAAATGGAATCTAATACGATCGTCACATAGGATCGCTGGCTAGCACAACTACTACCTCCGGCAAACTCGCGTCAATGCTCAATGCAAAACAAAGCAGTTTCGAATTGACGTTGCTTCGAAAATTATAAACTGTCAGTGCAATGCGATTGTGATATAGTTTTGACCTGGCTTTGGATTTCAAATATTGATACTGCATTACTGTTGACCCTTGCTCGTTAATTTGGACTCTGTTCAAGCCCTTTGTTGTGGATTTCGTCGATATGTTTCTTGTGTGCATATAAAGTATGTATATTCATTTTCATTCAAATATTCAGTTCGTTCAAATAAATTAAATAAACATATACATTTTTGTTTTATTAAACCTATTTAATCAGGTACAAAAACAAAACTTAATTGTTTTTTGTTCGAGAATAAATTGACATTCCACATCACTATTGTAATGTGTCAAACCGGCCATCATAGCGTGCCGCTAGTTTAAAGTCGAATAAATGTTTCAATAAATTTTAATTGTCATCGCGGATATTATTATTGTTTGCTGTAAGTAACTTTACAACTTACGTAGGTTAAATCTAGAAATCAAGATCGAGTGAATATAGCATCGCTTAGACTCAGCATCTTGACTTACCATCAGGAGTGATCGCAGCCAAGCGCCAGTCTTTACATAAAAAAAAATTGATTGTCTGTAAAGCCGGTTTACGGACGATAGTTTTACGTGATAACGTCATAAAGAAACATTGATGACTGGCGGGCGGCGGCGGGCGCTCTCTATAAACGCTTGGGCCGATCGTGCCTCTCTATCGCTTGTTCCACGCTCTCGCTTGCACGCGCAGGCTCAGGCGGAATGTGACACATTTTCGTGCGTGCAGCCGGTTTTCATCGATTTATAAGACGTTCTCACGTTAAAAAAAACTTCTATATCAATCAGCACATCAATCGTCGTAGCTTACAGTAGTTACTAATAAAATCTCGCAACTAGAGTATCGAAATCAATTTCAATCAATTAGGCACAACAAAACGTTAACAGTTAATGTACCTACCTAATGAACAATGTTAGCTCGTTCGATTAATACATCTCGCTGATGTTTTCCGAGAAGCCGTTACAAATATAGATTCTGCACTTCGATCCGAGACATTTGTTAGTTATGACTTGGGGACGCACTTCAGATGTAAGCTTTTGCCCGCGACTTCATCCGCGTGGAATTTTTAAAAGTCCGTTGCTCATTTGCTGCGTGATTGAAGGACATAGCAACAAATACACTTTCGTATCCTTTCTTACTTCTTTCGTTATAATATTAGTCAGGATTAGTATCTTGACTTATATCATGAAAGCGAAACTGTGTTTGTTGATTTGCCCTTCAATCACGCTGCAACAGAGCTACGGATCGAGGTGATTTTTTGCACGGGTATCGTTGAGGACCTGGAGAGTAACATAGGATACTTTTTATCACGGAAAATCAAAAATCAAATTTGAAATATACGCAGACGAAGTCGCGGAAGTCAGTTATCAGCTAGGTTATAATATTAGCAAGATATGGATTTAAAAATTCAATGCTACTTTCCATCCACTGCGACAACACTGTATTGTGCAAGCGTCTGAAAGCCAAAATTATTAATAAGCTGAGCTCGATTCGTCCCTGGATCGGTCAGATCATGAAAGCATTCCAGTGACATTAAACACGCGTTCATTTTCATATATTTATCGACGCGACGCAACTTATGATTAGCGCTTCCCAAACTTTATTTGTATCCCACAATTTTTTATACCTATTTTATTTCTTTGTAATATTTATTATAAACACAACACAAAAAAAATAGGCATAGGTGGTCTTATTGCTGATGTAATCTCTCAAAGACAACCTTTGGCAAATTTTTTGAATAGACTATATTTTTGTAGGTATATTTTTTTATAATTTAAAATGAGTGCCCCGCCCATTTCCATTCAGCTTCGTGACTCGCTGAACTGAACTAATAAATGTCGGTAACTTTGGTTCTACTATCTACGGATTACGGATCTCCTCATTTTTAATTTGTTCTCAGAGGGATATTCTGAGCATAGTTCTCTCCATCGCCCGCTACCTGAGCCTTTGAGCTTCTAATGTTGAGGAAGTGAGTTGCAGAGAGTGTTGGCCAATCAGAAGTGATTGCGATGGTCCCACTGTAGCAATCTTCTGTAAACAATCCCGTGGACAAGCATAACTCTTTCCATCCTCGGCCGAGTAACTTTCTTATGAGGCCCTCTGGGACTGACACCATCACTAACCATGAGATATTATGATAATGATCAGTTTATGATCATGATATGACAGAATTTGTAGAAAAACGTAGAGTCATCGACATATCAGAATAGGTCTACAAAAGTTTGGAAAGCTTAGTAAAATGCCAATTGCGAATAAAACCGAAGCGCGTATATTTCCGACGCACACCTGCCACCGTACAAATCACCCGGGCTCGCTGCCGATGCATCATCGATAGCATATGCTCTAATATACTCTGAACTGTCACTGTTTCTAATGAATGACTAAACTCTTAATGTGGAAATGCGTAAATAGATGATTTATCGGGTATTGCTTTTGCAGATACATATTTAGATCGGTGCGATTATCGTGTGAGATATTCAGCTGATTGATCGCGGAAAAGCCGCATTAAAAAGTTTTTAACTTCACTTGTGATGATTGGTTGAATGGCATTCTTGTTGCAACAATACATTATAGCCAATAGCGAAAGAGTGTCGCCCAATCAAAGGTGATCACGATCGTCACAGCCCGTGGCTGAGCATCTCTCGATATCCTTCTCAGAGTGACTTTCTTATAAGATCCATAAAAAGCAACCATGTCTCGGAAGTCTCAGATGATCAAACTAGATTTGAGGGAATCCATACGGAAACTAAGAGTCAACGACATAGCTCAACGGGTTGTGAAGCTGACTTCATCGCTTAAGCCATTGCGGTAAAAGACAGAATCATGGCAATGGCCCCACACAGAAGTTAGGTAAAGAAATGCATTTTAATTACTTTTTTCTTAGTTCTTAATAATTAGTAGTTATTTAGTTCTTAATAGATCGAAAACAAAATATTATGAATGATAAGAATTTCAACATTAATAAAAATCTAGACACTTACCTACTACATGATATACAAAATACACTTACAAGTTATTACAGATGTATAAATATTGACATCTCTTATATTTCCATCTTCCACGACCATAGACAGCCGGACAGTTACTGATGATAATGTACCAGCTGTCTTGGCACTCCATTACATCACATAGTTGGTGCTCCATTGATTCCCTCTATATTTAGTTTTATGATTTATTTATATAGGGTCGGAAGATATTCGACCTGGATATGTTATGCTCGATGTTCCGATACATTTTGGAGTACCATCTGAATCCCCTTTGAGGCGATTTCAAATAAAAACTTCGGTTTCTTTAAACGTAAAATGAGAATAGTAAAATGGAAACAAATGTTTACTACTGTGAAACGATTTTGATTAAAATGAAAGGTATATTCATATTAATTGTAAGTGTTTGGAAAATAGATGAAAATAGTTTGTTATGCGTACGTGAAGAAATAAAGGAAGCTAGAAAATAGTCACTTCCAGGCTCTTCGCCATCTATGTATAAAAATCATGTCAATCCGTTGCTCCGTTGGTACGGGGATGGAGGACAAACGGGAGGATAAGCTTTTCTTCGACAAAGTGAAGAAATAGAAATCTAAATGATGATGGTGATAGGAAGTTATGAAGAAACGCGTACGCGTGTTAATTTGTGTGTACGATTTAATAGTTTCAAATCTCAATAACGATTTGCATTTACAGGCGTGAACTATCAACAAAAGAGTTCCGGAAAATAGTAATGTCATTTTAATACCACCCGGGCTACATACCGTAAAGTCATTATCCCAACAAGAGTTTCTGAACGATTTTTATGTGCTCTTCAAAAAATATGTATCTTCACTCTATTCCTATGCAATTACAGTTTCATTTGCAATGGTTTTGATTTTAATAGCAGAGGATTTAAAAGTTTTTCTTGTAAAGACGAGCATCCAATACCACTCATCTATTATTTCTAAAGAATGGAGAATTACGTACGAACGTTTGAAGTGAACATCAAATCTTTTTTACTATTGAAAAATAAGGCATGTGCGTTATTAAGATAGTTTTAAAGGTGAGAATAACAATATATTGAGTTTAGTGCCGATAAAATATAATGTGGCAATGATTAAAATTGCTCGATTGTCTTCGAAGAGGTGACAATATTTTTGTGTAAACACTCTTTTCGAGCAGCTTATGGAGAAATCAAAGTGTGAATTTAATGAGAATTTAAATGGTTCCATATTCCTCTCTGAAATGAGTAAAGCTTTTGGGACATTGAAGAATTTTGTGATGACATATGATAAGATATTATTCACATCCAGATATTATCCGATGAAGGCTTTTAATTACATTGTTGTAGTGTATTTAGGATAGTACCAGTACACATTAGTCGATTTGATTTTCCCTTAATAACAAAGTCTAACAAAGTACAATTTACAAAAAATTACAGCAAAAATCTATTCTCGTGAGTGAACTTGTACCACCTACTTTGTAAATAGCGATCCTGGACATTTCATAGCTTTGTGTCGTGTGTTAAGAATATTTCCGTCCTTAATTATGTCAACCAATCACGATAATGAAACCCAACAGTTTTCCTTAAATAATTATTCAATGTAAAGATGCTTTAGATAAGAAAGACAATGTTACATAGATCAACGGTGGATCGCCAATAGATCGATCTGTGGGCAGCGACGCGTGTGTTTCCTAGCATTGTTCCAACGCCTGCGACTACCATTTACGTGCATTGTTTGCTTGCAATTATATAGCTCGAATTTAGCTTGTATACAGGCTTCGTGGAGGTTGAACAATGAGATTCATTATATAAATGTATTTAAACCAATGAGGAGATGATTCGTAGTGATAAAAATTCAGTCCTATTCTTTCTTAACTAAGGTTGTTGTATTCTGCAGAGAGTCTTTCTGGATGATGTGTTTTCACTATTTACTATGGTTCGTCTATGGTTTATACCAGCTGATCGATTGCTGAAAAGTTACATCAATCATTGCTGCAGTTTTAATTGTGGCGATAGCCTGAATTTATGGCATTCTTACATGGCACTTCAGCTCATATAGTTGAGTAGTTACCGACATAACTCAGTGAGTCGCAAATCTGCAGCACATTGTTCGGAGTACTGATGATTGTTGGGTTCCCAAGGAGCCGGCGTTGTGACCCCGCATTGTAAAACGCAGTGTAGACGGACCGCCACAAGATGAACCAATGATATCAGACATGTCACTGGGAGTTGCTGGATTCAGGGGGCACACTGCTGTGCCCCCAGATAGACAGGGCAGGCTTTTGTCCAGGAGTTGACGTCTATCGGTTGATTAAAAAAAAACAGTTTAGTATAAGGTACCTACAGTTTTAGACACTACTAGGTAGACAGATGAAGAAGACTAAGGTGAAAGTGTGTTTGTCGGTCTGTTATTATTTCACGCAGCAACGAAACAGCAGATCGACGTTCTTTTTTACATGGGAATAGTTAGAAAGCCGGAGAGTGACACAGGTCACTTTTTATCTCGGAAAATTGGTAACTACGGCATAACTTGAATGCACGCGGACGTAGTTAAGGTAAAAGCTAGTTAACTATAAAACTTTGTCCAGAATCTACGCCAATAAGTATGTCAAGTGTCAAGAGTCCTCCAACCGTCTTGTTGAGTTAGTGTTTGTTTACTTTATCCTATAAATTCAACTGCCGGTAGCTCCCGGCGTAATGGACGGGAACTATTCCACACATCTTCGGGATATTTACGTCTTGTATCGCTAGATTGTTTCTTGATTATTATTTAACTTAAGCTTGCGGTTGCTAGTTGCTAGTGCAAATAATGATTACCTAACTATCTTCATACCTATATCCATTTGGAGCCCCAATAGTTAATTTTGCAGTTTTATTTTGAGACAATATTATTCCGTCGCAAGAATCGTTGTGCCAAGAAAAGTACCTATGTGGTAAAAAATAATAAGGTTTAAGAACTAAGCAAACCTAGATGAAATTATTATATCCTTGTTAAAATCACTCATTCATCACTCATCAACTTCTGGATCCGCGGAAGACCAGCGCTGTGCCTGTGCTTCCTACATAGGCACAGTATCCATGCCGAGTGGGGACCATTTTGGGAGCACACATATTTGGTTCTGTCGTACCTACATCAGTATCTGTCACTATAACTGTGTCATGTATGAGTTCCAAATAAATGCTTTTTCTTTCTTTCTTTCTTTCATCGCTCAAATCATTGTTTGTTTGTTGGATTGTCCTTCAATCAGGCAACAATGGACAAATAAATCCACGTGCTGTTTTACATGGATAGGTAGGTATGGTTGAGGACTTGAAGAGTGACATAGACTTCCAGAAGAACAGAAGGTTTCCACGGGATTTTCATAATCATCTACTACATGCTTTCTACACGAGGGTGAAGTCGTGGGGAAAAGAGTAACAATATAATGCCTATTAAAATGTAGCTGATATAATATAATAAATAAATAAATATAAAGCAAACATCTAAAGCGTTTCATTGAGACATTTCCTTGAGTTTAATTGAACCAAAACGCTCACATAATTTTGTACACAAAGGATTTCATGACGTCAAATCATAACTCTTGGCTTGTGCAATCACATATTTCAGCCGTACATTCCTCATTCACCTCACCTACCAGGAAAGTGGCAATAATTTGCACTTTTTGCGGAACCCTAAATCATTCGCCGCTCCGCCCAGGATAGTATCATCCGTGTATTTAATTAGGATCAGTGGTTAGGCACGCTATAGCATGCAGACAAAACGCCGCTTTAAAACTGGCCGGGGGATTGTCTAAAAATGATGACAGTCGCAATTACCTTTGACTGGCCGACACTCTCTCGCTATTGGCTAGAACGAATTTTTGCAGCCAAAGCACCATAAATTCAGCCAATCACCACAGTTATTTAGACTAGAACATTGATTGATGCAGCTATTCCGCAAGCAACCAGCTGATGTCGATGCAATTAGGATCCCCTAGCAGTAGCTAAGGCAGTTATCAAATCCTGCTAAATCTCTCTTAACTTACTAATGTACTATTCTAATAATAATATATCCTACAAATATGTAAATGGGAAAGTATAATATTAGATATAATTGTTTCAAAAATGGCAATAGCTATTTAGTCACAAATAATAATTTACAAAATATAATAATATGATCAAGTAGGTATATACCTACAATGTCACTGATAACAATACTTATATTTTTGTCACATCGTCTTCAATTAATTTGGAATTTATCAACAATTAATCATACAAATATTATAAATGCGAAAGTGTGTTTATTTCTTGGTTTGTTGGTTTTTCCTAAAATCACGCCGAAATAGAGCTACAGATCGACGATCGATCGATTTTTGCATGGATATTGTTGGACCTGAAGAGTGACATAAGCTACTTCTTATTCCGGAAAATCAAAAAGCTCCCGAGGGATTTTATAAAATTTAATCCATGCGGACGATGTCGCGGGTATCCGTTATAGTTTTATTATAACCGAATCCCTTATCAATAGGTATTAATGTGTTAAGGTATTCCAGTTGACAATAAAGGACACCAAAAAATGAATCTTAGTAACCAGACTTTTGAGTGAGTTGATCTTTCAACGATTCAAAACAATTTAAGTAGGTCTAGAACTTGTAGTTTGTAAGCAGCCTAATCACACATCACTTTGTCGTATCGCGATTAACATGTCCAAGGTACACACAAACTAATTACTACATCTCCTGGACTATGTTTATTCCCTATTGCTTTCAAAATAGAGTTCAAAGTATGGCAATTTAAATAAAATGTCTCGAAAAGTATGGCCTTTCAAAATGTTGTTTAGACACTATGTTTTAGTATAAACTTATTAGCGTTCACTGTTTTTACAGGGACGAAATTGAGTAAATTATGGCCTTATGTTTCTTTAAAATGATTTATTAGCTGATTTAGGGCCTATTTCGCCATCGCAAAGTAAACTTAACCGACGAATAAAATGTTTTGGGAGATTGCCAATACAAAATCTGTCAAAACGCCGGTTAAATAACGGCGGTTAACGTTTACTTGGCGATAGTTAAATAGGCTCTAATCAGTGCCGTATGTTTTAATTTATTTTTCATTTCGTTTATTGAGTAAATTCAAATGTTTGAAGCTGTAAAATGGAATTTAATTTTATATTGGAGTTAGTTTCTTTCTATTTGACTTATTTCCCATGATGAAATTTACATCATCAGCATCGCAAAATTATATAAATGCGTATAATATTAGTCACTACATTGTGGTTTTATTTCGTGGTATAAAAACATTTAAATATTTTTGCATTTTTGAGGAGAGCTTACTTAAAAACGGCAAATAGGTATATCACTTCTTCGAGCTTTAAAGCCAAAAGATTTATTTTTAAATAGACAAAAGGCATCTAAGTAATAGGCGATTTAAGATGTATACATTGCATGCATCACAAATAATTGCAAATCAAAGTCATCAGCAAATTTTCCGCCGTATTTCCAACAATTGCTTTCGAAAGTCAACTGAGCTCTCACGTGCACCGATTGTGATGGCGATCTGTTCTTCACACGACCGCACTTTGTATAATGCGTTATTATTTATGCGTAATGAGTAATGACTTATTTGCTGATGCATTAGATTGTCGTTCATCATCTGTTGGTTTCCAATTGTTTCCTCAGTAACGGAGTTCACATTTTCTTTGAGATTTTCCAGTTCAGCTTGTTGTTGATATTAATTATTGTTTTTGTGATTTGTGCAACTACACAAACGTATAGTATAGTAAACCTATACGTACTAAAATAATTATGAATCAGAAAGTGTTTTGTCTTTCAATCAAGCAGCAACGGAGCAAAGATTCGACGTGTTACTTGCTTGAGTATATTTGAGAACTTGGAAGCCTATGTCACCCTCTAAGTCCTCAACTATACCTATGTTAAAAATCACGTCGATCAGTTGCTCCATTGCTACGTCATTGAAGGGGAAACCAACACACCTTCGCATTAATTTATAATATTAGTGAGGATAAATTATCGTTTATAAATAATATTATGTTTTCGAAATTTTGATTAGACAACGTGAAAATCTTAATGGTTTGG
Source organism: Oeneis ivallda (assembly GCA_029955525.1). Lineage (NCBI taxonomy): Eukaryota > Metazoa > Arthropoda > Insecta > Lepidoptera > Nymphalidae > Oeneis > Oeneis ivallda. The sequence continues at coordinate 18,155,270 of JARPMR010000008.1, forward strand.
TTTGGAGAATGGTTTTTCAAAATAATGTAGGTAATGATTACCTTGCCTATAATTAATTTGTGGGTAATAAATTATTTTCTTGCTATCATATTTTTTTTCGGAAGGCACCTATATCCTATATGTGTATGGAGAGCTGCTTCCATTTTATTTGCTTGTATTACCTAGTTACTAGGTACATAGTAAGTGAATACCTATACTATGTGATGAAGATGTGAATAGCTACTTAAGAAAACTCAGTAGGTACATTCTATATAACAATAGAAAAAAAATGTTGAATTGAATTAATGACATAATAATATAATTACAACATATCCGTTCGAAGTATCTAGCAAGATCAGACCATTGAATGCTTATCTCTTTGAATCAGTCGCGTTGATATCACACTCGGTTGATTTCAGTAATGGCTGTAATAATGTTCCTGCACCTTTACGACCAAAATAACGTATTGCATATCACGAAGTGCATACTACCAGAACTGTATCAAAAAAAAGTAGAGCTATCGAGTAAAGCCATAAATATTTCATCTCAACCCATAGCAGACTCAAAACTGGGCACAGGTCTGCTCTCTAATGAGAAGGGTTTAGGCCATAGTCCAGTAAGCTGGCCAAGACATGTTGATTCACAGACTTCACAGACCTTTGAGTATATTATGAACTCTCAGGCATACCGGTTTTCTCATGTTTTTCTTCACAGTCTAGTCAGAGGTGCATAGGCCTGGGAATTAACCCAAGACTTTCCAAAAAGGAAGCCAAAGTCTTGGTCAGCGTAGAGGACTATTCTATTCTAACTTACAATAGAAAAAACTAAACTTTCTTCGAGAGGAGACCTAGGTATATGTAGACGATGCATGGTTTGATATGACTTTTTCATATCGTACGATCTTCTTTTTCAACCGATATACGTTCACTGCTGGACTTAGTTCGCTTGCATGGACTTCCACAGATCTCGGTCTTGAGCCGCCTGCATCCAGCGGCTCCTGCGAGTCGTCTGACGTCGTCTGTCCAACTAGTGGGGGTCTGCGACAAAGCGCTTTCCAGTGCGTGCGGGATTATCAATAATCGTTGTTGTAAAACATCTTGACGTAAGTGTGCGCATATCTTATTATAATATGTAATGGTAAGTAATTTTACGTGTGCCTTTTGTTTGTCACGATCCGTGTGCCGATGTTTAATTGCGTCTTGCAAGGTGGCGTTGTTACTGTTATTTTTATTGCTGTCATTACATTCACGCCATCATACGCCGAGACGCGGAATTGTGCGTATGCTCCTATCAGCTTCGATCAAGTGAAGGGAGAATGAACTTTGTGTCATCGTCGTTGTCCTCAACTGGTGGAAGTTTTTCGCTGGTCATTAGGTCTGCAGATTCCTGTTAGGACTTATACTGCAGCCTGATGTCGTTTACATCCAGGAGTTGTCAGCGGCTCGTAAATTTGATTTCGTCTATCCTGGTGGGAGGTTCAGCAACGTCTATTCGTTGCTGTAACTTTATATAACTAGTGGATCGCCCCGAAAAAAACTTCGCGTCTTACAAGTTTGTAGGTACCTGCCTTAAATTGTAGATAGATATACGAAAAGCTTTGGCATTGAGCAATTTTTGCAAGAAAAAGTGTATTAAGTAATTTTTTATCCAGATATTTATGTCATTCATCATCATCATCATCATCATAGCAACCCATCAACGGTTCACTACTGAGCGCAGGTCTCCTCTCAGAGAAGGGTTTAGGGATATTTATGTGACACATAATATATTTACCTATTTAAAAAAAAAAACATTTTGGAATGCATCGAACAAAATTAAAATACTGACAGACGACAGACTGTAGTGGTGGGTATATTTAAATTATTTATATATACGGGTCATCCAGTGGTACATACGTCTTTGACAGTAGGGTGGATAACTAGCCCCTGCCAAGAACTCCCACCTGACGAGACCAAACATAGATAATTTAGAAAATTATAAATTCCTAATCGTCCCTGCCGCAGGAATAGATCCCAATACCTCCCATTTGTATAGGTATCACTGCGCCAGAGAGGTCTTTGAAACCAACTATCCGTATCCGTATCTTACATTGAAATCAGAAAATTTTCGAATCGATCCGGACCGTTAACTTGTCACCTAGCTATTGTAATACTGTTGTTAAACTAACCAAAACCCGCGGTGTCACGTGTCATTAGCCACCACAGGTGAGGGTTTGATTGATTACTGACGATTATCATTTAGTAGAGCAACCGAGCGTGCCGACTTTTTTTTTATAAAACCTAATTGGACTCAATGAAGTGTGGAGCGGTGGGTGTAATTACGGGTGCGGCGCTTTGATCCAATCGATCTTATTGACTTGGAAATTGGCGGAAAAAATGATCTTATGTGACGGAATGGAGCGAAAAACATGTAAAGGGCGCCGCCGTTGTTTTCGATCAGCTAGTCAATGTAAGTTAAAAACTGTTAACGGAAAAAAGAAACAGTAGCTATATCACCAGTTCACAAGATTGTGAAAATCGTTAGTTTATAAACAAACTTGTAAGAAGCTTGTCAGATTGTAAACTGGCGCAAGATTGTGAACTCGGCGAACAGTATCGGTTAGTTTATAATTTAACGTACGTAAAATTGTAAACTAGAATAGGGTGACAAAAAGATGAAATAACTACCATTAGAAATTGATTATTTAAGTAATTTAAATTTATTATTATTATTTATCTACTCCCATGCTTTAAATCCTCTATAAAATATTCTGAAACAGTTAGCTTATTGTCAACATTAAAACACCCAATGTCTTAATAACCATAATGTCATCCAAACGGATGATATAATGTTGTACTGAATTTCATAATGATACTCCTGTGTCTTTTTTTCGATCCCTTCTGAGCAAAGGTTTATTCCACAGACAGCCACATTCTTACTGTTCGATACGTGGTATCTATGAATTTAAAAAAAAAAAAAACATTTTGTTTTTTTTTTCGATCCCTTCTGAGCAAAGGTTTACTCCACAGACAGCCACATTCTTACTGTTCGATGCGTGGTACCTATGAATTAAAAAAAAAACATTTGTATGAATTTCAAAAATAAGAACATCGCTTAGTACCTACATCGGGATCGGGACCTTCAAACATTAAAGAACGTAATATTCAAGTGAATTTTAATAATTGCACTATACAAAATATTAATTACTACTAATAAATAATTCTTTCATTAATACTTAGTTTATTTGTATACACTCAGTAATGGATGGTATTAATTAGGTTAGGTACTAGGAATGGCTGTTTTAATATTAGCAGTAAGCTAACTGTTTCAGAACCTTTATAGAGGGTTCATGTTATGGGAGTAGATAAAGTCTTGTATGCAACTATTGATAATTAGGTATTAAAACACTCATGTGATACTATTATCACAACCCACATTCGTGTTTTAATGTTTTATTTAATACCCCTTATTATACAACAGTTGCATAAATAACTATTAGTAATCACGTGTTGGTTTTCTAAAAACGAAATGCTAGCGCCCCGACTCCACGCAGTCTTGTCAGCCCTAGCAGGTGAAGCTGAATGAAGGGGCGACAGCTATAAACTTGTTCATATCCTTAGATACAAATATTATAAATGCGAAAGTGTGATTTTTTTGTTGGTTTATCCGTCAATCACGCCGCAACAGACCAACGGATCGACGTGATTTTTTACATGGGTATAGTTGAAAATTTGGAGAGTATAATAGGCTTTTTATCCCGGAAAATCTAATAGTTCCCGTGGGATTTTTAACACTAAATCCACGCGTACTAAGTCGCGGGCATCAGCTAGTTACAAATAGGTAATGACGAAGACGTCACATACGAGCAATCGGCTTTATATCCAGCTGCCTACAAGATAATAACTTAAGTAACTTAATAATAACAGCAATTTGTTTCGAAAAGAGGAACATCTGAGTTTCTTGCCGACTCTCCTCAGCAGAATTTTGAAGTGGCATGGTGGTAGAGTGTAAATTCTGCACTTTTCCTAAGAGCCACAGGTTGGCTACATGAAATAAATAATTTTGAATTGTCTCCGTTGAGGGCTAATCAAAGATTTCGCTTTTATTATGTTTTATTCGAAATTTCATTTTTTTCAATCGCACCGTACCATCGACTGCAATTTTACCCTCATCACCTGGGTGCCTGGAGCATTTCGAGCATCCGCTGTGCCAGATCTTTTTTCCACGTACTACCAAACTGTGGAACCAACTCCCTTTGACGGTATTCCCATTTAATTACAACATGGGGTAATTCAAGAGACGGAACAACAAATTGGTGAAAAGCCGGCAACGCATTGGTGGGCCTCTGGTGCTACAAAATATGCAAAAAAATCGACAATGTTTCAACAACATTCACAATGAAGTTGAAACAAAAACCATTCAATACGATCAAACCTACATGCTATTGGGCCATAAACACGCAAATTCATCCGATACAGTCGTATGGGGCGACACGCTCCGCTGGCGCCGCCGACATCGGCGCGATGATATAATGGCGATTGTCGCCGCTCAGATATCCGCTTCCTTCCTGTGCTTCTTTACAAGATACCATCTTAGATATTCGAAAAGATACTTAACGTAATGGAGTTTCGATGTTTTTGTTCGCGAAAACGTCTAGATGTATGCGTTCGTTGGAAAGAGCGAGAGTTTTAAAAGATTGGTCGTCAAAAATGCTTTTGCACTGTCATAGCATCGAATTCAAACGACATTCTTATTCAATACCTACATTTGACGTTAACGTAGGCATAACATTGCTTCATTAAATAGGACGATGCGTCAAGGATGAGTAAGAAAGGCAAAAATTGAGCCTAATCTGACAACCTGTACCCTGAAGTCATGCACACAGCAGCACCGGGATGGACGGCCGAAGATGGGAGAATGTTTTAGTCCGTAGTAGGACACTACATAGTGTAGTAGGACTGTAGGACATGCCATCAAATGGTATTCATGAGGATTTCCTCCTACCCAGAAAAAAAGGTACGTTGAAGATCAAAGTCTTCGAACAGTGCGTGCTGCCAGTGATGACTTACGGATACAAACAGCGCTTACTATGCTCAGGGTCCCTCAGCAGGCGATGGAGAGAGCTCTGCTCTTAGCTCGGTTTTTTGTTCTCTTCTAGGCTCTGAGTAACCTTGCGGGGTAAAATCAGACATGAGGAGGTCCGCAGGACGCAATCAAAGTTAGGTAGACGGACGGTCGAAAATGAAAGGATTTTTTATTTCAAGGGCCATTTAATTTCATTTTTCAGGAGCCCTAAGAAGCCCATGAACCCTAAGTTCATTTTCGCAAAAAATCTTCGTCCGCGTGGATTTAGTTTTTAAATTCCCCAGGAAGTCTTTGACTTTCCGGGAGAAAAAGTAGCCTATGCCACTCTAAGGTCCTCAACTATACCCATACAAAAAATCACGTCGATCCGTAGCTTTGTTGCGGCATGATTGAAGGACAAACCAACAAACACACTTTCGCATTTATAATATTAGTATGATTAATGATTATCCTTACTTCGTTACTAATCTAACTAATATTATGTGAAAGTGTGTTTGTTTGTTGGTTTTTCCTTCAATCACGCTGCAATGGAGCTACTGATCGACGTGGTTTTACATGAGTATAGTTGAGCACATGGAGTTACATAAGCTACTTTCTATCCCAGAAAAACAAAGGGTTCCCGAGGAATTTCAAAAACAAAATCCACGCGGACGAAGTCTTGGGCATCAACTAGTATTTAAATATTTCGTAAGAAACTGCAAGTCTGTTGCTCGCTAAAGTCATTATAGTAAATTGTAGTCCACATTGAAGTGCACAAAAAAACTACCTGTCAAATATTGGACGCTGGTATGATTAATAAAAACCACTCGGATACTCCACCTGAATTTACTTTGAAGTGATTGGGTATGTAATTTTCCACGGTACATTACTGACACAAGATCAGTAATCGTTTCCTTTGTTAAGGATGTGTAGCTCAAATCAGCCGTCTCGGTTGGTTGGGCTAAGTAATAAGGCTGCACGCAAGGCCAAGGCTTTGACTATGATCCAATAATAACGTTTTCCTTGCCGTAGCACATTTTTTTAAGTTCCTTTTAAGCAAAATTGCGGATTGCTTGTGATACTGATAAGCTTGAAGGCTTACAGTACCTGTTTCGTTTTATAACCATCTAGTAAAATTTTTACCCATGTTGGAACGGAGATGGTAAAATACTGAACTACATAATACTCGTATAACGCTAAGACAGGCAAGTCCCGCTTCAAACGTAGGCTCAAAATAAGCAGTGATGGTGTGAGTCCACACCCATATTAACTATTTTCTGTTCTGATAATTATGTTTTTTATGGTTATTGTGATGAATTATGACACTCTTTCAGCACAGGACGTTATTTTATAATAATTTTCTACGAGCTCTTCGTATTAACGCAATGTTACTGCGTAATCAGCCGTTAAAGCCTTACTAAAAATGGCTTGAGGCTTAATATACAATACTATTACAATACAACTAATCACACAACTACAATTCAACACGATACAATACAAATAGATTTTAGCAGTAGGTATGTGAGAGTGGGTTAATTAAATAACAGCCAAGCTCTACAGACTACGAGTACAGACAAGTAGATCTTCAAAATTTTTGGAGGATGCCAAAATTGTACGTCCTAGATTGTCTAACTACTTTGGCATTGAATATTTAGGGTAAGGTACCTTAGTTTATCTAATGGCTTGGGAAAAGGTACGTCGGTATAGAGACGACTATTATGATCGAATTAACGCAATTTGCGTCCAGACATGTATCAAGTTACACTATGACCTGTGCAATGAGTAAGGTTTCATTGTTGGAGTTTTTAGAGATCCCTTTAGGTTAGTAGCATTGCTGCTTCAAAGGGGCAATGCTGCCAGGGCCAGCGTCTTGGGCAGCACTATGCCTCGCTGAGGTGACATTAGGTGAGGTTTAAGACTTACTTTATATCAAATTACTTCTAATATTAAAACTAAGACAATAATATATCTTTATGGATTGAATACCTCATGGATGTCATCTCAACAGTTTAAATTCCTAATAATAATAATACCGTCGATCACAAAAATAAGTTATGCACCTCTCCACGTCCTCAACTATACACATGCAAAAAGGTTGCTAGGTTGCCTAGCAACCTAAATCTCGAAATGTATATGACTGTCGTTTAATTAACATATTTTAATTTGCAATAACAAATATTGATGTCAATAATTAAGATAAAAACTATCCTATCTAAGTTGGACCAAAAAACAGATAGTTACGAAGTTTGATCAAAATAGGTTCAGTAGTTTTCGAGTTTATCCCGAACATACATCGTGACACGAGATTTTTATAATATAGATAGATTAGTAGAGATTTAGGTTTTAAAGTTATTTATTTAATCCTATTTTTCAATTGTATTAACATACTTATTACCTAATAAATAAAATATTGTACAATCAGTAGGTACATAATATTCTTAAAATCAAAACCCCAAAAAATAAAAGGTCTTTGTTAGAATCAACAAAAGTAGGTATAACAACAAACCTTTGTGGTCACATTGAAATATAATTTATAGGTTTTCTTTTAGAATTTGAAGACTATACACAAAGTGTTATTTAATTCTTTTCAATGTTCAAGTAGGTACTTACATACCTACATTTGTGTGGGCTTTTCAAAGGGGTTACACTAACTGAAAGGTATATAAAATACTACTACTAATACATATCCCAGGAAAAACAAGGTTTTCCACGAAAAATTTGACTCTGACTGACTGAAAAAGCTATTAGGTACCTAATATTTGTAAGTTAATAAGTATGATGATGATGTAAAAGTTTATTTTCATCATACCTATTCGAAAAACGAATATTGGCTTCAGAGGATAGCGGGAGCAAAATTTAATTTTAACCCTATGGGACTTTTCATTTCTCTCTTCTGATTGGTCCGCGTTCGTGCCTAATTATGTGTTTATTACTACTGCGTTCGTTGCAAAAACCTGTCAATCGCTTATTCCGTTCGAAATTCAAAAATGTTTGAGAAACTGTTGTCTTCGATAAGTCACGTGAACAATTTGCCGATCGGATATATGCCCGTACTGTATCCAACATAATTTATTCTATTAATTTTTAATGATTTCATAATATTTTTGAATTCAAAATAACGCCCTCGGGGAACAAAAAATTTCTTTGGCCCCATATAACACATATAACTATTTATTTATTGCTTATATTTGTATAATATGATATTATTTACACTTCATAATAAATAAATTAAAAATTTACTCATTTAATTTAAAACTTATAACTAACAATTAATATTATATTCATAGGCTTATTATATTTGCTACCGTAATTATATTACATATAGAAATTTAAATTAATAGTTATTTGTGTCATATGGGGCCAAAGAAACTTTTTGTTCCCCGAGGGCGTTATTTTGAATTCAGAGCGAAGGGAAGGATTCTAAAGTAGAATCCTGAGCGTAGCGAGGAATTCAATATACGCCGCCCGAGAACAAAATATTTTGGCCCCGAATGACACACACTATATTTCATCATTACCTATGAGAAAAAGCTAGGAGTATCAACCTACTATGTATAGACATCGTATATTGAAAGTTTAAATAAAACAAATAAATTATTATTAAATAATTAAATAATAATAATAATAAACTTATTTATGTTGGATACAGTTGTGGGCGTACATATATCCGATCGACAAATTGATCACGTGACTTATCGAAGACAACAGCTTCTCAAACATATTTGAATTTCAACACATACTAAAGCACCAACGCGGACCACTCACAAGAGAGAAATGAAAAGTCCCATGGGGTTAAAATTAAATTTTGCTCCCGCTATCCTCTGAAGCCAATATTCGTTTTTCGAATGGGTATGATGAAAAATAAATTTAAACCTCATCGATGTCACCACTGTGCGGCATAGTACCCAAGATGCTGGCAGTACTGCCCCTTTGGATGGCCAAACTAATTCTTAGCTGCCAGCTTTTGGATCCCCGGTAGACTCGATGACTTTCTTTGAAAAATCTTTAAAAAGAGCTCGAGCCCCCGGGCCCCACGGCCCCCAAGTCTTCACCCCAAAAGGCACAAATATGAAACTACCTTCAAGGATTCCATACTTGTGCCTCGTGGCCTGTTCGGCACTAGTAGGTAATTAAATACTATTTGGATATTGCATTTGAAATAGGTAAATCAAAATTTTAATACAATTAATATTAAATTACGTCTAAATTTCTATAATATCATACTTATCATTAAAATTAAAATATGCCTAGATTATATACAACTAACAAAATTAAAACTAAAATAAAAATTAAATAAAATCTAAAACCCCATCGAAGTCACTGCAGTGTGGCATAGTACCCAGGATGCTGGCAGCATTACCCCTTTGGATGGCGAAGCTAATTCTTTGGCCAAGGTAGCTGCCAGCTCTTGGATCCCCGGTAGACTCGATCACCTTTTTAGATAGCTCTACAAAAAGCGCTCGAGCCTCCGGGCCCCACGGCCCCAGGGTCTCTACACCAAAAGGCACAAATATGAAACCACTGTCAAGTTTTTCATAATTGCGCCTCTTAGCCTGTTCGGCGCTAGTATTATTAATACTATTTAATTAATCTTTTGTCCTAATAACTGCCATTAAAGTAAGTTTATAATTATAATAAAATTAATGCCTGGGAATTTCATCTAGTAATACTGCGGTCGTATTTTATCGTTTATTATTGTACCGACTCAAATTTTTTGCAACCAATGAATGGTCAAATAACAAATTCTCATAATCTGTGGGACAATTTTTAAATATTATTGCAGATAATTAATACCAGTTCAGACGTCATTGAAATCGCAAAGATTTTTCTCACGGGTTTTAGTTCGAGATGTAATTTGAACCCAAGTAGCTAACTGACATTTTTAGGTATCTTGTTTTATGATAACTTTTTCAGTTTTGTTTATATTAATCAATTCTTATGGGGTTTTTATCCATTTGATGATAATACGTCAACTTTCAACCCCATCGGTAGTACATGAGTACTTAACAATGAACTTAATATTTAAACTTTTTTATCTAAAAAGATGTCTTAATTTAAAATTAACTTTTTCTATATCTATTTCGCTTTCACATGTTACTCTTTTGCCTGTGTTGTATGGTATAATTTATAATGTCTGATGAGAATTAGGATTCCTGCATTTATGTCAAAGCAGTGATAGCCTATTGGTTAGGACTGTGGTCTCCTCTTCGGGGGGTCGCAGTTTCGGTCCCGGGCACCTCTGGCTTTTCGGAGCTATGTGCGTTTAAGCAATTAAATATCACATGTTTCAACGGTGAAAACATTGTGAGGAAACCTGCACATCTGAGAGTTCTCCATAATGTTCTCGAAGGAGTGTGAAGTCGGCTTATTTCTATTGGGAGTGGTGGACTATAACCCTTCTCTGCGAGGAGACCTGCGCTCAGGTAGTGAGCCGTTGATGGGTTGCTGAACCACTAAGCTATCACTGCTCTATTTCTGCTGCTTTTAAAAATAGTATAATATACGATATTAATATTTCGTAATAGTAGCAGCTAGTCAATTCAGGAATTCGGTCAAATAGACGATGTGTCACTGTGCCACGGTGTGTGAACAACTCCATAATGCAAATTGGCATCAATTCAAAGGAACTGACAATTTTATACCATTTGAACTGGATCCATGAGTCACACGCCAAACAAACCTAAATTTACGTAGCACGGTTGTATTAACAACTTTTAAGTCAACGGAAAAAAGCTTATTTTCCCTTGATTCAGCCTGAATAAATATGTTTGCTAAGGTTCTCTTGTTTCAACGTGTCAATGAAATTTACATTTCATAGTTTATGCAATTTGAGATTCTTTTCTTCTCTCAGAACTATTCGATAAAAATATAATACATATTATTAGATAAATATATTACACCCTTCTAACCTCAAATTTTTATTGCATGCAATTAGAATTATTTTACGCCATTTCTAAATTTTTCAAGTTTCTAATCTAATAGCTCCGTACCTAATAACTAGTATTCTGAAATTATATATTTTGTTACATGCAATCAGAATCTTGCACGAATATTACCTACATGCAAATCATGCAATATCAATGCTAGATTGTGTTAAAATTAACTAAATCCATTAAAAGTTTGTAAAATACCTACTACTATTTTTAATTATAATGGTTTTTTTTTTCATATTTGTTGACACGATAGCTCTTACCTGCAATCTCAGATTTTGCAATGTGACGATGCGTTCTAAGATGGTAGCGGACTAACTCGGAATTGCCACATGGGGTATGTCCCTATACCTAAGTATGTTATGTGCCAGTATTAATTCACACAAAGTCACTTGGCGGCACATCTTTGACGCTAGAGTGGTAACTTGCCATGACCAAAGTCTCCCACCAAACAAAGTGGTAGTTAGTAAAAATCGCTTTCTTTATGGTGATATAAAACGTGTTCTCTGTCAAATTTTAATTGATAATTTGTGTGGTGACCTACCTACTTATTAGTCATTAACTGGCTGCTCATAGGTAGAGATAGCATCGAATTGGCGATAGAACTGGTAATAACAACGTAATTGCCCCATTCGTCGTGGGAACCAAGGAACACTATTTATGTTGAATCCACTATTTCATGTAGCCGCTAATGTTGGCACTTAATAATATGTGATTATAGATGAACCAGGCTTAATTACTGGTAATATTCTCTAAGATTTTTAAACTGATCTTAATGCTAATAGCATTAAGATTCATAGTGCTCACTGGGTAGCTTAAAAGAGTGCAATGGAAATTGTGCTTATGTGTGACACTATTTAGAATTTTAATGATACGAGATTTGAAATTGTGATAACGTTCAAGTTCAAAGGAAATTATGTAAAAGCTGATAATATTTAGGATGCTAGTAATTTATGCATAAACTGTACCTAATACTTAGGTCTAGAGTTCATACAGAAGGACTAAGGAGAGAAAAAGAGATTAATCTCATTTGCCAAATGATATTGATGATGATTTGATAAATCCAAAGAGATGCCTTCTAAGCGACAATACGAAAGTTTTTGTATTTTGTAAGTTTATTTAAAATATTTTTGATTGGCGTAGGTACAACAAGGTGTTTTAATTTCATTTCATATGTTGGACACAGGTGGCGCAAGACTGAGTCCTGTGGAAGTCCACATAAGAGACCATTTAGCAGTGGACGTCTATCGTATACGTCTACGATAAAGAAGAAGTAGAAGAATAACATTTCAAAGTTAACAGGATGATGACTAAGGACCTATTAATTATGGAGTACAGCAAAAAAATAATATTTTTTAGAGATCCAACATAAAAGTACAAATATTTAACCCATTCTAGCAATGGTAGGCATTTGGATAATGTGGAAACTTTATAAAGGTAAAGCGTCCAAATAACAATGCATAATGTTACGACAGTAGTAGATTTCAACATGGTTACAACATTCCGACCAAACCAATTGCTGTCAAATACGCACTTAAACCGTAATTCGTCAGAATGGGTAAAAGAGTATGACAGAAGAATATCTTCGGTAACATAATAGCTGCCTCGAATTATGTCAAACGTCAAATAAGACGGCTGCCTTCCTGTCGTTTGCGTTTTGTAACACAATAGAAACACTACTCAATAAAAAGATGAATTTCTTTATACCGTGTTGTAAAAAGTGCCAAGTGTATGGTTTGTGATGGATCATGGATCGAATCTTAACTAAGGCCTTGAATGTTAGAGATTGTGACATTTGGGTGTAAAGTATCTCTTAGTTAGATTATGCCAATTTTATGTTTATACTTTTGTTTTAAATCATGGGCAAGCTTTAATCAAATAATCTCTTGAGCATATTATGCACTTTAAGTTCTTGTGAATATCCTTTCGCTAATTTTTTTACCAAGACATAACGTTGTTTTTGCGTTGGTTGTTACTGTTTATCTGAAAACCTACCCTTTTTACCAGAATATTGAGCCATAGTGTTAAGTGTATGTGTGTATTTGGCGTAAGTGTTAGGGTTTTTTGCATTGATTATTACTATTTGTCTGAAAAAGTACTGGACAGACTTTTAGAATACTGCTTTTTCTGCATTAAGTATAAGTTTTAGTCGGGATCAGGTTTGTTGCAATCGTTTTTTAATTTTTACAAGTTTTTATTTAACTTGCAATTTATGTATGTTTAGGTCAAATCTTGCGAGATGAATTAGAACCATTTCCCAGATTCGGACGTAGCCCCATCGAGTTCGAGCTCTTTTAAATCATCTTCACGACTACTCTAGTCCTAGATGATAATATACTTACAGGGTCTGATGATGTAGCAAGCTACTAAAAGCTTGGTTTTAAAAATAAAACTTACAATTTAAACTTGTTTACTATAACATTATTTTCCTGAAAAACTATGTTGCCGATTTTGATACAGTTTTTGGCATTCTACCTATATTACCTACTTCAGGGCAGATTCTTACATTTATGGTTTTAGATTATAAGCCACTAGGGGCGCTGAAATTCGTTGTTTGTTTTTAGTAAAGTTTTAGAATTTTTAAAGTATCTAACAATATTTAAAAAAACTTGAGAGGTGTCAAGGGACACCCGGATGGAACGTAGTTCCTTTCGATTACATTGTGTTCGTTATTTTCGCGGTACAACATTGAGTCTCCATAGCCTAGTGGCTCTGGCAGTCGCCTAACAGTTCAAAGTCGATGGTTCGAATCCCAGCTCGACAGACCAAATTCTCCATTTTCCCTAATTTTTTATAACTTATAAGTTATAAAAAATTAGGGAAAGGTTCCACATGTAGAAATTGTTTAAAATAAAATTGAAAATAGAAAATTCAGTCTGTCGAGCTGGGATTCGAACCATCGACTGTGAACTGTTAGGCGACTGCCGGAGCCACTAGGCTACGGAGACCCAATATTGTATCGCGAAAATACCGAACACAATGCAAAATTCACTTCAACAAAAAAGTGTCGGTTTCAAAAATGTGTCGAGTGTCGGTTCCATAATTTTTTCCGTCTAGCCCCCTTCCGTACCGCGCGATAAGGAACTTACGTTCCAAAACCATTTATTTGCGAAAAGAATACCACAAAGCATTTATCAAAATAAAATCTTAAAATAGAACAAAGTGTGTGCACTTACAACAGGTATATTTGTGTTGTAAATGATGTTCAATTACCAATTCAAATCAAGCACGTGACATCAGCGACATTGTATTTGTACGTACATTTTAATAATAAAAAGTATGTATAAAAAGAAGACCGACGACATCAAACTAGACACAGAGAGCCACTGGATAATGGATATGAGTGGCGTAAAACTATGGCCTGTGAAAGTCCATGCAAAATATCTTAGTGAACGTCTATCAGCTGATAAAGAAGAAAATGAAGAAGAAGATAAAAAAGAAGAAGCACAAGTGTTAGGGATACCTTCTCGAAAGACTGGGCGCACATTAGCTAAAGCTAAGTTTAAGGTAAAAGTTGATATCTGTACCTATATAGCTCGGACTCTCACCAAGCTCTGGATATAAATATTGTATCTCAGAGCATGCTCTATAGATTGCAGCCAGAAACACTATACTACACTAATAGTGTAGGATTGTAAAGTGGCTGTTTGTGAACAGCAATGTCTGAGCTTGCGACGTTTATTACAACACGTCGTTCAGTGAAGTCGTTCTGTGTGTGAACGGGACAGACATTAGTGTCAGACATTTGTGTCCCGATGAATGTCATAGTCTATGCGGACGTTAAGGCGGCGAACCTCAAAGCAGTATTGTCAAACATTACAGCTATCACTACATAAACCATTACGAGCGTCGTAAACAACGGCTAAATCGGTATCGCGTCGGAATCGGCATATAAATGGGGCTTAAACAAAAAATTGAAAACGTGGAACAAGCCACCAGAATTTTTAAACAATCCATCGGGACACGCTCCAGTGGCCGGTGAGGGAACGCAAGGTGGCGTACATACGGACATACAGGATTGCAATTTTTATTGGAACCTCATCGTCTATTCTTTTTCATTATTTAAACTTTTTTTGTAGGCCTTAGTACATTTACTATTTTATTCATAATGTAAGTATCTATTCGTATTCCTTTGTACTGTCTCCCACTGCGAAGTGTTAGTATTCTCTCTTACATATTTTTTTTTCTTAGGTTTTTCAATGTATTTCTTACTAATTTTAATGTAACGAACTTTAGTTTAGTTGAAATTACTATCGCATTTATTTTAGTATCTACGGCTCCAAATTTTTTCTCTCATTTTACTGTCAATTTTTGTGTTATGATTTTAGTTAAAACTATCATACCATACCACCCTCCAGGTAAGCCCGCTATCTTTTAAAACTGCATCGTTACTTACCATCAGGTGAGATAGCAGTCATGGGCTAACTTATCCTTACTAATAATATTATAAATGCGAAGGTGTGTTTGTTTGTTGGTTTGTCCTTCAATCACGTAGCAACGGAACAACGGATCTTCGTGATTTTTTGCATTGGTATAGTTGAGGACCTGGAGAGTTACAATGGCTTTTTATCGCGGTAAATCTAAAAGTTCCCGCGGTATTTTTAAAGACTAAATCCACGCAGACGAAGTCGCGGTCATCAGTTAGTTATCGAATAAAAAAACGTCTCCCGTTCTCGGCGCCCATGTGTCAGTCTCTCACATTATGAAGCACACATCGGCCTCTGTCAATCAGTTTGACAATTATCGGGGGCCACCGGACCGTGGCTAACCACCGACCGCCATTGAATTTGTATAAGGTCCCAAACAAAACAATCGTAGAAGGGTCTGCGCTTTTTGGAGGTCTTTATTAGGTACCTACCTAATACACCAAAATGAGTTAGGATTTTAATTCTAGAAATGTAGAGCTTCGTTAATTAATACTTCTGTATTATTATTATTATTGTGTTCGGAGTTTAAATTCTTATACTATTGAGGGCAGACTGGCTTATTTTACGAGCAGCGATCGGCGTTTTTGTTTTCACGACTCAAAAGCGTTCAGTACGATGCTAAAAGTGGCGAAGGTCAGCGTTTAAAAGACGCGGAAGGCAGACGCTTAAAACGCAACTCAATCGCTACGACTGGCTTTTGATGTGTGTTGTTAAGGATGCGGCATCGAGCTTCCGAATAGAGACTCAAAACTATAAAAACGCCGATCGCTGCCGCTAAAAGTAGCCAGTCTACCCTCTCCGTTACTACTGAAATATTTTTTATCGCGTGGTAGGTTAAGGCTTGCGCTGGGCCACAATCATGCCTGATGGAAAGCGATGAAGAGGTATGTGCTGGAACGCGCTTGCCTAGAATATGCTTATTCACTCTTGCTTTAAAGGTACCTTTATACTCAAAGTGTATGTAACATTAATAAATAATGTTATTTCGTTCTAGTCCCCGACAAGAATACGGTAACAATAAAGGATCAGTGGACGAAAAATATGTATTCAATAAAGTTAAATAATAGGGAATGTCAGTTAACTAGGAAGAAGGAGATATTCTCCATATCTCGAGAAGTATCTAGCTCCAAATTAATTAAAGAAAAGAGTAAAATTAATATAGACTGTCAGTTCTGTCGATTTATCGTATTCTATGATCAGAAACATGGTTTCGGTTCACAGATTCATATTCATCACAATGCCTTTGTGTCTTGATGATAGGTTGGTGATGAATTGATTGATGTTTTGTACATCCGGTATCGAGTGCCTATTTAGCTTAGAGATTTCGAGTGTTTTTCGTCTTTTAGCCTCTTTTTACCCGACTGCACTACAGCAAAAACCGTGTTACATATTTTTAACCTTTATGCGGGGATATGTCACGTAATATCACCGGACTACATTTATGCACTATAATATCTCCCGTGCATAATCTCTGTGGAGATTACAGTTTGGACGACATTATTATTACTAGGGACTAAATGATTTCTTAAATTCTAAACTGTTGAAGAAATTCAGTGAAAGAAACAAAACAGTGATTTCAAAGTAGGATCGGCATTCGGCGCTGACAGTCCTTTCTCAAATAATAATGACTAGATTACAAAATGTTCGTACTAGTAGCTGTCGTGATGTGACGTGAAGGCTTCGCAACGATTGTGCGATTGTTTCTTTTGACAATGCCTTATGTTATTAAAATCGTTCAGCCATACGCCTTTGCGACATGTCAGCTACTGTAAGCTTATCTATTTTATCAGTATTATTCATTTATACTAGCCATATCTGTCTAAAGCATTGGTTCAAACTGGAATAGATATTGGAGCTAACTCTCTCGTACACAATCTCAAAACTCAGAAGTTTTATGAAAGGGATAGCGCAATATTTAGTTAAGTTTAGAGATTGTGTACAACAAAAATAGCCCCAATGTATTAGGTAGGTACATCAGATAATTTCAGCATCAATGGGTCTTCTTAACGGTCAATCTACCAAAGATGCGATTACTAGAGATTGATCCCGTCGATTCTTCAATAATTTTTTTTTATTTAGCATTTTTCGTCCTGCGCAGGCAAACATTTTACAAAATATAGTATGGAAAGAGTATTAAAAGTTGAAATTGATTCTGTAATTACTAAGGCATGGATTATCTTTCCCCTTTCTCTCTTTGTGACTCGGGTAAGAAACTAGTAGCAGGGTTTTAACCTGAGTTTTGAAGGTCAAAAATTTTGCGTCGAAGAAACCGGTATAGAATAGGATAGATCTATAATATGTTGCATCAAAGTAGGTTGGTATGCGAAGCGATGTAAAGGCATTTTAGTAAACTTTCTTTTAAAAATACGAACCCTCATTTAAAAGTAGGTAGGGACAAAATTAGTGAGTGACGCAGTCCACAATTTTAATGATCCCTTCAAATTCCTGCCCTGTTCAAGGTCCAATACACGCCACCAATATATGTATAGAGCTGTTAAGATTCGTATCTGCCCTCCTGTAGATTACGTAGATTTCTAGCGACGCTAGCCAAGCGTAAACGCTCGTCATTATACACTGTCTTTATCATATGCTACTAACGCCATCTGTTGAGCATACATTTACAACTGGAAAATAATAAATTTTTACAACATATTACTAACTAGCTGATGCCCGCGACTTCGTCTGCGTGAACTTAGCCTTTAAAATGCCTTGGGAACTCTGACTTTGCGGGATAAAAAGTAGCCTGTCACTCTCCAGGTCCTCAACTATAGGTAGGTACACTGCAAAAAATCACGTCGATCCGTAGCTCTGTACGAATATCCCGCGGGAACTGTTTGTTTTCCCGGGATGAAAAGCAGCCTTTTCACTTTTCAGGTCCTCAACTATGCCTATCAAAAAAACCACGTCAATCTGTAACTTCGTTGGCGCATAGTTGAAGGATTAATATGTGAAAAGTAGCATACGAATATCCCGCGGGAACTGTTTGTTTTCCTGGGATCAAAAGCAGCCTTTGTCACTTTTCAAGTCCTCAACTATGCCTATCCAATAAACCACGTCAATCTGTAACTCCGTTGGCGCCTAATTTAAGGATAAATATGTGAAAAGTAGAACACTAATATCCCGCGGGAACTGTTTGCTTTCCCAGGACAAAAAGTAGCCTTGGTCACTTTTCAAGTCTTCAACTATGCCAATACAAAAAACCCGTCAATATGTAACTCCGTTGGCGCATAATTGAAAGATGAATGTGTGAAAAGTAGTATACTAATATCCCGCAGGAACCGTTTGTTTTCCCGAGATAAAAAGTAGCCTTTGTCATTTTTCAGGCTCTTAACTTTACCTGTGCAAAAAAATCACGTTAATCTAAAACTCCATTGCGCGTATTTTGAAGGACAAATGCCTAAAAAATAGCGATGCTATCCCGCGGAACTGTTTGCTTTACCGGGATAAAATGTAGCCTATGTGCTATTCCAGACTATATTCTATGTCTGTGCCAAATTTCAGCAAAATCAGTTCATTCGTTGTCGCGTTAAAGAGTAACATAACTGTGTTTATCTTACTTGATTGTTAAATTGGAATTTTTTACTTATTCTCGATGCTGCGGATAATGTAAGCGTGATTTAAGTACAATCAGCGCCATCTATCTGTGCTTTTTCAAAATCCCGCGGGAACCTTGGATTTTTCCGGGATAATTTGTAGCCTATGTGTTATTCCAGGGTATAATCTATCTCCATTCCAAATTTCAGCCAAATCCATACAGTAGTTTTTGCGTGAAAGAGGAACAAACATACACACAAACTTTCGCCTTTATAATATTAGTAGGATAAAGTAGGATATCTAGACAACGTCCCTGTTAAGTCAGACATTTTGGGTTCGGGTTTTTTTCCCGGCAGGTGTAATTTAGAAATTATTCTGTTTTGAACTAAATCTGTTCTTTAGATCTGAACGTCTAGTGGAAAGTATCAGAGGGTAGTAACCATAGAAATCTTAATAACAAGGCAATAGAAATGCTGGATGCCTCGAACTATACAGAACGCATGTCGCCGCCTCGCAGCTACAACTACATACACAATTATATTATTACGCAATCACGCATACACATGTAGGTACACCGAATGCTGAGCGGACAGAATTAAGCCGTAAAAATAGCGAGTTAAAGATGCAAATGCGTCGCACCATTCGCTTACCTCAAACATTGCTGTGTATCTGTAGTAGTGAAGACGTATAATAAACTATATTGCGCTGGAGACTCTGGGACTCTCCAGCGCGGCGACAAGGTCATGCATACACAGCATTCCTGTGGTACCTAGTAACCATCCTACTAATGGTCAAGCATGCTTGATATGCAATATTTTAGTGTTTCGGTACGTCGCGCGTCAGATTGATAGAGAGAGTATGGGTTAAATAAAAACTGCAAAAAACACTGTAAAAATTTATTTAAATAAAAAACTTTTCTGTTTTATTATTCTCTTTTTATTTTCTTATCCCTTCCAGGTTACAGTGCCTCATCACTTACCATCAGATGAGAAGTTTCCTAAACTTAAAATAATCAAGTATGTAGTTAGGTTCTAGCTAGTGCTCGTGGATTTAAGTTTTAAATCACGTGAGAATTGTTTGCATTTACGGGATAATAATAATCCTAAACCTATCCTATAACAGGCGATGCAAGCTATTTCCGTGCCTTTGTACTATGATGATTGTACTTAAGTACTTATATCTAATGCATCGAGGGGTCACAGGTTCGATCCCGGACACCTCTGGTTTTTCTAAGTTAAGTGCGTTTAAGAAATTAAATATCACAAGCTTCAACGGTGTAGGTAAACATCGTGAGGAAACCTGCAAACCTGACAGTTCTTCTTAATGTTCTCAAAGGTGTTTGAAGTTCGCCAATTCGCATTGAGCCAGCGTGGTGGACTATGGCCTATAACCCTTCTCTGAGAGGAGACCTGCGCTCAGTAGTGAGTCGTTGATGGGTTGCTGATGATTATGACATTTAATGCATAATAAGAGTGCAGTATGAATACTGAGATCATCATGTCTCTATTTCATAGGACATAAGACATGCTTACATTAAATTATAAATATCCTATTACTAAATAAGAACATAAAAAGGACCCTATAGATTTAGCAATAAAGTTTATTCTCCAACACAAACCTAAAACAATAGCACTTCACTGAATTACGCAAACATCGGACGCATTATTTAATATAATTTTTATTAAAGAATGCTCAGAGGAGCGAGCCTATCTCGAAACTAATCGTCGCCTGTAATGATAGAAGCCTTCCGTAATTATTTCAAGCTACTGACTTGGTACATGGATGTAAATAAATGCTGGAATCGCACCGAGGGGTAGTTAGTTACCTACCTACCTTAATAATTATAATAAATAAAAAAATTTCAATGTTGAATGATTTGATTTCACCTCTAAAAAAAAAGGAGTTATAAACTGAACTGTAGAATCGAATTTTGTTTTCACAGTTTCTATATCATGAAATGATGTTTGATAAAGTTTCTGAGTCCTCGGCAATATCCAGAATTTTTATATTTATATAATATGGATTTGTTGTTCTTATTAATTATTATCGCTATTACAATTTTTTACAATTGCAAGCTCATGTATAGAGATTGTATGCAAATTTAAAAGATGCACTTTTACGGTATGCATGAGTTTACTTTTAAGCATGACAAAAAATTCATTTATTTATTTATTTGCTCTCATATTTGTTTATTACACTATTGTGTAAACATCAAGCATGAGACCCAGTCAGGGTATTGCAAATGTTACATTGATATTATTAGCAACTTTGTTAAATTAAAATTAATATCTTAATAAAAAATGAATGTTAAGGTCGTTAAGTGAGAGGATCGTGTTATTGAGGTCTATATTGTTAAAAATTCTTGAATATTATAAAAACACTTCTGCACTAACCACTCTTTCAAATTTAGTTTTAAGTGTAATTGTATTACTTACCTAGGGATTCTTTGCGCGAAACTATAGTTACGTGGAACTGGTTTCGTAGGTGGCCAGAGGGGTAAAATCACTAGTAAAACTTGCAAACCAAGGAAGAACAAAAAAAAAACTTGAGAGGTGTCAAGCGACACCCGGATTGAACGTAGTTCCTTTCGATTAATTTTAGTGAAGGAATTGTAATAAACTAGTGGTGTCATCTAGTATTAAATTGAATGATGACGAAATTATATTTAGTTTATTTCTATTGCAACTCTGTTACAAAACCAAAGAGTTACTCTGGTTTTTTAACAGATGGCGTTAGTAGTACAATAACATTTTATCCAATTTATGCAATAAAATTTTGGGAAAAATTCCACATGTAGAAATTATTTAAAATAAAATTGAAAAGAGAAAATTCAGTCTGTCGAGCTGAGATTCGAACCATCGGCGTCGAACATTTAGACGACTGCCCGATCCACTAGGCCGTGCAGACGCCGAATACATAAAACGCCATAAAATACCGAATACAATGCAAAATTCACATTCAACAAAAAAGTGTCGGTTTCAAAAATGTGTTGAGTGTCGGTTCCTTAATTTTTTCCGTCTAGCCCCCTTCCGTACCGCGCGATAAGGAACTACGTTCCAACAACACCAGCGTCTCGCTGCAGGGGCCATATCTAGGCACTCTAAGTCAACACTCGCCACTATTTCATTACGGTAATCGTAATTTTTACGTAATGGCCGCCACCCCGTGATAGTATCGCGGTGATTGCGAACCTCTGATTGCTAAACCGCGACTGCCGTACCCACGCTCTGTCGAGAAATATGATTTTGATCATCTTTATCTTTGTACCGATCTCGTCGCTCACTATCATAGACGAATGATAATGAGCCTCCTTAGGACTCTGGCTCGCTCAGTGGACGATGGAGAGAACTTAGAGAGAGTAATGCTCAGAGTATCACTGCGGGATCAAATCAGAAATGAGAAATTTGATTTTCATTACCTATAGATACTTTTGTAGAGATGTCGTCGCTCATTATGAGCCTCCTAAGACTCTGGCTCGCTCAGTGGACTACGGAGAGAAACTCGAGAGCACTATGCTCAGAGTATCACTGCGGGGTAAAATAAGAAATAAGAAATATTATTTTCATAATCTATATTTTTGTACACATGTCGTCGCTCACTATGAGCCTCCTAGGAAGGCTCTGACTCGCCCACCGGGCGATGGAGAGAGCCTCGAGGAGCTACGCTCAGAGTATCACTGCGATCAAATCAGAATTGAGAATTATGATTTTGATCATCTATATCTTTAAACAGGATGTCGTCGCTCACTATGAGCCTTCGAAGAAGACTCGACGCATCGCAGTGTTGCTATGAAAGTATGGACTCGCCATTTAGTCGTCCACGAATGAAATGCGAATTAAATGAATTTGGAGTTAAATGCGCTTAAGCAATTAAATATCACATGCTTCATCGATGAAGGAAAACGTGAGAAAACCTGCATGCCTGAGAGTTCACCATAATGTTCTCAAAGGCGTGTGAAGTCTTTTTTCGCATTGGGCCAGCGTAGTAGAATATGGCCTCTTACCTTTCTTTCAGAGGAAACCTGCGCTCAGTAGTGAGAGGTTGCTCAAAAACACATATAAAAATTACTCATTAAAAAAATTTATATACGTGGATGGGGATCGAACCGTTGCTTTCCAGTTTTCAGTCCGCACCCTTAACCGTTGAGCTATTGATTCTATGAATGGATAATATGAATTTGTACCTATTGTTTTAATGGTGGTGTTCTATGATTCACAAATTCGCAATACACGCTGATTCCATGATGTGTGCATACGATTTCATATTTGATCCCAATTATGTGGGATTGAATTCTAGTTTTAGATAATTGTTGCATCCATAGGTTTAAAGAACTTAAAAATTTTATTAGTCTTTTTTTACACGACGAATATTGCATGATTGTGTCTAAATTTAGAAGTAGGTACGTGCTTGTTAATTATGACAAATAAGTGATTACACTTTTACACGAATTTATGTGTTGAATTGAGGCAAGCACATTTATATTACAAGTTAACGGCTAAGTGAATAGTTAAAATAACGTAGGATTCCGTATCTATTTTAAACAAAGCTATTTGCCCGTGCGCTTAAGTCAGGCTAGGTGAGGAAACCAGGCTATTAATCCAACTAAAAGAAATCTTGGCTGCCTAGTGCACTGGGTTGACTCATATTTTATTTATTTATGGAGACATAGGTATACAGAAGTGGTAATGGAGGCACATTAGCAGAGCAGACTTTAGGGTCCCAAGATGCTGAAAATGATACGAGCAGTGTTTGCAAACCTCGGATGACCGAAGTTCCCCTAAGTCCCCCGAAGTCTATCCGTTAACGAAAAAGAAAAGGTTTACAGCTTCCATTAGAAAGCTTTACTTCTGCTTCCTGAACATGTTTGGCATCCCATCGTGCATCAGAGCTCAAATTAATATTCTCAAGAAAATACTCTCAGGACATTCAGGAAAACCCCTAATAAGAAGTAATATTAATTTCACTAATGCTTGATAAAAAGACCAAGCAAGGGAGCCACACTACTGCTAAGTATAAAGTTAGAGAAGCTAAAGTTACGTTTTTTTTTTTCAATATTATTAATCAAAACATTAACGGTACCCTAAAAACTAGGTAGCCGAGCTAGGTATTTATGGAACGGTCTGACCGGTGGGCAGTGACAATTTTACAGTTTATCCCATTACGCGGTGTATACTGCCGTTATCGCAGTTCGGCATCTTGAAAGCGTGTAAACGTGTCGATGTGCTATGTACACCTGCGGAGAAAAGTTTTCATTAACGAGTATAAAAAACTGCTAAAATCATAACCCTTCCTTTTCGCTTGGCCGTAGTCACGTAAAAATAAATACGCAAACAAACCGTGACGAAACTGCATGCTTAAGTTTTACATAGTTATGCAAGAGTTCTCTATAATTTTCTCAAAGATGCGTGAGGTATTGGGGTTGGCCAGCGTGGTGAACTATGGCCTTAAAACCTTCTCTTTAATCTTGATCTTCGAGATGATGAAATTAACTTAGAACATTATCTCGTTTTTATCCTACTCCTGTCTAGTTATCGGTTGTCTGTAAGAGATCGCTGATTTGATCGCCACAGAATGCAAAATTGTTGTATACAAGAAAAGATTTATTATAAAAAAAAAACACTGCGCACTATATCGAGACAAACGGAATTCCAAAATAAATAATTTGAGAATTATTATGGTAGTGTTGAATTTACGAAACTTTTACATATAGGTACAATATAATTTCACTTGCTCATTTTCCATATTTAATTTCTAAAACCAGCAAGAACGTAATAATTTAATCAACTTTAAATTATCAGCTAAACACTTTTCTCCACAACATTACATTCTTAGTCACCGCTTGTCTTCTAAGAAGCCGCCATTTTTATATCTCTTGTACTTTATGTAATACGAAATATTACACATTATACACCTGTGATTTACGTAGAGCAGCACTCCAGCTGGTGAAACATCTCTGTCGGTTCGTTTGTTCGCTGCGAACTCATTAATATTATATTTAAATAGTGTTTTTGCGAACGCTATTCGAAGAGTCGCTAAAAAGTTTTTGAAAGCTCGTTTTGACTACTGATTTATGTTTTATTTATGATGATAGAGTTTAACTTTAGAACATATTACAAAATGCCTTTAGATGCACAGTTTCTTGGTAGTTTAAGGTGGTTAAAGTAGGCAATAAAAACCCTGTAGCACCAGGGTTGAGGAGTTAACACCCGAAGTTCATATCAGTGAAAAAAATTGTGCAAACTTACAGAATGCTTTCTGTAGAAGTATCCGATTAAAAAAGCCGTCGCAAGGGTAGTCCCTAAATAATACTGTTGAACAAAAAACAAGGTAGACTAATATTATCGTGTGAAATGAAACATTCGTCTAAGGAAAAACGATTCGATAAACCGCAACTGGATAGTGGTGTAATGGACGGCTTATTAAATTTTCATAAGGCAACTTGGCTAGTAGATAGGTTGTACCTACGATTATTTCTTGCTGTCTTTAATATTATGTATGACATGCTGTATTAAGAAAAAGTTCTCTAGTAAAAGCACTAATGAACGTCACTATAATATAATAGATAGACTGTTAAGATAACGTAATAGGTGTATACAAATTACGAATTCAACCGTTTTTCAAAAGAATTATGTCAGCGAACTTGCGTGATATCATAAACTATAGTTTTAACGATTACTCGTTATCATCGTGATATTTATACACATTTTATAATTAGTTTATTGATGTTTGGTTCGAAATTCCGAATGATTTTATCGATGCTCGGAAAGTCGTAAAATCGGGAATCTGGGTAGGTACATTTTATAGTTTCATCTCGAAAAGGGCATCTTATCGTCTAGCTACTCCTTATCTCCTATTATCGATATCTCCAATCCTTTCTAACTTAGCGTTTAAATAGTTTAAGAAAAAACTCGATACTTACAAAATTCTTTTCAAAAAACCGACTTCTAACGCCACTACAAAGTATAAAAATAATTTTAGTTTGTCCACGTTTGTTGAAGTCGGGCGGGCCTATATACAAACTATGAAACCGATGCGCGACGCTACAGAATATGATAGACTCGTTTGTAGAAGTCGAGCGAGCATCGCGAGTCGGTTTCATAGTTTGTATTTTAGGCCCGCCCGACTTCAACAAACGTGGACAAACTAAAATTATTTTTATACTTTGTAGTGGCGTTAGAAGTCGGTTTTTTGAAAAGAATTTTTATTTTAAGCTTTTAAGTGTAGTATCCTATGATTGAGGAGCTAGGACCTGGTGCTCCATGATGTAGTCCATACTTGTTACCTACAATATCAATTCGTAATCGAAATTTCCTAAATCGCCATAGTTTTAGCCTGCAGCATCAGGCTTGAGGAGTTGAAGGTTAAAATTTTTATGGGACCATTTCGCAAACATCCTCTGTCGATTAAAAAAAAATCACGCGAATCGGTCCAGTAATCCCGGAGAAATCGGTGGACATACATAGAAAAAAAAAAAAAAAAGAAAAAAAAAAAAAAAGATACCGGCCGAATTGAGAACCTCCTCCTTTTTGGAAGTCGGTTAATAAAATCGATTCTACTCCGAATTGAGTGATAGGTATTGTAAGTTCCTTTATAATATAATATTTAAAATCTTTTTGTGTTAATAAAAACAATGTTCATGTAAGTACAATGAAATTTTGTACTTTGTTTTATTTTTGGATAAATAAATCTAGGCTGTCTTACTATTACGTAACTAGAAATGCTTTTCGGAAAGGAGGAATAATCTGTAGAAGAAATATCTAGAACTAGCTGATGCCCGCGACTTCGTCCGCGTGGATTAATCCTGCGGGAACTCTTTAATTTTTTGGGATGCCTATGTCACTCTCCAGGTTCTCAACTATACCTATCCAAAAAGTCACGTCATTCCGTAACTTTGTTGCAGCGTGATTGACGGACAAACCAACAAACAAACACACTTTCGCATTTATAATGTGTATTAGTAAGGAAGAATTAATACTGCGATGATAAAGGCGATCTAATTAAATTTTAAAATACAAAAGCTACTACTGTGACTAAAATATGATAGTTAGATTATTCCCTTGGGGACTTTTTTATAGGGAATAATGATTACTTTAATCATGTAGTACATAATTTTTATTTTTCATCAATAGTTTTCTCAGCATACGCCAAATAATGTATTTTATAGGCAAAATTTTACTACTTTCTCTAATTTTTCTGAAAATAAATTATAGCCTATGTTACTTCCTGATAACTTAGCTTTCGACTGGTGAAAAAATGGTTCAAATCGGTCCAGTAGTTACAGAGCCTATTCGGTACAAACAAACAAAAAAACAAACAAACAAAAATATCTTTCCTCTTTATAATATTATAGTAATAGTATATAGTATAGTAAATAGTATATAGTATATAGTAATAATACAGAGTATAGATGAGCAGGCGGTCGAGCGATGCGGGGCAGAGGGGATGGACTCGCCGTAGGCATCTCAAGGAAAGAACGCTAGCTCGCCGAGCTTCAAATGTTTCGCTGCTAATCTATATATATAAAAGAAAGTGGTGTTAGTTACACTATTTATAACTCAAGAACGGATGAACCGATTTGGCTGAAAATTGGTGGAGAGGTAGCTTAGAACCAGGAGACGGACATAGGATACTTTTTATCCCGTTCGACCGCGTTTCCGTCAAGTCACTATAAAACGTGGTATAAGAAAAACGCATCTGACATGGAATAACAAAACGCAAATGACAGTGGAATAACAAAACGTAAATGACAGCTAAACGTAATTTTGTCTTTGGTTAAGTATGGTAAAAAATTTGACAATTAGGTATAAAAAGTGTTATAATAAAGCATTACTGATATTATAAATGCGAAAGTGATGATATGGTATAATGGTATAGTAATGGATGTAGTAGTGGTTCCTCAGACCGGGAGAGCTACTTTTTATCTCGGATAATGAATGAGTTCCCGCGGGATTTTTAAAAACTAAATCCATGCGGACGAAGTCGCGGGCATCAGCTAGTTACTTCTAACGACGATATCTCAAAAACTATTCATCTGATTGATATGTAAGGATTAGAAGCAGGACAAGCAGAAGTAGCTCGGAACATTGATGGACGTTGGGACTTTAAAACGCCTAAACGTTGGCTTTGTGTTATCTAAGCTTGCACCTAAACGGACAGACGACGATTCGCAGGGAGACGCTGGAGTTCGCTAGAAACCTGCTGTGAAAGACCGTAAATTTAATATTTTTTTCAAGTTATCTCTTTCCAGCATTGATCGTGCATTGCTTCAGACAGTATTAATGGCTTATAATATTTAATATATTTTACCCCAAAAATATAGAACACCTTCCAAATTAATGAACTTCCAAACATATCTTTCCTTTGGACGGGATTATCTTAAACCAGCGGCGTCGACAAAAAATCGGGTTTTCAATCGATAAAAATTGTAATTTAAACATCGAATATCCCAACTAAGAGCCTCGATCTCATTACCCTACCTGCAACTCACGCGATGGCGATCAAAGACAATTATGAAAGCAATAACAACGTATATTAATGTCCCTTTATATTCAACTCTGTGCCAGGACCCACTTTTCCGAGAATATAGCGTCAAGACGTATAGCGTACGTGCATCGGATCTTTACCGATTTTTATCGAAATCGAAACGAGTTTTTTGGGTAGGAACCATTAAAAATCTCGCCGGCGATTCGACGAACAATAAAATTTTATGTCTCTATCTAAACTCATATGATCGAACGCGATAAAAATTGATTTTTTTCTCCGTGCACCAGCGGTAGCATTTCTTCACGCGCTTTTACTGTTTTACACGAAATTAAAGGGTTACATTTCAACTACTTGGAAGTCAAAGTAAAGTAAACAAAAACGACGAACCCATTCGCAGGCGCACTGCTAAGTCAGGTCTCCTCTCAAGTGAAGTGTTTAGACCATAGTCCACAATGCGGGCCAACTCTGGATTGACAGACTTCACATACCTTTGAAAACATTGTGAAGAGCTCTCAGGCATGCAGGTTTCCTCAAAGAGTTTTTTTGCACCGGTATAGCAATTGGTATTGAATCTCAATTGTGTTTGTTTGTTGGTTTGTCCTTCAATCACGCTGCAAGAGCTTCGGATCGAAGTGATTTTTTCATGAATATAGTTGAAGACCTGGAGAGTAACATAGGCTACTTTTTAACCAGGAAAATCAAAGACTTCCCGCGGGTTTTAAAAAACTAAATCCACGGACGAAGTCGCGGGCATCAGCTAGTTGAATCTAATAACAGATAGATAGACAGAGAAATTCTTTATTGCTACATCCTAAAGTCATGTTACAATTGAAACTGAAACAGGAAAAAAAAGTACTCCAAAGCGGCCTTATCGCTTTAAGCCTTTTAAGAACTAACACTTATCTACAACAAACCCGATCTTTCTCCCAAGTAGGTACACAAAACACACCGTATTAACATAAGGTGTTTGCTACAAAGTTGGCGCGGCAATATTTTAGCACTTCTTGACTGCTAATAGCCAATAGGATTTTGCGCCGGCGGTGCGGGGCTTCGGCAAGTCATTAGAGGCATAATTCAAGTAATAAACACCCCGATAAATATCAAAACCCTTTCTCCGAAGTTAGGGGAGCGTCTGTGTTGTGACAATGTTGAAGAAGTTTCTTGTGTCTTTTGGAAATTTAGAATGCGTTCGTGTTGTGTATTTGGACGAATCGAAATCCCATAATAGCGGATGGGTTTTGATTCAACCAAATTAACTTTTGGAGCTTCGTTTTGAAGAATCCCGGGAAGACCCCGTTTTTCCGGGATGTAAAGGACTCGGGCGATGGAGAGAGCTATGCTAGGAGTGTCCCTGCGGCATCTAATCAGAAATGAGGAGATCCGTAGGAGAACCAAAGTCACCGACATAGCTCAGCGAGTCGAGAAACTGAAGTGGAAATGGGCACATTTCGAAAAGCCGATGGTCGTCGGGGTCCCAAGGTGCTGGAGTGGCGACCCCGCACCGGGAAGCGCAGTGTTGGCAAACCCCCACCAGGTGGACCGACGACATCAAACGAGTCGCAGGGAGCCGCTGGATTCAGGCGGCGCAAGACCGAGGCCTGTGGAAGTCCATGCAAGAGACCTTTGTGCAGCGGTGGACGTCTATCGGTTGATAAAGAAGAAGAAGAAGAAGAAGGGACCCTATGTCACTGTCCAAGTCCTCCATTATACCCACGCAAATAGCTCGATCCGTAACTCTTGCAACAAACCAACAAAGAAACACACTTTTGCACTTTAGTAAGGATAACATCATGGCCAGAGTAAAGATAGCAACATGGCCTCGTCACAGTATGAAATAATTCCGCCATTGAGCCCAACCCTGGCACGTGGTCCGTAATTCAGCGGGACGCCATAAATTTCCTATGGACGCCATTCTCCGCCAAAAACCCATTGTTTCTAATCGAAATGGAATTCCTAGAGTAATTATCTGAACCCTTTCTAGCACTAAATTTTAACCGTATAGCAATTAACACGATATTTGGGATGTGTCGTTTTATAGCGACTCGTCT
The DNA here is from genome assembly GCA_029955525.1 of Oeneis ivallda. Classification (NCBI taxonomy): domain Eukaryota; kingdom Metazoa; phylum Arthropoda; class Insecta; order Lepidoptera; family Nymphalidae; genus Oeneis; species Oeneis ivallda. The sequence goes on from JARPMR010000008.1 coordinate 18,185,714, forward strand.
AATTGACGCCATGCTTGGGGTCAAATCTATTAATAATTGTGCATTAGCTAGGCCGTGGGACAGCAATTTCGTTCACTCTATATTATGTCTATCTACACTCATTTGTGCCTTAATAGCTCAACGGTATAAGCTTAAGCGGTATAAGCTGTATAGGGTGTATATACCCCACTATGGATTTGGTTTCTTTTTTGGTTCAACCTGGGTAGGCTAGGATATAGGTCATAGGATACACCTACATTGATATGTAGGCAAAACCTACATTGATAAGTTCAATGATCATTTAGATAGGAAAAAACTTTCCTTTTAAATTAAGAAAAACAATTGGACAAAATTGATTTTACCCAAAATACTTCGCCCGCATGGAGTAAGTTTTCTAAAAATCCCATGGCAACCGATTCCCATACAAAATACCAATTTAGATATTTTCGATTTTCAGCTGCTTACTTAGATTATTCCTATATTTTAAACCACCCCTGTATTAGAGAGAACAAAATAAAAAAATTAACGGTCAAACCGTTTTTGAGTTTTAGCGAGACTATCGAACAGCAATAGATTATATTATGTAAATAGATAGATAGATGAGTACAAACTACGGTAATCTTTTATTTTAATCGTCTGTCAAATCCAAAGTTATTGACATAACTAATAATAATCTAAATCTAAATATTAAATAAAAGGAAAACGTAACTGACTGACTGACTGACATAATAATCTAAATCTAAATATTAAATAAAAGGAAAACGTAACTGACTGACTGACTGACTGATCTATCAAAGCACGCTCGGACAAATCGAGCTGAAATTTGGCATACAGATAGTTATTATAAAGTAGGCATCCGCTAAGAAAGGGTTTTTGAAAATTCAACCCCTAAGGGGTTACCTAAATAAAAAAAATTAATGTGAGTGAAGCTGCGGGCAAGAGCTAGTAGATAATAAGAGGAGATCGTAAAATCCAATGCAATGAGTTTAACCCTATCGAAGTTCGATATTAAACAATTTGAGATGGGATTAATTTAATGTTTTTTAGAACGTCAACCCGTCAGCGGGCGGACAAATATACACTGATAATGGCTCATAAACTTATTTCCCGAAGACAAACGGAATATTGGAATTAATAAAGTGTCATTTGGATACCCTTAATCGATGCAATGTTAAAATTTATTAATCGTAAAGTTAATAAATGTAAAGAAGCGATGTCAAGTTGTCAGTTTGTTTGGGATGTTGTCGTTTTTATTATGAATTTTTTATTGTTTTACAGTTGACCATGAGCACGTAAAATGATCATAAATAACTATAGATGATGCACACCGAACTATAACTGTTTACGGAGTTATTGATTGAACAATCTAATCTGAAGGTAAAGAGTTGTGGAAGTTGTACAAACCTTTTAGTTACATGCACATACCGTCGCCAAGTACTATTATATATTCTGTGCCGTCGCACAGAGGTTTGATACAAGCTTTATATATTTGTCAAGTGAATTAGTCGACAAATCGATGATCATATTTTCCAAATTGGGTTACAATAGTGACAATTCACTAATTTGGTTTTTGTGATCATAGATTACATCATATTTTGACTTCACACCTAGTAATAGGTAATTAGATTGAATTAGCTATAAGAATAAAGAAAATATAAAATATCTGTCTAGACGTCGCTAGATTATTACTCAAAATAAGTTCAAAAACGTCTCCATTCCGCATGCTTCTACTATATTAGCGAAATACCGTATACAATCGAAGACGCACCCTTCCACACATAAATCTTCAGTCTGGCCTCCCCTTAATGGACGCTTTTTGTTCCTTGATACTAGTCTTAATCGAACGTCTAGATGCAAATATTGTGATGTAAATTAAGATTATAGGCGATTTATTTGTACATAATATCTATTTTGTTGAGGGTAGATGTGTAAAATATTCTGGCACTCAAAAGTATTGACTAGCTAGCCTAAGAATTTGACTGGCGGACATTCATGAGTTTGTGACCAATGATCATGAACTTATTTGTGTGTGCGTATTTGAAGTGAAAACTTTTTTTGTTGAGCACTTTTTTGGGTGAGCAAAAAACATGGATTTCGCGCATAGACGAATGATATTTACTACATAAAGATTTCGCGTCATCGTCACCGTCACTGGGCACGCTTTCCATGAGCTATAGGTATGTATACTGTTAATATGAGATTTCAGTAAGCGTTCAAAATTTTAGAAGTTCTCAAGCAACCTTGTACCACCTTGTACTGCGCAGTGGGCAAGCAGCCGCTTTCTTTACCGTTTAATGTATGATGTCGCAGGTTTAAATCTCACTCACGAAATTGTGGCAGTGCGCTTTTCTTATTTGTTTTTAATTATTAGCAAATCTAGTTTTCACTTCTAAAGGCAGTCCCTGCCTGGCAGACTGCCAATTTTTTTATGTATTTCATCATAGTGACACAAAATTTTGTCTTTCATTTTAATTGCGTATATTGTAGGTAGCAGGGAACCTTAAAATTCGGCAGAAAATATTTTCGCATTCATACGTAGGTATAGCGCCGATGGGCGACTCAATTTACTCCAAGAACAGATAAATGTACGTCAAACTGTACACTCATACTCATTTCCTCCTTTAATACTCGGTTCCTATATTAATCTATCTGTAATCTATCGATAAATAGGTAAAAAATCTTTTTGTTAAAAAATTGCATGGACCTTATTGACAAATAACAGATGTCTAGGTAAAGTTATGGATATAATCCGAGCTTTTTACGTTTATTACTGCAATTGAATCGTAAACACAATAAAATGAAGCCATTTTAAGTAAAAAGTAATAATATAAACGAATATTACATAATATTTCAAAAACCGCAGTCGGCAGTACCATATATTACAAAATAATTTTCACCGTGAAATTGATCGCCGCATTAAAAATTATTATTGGAGGATACTAGCAGACGCATGCGGCCCTGCACAGAAGAATTTATTTGCAACGTTTGATACTTTTGCAAACGTTTGACTAATCTTTTCAACCGACTACAAAACAGGAGCAGAATCTTAATTCAACTGTATAGTGTGTATGTAACGCGATATTTTCACCAATTGTGGAACTATGATTCTTTTTTTGAACTATCTGTCTGTCCGTCCGTCCGTCCGTCCGTCCATCTGTTAGCGGGCTTTATTTCGAAAACCGGAGTAGGTACAATTGACCGCTATAACATAAATAATAAAAATAAAATTTAATTAAAAATAAAGGGGACTCGAAAAAGGAAAAAAAAATACATGAAAAAGGAGTCGAAATAAAATTTTATTTTTTTATCGTGGTTACGAGCATTTTCTCCCCACATGCTAATTTAGTACTATCTAAGAACTATGATATCTAAATAATATGTATCCAGTTTAAAAAAAGTGATTTGGCCATATGTACGGAACCCTAAATCCCTAAAAGAGCGAGGCCCGACTCGCACTTAGCCGATTTTTTATTGGATAGGTTTCATGAAAATAGGTGCCCTACCCTATAACTCTGAGAATCAGTTAAGTTTCTTTTTATTACACTTTAAAACTTATTTTCTTTAATTCTTTTTTATTTTTTCTTATTTTCTTTAATTCACTTGACTAATACCTCTCCCCTCCGAATAAGCGGAAAACTTGTGTTAGGAGTGGGTACGATAATGGTGCAATGTGTGGGGATCGTCAACCTTTCAGCTGCTACCGCTGTGTCCAGCATTTCCCAGAGACCTGCTACAATAATTTTTAGGGTTACGCACCTAAAGGGTGCCAACAGGACCCTATTACTAAGCCTCCGCTGTCCGTCTGTCCGTCCATCTATCTGACAGCGGGCTGTACCTCATGAAACGTAATAGGTAGATAACTAGATACTTAAAATTTTCACAGAATGTGTATTTCTATTGCCGGTTTAACAACAAATAATAAAAAAATATTAAAGTAAAAATTTAATAGTCTCCATACACTAAATTTTGATTTTGCTCCATCTGGTGTTAAATCTTGTACGATGGTACGGATCCCTTCGTGTACGCGCTCGAATCGCACTTAGTCGGTTTTTTATTAAGCTACTCTTTAGCGAGAAGAAAACAAAAAGTAGTCAAGTTTTTTCAGTGAGACCCACAGACGACAAACCCGCTCCATAATATTGTATGTATAGATTTTCAACCCAAAAATAAAACTGTCGGTGTATCCAAAAGGCATTAACAAGTTTTATGGCACATATAAATGTGTAAAGTGCGTTTCGAAAATGAAGTTTTTTAACCATATTTATCGGTTTCGTTTTACCGGCGGTCCTGCGATTGTTTTGTTTGTGCTATTGATTTGTTTTATTGTTATTGGCCGTGTAACTTAAGATCGGGATCCGATAGAATTGCGTGGATATTCCATGGAATTTTAATTATTATTTCCCCGTCTTTTCTTCTTAACAGTAGATAGAAATAGAAAACAAAAAGTAAAACAAAAAGTAACAGTATCTACTTATTAATATTTAAGTCTTCATTGTTTAAAAAATATATCTTAAAAATAATTATATAAATATATTTAAAAAAATATGTAAAGTATACCATGGTATACCTAAGCCAAGTATACCCAAACTAGGATGGCATAGGGAATATATTAATTTATATGCTAAATTGCTAATTGGGCCTATGCTAAAATAATATAGTCAGTAGAACCAGTGTAGTATAGGATAGAAAACCAGACCAGTGTTTCGCCAGAGTATACAATAGTTGACAGCGATTTTAACACAAAAAGACAATTCACTTAATACTAACGATATAGAAATGACCTGAAGAATTTTTTTTAAGCTCCTTTATAAAGGTAGTCATACAAAGCAGCATATTATGTGTTCTTCTTCTTCTTTATCAACCGATAGATGTCAACTGCTGGACAAAAGTATCTTGCTTGGATTTCCACAGGCCTCGGTCTTGGGCCGCCTGGATCCAGCGGCTCTCTGTGACTCGTTTGATGTCGTCGGTCCACCTAGTGAGGGTCTGCCAACACTGCGCTTCCCGGTGCGGGGTCGCCACACCAGCACCTTGGGACCCCAACGACCATCATTTCTTCGAACTATGTGCTCCGCCCATTTCCACTTCAGTTTCGCGACTCGCTGTGCTATGTCGGTGACTTTGGTTCTCCTACGGATCTCCTCAATTCTGATTCGATCCCACAGGGACACTCCGAGCATAGCTCTCTCCATCGCATCATGTGTTCTTAGCTATCGTTTATGCCAAATGTTAATTCTAATTTATCACATATTGTTCTTTACAATGGTGAAGTTTGTGGGTTGTCCTAGGTTCAATGTCCGGCTGAGTCAATCAAGTTAAATTTCAATCTAGAACTAATTTGTCATCGAATAATACAATTAAGTCAGTAAAATAAAAATATTTGCAAAAATATGACTTTTTTTGCGTAGGTAGGTATGTCCACATTATTGCCATAACGACCGATATCAACGGCATCGCATCGTTATATTTATCGTTATCGTTATTATCGGTCGTTATATCGGAATTAACGATAAAGAACAGAAATATAAACATTAATCGTATTTATAGAATTACCTGAGATCGGTAAATTAGAGCTTATGTTGATATACTCAATGTTGCGAATGTAATAATAATTTATAATTATCTTTATTAGAAGGCGCGGTATTATGTTATTGTGTATATTACTTTATTCACAATTTCATTTTTATATTTATAACTATGTATTTGAGAAACCTATTATTCATCATCATTCACATCATTAGCAACCCATCAACGGCTCACTACTGAGCGCAGGTCTCCTCTCAGAGAAGGGTTATAGGCCATAGTCCACCACGCTGGCCCAATGCGAATTGGCGGACTTCACATACCTTCAAGAACATTATGAAGAACTCTCAGGTGTGTAGGTTTCCTCACGATGTTTTCCTTCACCGCTGAAGCAAGTGATATTTAATTGCTTAAACGCACTTGACTCCGAAAAGTCGTACCCGGGATCGAACCTGCGACCCCCCGAATAGGAGACCACAGTCCTAACCACTAGGCTATCACTGCTTCTATTATTATTATTTAATAGTTTTAGAATTTAATCATATACTTACCTAAATAATGAAACCTGAAATGAGTGAGATATTTATTTTGGCTCATTAAGTTAACTTTACGATTCCTTATCAATTTTATTACTATTGATTTATAAGATAGTAGGCATCTTTCGTGTTCTTAATATTAAAAAAAAAAAGCCGGCCAAGTGTGAGTCGGACTCGCGCACCGAGGGTTCCGTACTCCAAAAGTAAAAGTAAAATGATAATATTATATTAATTAGCTTATTTTTCGTTAACTTTGTTTGTAGAGGCTTATTGTTAATATAAAAAAAACTATGCTAGTTAGAGCGTTGGTTTTATTTTTCCTGTAAAATATACATAAACCTCTATTGACCATAATTATTTCAGATTTTTCGATTGGTAAACTTCGGAGATAAGGGGGGGGGGGGGAACGGTATTTTTTTCGACATTTTGGCCGATTACTCAAAAACTATTATATCTATATATATAAAAGAAAGTGGTGTTAGTTACACTATTTATAACTCAAGAACGGATGAACCGATTTGGCTGAAAATTGGTGGAGAGGTAGCTTAGAACCAGGAGAAGGACATAGGATACTTTTTATCCCGTTCGACCGCGTTTCCGTCATGTCACTATAAAACGTGGTATAAGAAAAACGCATCTGACATGGAATAACAAAACGCAAATGACAGTGGAATAACAAAACGTAAATGACAGCTAAACGTAATTTTGTCTTTGGTTAAGTATAAAAATTTGACAATTATAAAAAGTGTTATAATAAAGCATTACTGATATTATAAATGCGAAAGTGTGTTTGTTTGTTGGTTTGTCCTTCAATCACGTCGCAACAGAACAGCGGATTGATGCGATTTTTTGCATGGGTATAGAAATGGATGTAGTAGTGGTTCCTCAGACCGGGAAAGCTACTTTTTATCTCGGATAATGAAAGAGTTCCCGCGGGATTTTTAAAAACTAAATCCATGCGGACGAAGTCGCGGGCATCAGCTAGTATAGAAATAAATAAAAAACTGTTTTAGAATGCATAAGTAAAGGCCTTTCATATGATACTCCACTTGGTATATTTATCTTACTTTGAAATTTCAAACCTGCGATTTTCCCTCTTTTTTAATCAAACTAAAATAATTTTCGCGTTGCTTTTATTTTTCCTGTAAAATATACATAAACCTCTATTGACCATAATTATTTCAGATTTTTCGATTGGTAAACTTCGGAGATAGGGGGGGGGGGGGGAACAGTATTTTTTTCGACATTTTGGCCGATTACTCAAAAACTATTATATATAGAAATAAATAAAAAACTGTTTGAGAATGCACAAGTAAAGGCCTTTTATATGATACTCCACTCGGTATAGTTATCTTACTTTGAAATTTCAAACCCCCGATTTTCCCCCTTTTTTAATAAAAATAAAAATAATTTTCGATTTTTCTTTATTCCAATGATGTTGGGCCACTATTATACACAAGTATGCCAAATTTCATGTCGATAGCTTTAATAGTTACTGAAATAATCGACTGTGACAGACGGACGGACGGAGAAAGTCTCACCATAAGGGTTCCATTTTTACCATTTTGGTACGGAACCCTAATAACTATCGTAAATATCAATACTAATATTACCAATATACGAAAATATCTTAGTTTCACTGTCTGTCTTATCTTTTAAATGATTAAAAATGGAAACAACAAATTAAAACACTCTTACCAAAGAATGCAACATAGGCTTTGTATCTATGTACTTTTTATAGGTTTTATTTGTTGAAAGCCTCCTCTCTATTTTCCCTCTATTTTCCCGTCATTAACTTTCAATGATTTCTAATAATATTATGTATTAGTTTCCTTTCCTTATAAAAGTTCCCGTAAGTTATTTGAAGTGAAAAAAATTAAAGGTGCTCATCTTCTCGTACATATCAAACGAAATATCATAAACCTTGGGATGAAAGGAGATTTTTATTGCCTCATAAGCCATAATACCATAGCATATGTCATGGGGATTAGTAGAAATTTGTTAAAAATAGGATATTAGCTTAACTCGGTCACATACTCACCGATTTGGTTGGATCATACAAAGTCTACAGAAGGCCAGGGAAAAAAATAAAAAAACGCCAGCGGAAATATGCGCGCTTTAGTTCATTTTGGAGTATAGGTCTTGCAATTCACGAGGGCGACTGACTAATGGTTGTGTGTGTGTCGTATCTCTATAAAGTTGAGCGAGCGGAATGCTCGCGCCTGCCAGCTCCCACCTATAGGCTTTGACAGGCACGCACACTTATGCAATGTGCATGTACACGAAGTAACCACAAGTAAAGCTCACTCGCCTTCCAAAATTTCAAAAACTGTACCTATTTAGAATTTCACTCCTGGAATTCCACGGATATTTTTCCTTGGCCCTGGCCTAAATGTGGAAAGTAGACAACCAGTAAACGTTTAATTATTTATGATAATTACGTTGTAATGTTTGAATAATAAGAATATAAAATGTGGTCTGTCTTTGTTGGGATATCTTTTCGACACTGTCGTAGAACACTGTCGCACATACAGCGAAACCTTGATTTTGACACTAACGGCTTTTATAAACAATGCTTAACACCTCAGCAAAAGAAAAAAATATTCAGTAGTTTTGGAGATATTCAATCGGACAAAGTCGTATCTGATACTCATTCCGAAGAAAAACGTCGCTTGTAAAGAAGCGCTGCTGTCGCTAACTTATCAAATGCCGGCGGCCGCCAGTTGATTGTCGCTTGCGAATTGCGATGTTGTTAGTTAGGAAGCCTTTGCGTTTCGTATGTTTTAATTTTAATTATAACAAGTATTAATAATTATGTTATTCAAATATCAAATATCAATAAAACTATTAATAACTTCACGTCGTTATTTTTGCAAAAGTTTATTCGTTACAATTTATAAATAATTGTGTTTGTGTCGATAGATGAACGCTGTGCACAGATAATTAAATTTGAATTGGCGGGCCCTTTGTTAATGTTCCCATAAATTATAAGTATGGGTCAATTTTGGTCGTCATGTATCGATATAATATGATAAAATATCAATATTAAACAACTTGACCGTTATTCGAAGCCTAATAATATTATGAGATATGCCATCGCTTCCGTTTCCTTTTTCTGTCCCTTTTCTTTGCTGTATACCTGTCTCTTTCTATTTCCATCCCCACCACCAGCAGTGAGCGCCATGATTGTGGGCGCACAATTTCTCGTCATTGACGTCGTCGTTGCCGTTCCGTCAACACGTGCACTCAGCTGCATAGTTAATTTTCTGTCTAAGTGATTTTATTCTTAATACCTGCAATTCGTACAATTATTGTGGTTCGTGACATTATAACTGGTATGTACACTTTTGTTTTTAATTAGATATCAGTTTTCTTTTGAGAATTTAAAATATAAATGAAATTTAACACTATATATTTACTACTTGCATAATTTTTATTTTTATTTCGAACTACTTATGGTCATTTTTAACGGTGTTACCGTTCGTTAAGAGTTTGAATCTTTTAATGTGTTCACTATTTTAATTCTATTTTTAGCTGATTATAACGGATATATTTAAAATGAGTGATTTTCCTGAAAGTGTTCCGGGACCGAGTAAAGCTACTGGAACTGATGAGTGTCATAAAAATAAACGTAAAAGAACAAGGGAGAACAGTGTGAGTTCTGACTCGTCTTCTTCCGGTTCAGGTAGCTCGACTTCTTGTAGCTCAGATTCGGATCAGCCTCGTAAACGTTCTAAGCGTTCTTCGAAATCAAAGCGGTCTCGTCGTAGTAAAGATAAAAAGTTTAATAAATTATTTGCTGAAATCTCTCAGATTAAAAAACAGCTTGCAGAAAACAATACACCTAGTGGAACTAACCTACCCCAGGAGATCGAGGGAGACTGGGTTGATGATAATGTCAGTGGTCACCTGTATGATAGTGATCATATTGAAGACGAGTCGGAACCACAATTTTCATTAGCTATGGGGACTAAAGTCAAAGATCCAGATGTTTTAAAAACACCCGCGTTGTTTTTGGACATTTTGAAAAATATTCAACGTTTGGGCGATTCGGACTGGCGAAATGTGAGATATTCAGACGTGCAGAAAAGTTATCTTCATACTCCCGGATTTGCGGATTTAGAAGCGAATGACGAAGTTAAACGGTTTGATAGCTCTCGAAACATCATAAATACCGAAAAAGCGTTCGCTTCTATATGCTTTGCTCTGGTTAAACAGCGCGATCAACTGGAAAAAGAATTACGAAGTTTTTTGTTATGGGCTAAGGATTCTCCTACCCTTACTTTTAGTGATGTAAATGAGAAGATCCAGGATATATTTGTTACGGGTGATTTTTCAAAAATATCAAATGATGCCCTGCAGTTCGTTTGCGGCCATAGGGCGGAAGTTATTCAGCAACGACGCGAGACTATTCTTGCATCCGTGAAGGATCCGCTTCACAAAAGCACGTTGCGCAAAATTCCGCCAACGTGTCAAAACTTATTTGAAGCCGAAAAGTTTACGGCTGCCCTTGAAAAGGCAGGTGGAGTACGAAAGGTGTTCTGGCCTCGACAAAAAGATCGCGCACCTGCACCGCAGTCCGATCAAGGTAATTCTGTGCCAGATCGTAGGAATCCACTACCGACTACAAAGACGATGAACAAAGGTCAGCCTTACAATAATAAGTTCAACAACTCTGGAGCGCATTACAAGAACTCCAAGTCCTTTCGTGGTAGAGGAGGTAAAGCAGCCACAAGTCGCACAGATAAGGAGACCTACGACCATACACGCAGAAGCTCTCCCTCATCCCACCGGGATAGGAGAGGCAGAACTCGAAGATACTGACTCACCGAGTCACTTCGTAGCCGGTCAGCTGGTATACTACTATCGGAGGTGGAAGGTAATCGGAGCTCCAGGTTATATCCTCAAGGTTATTTCCGGATACCGTATACCATTTTTGGAAAAACCTCCACTACACGTACCCATTCTCGCCCAGAGTCAGCTGGAAACTCCAGTTTCAAACGAAATGACGCTTGCAATAGAAAAGATGTCAACGGAAGGCGTGTTGACAACAGTTCCAATATCTCCAAGTTTCGTTTCATCAATGTTTCTGGTCCCGAAGACAGACGGAACCATGAGACCTATTTTCAACCTCAAGGCGCTCAATTATTATGTCCATTCACCTCCGTTCAGGTTGATAAACAATCACAAAATTCCCGATTTCTTACAACCACAGGATTATCTAACAAAAATCGATTTGTCTCAAGCATATTTCCATGTGCCGATATCCCACTCACACAGACGCCTTTTACGCCTGTTATACAAAGGAGACCTGCTCCAAATGAACTGTCTGCCCTTCGGGCTAAGTTCAGCGCCCAAAGCTTTCGCGTCAGTAAGCAACTGGATTGCACAGTTACTTCGAAAACAGGGTATGAGGATCTTAGTTTACCTCGACGACTTTTTATTGGCCAATCAAAATGCCGACAACTTGGAAATTCAGACACAAACCGCACTGAATCTATTGAAGTTTCTAGGGTGGAAGGTGAACTACGAGAAATCAACCCTTGCCCCATGTCAAACCGTAGAATATCTCGGCATATTATGGGACCCCTGGTTGAATCGCAAGTCGCTACCAGCGAAGAAATGCGCGAAATTAAGAATGTTAGTCACAAAAATTTTAATAACAAAAGCAGCAGCCGTAAAACAACTACAGAGCTTAATCGGCTTTCTGAATTTTGCGAGTTTCGTTATACCACGGGGCAGACTGAATTATCGTCATCTCCAAAGATTGTGTTTAAACAATTTGAAACAGGATCCTTATCAAGCCCTGTCGCTGCCTGAGTCTGTAATAGACGAACTGAAATGGTGGCAGACTCACCACACAGATTGGTCAATGATACATGCACCATACCCGACACATTATATTGTAACGGACGCATCAAATCAAGCTTGGGGAGCACGTATAAACAATACGGTCTTATCCGGAGTATGGTCAAGTATAGAGAGGAAGTTGCACTGCAACCACAAAGAGCTTCTTGCTATCCTCAGAGCCTTAGAAGAACAAAGTCCGAACCTACAATATGCAACGATACACCTTCAGTGCGACAACAAGACTGCCGTATCATATCTTCGGAACGAGGGTGGTACCAAATCTCAAGTTCTTCTGGACCTGACATACAAGATCATTAGTTTAGTCGACCTTCTCCATGTCAATTTAACTGTGCATCATATTCCGGGCAATTACAATGTGGAAGCAGATCCACTGTCGAGGCTTCGAGTTGCCCCAGAATGGCACCTACTACCGCAAGCCACGATTCCAATATTTTCCAAGTGGGGAGTTCCTGTCATAGATCTGTTTGCTTCAAAAATAGCGCGCGTAGTCCCCAGATATTGTTCACTGCATTGCCAAGATACTCAAGCAGACTTTCACGACGCTCTGTCTCGTGTATGGAATTATCCCTTGGCGTGGGTATTTCCTCCCCCCTTTTTGATGCCGAAAATTCTGCAACATCTGAACCAATGTCGTGGAACGTATTTGATAGTGGCACCAAGATGGGAACAAGTGTTTTGGCGACCGGATCTAAAGAAGCGAGCGACAGCATCGCCCTGGACAATCCACAATCTTCCACGGGTATTGATAGACATATCAACCGGTCTAGCTCCCCACAAGATATCGGAAATGACACTCGAAGTGTGGAAATGTGGGGGAGGAATGAAGTACTAAATAACTGGACAGATCAACAAAGGAGCCTACTTATGTCCAGTTGGCGACCTTCCACCGTTAGATCTTATAAGCCTGCTTGGTCGCGTTGGCTTTCATGGGCGTGTTTGAATAATATCCCTGAAAATAAACCTAGTGGTTCTGATTTGGCGAGGTTTTTAGCAGACTTACATATCAAACAAGGCTTGTCTTATAATACTATACTATGTTATAAATCTGTAGTGTCTACTCTAAGTAATTTAGAAGTTACGGAGCCACTTAGTAACCATCCTCTTGTCAAGCGAATTTTAAAAGCTATTGCTGCAGCAAGACCTAAAATTTTGAAACCACCAATATGGGACGTTGATTTAGTCATAAATTGCTTAGCTCGAGCGATTCCAGATACTAGTAATTTCTATGAAATATCTAAATATACAGCATCAATTCTTCTGTTATGCTCTGGTCGGAGAGTACATGATTTGACACTTTTGCGTACAAACTCATGTAATTGTATTGTAGCCGATGATTGTATAGTCTTAGTACCTGCCTTCGGTTCAAAAACTGACTCGATTGATTACCGCCAGTCAGGATGGAAATTGAAAAATAATCCATGTAATAAAAGTCTAAGCCCAGTACATTGGATCAAGCGATTGATTGAAGTGGGCCAACAAAGACGCCAAGATGCAAAGTGCGAAAATTTGTTTGTTTCTACATGTGGTCAGCCAAAACCGGCTTCAAAATGTGTAATTGCTAGCTGGGTTAAAAATATGTTGAAAGAATCTGGAGTCGAAGCATCGGCTGGTAGTTTTAGAGCCGCGGTCGCCTCGAAAAGTTGGGTAGAAAATGCGCCTCTTGACGAAATTCTCACAAGAGGCAATTGGAGGTCTGAAAAAACCTTTAGACGTTTCTATTGCCGCCAAGTTTTAGGTTCCAACAAGAACACTAGCAAAGTCACACAACTATTTAGTGCAGTTGATTAACTTTTTATTTGTGTTTTGCTATTCATGATAATTTTTCATTCATTCATTTTTCATGATAATGATAATTTTGAGGATTATTGTACTTCATACTTGTTTGTTAATAAATTTTATACTCGATTGCATCTTTGTTTTAAATATAAATTTCATATATACAATACTATAAACCTAAATTTAATTCTAAAATTAAAACTAAAATAAAAACTAATTAAAATCTAAAACCCCATCCAAGCCACCGCAGTGTGGCATAGTACCCAAGATGCTGGCAGCATTACCTCTTTGGATGGCCAGGCTAATCCTTTGGCCAAGGTAGCTGCCAGCTCTTGGATCCCCGGTAGACTCGATCACCTTTTTTGATATCTCTAAAAAAAGTGCGCGAGCCTCCGGGCCCCACGGCCCCAGGGTCTCTACACCAAAAGGCGCAAATATGAAACCACTGTCAAGTTTCTCATATTTGCGCCTCTTAGCCTGTTCGGCGCTAGTAGCCGCTGCACCCGCCACAGAGGAGGTCGCATGGATGTGGGAAGCAGCTAGAGTATCTACACAGGTGGCATCCCACACAAGCGACCTCCCTGTCCTCCAAGGAACAAGCGTCATACCATCAGGTCTCTTGCCATCACTACGTGCCAAACCAATAGGTTCTAATACAGCTGGCACGTGAGCAGTAGCAAGAGACCTGCGGATGATGTCGTTGAGGGCATTGTGGCGGGAGAAACGACCAGCGCTCTTCGAACAGGAGAGCCCGTGATGACCGTAAGCGTCGACGTGGTCACCGCAGTGGCAACGGTGAGGCTGGGTTATTTTGGCGCCAAGCCTAAGACCAACTACCACTGCAAGAGTGGCGTGGTTTAAAAGAGTGCCCAGATTAGCAGAAGGGATAGCATGGAGCCAGTGTCCGGATTCTTTCGCAGAGACAGCGAGAAGACGAGCACGGTCTTTGGAATTTGCTTGCATTAACATTGCGTCAAAAGTTTTTTTACAAATAATGTCATCCCACTGTCTCTGGGAAGGAAGAGAAACCGGCAATTGATTTGGGCTAATCGCTGACCAACCATTTCTTGCCTCTGCCAAGTACGACACCTCAATTGATCCCAAAGACTGGGATATAATTTTTTCAAAGAGAGTGTGTGTACTATAAGCAGAGGAAAGAAAAGCTGGCAGAGAGACACTAGAAATTTTGCGGATTCCCAGACCTCCATACCTGATCGGAAGAGAAGCCTGGGCCCATACTTGATCATCTATCGGACAATTTAAGATTTCAGATAGAATATTTTGTATAAAATTATCCAAATTTTCCAATAAATTATTAAATTTCCAAAGAGGTGAACATCTAACGAAATAAGTAAATTTTGGAACAAATAAGCAGAATCGAATGATGGTCATTGCCATATGAGGATTAATATCTAACAGATGATGGGAAGTGTTTTTGAATTTAGAAATTAAGTCGGTAAAAAATTGAGGAACTGAGGCCTCTAAAACAGGTGCTCCTAAGAGGCGAAGTGACTCATCGTTTAAAATTTTAATACCCGGAGCTAAAATATTGATTTTATTTAATATGTGCAGTTTGGATTCGGCCGAAAAAGAATTTGGAATATAAATTTCACATTTATCAAAATTAAGTTCCAAGCCAATAGTTTTAAATTTTGATATAATTATTTCTAAATCCTTCAAAACCGAACTCACTTCGCCGCCCAGGGTTCCATCATCCAAATACCAAACATTGAATTTGGAATTTAGAACCGAAATTATAGGGTGTATGGCTAAACTAAAAATAACTGGTCCAAGCGGATCCCCCTGCTGACAGCCGACAGCGGAGCTCAGAACATTCTTTTTGTGTACGAGCTTTGAAGGTTCCCGGTAGCACTGCGCCAAGTATGGGAAAAACTGTGGAAATTTATTTTTTACTTCTGAGAGGAGGACCCCCCGATCCACTGAATTGAAGGCATTCTTCACATCAATTTTAAGGAGTACCTCCTCCCGGGAGTTAAGGAGGAATGTGCGAGCAGCGTGAACAGCTGCTTCGCATCCCCCCTTTACCCCAAAGCCTAACTGAATTGGGACAAAATTAGAAGATATTAAAGGAAGAATTTTTTTACAGCAAATTTTGGAAACGACGCGCCGAATCGTTGAACCCACTGCTATGGGACGAATACCACCATCCTTTTTTTTTAGGGCACATAAATTTGCTCCATATAAGGTTTTAGTTATTTCATGGGGTACTCGTCCAGATAGCATCAGGTTCACCAAATCAGTGATCGATTTCAGAAGGGTACCACCTACGTCAACGTTTGCACCACAAACTAAGTCTTTAAAGTGCTGTGGTGACAAACCATCGAGCCCTGCAGCGGAACCACTTCTGAAAGACATCAGAGCTCCCAGCACGTCATTAGTAGTGGCCTGAAAAATAAAATCGCTATTTGTCGGTGGGTCTGGAAAAGAGGAATCAGGAGAAGGGGATGGGTGTTTAGAACGCAGTGCTTCCAGAGTCTCCGCTGTATCAGGGGCAATTGTGTCACTGGAGAATAAAAGTCGAGCCGCTCCCTTAAGGTCGCCGTCGCTTATTTTGTTTTCAATAATTTTTTTTTTATCATAATTGTGTTTCAAATATGGATGAGATTGTGTATGTGTCGCGTGTAGTGGATTTAACTGTATGGTAGTATTATAAAAGTTGCTTTCATTTAATGTGCAGTTATTTTTTATTTTCTGTGTAAGGGAGAGGTTTTGACTCTTATCCGCGTGTAGCGTGCGGTACGCGAAAGTGAGCAGCAGCTCCCAGCTTCGATAGGTGTTATGAGTGATTACATTATCTATGGTTTTTTTTAACGAACATGAAACTGAATGGCGTGATCCTCGAGGAATGCGTCTGATTAATGGGATGGAATTCTTAAATGTACTTCATTTTCTATCAATACAATTGTAAATTAAAGTCTTCCTAATTAATTAAAAAAAAAAAAAAAAAAAAATATATATAAATTTTACAAACACAATCTGATGTTTATCGTGTCGATGTGTCCCTAACAGTTTCTTAGTCACATTGACGCCGTTCACCACCACCAGGCGATAACAAACACGTCTCATAATATTATTAGGCTTCGAATAACGGTCAAGTTGTTTAATGAAGACGTTTTACCTGAAAATAAAACGTGTATTAAACATACTTACCTTATTCGAAGCCTAATAAATTTTAATTCTGCCTGGTGTTATTCGACTTAATGACGAGAAATTGTGCGCCCACAATCATGGCGCTCACTGCTGGTGGTGGGGACGGAAATAGAAAGAGACAGGTATACAGCAAAGAAAAGGGACAGAAAAAGGAAACGGAAGCGATGGCATATCTCATAATATTATTAGGCTTCGAATAAGGTAAGTATGTTTAATACACGTTTTATTTTCAGGTAAAACGTCTTCATTAATACAGTAACGCATACTGCACATGTGAGAAAACGGAGTTTGGATTATTATAAAAAAATCTATATTCATTATTAATTACATTTTACTCATTCAATAAAAAACAATTTTAAATTTGCTTTACATAGGTAACAGTTAATAACTAACAATATACTAATCCTGACGATAACATACTTAAAATAATATCCTACTAATATAAAGGCGAAAGTTTGTGTGTATGTTTGTTCCTCCTTCACGCAAAAACTACTGGATAGATTTGGCTGAAATTTGGAATGGAGATAGATTATACCCTGGAATAACACATAGGCTACAAATTATCCCGGAAAACTCCAAGGTTCGCGCGGAATTTTGAAAAACCACTGATAGATGGCGCTGATTGTACTTAAATCACGCTTACATTATCCGCAGCATCGAGAATAAGTAAAAAATTCCAATTCAACAATCAAGTAGGATAAACACAGTTATTGAAGTTTTTCATTATCAATAGAAAATTTCTTAGGGATTAGGGATGGATTACGAAATAAATTATACAAATAGTACAAGGTATCGATTTGTCCAGTCATAGTGAGTACATTGCTAGATATTATAATGACTGATCATTTTTAGATCCTATCCTATCCTATTATTCCTATTAATATTTCTTACATAATACAAACTTTCGCATTTATAATATTAATAGGAATAATAGGATAGGATAGGATCATTTCACATGATCAGTCATTATAATATCTAGCAATGTACTCACTATGACTGGACAAATCGATACCTTGTAAGGTATCGATTTGTCCAGTCATAGTGAGTACATTGCTAGATATTATAATGACTGATCATTTTTAGATCCTATCCTATCCTATTATTCCTATTAATATTTCTTACATAATACAAACTTTCGCATTTATAATATTAATAGGAATAATAGGATAGGATAGGATCATTTCACATGATCAGTCATTATAATATCTAGCAATGTACTCACTATGACTGGACAAATCGATACCTTGTAAGGTATCGATTTGTCCAGTCATAGTGAGTACATTGCTAGATATTATAATGACTGATCATTTTTAGATCCTATCCTATCCTATTATTCCTATTAATATTTCTTACATAATACAAACTTTCGCATTTATAATATTAATAGGAATAATAGGATAGGATAGGATCATTTCACATGATCAGTCATTATAATATCTAGCAATGTACTCACTATGACTGGACAAATCGATACCTTGTACTATTTGTATAATTTATTTCGTAATCCATCCCTAATCCCTAAGAAATTTTCTATTGATAATGAAAAACTTCAATAACTGTGTTTATCCTACTTGATTGTTGAATTGGAATTTTTTACTTATTCTCGATGCTGCGGATAATGTAAGCGTGATTTAAGTACAATCAGCGCCATCTATCAGTGGTTTTTCAAAATTCCGCGCGAACCTTGGAGTTTTCCAGGATAATTTGTAGCCTATGTGTTATTCCAGGGTATAATCTATCTCCATTCCAAATTTCAGCCAAATCCATCCAGTAGTTTTTGCGTGAAGGAGGAACAAACATACACACAAACTTTCGCCTTTATAATATTAGTAGGATTAAGAAATACTCAAAAACCATGTCGTATAATATGAACCAACATTGTTCTACAGAATGCCAAAAAAACCAAGTTCAAAACTTTGAACTGCTCTCCTGTAAAGTAGCAATTTTGTAGAAGCAACTTTGTTCTACGACAGTATCGTTTTGTCTGTATCGAATATCAAAGAATTTTACAGCGAAGTTTGTTTGATTACTAATTGGGGTTGGTGTGTATGTGGCCACGTTAAACACTATCATATGCGCGCGCGCAACAAAACAAGCGATGCCGGCAACGCGCTTGATTAAAAACATCGTTCGGTACACGGTCGATGCCTTAATTAGAACTGTTACTAGAGATGTCTGCTCTATCGAAATATCGAAAAGTGAAATTGAGTCTATAATGTTGTCAGAGATTGCAGCTATCTGTGCAACAAGCGGTTTATCGAAAAGTGAAGATAGTTTACAAGTACAAAATACATATTATGCGTAAACCTGCAAAATAAATTTTACTTAAATCAGTATATTCGAAGAGACCTTATGAATGACTATTCATGAGGAAGAAGTTAATAAGTTTTTCTTCGATGACTTAGGCCGATTCTACTATTTCTACAGTTACAGTACACTACAGTTTTCCGAAGTCAGACGGAACTTTACGAATAAAACCATTGTCTGATTAATTGTTTTAAACCTCATATTATAGTCTCAGGCTAGCTAGTATCAAGACCTCTATTAGCATTTTATTAGACGGTTTCTCAGTATTGACACTATTTTCATGAACACAACTTTTTACTGTATACTCGTCTTCATTGCCATACACTGTGCAAGAAAGTATTTAGCATTATTTATTTCCTCTCGCGGTGAATCTAGTAATCCATCCATTTCATCTACAAGTATTAACTACAATTGTGCTTGCCCATCCCTATCGTGTTAATAGATGTAACACCAGAGTCATTGAATATGGTCGTAATCGTAATTATTTTTAATTAATAATCAACACGCCATCAGGACGGTGAGTCTAATAAGGATGCTCGTGTCGATGTCCCTTCCAAATAAATTTTATTATGTCACATTGTTTGTTTGACTCTGTAATGTATGTCTGTTTGCTTTTATTTTTAATATGGTCTTCCGGTAATATTTTTTGTTTGTGATATTTCTGTTTGTCCTATCATAAGCCTCCATTCCACTGACATTGGTCTACAGTTTTGATAACTAGAGTAATACCTAATAATATGTTGGTTCACTGTAAACTATGCGAACGTATAATATCAACACCTATAAAAGAAGTTAAAAGGAACACTCTAGCAACATTTTGATATACATAACTATTTGTTATTGAATGGAATATTTGGTGTGCTATGTAAATCTTGTTCTTGGGATAAAATCCGGATGCTGTCGTCTTCTTCTTTTTAACCGACTTCAAAAAATACAAAAAGAGGAGGTTCTCAATTCGACGCGTATTTTTTTTTGTCGATGTTACTCCATCCATCAAATCTTACTGATTTCAAAATTTTTTTTATTTGAAAGGGCGTATTTGCAGGTAGGTCCCATTTAAATTTGGTGAAGATCTGATGAATATCTTCGGAGATGGAGGACGGAACTCCTCGATGAATCAGAGGAAATCGAAAATCGATCAGAGTATGTGTAGACTTTTGACCATGTTTACTGTCTAGTAAGCGCTTGCCACACATACATAAGCTGAAATTTTTATCACTTTATTTGACAAGCTTTTATTTATCTTGCAATGTATATTTAGGTCAAGTCTTGCAAGATATCTTCTTCGTCTAAGCGTTATCCCACTAGGTGGGGTCCGCTTTCCGGCATGCTCTAGCCCACTTTGCCCGGTCTTCTGCATCGGATTTTCGTAGTTTATTGGCTCTCAGATCGGCACTCACAATATTAAGCCAGCGCTTTTTTGGACGGCCGCGAGGTTTAGCTCCAGGGACGGCGATGTTAAGACATCTATTGCCGACGTAGCTTTGTGGTTTCCGTGCCACATGACCGTACCATCCTAGACGGGCTTCTTGCAACTTGTCTCCGATGTCACGGACACTGAGCCTGCTGCGGATGTGATCGTTGCGTTGTCGATCGCAGCGTGTGACATTGCACATCCACCGCAGCATTTTCATCTCCGTGACTCTTGAAGTTCTTGCACGTGCCTCGTTAAGGCTGGCCATGTTTCACTACTGTACAGGAGCACAGGTCAGATAATAAATGAGTCCCTTAAGCTTAAGCGGCATTCGTCGATCGCACAACATACCGGTTAAGTCTCGCCATTTCATCCAAGCAGCGTTTATACGAGCTTTTACGTCGTGGTCGATGCCACCCGACTCATGCACGGATCCGAGGTATCTAAAGGAATCCGCACGGTGTGCACTTTCCTCCCCAATAGAGATACTTCCAGGATCCGTGCTGCAACATGCGAGGTACTCCGTCTTCGCCACATTAAGCGTCAGACCACCTTTCTCCAACGTCCTTTTCCAGGTGTTCACCTTACGCTCCAGCAAAGTAAGTAAGCAAAGTCTTGCAAGATATATTAGAACCATTCCCGGTTTCGGATTGAGCTGAAAATGTGCATGTACAAAATAAATTTTGGCTAGCGTGGCGCATTCGTTTCATCGTTTCATTGTTTCTTTTTAGGCCCGCCCGACTTCAATATACGTGTACAAACTGAAATTATTTTATGCTTTTCAGTGGCATTTTAAGTCGGTTTTTTTAAGAATTTTTATATATTATTATTCGCCAATCGATAAAGCTGTGCAACGTTGGCTATTCCTGTTGATTTATGGATATTAATTCTAAGTCTCGACTTTTTCTTCTACCACCGCTTCTCTTGCCCTCAGTTTTGCAAATCATGATGGTCTGTAGGAGACGATACATCTCCGGCCATGTCTGAGAACATACGGTAAGTATGTCTCCGATCATACTGTCATGTTTGTTCCAAACCTTTCTGAACTTGATATTAAAAATTAGGTCTCTACTTCCTTTTACTGGTTGCGGGCACATTGGTTTGTACCTTCCATTTTTTATTTCTTAAATCTTTTTCTCAGGAAACCAATGACAGGTGCCAAAAAACTTCAAAGATTTTACGTCTGCAGGTCCCTAAAATACTAATACTTGGACCCGGCGTGACGTGCGCTTCACAACACCTCGCTGTATCAATAGTTGCCTATCGAATAAGCAGATTGATTTATATGAGAAATATTGCAAAGTTGCCAATTAATTTTTTTACTTTGTGTAGATGAAAATAGAATTCGAATTCTATTGTACGTTGGCTGGAGTGCCAGATAAAATGAATGTGAGCAATTCAAGTTTTTAATGTGGGGGTGATAAGGGTGGTTTTGGAATGAATTCAAAGTGGATGGTATACCACCTAAGACGAATATGCCACTTACAAGTGATTTATATTTGATACGCCATATTAAACGTTTTGTTTTGTACCTTTTTAAATGTTAAAAATCCGTTATTTATGGGTCCAAAATCGAGAGGTTTCGATTAAATTATGTCCGATACGGGGAGATTTATCTTGTACCATGGCTTCCTCTATTTGTTAGTTATGTAAGATTTTTTTTTTTTTTTTTGGTTATTAAAAGCTGCGTGACTAATTGTTATAGGATTTTTACTAAACGTTTTTGTCCGGTGTATAAGTTTTGAGAGACAAAAATAAAATAGTAAAACAGACGTATTAAATTTAAACATTTAAACACAGGTAGATAAATTGCAATCATCATCATCACTGCAAAGCATCAACTGCTCACTACTACTAAGCGCAGGTTTCCTTCTAAAAGAAAGGATACGGGCGATAGTCCTTCACGCTGGCCCAGTGCAAATTGGAGTTTAATTGCAATGTAGTATTTAAAACTGACTACGTTCCTGCGGCATATTAAAATAAGAAATATTGA
Organism: Oeneis ivallda; assembly: GCA_029955525.1. Lineage (NCBI taxonomy): Eukaryota > Metazoa > Arthropoda > Insecta > Lepidoptera > Nymphalidae > Oeneis > Oeneis ivallda. The sequence goes on from JARPMR010000008.1 coordinate 18,208,284, forward strand.
ATAAGAAAGTAAAATAATGTTTTTAAAACAGACTTAAAATATAAGAAAACTAAAACAAAACACGTATCATCAAAATTAAAAAAAAAACCATAACTTCAAGTTACTATGTATGTGAAGTCTCAATGATAAGTTAGGTATACCAGGTAATGTACATACACACATCAAAAGTGTCTAGGGATCAACATATATTTTTGCAATAACTTTTCTCCTGATTGATATTAATTAAAATTTTCTTTAAGGATTCATCAAATAAAGTGTTTTCGTTTGTCACAGTAACGATAAACCAAGTCACCTTTGCATTAATAAAGAAATTTGCCATTTTACTAATAAAGGGATTTTTGACATTTGAACCACTAACATTAAAGTTCGAAAAAAAGACTGAAATAACAGTTTTCTTTAAAATCTTATTGGGTAACTTAAACAATTAATAATCCGTGTTTCTACCGCGAACACTAACAACACAAGAACATCGGTTTGGCATACTCAAAATGAGTTCATCCAAATCACGCTGTGGAATGGCCGCCCATGTTCGTTGCAACAACAAAAAAAGGTCTTCTTGCCACTGGATACCCTCCATATTCGGCAGAGCTCTTCTCTGTAGCATATCCCATGCATGCTCAATCGGGTTCAAGTCTGGCGACTGAGCAGGCCAGGGCAGGACATTGATGTTAGCTGCGGCGAGAGTCTGTCTTACAACTCTTGCGGTGTGCGGTCGTGCATTATCATGCATTAACTGAAATAAGGGACCGATTTGCACTTGTAGAGGAACGATGACGTCTGATACAATCGTCTCAGCATAAATTTGAGCGTTGAGGTTGCCTCTGATCCAAATCAACTCAGTTCTTCCGCCGATCCAAATACCCGCCCATACCATGATGGTTCCACCACTATAAGGATGGACTTCCTGGCAGGATTTTAATCGCTGATTATGAAATTATGAAATGCACCAAAAAGGATCCATATAAATTTATAAAATCATAAATTTATTACAAAGCCACATCTCAATCTCAAGAAATCCGCATAAAAATGCTTGATCCCTAGACACTTTTGATGTGTGTATTATACGCGTGTATTTAATACATAATCATATTCCGTAATAAATAGTAATTTAATCAATGAAAACTTTAAGAGTACTTTAGTAACTCTACAGTTACTAAAGTAAAGTAAGTTAAAGTACTTTAACCTTTACTTTGGCATATACCTACTACTATTATGAAAAATAGATAAATTAACAAAAATTCAATAACATTCTACTTTCATGATAATAATAATTATGATCGGAAGGAAGGCAATTACTTCAGAAAAATAAAAAGTAAAAATTGAGTATTATTCTAAATATACACCCACAACGTACATCAATAATGACGAACAAATCGACTAAACTCAGTATAACTCAAAACAACAACAATAGGCTATCAAAGTGCGTATTAATCAGTTGACCGATGCGTCGGGCGATAGGTCTCTCGATTGGTTCAATTATTGTTATTTGAAATGTCCTTTACAATGCTTGAATGGTTACGTTATTTGTTATTTGGATTTTTACTTATTCTACGTCAATGTTGCATGGAGGTAAGTTCATATGGAAGAGAACTCTCGCAGATTCTAGATTTTTAAGGAGCGGGGAGTTCCTTAAAAGAATTGGGAATCCCTTATGGTTAATTGGACGCAAACACCGCATGCTTTGGTGAATACTCTCATGCCGCATGACTGTGCCGCAACGAGCCACCCCGCATCGAATTTGATGTGTAGAGATTCTAGGCCCTTTTCTGATTAGGCGGTATATAGCAGTGGTGCGACATCAGTACGCTTGGATATTGAAAGTATAGCGCCGCCTGCTAAAGGTTCCAAGGCTAAATTGCGTGAGTTGACTGCTTGGTAAATTGCAAATACAAATTACCTATTGACAGAATTAGTAAAATCGTTGAGAAACACTACTGTACTTAGTTTGAGTAAAATAGTTTTGATTTATGAATAATTCAGTGTGTTTTGTTTTTCATTTTGCTAACTTAAAAAAATAATGTCATCTAAAATAACTTTGGTGTTTATAGACACAATATTTTTAAATAGCTTTCACTCCTTTCACTGTTTCATTTTACTAACAGTTTAATTTAATTATTTATGAAATCTTCAAGAAAATATCAGTGAACTAAACCAAAGGACTTAGTCATCTCCATAGTAAGTTAGCTCGTTGGTCAGCGAAGCGGGCGGGCCGATCTAGTGATCGGGTCGTGGGCCGCTACTGTGGGCGTTGGACCACAATGCGTCGTGTGTACGCTCCTTAAATCATTGTTTAAGACGTGTAAAGGGTCATTGCTGCATAAAGGGAGCTAAATGATGGTATTTGTTTGAATGGCGTGTAATTATTATTAGTGGTAGTACTGGTGGGGCTTTTAGTTAAAATTGTCTTCAGACTTCATAGAATTTATTAGGATGCTAGCAACTGCCGCGTTTTGGTTCGCGCAGGTTTCTTATTTTTGTACAGATTTCTGCCTTATTGCCTATTGCTATTTCTGGCGCGAACTGTCATGTGAAGTCTATGACTGATGTTGTAGTTGGTGCAGTAAAACACCTAATAATAACAACTTATGTAAGATAAAGTTAAATAAGTAATAACATTATAAACAATTATTATGTATTATGCATTATTGTAAACTAGCTAATGCCCGCGACTTCGTCCGCGTGGTTTTAGTTTTTAAAATCCCTCGGGAACTCTTTGATTTTCCGGGATAAAAAGTAGCCTATATCACTCTCCAGGTCCTCAACTATACCCATGCAAAATCACGTCGATCCGTAGCCCTGTTGCGGCGTGATTGAAGGACAAACCAACAAACCAACAAACCAACAAACCAACAAACCAACAAACCAACAAACCAACAAACCAACAAACCAACAAACCAACAAACAAACACACTTTCGCATTTATAATATTAGTAAGGATATTTGAACAATACATGGGCAACTTTGCAAAAAACATGAGGGACGTTGATTAAGTACCTATTGATCAATGACCATCAGTCTCGTATCAGCTGACTGGACCAATCTACTCTTAAAATTAACTCACCGGCCAAAGTTACTTAATTTTAGTTTAGTTTAATGAATGTTTTCTGTTAGGCTATTAAAAAAATCTCATAGGTATTAATTTTCGTCTTGATATACTTACCTGATAGGTACCTATAGGTATTTGCTATCAAGGACTATTTTGAGGCATATAAAGTTACCTATAGTCGGAATTATAATTCGATTCCACGTTTGACATTAGCTACTGTCATTTTGTAAAATAATGATACCACATATAATAGTGTAGTGATGAACACAAAAATCGATAAACAATCGCGATTTATGTTTATGTAATCATAATATTGGTGTGCCAATTAAAGACTAAATTATTGATTTTTATTTAAATAAATACATAATTACTCATAATAATTATTTATTAATTAGTAACCGCTGCTTTATTTTATAATAAGTTAATATTTTTGTTTTTTATATTAAAAACAAAACTTATAATAAAAGAACCTAGATAGTTTTCTGTATTGGCAACCCGTGCGCGCTCGTGCAGCTATCGCCATTTTGTTTATCTTGTCATTCGGCTTCATTCTCCCAGTCTGACTGCACGAATATCTTGTTTCATTGCGAATCGATATTTTGTTATTTTGTTGGGTTTTTGTTAAAGTTTTGTTACGTTGTGTTTGTTGTTACGTTTATAGTTTTTTTGTGAACTTTGAGTGAATCTATTTGTTTTGGTTTTCCATCAAAATGGATCCTCAGCCAAGTACATCACAAAAAGACGTGGATGTTTTCTTGTCCCCAAGAAAAAAACGTCCACGAAAAGCTTTCACTGTTACTGAAAAAGTAATGATCCGCAATGCCTACAAGTACGTGAAAAATGAAACTTCTGCGCAATTGGAGGCCTTTGAAGTAGTGGAAGAAAATGAATGTATGAGCAAAGTTGCTGACATATTGGGAATAACCTCACGCTCTGTTTGTAACGTTTTGAAGGAAGTAAATAAAGGTGCGGCGCCAACTCCTCCTAAAAAAACTGGACCAAAGCGAAGTTTCAAAGACAAAATTGATTAATTTACATTCTCCGCAATACGAAGACTTGTTCATCAGTTCTTTTACTGAAATGAACCTCCAACGATTGCAAAGGTTAGTCAATCAGTCAGACAGTATTATTTTATACCTACATCTTTTATATATATAAGTAATGATTCCAAACTATTATAAAATTTACTATTTTAGATTTTACAAGTGATGAACGATGATCCAGAAATGCCGAAATTCAAATTGACAGACGTGAGAAATTTATTTGAGGAATTCATTCAAAAAATTACGGCTACCGAATGGTCTAAATGCGTATCCCATGTTGTCAAAGAAGAGGAAAAAATGAGTAGGCTAGATATTTTAATTGACAATATCACAGACACATTTATAATACATGTTACAGAAAGTGACAGCGATAGCGATAGCGAAGACGGCGACGATTTATAAAATAAAATATTACCATAATACATCTATTTGTTTTATTTCTCATGTTCCTTCATGATCACATTTTTTTATTTATTTCACACACAATTATTAAAGAAAACTCTCAGATCCTTAATAAAATTAATCGTCATAACTAAATTATCCGTTCAGAAATATTTAATTTCCTGATATACTTAGTTTCTATTAAAGTAGTAGTTGTTTAGATATACTACTATAAACGAGAGGAATCGATTCGGAAATATTCCATTTCCGTATCGAATAATTTCGTAACGTCACTATTTAGTACTTGTCATAACGTTGCAACACTGAAATTGTCAAATCTGGAATCGAATTAAAATTCCTACTATAGCTTTTATAATCGAATAAAAACATTTATCCGATTTTAACCTCTAGTAATAATTTGATAATGAAACCAAACGAAATTCATTTTTATCGCTAACTTTTTAAAGTTAATTAGAATTAAAAAAGCGATTTTTGTGGGTTCAAATATTTATTATATGCACTTATAGGTGTATGTAAGCGTACAGGTAGGTACTATTAACCTACGTCAAGTAACATTATTAGTGCGCACGCCCATATTTTAAGAGAAGGTTTTAAGCCGATAATTAAACGGTTTAAAGCGCGTAATTACTTAAACTTCGGGCAAAAATCTGGGAAAACATTAACTTCACCCAAAATGGACTGACAGATATTTAAGCATATCTCAAGATCAGGAATTAATTCGCGTTTAAGTGCGAAAAAATGGACGACTACTGTCTCCTCCAGTCTTATTTTCGGTTTAAATATAAAATCGGTCCGGATCGGAATTTCGCACGCGATAAAATCGGTAGCGGGTGTACAGGATTGCAACTGCAGTGTTTGTTTTTATGCGAATACTAAATGAGCGTGAATTGGCTTTCCGGTTGGCCCGTGGCCCGTGCATCAGTTTAATGACGTATATGTTCAATAATAAGATTGACATCGTCATCGTCATCATCATCATCGTCATGATTCGCAACCAATCAACAGCTCACTACTAAACACAGGTCTCTTCAGAGAAGACCTACCCATAGTCCAACATGTTGGCCCAATGCGAATTGGCAGACGCAATGGTATGCAGGTTTCCCCACAATGTTTTCCTTCACCGTTAAAGCATGTGATATTTAATTGCTAAAACGCACATAACATCTAATATTGACATGCCATTGGCAAAGGAGATTGGCGAGTTTTGACCCAGCATTTTTTAAAACCGTACAGATTCAGAAATCATTTAATTTTTATTAATATTTTTCAGAGTATTTTTCTGTGTAAACCCGATATTTTTAGATCATGGATCGAAAATATAATTATTCACAAGTACACATTATAAATAACCGTTACATGGCAATACAAGTGAATATCTTTTTTCTCCCAACTTTATTTGATAGACTTTGATGAACTTTATCGTTAGACTGGTTTACTAGAACAAGCATTAGAAGTTTGATTCGTGAACGTGGGCTTGAGGTCTACGGTTCAGTTCGCCTGGGTCAGAAACTCTATGGAATTCGCCAATCTCCTTTCAGTTAATTCAATCCTCTATTCTGTTGACCTTGCATCTCTTAAAACTACGAACAAACAAACGCATATTCGCTTTCATAATATGAAATTAATAAGGAACTTAGAAAATAGGAAAGACGTATGTGAAAGTGTGTTTGTTGATCATCTATTCTGTTATTCAATCACGCAGCAACGGATTGATATGATTTTTGACGTGATAACGTCTTATAAATCGATGAACACGAGCTGCACGCACGAAAAAGTGTCACGTTCCGCCTGAGCCTGAGCGTGCAAGCGAGAGCGCGGAACAAGCGATAGAGAGGCATCGGCCCAAGCGACGGCTTGTGACACATTTATTCATCATTGTTTCTTTATGACGTTATCACGTAAAACTATCGTCCGTAAACCGACTTTACAGACAACCAATTTTTTTTCATGGTTTTATTGTTGAGGATTTGGAGAGTGACATAGGCTTTTTCTATTATTTTATTATTAAGCTTTTAATTTTTAAAACCTAACCCCACGCGGACAAAGTCGCGGGCAAAAGTTAGTTATTGTATAGAAAGGTATATACGTTTGTAACATGTGTTGCGGAATCGTGTACAAAAACATATTAACCCAACTCGGAATAGTCGAAGCCATAAAGCATCCGAGTATTGTTCTTATAAAAACAATACCAATATCTCATTGGAACAGTCACGGCATACAAGATGGATCGCCGATCGGGCGTCGCGCCGCGCATGCAAACAAACGAACAAGCGGCGCGCGACACGAAGTAGGTACCAATGTGAGCAATAACTAACATTTTCTGCGACACCTACGTAGAAGAGCGGGACGGTCTTACTCTGGAGTATAATTTCGGTTTAACGCAGTTTTACCAGATTGTTTTTGGGATATCCACTTTGTCGTCTCAAGACATTGCTAGCCCATTGTCTCACGTACAGGGTACAGGTTTCCTTTTGAACGAAAATGGGTTTAGGCCATACCTAGTCCATCACGCTAAATAAGTGCGGATTGGTAGACTCCATAAAACTTTCAGAACTCTCAGGCGTTCAGGTTTCCTCGTGATGTTTCTTATGTATTGTAGGTATTTGTTTTAGTTTTCGTAATGTTGATTAATTCTGTTGTTGATTACATAATTTTATTGAGATTATAATGGGGCTGACGTGTAGGTACCAAGGTATAAAAGCCTAAATAAATAAAGAAAAAAAAGGTGATTAATATTTAATTGCTCAAAACACATCGATGCTCAAAACGCACATGATTCCGCGAAGTTAGAGATTCGAATGCAAGAAAAAAGATCGCTGTCCTATCACAGCTGTACATCAAGTTTAAAGCCCCATTGTAATCCGTCTTTGGATAATATGCTTAATCCAACATTATCTACTAGCTCGACGATGTGATCGCCCAAAAACGTACTACGGTTGACTTTAAAGATTACTTCGTAAAAGCTCTAGTAACCTACATCCACTGATTTTTATATTATCTGGGATTATCTGGGTTCTAGGTCATGTGGGAACATACGATGGAGCGTGCTAGAACCTATATTTTAGCCCCATCTCGCTTTACGAAGAATTAAGACGATGTGTACAAACCAGACAGTCAAGGATGTAATATCTTTGTAAAGTGATGAAGAATAAAATATCGCTAGAGGAAGCTACAATTAATGTAACTTTGACCGAATTAAATTATGCTAAAGTAAAATTTTGTGAGCACGTACCTAAAAGAATCTTCGATAACGATTTTCATGATTTTTTGGTACAGTCAGTATGTTGATAAAAAAATTCAATTATGATGTACTTATCAAACCTTTGAACAATTTCAATAATATTATAATAATAGGTATATTAGGATTGATCTAAATTTAATTCTAAAATTAAAACTAAAATAAAAACTAATTAAAATTTAAATCTTTCTGTTCGAAGAGCGCTGGTCGTTTCTCCCGCCACAATGCCCTCAACGACATCATCCGCAGGTCTCTTGCTACTGCTCACGTGCCAGCTGTATTAGAACCTATTGGTTTGGCACGTAGTGATGGCAGGAGACCTGATGGTATGACGCTTGTTCCTTGGAGGACAGGGAGGTCGCTTGTGTGGGATGCCACCTGTGTAGATACTCTAGCTGCTTCCCACATCCATGCGACCTCCTCTGTGGCGGGTGCAGCGGCTACTAGCGCCGAACAGGCTAAGAGGCGCAAATATGAAAAACTTGACAGTGGTTTCATATTTGCGCCTTTTGGTGTAGAGACCCTGGGGCCGTGGGGCCCGGAGGCTCGCGCACTTTTTTTAGAGATATCAAAAAAGATGATCGAGTCTACCGGGGATCCAAGAGCTGGCAGCTACCTTGGCCAAAGGATTAGCTTGGCTATCCAAAGAGGTAATGCTGCCAGCATCTTGGGTACTATGCCACACTGCGGTGGCTTGGATGGGGTTTTAGATTTTAATTAGGATTGATTATTTCATTTCTTAATTATTTATTAAACAATACTGCATTGTAAAGACGACGTCTCCTGAGGATGCACCGGTGTCGGGGCGAAACGTGCGTCAAATCAGTGTAAAAGTGTTGTGTGATGGTGCATGTGAGTGGTGGTGGCAATGCTTGCTTGGGAACTTTGCTTTCTTGCTTGCTTGGGAAGGTGAGCGGTGCTTAGCTTGTTACTGCATGACCATACAGTTTTTTTTTGTTGGCGGATTATAGCAAAATTTTTCTTGCTAATTATTTATTATTTTAAGACTTTCAACCAGAATAAGCCTTTGGCAAACGTTGTAACGTATCGAGTTGAAGGATTAGTTGAGTCTCGGATACTAAATCAACCAGTCGATAAAAAGCTAAATGTTGTCCGATTGCGCGAACTCTTGCGCATAAATTTATGTACTGCTGATAAATTAAGCGACCCTGAGTTATGGCTGCGTTCTGTTCTATTTACAGAGCGGTGTCCAGTGTCAAATGTACGGGTGAGATCGATCAGAGACAGCTTTGGACTAAAAGCTAGAATTCATTGGTTTAATGTGCTTGACAACGTTCAGCTCGTATTTTAATCATTCATCATTTTCATTACCCGATGCCGGCTCACTACTGGAAACAAATCTCCTCTCAAAAGCTATCATGTAGGGTAGTTAAAGGACCACCGTGCTGGTCAAAAGCAGTTTGGCTGGATCTTCTTCTTCGAGTGCCCTTCCGACAAGGGAAGGTTGACAGTCAGCTTTGAATTCTGCTCCTTGTGCTGCTAATGCTAATATTTCTATGTAATATAATGGCTATACATAATCTAGGAATAGCGCTTTTTATAATTTTATAACAGTCAAGATAAATTATTTAGTATGATTACAAAACTGAGCCCTGTGGTCTCTATTCCAGCAATATTTCATGCGATAAGCCCTTACTTTGACCGATTACACGACATTTGTCTGTTGTACCTGTGAATTTGTAACAACTGATAAGAAAATTGTGTTCAATGCTTTATTGTTTCGAATCGTTGTTGGTTGAATAATGTTTGCCTCTAACATAATATTATGCCTACGACTTTTCTTTTACTATAGGAATTTATAGCCTAAGTTATCTTTTCGAAAACTTTGCTTTCATAACATTACGATTTTCAGTTAGCATAATATTTATTTTTTAGATTTTTGTGTATTTTAGAAATCTGCCACTAATTTTATTAGAACTAAATTCCAATTAATTGCTCTAACGGTGAATGAAAACATCGTGAGGCAACTTGCATTTTTGAGAGTTCTATATTGTGTTAATCCTGGGTATGAGCTATCTTCATTCCAACTTTCGCATTTGTAATATTAAGTAGTAGGAAGTAGGATTTATAATATTAGTAGGATAGGATAGGATAGGAATTAGGAAGTAGGATAGGATTAGTAGGGTTTTTATTTTTTATAATCTCCGATGAAAAATTAGATCTTTCTCAGACACTGGCTAAATGTAGACATAAATGATATAGTCACAGATAGTCTTTAGATAAGCAATATTAGCCGGAGCTATAAAATTGATTGTTCACAAACGTGTCATCCGCCGCCAACGCGCCGGATCAGCGCCGTTTGGTCCATTATCTACGCTTGGACAATTCTAGTGGCAATAAATATAATCAACGGCTGTGACTTCGTACCTACGGCGCATTTATTATCAAAAGATTGAGGTAACTATGCTGATCGCACATTACTACCAAGCCGAGTTACACGCCGCAAATCCATGCCAATTTTGTAGTTCGTTACGAAACAATTACGGATAGCATAATCCAGAGTAATTTGCTGTGTTGTTTAAATGTTGTGTTCTATTTCACTCATAAATTATTTAATACCTAATACTCAGGTACTTCTTTCTGTCTGTCCATCTTAACATGTATTGTAGTACGCATTTCTGGAACTTCCCCTTATTGTGGAAATATTCTATTCTAACATCAAAGCTAAGCCATGGGTTAAATCGGCTTAGCATCCAGCTAGCTATCCACAAGATAGTAAGTATAAAAAACTTATTACAATGTAACATGTACATAATAATATTCTTCTTCTTCGAATGCCGACTCCTATCGGAGGTTGGCAATCATGACGGCTATCTGCACCTTGGACGCTGCTGCTCGGAACAAGGATCGGGTACTTTTTTTATACCATTGGCGTAGGTTTTAAAGCCACGATGTTCTTCTGCGACCCGGTGGTCTTCGGCCAGCTATTTTCCCTTGTATAATGAGCTGCAGGAGGTCATATTCGTTATTCCTGAGGATATGGCCAAAATACTCAAGCTTCCGCACTTTTATGGTCTTAATAATTTCAAGATCTTTGCCTAGCCTCTGCAGCACAGTCGTGTTTTTGACACGCTGAACCCACGAAATTCTCAACATTCTTCTGTAAACCCACATTTCGAAAGCTTCGATCTTTTTACACAAAGTTTCCGTAAGTGTCCAGGCTTCGACTCCATATAAAAGAACGGAGAAAACGTAACAGCGTGCTACTCTTATGCGCAATGAGAGGCTGAGATTACGATCGCAAAGTATCTTGTCCATTTTACGGAAAGCTGCCCGGGCTTGTTCAATTCTGCATTTGATCTCTATGCTGTAATCTACTTGATCATTGACTATAGTACCCAAATATTTGTATTGGCTTACCCTGTCTATGCTGGAGTTATTAATAAAAATGGACGATGAAGGTTCTGGTGCTCTAATAATATTGTAAAATGATTTTTTTGAAAAGAGCAACTGCTGAGTTTCTTGCTGGCTCTTCTCAGCAGAATCCGCTTTCCGAACCAGCGGCGCAGTGGACGGCGGTAGAGTCATGACGTGTCATAAGAGCCACAGGTTGGCCTACGTGAAATAAATAATTTAGAATTTAGAATTTTTTTGAATATTGGTATGTACATACTTACATAGAACAGATTGAAAACTTGGATAGAAGCAAGCGTTTTTTATTAAAGAAGCAAATTTGCTTAATTCCATGGTATTCAAATTATTGTGTTTGTTCGCTTAAGTTGAAAGATAAACAAACTGATTAAAAAATACGGTATCAAATATTCATAAGTTTGATTAAGTAGCTATTAGATACACATAATATAATAGAAGGTTAAACTTAAAACAAATCAACCAGTAGGTAGAGTATCGATGAGTAGGGTAGACTGGGTACGGTTGTAACGGGGTACGGTTGAAACAACTCAAATATTTCCAAAACTATACACAACACAGGAAGGGGTACAAGGGGAGAGGCACGCGGATTTCAAGTGCCAACATGATTCACTGTGTTGCGTCGCACTCTGCGCACTTATTACGTTTAAACGAAAGCCCATTGTGTTTTGTCAACCAAAAGTAAGTATTTTTGATTAGTTTCTTTCCGATATAGCGTGACTACTAATATAATTTTCATATTTGAGTATTAACATACGCAATTGTTGTATTTTAGAGATTATAATAAGCTAGTTCGTTTTTGTATACGTAATTAGGCTTCATGCCTGTGACCTTTTTATTGCCAAAATAGGTGGTGGGTACGGTTGTAACGATTTTGATGGGTACGGTTGTAACATTAGTTTTATTATATTTTTGCATTGCAGATGCATAGGAAACGCGTAAGAAAGACTTCGAGAGGTGAAAGCGACATATTGTTGTACAAGAACGCCCATGATGAAAGGAACCTGCTGTTCATGAGCAATCAGAAACTATTCCGTCCACAAGCAGAACATTTGAGTTCGCACCTGAGGCATTACGGCCCTTCCTCAAAGCTTCTCCTAGGAAAATAAGAACCAGAGGTCGAAAAACCAAAAAATCGGCAATTTACACAGATAGGCACTCCTGAAAAGAAAGCTGTTAGAAGAGAATATACAGAGTGGCAGAAAAATAAGAAAACGAAGAAAGACGTATTTGAATCTAATGGCAAGAAAAACCAACGCAAAGGGAAAGGTGAAGGAAACAAAGAAAAATAAATCTAATACACCACCAGATTCTTCAGAAGCCGAAGAATATTATTGCTTTCTTTGCCTGGAAACTTATTCAACGAGTCGGTCTGTAATCAGACTCTCTGCAGTTATGAAATAACTGCAATTAAGTAAAAAATAATTAATTGTTGTTTTCAGTTTTAACTTAGATTTTATTGACTATTTAATTTTGTTTTATTTAATAATTAGAGATTATGTTCGTTTGGTAAGACTGATTGCGTACCGATGCATAGAGGAAACATTATTTATTTTGTTAATTTATTTTTATTCCAAACATTATCTAAATAACTGTTAAAAGTGTGCCTAAGATATGGTGATATTTTAGTTAAAGTACTTTTTAGCGTTTTTAAATAGTAAAGTTGGTTTAAATACTTCAATTCTGTATTGTTTCTGCTTGTTACAACTGTCCCCCATCACTGTTACAACCGCCCCTGGTATGGGGTCGATTGTAACAATCGCACACACTCAATAAAACTACTCATTTCTGCTAAATTGTTTCACCTGTGTATGTGATTTTGATATTCATTTAAAGAAAAATAACCTGGCTATCATCTCAAATGCTATAACCGTTGGTTATAGCAATATTGGCAATGCTGTGGGTGTTCAAAGGGAAATTGTTACAACCGTACCCAGTCTACCCTAGGTGAAGTTCTTATCACGCGATTAAAATTAAATCAAACAAAACGACGAAATAAGAGCTAGTGATTGTAAGAATAGAGAGAGATACGTACACAAAAAGTAGCTTTACATTTTCAAAGAGTATAACATGGATGAAATCTCAATTATATACGTAATGCGTACTGCATGTGCTTGCTTGTATTTTTGAGGATTATTTTCTTAGATTTAGTAGAAGATCTACCTATTTTATTTTAGACCTGTATATATTACAAAAAGATAGTAATATACATTTGTTGATCCAAATGTTATGAAATTCTTGTCACCTCACACTGATGATAACTAATGATAGTCAAATAAAATAACTGAACGCTAATAACCTTATTTTAGGAGTTTGGATAAAAGCGTTACTTTGCGGGATTATATTATGATGCAAAATTCATTTGCTATAGTGTATCAAAAGATAAAAAATCTGTATGATAAAACTTGCCGATCGCGCTGTGTACCTACTGACGCTCTTACATTAATAATATTTTAGTAAAATTGCACTTTATTGTGTGGTAGCAAGAGACGTTATTTGTGTAAATAATTTTGCGAAGTGAATCTTCTGTAGGTACCTGTTCTTTTATGCATTCTTTGGTTGTACTTTTACCCTGGACCATTCTTGACCATCACTTCTTTACCTCAGAAGTTACCTAATAATTATTATCATCTACGTCAAATGAAAACTTTATGATCATAATAGCTTCTTGTTTTCTTTCTTTTATGCCTTGACTTTCCACTTTGCAGGTAGCTGGGCTCATCAAGTCATGTTTTAGCGATATAAGTGTTGTGGTCGCTAGCTCTTGGTGGTTTATTTTACGAGCGCGCGAACGAACACTGTCAATGTGACTGATTATAACAGCCATCCAGATATATTGCTCTACCCGTTTTAATGGCCCTCCGATCGCAGATAAGCTTAAGACAAAGACTAAACGTTAAAGAGAGTAATTAATGTAGAATTGACACCAAGAGTAATTTACTTTCAATCGACTAAAATTATATTTTGATGTTATGTTTTTTCAACTCAATGGGTAAATTCGTAGATTTAACTAATGAGCTGCAGGAGGTCATATTCGTTATTCCTGAGGATATGGCCAAAATACTCAAGCTTCCGCACTTTTATGGTCTTAATAATTTCAAGATCTTTGCCTAGCCTCTGCAGCACAGTCGTGTTTTTGACACGCTGAACCCACGAAATTCTCAACATTCTTCTGTAAACCCACATTTCGAAAGCTTCGATCTTTTTACACAAAGTTTCCGTAAGTGTCCAGGCTTCGACTCCATATAAAAGAACGGAGAAAACGTAACAGCGTGCTACTCTTATGCGCAATGAGAGGCTGAGATTACGATCGCAAAGTATCTTGTCCATTTTACGGAAAGCTGCCCGGGCTTGTTCAATTCTGCATTTGATCTCTATGCTGTAATCTACTTGATCATTGACTATAGTACCCAAATATTTGTATTGGCTTACCCTGTCTATGCTGGAGTTATTAATAAAAATGGACGATGAAGGTTCTGGTGCTCTAATAATATTGTAAAATGATTTTTTTGAAAAGAGCAACTGCTGAGTTTCTTGCTGGCTCTTCTCAGCAGAATCCGCTTTCCGAACCAGCGGCGCAGTGGACGGCGGTAGAGTCATGACGTGTCATAAGAGCCACAGGTTGGCCTACGTGAAATAAATAATTTAGAATTTAGAATTTTTTTGAATATTGGTATGTACATACTTACATAGAACAGATTGAAAACTTGGATAGAAGCAAGCGTTTTTTATTAAAGAAGCAAATTTGCTTAATTCCATGGTATTCAAATTATTGTGTTTGTTCGCTTAAGTTGAAAGATAAACAAACTGATTAAAAAATACGGTATCAAATATTCATAAGTTTGATTAAGTAGCTATTAGATACACATAATATAATAGAAGGTTAAACTTAAAACAAATCAACCAGTAGGTAGAGTATCGATGAGTAGGGTAGACTGGGTACGGTTGTAACGGGGTACGGTTGAAACAACTCAAATATTTCCAAAACTATACACAACACAGGAAGGGGTACAAGGGGAGAGGCACGCGGATTTCAAGTGCCAACATGATTCACTGTGTTGCGTCGCACTCTGCGCACTTATTACGTTTAAACGAAAGCCCATTGTGTTTTGTCAACCAAAAGTAAGTATTTTTGA